>OX443561.1:32959599-34179599 GCA_949372485.1 Cheilosia soror | reverse complement strand
AACAAAACTAATGGTCTTGGATTTCGATGTAGAAGGTGCCTGTGTTAAATGCTCATAAGTGTTAAGTGACTATATAAATTAGCCAACTCCGCACAGTTTCTTTCAGGCCCACATTTTCGATTGATATGGTATTTTTTGCAAGAGCACACAAAAAACACAAAAAGAAAAAATTCCGCAAACAATACAAAAAACAAATACTAAATCATTTGAGACTTAATAATTAAGAACAAAAAACAAACAAAAAAAATTAATAATAACAGAAATTATTGTATACGGTATACACCTGTTGTAAGGAGAGACGTACACAGAGACACGAGCAAAACTGGAGTTTAGTATGCTTTACAAGGGCTTCAGTCAGAGACTCTGATTGCGCAGCCCTTATTATTGCAGTTAATACAAACAAACACACACGAACACAATCGTATGTCATTGTGTTTCGGAGATTCTATATTAAATAATTAATTTTCTTTATTGTTTTTATAATCTAATGTAGAATATTATTTTTTTTTTTGTAGCATTACACACAAATTGCATCAAAGCTTTATATTATTATGATTAGGTTCTATGTTGACTTGTCTTGGAATTATTATTATTCTTTTCCCACTATGTATCATTTTATTTTGTATGTTTTTTTTTAAATGATTTTTAGTTTTGATTTTTACAAAACTCACACATTTTATAAATTTGTTACTTAATATCGTTTAGCGAAGGCTGTTGAAGGTGTGGCAAGCGGGTTAGAGAAGAGGTGTGTTGGCGCTGGGTGTAGATTTCAATACTGGCGATGGGTAGTTGATGATAATGTGATGTCTCTGTTCGATTTGGTATGTTTATTGAGGTAATTTTGTGTCTGAAACGTAGGCCAATGGCGAGAGACTATTTGTTAAACGGAGGAAGCTATAATTTTTCTGAGTTTTCTCCTTAAAGAGACGTACCGAAAGAAGCGCATTTTAATTCACAAACAAAAGGCTGACTTGTTTAAGGTCGAGCATTATTTGAAACCATTTGGTGATTCCCCAAAACATATGAGATGTGGGTTGAAATTCCGTCCATGATGAACAACAAAGAATGTTCCACATGTGATTTAATTAATATGAAGTCGTTGAACTTGTTTGTCTTACATTACAAAAACAACGTCGCTAACAAAGGGAACATGAAAAATGTTGCATTACCCTCTCGAGCTTCAAAGCGAAAAAAACGTTTACACCACTTCTCGCTTCAAGCACTCCATGTTTTGAACTATATAATGTGATTCATTTTTTAAATAAATCATTGCTTTGAATAACAGTCAAAAGCGTACAGAAATGAGTAGACTATTTCGACAACTACTTCTACTATGATTTCAAAAAACGTACCTAGTCCTAAGCTCTGAATTTCAATGGGGACAAACGCCAGTTAAATGTAAGGACATAACAACTTTATGCGCTTAGCTGCGTTCTTAAGACTCCATGATAGACATTAACTATGAATAAATTAACGACCCGCATGTGAGAATTGACCCGACTACTTCTACTATGATTTCAAAAAACGTACCTAGTCCTAAGCTCTGAATTTAAATGGGGACAAACGCCAGTTACATGTAAGGACATAACAACTTTATGCGCTTAGCTGCGTTCTTAAGACTCCATGATAGACATTAACTATGAATAAATTAACGACCCGCATGTAAGAATCGACCCGATCCAGCTTCACGCTTAATTTAAATAAATCTCCGTCCTATGTTCTAGCGTAATGATATTGATTCTTATTTAGATAAATGATTTATATTGAATACTAAAGTGCTTGTCATTTAACCTGTGCATAATATACCTTACCAATCTTCACAACTTAGTGTAGAAGAACTGGTTTAAAAGTTTATTAAACTTCAATTTATATCCAAACCCTCTTGTTTATTATACTATACAAGAGCTATCGTCATCATTCGCATGTAGTTCTAGTTGCGAATTACGACATCCTTGGCCGAGTAATACGTGACATAATCTGCTTTTGCTTTGCATGATAAATAAGCATAATTAAATAACGTAATGCTCGCTCATGGATGCGGTAATTCTATCCCTGTTTACACAGAGTTTGATTGGTCTTAGTTTTGCACATTTCTTATTATAACTCTTGGACTATTAAATGTTTGCAATCGTTTTAAAATTTCGAAGTTTGTGTTATGCAGTGAATTCATCAGACAGAACTGATATTTGTTGCTAAGATGTCTTGTCATTTTGCATTATATTTTAAGTTTCATTGTTAAGATAGCAACTCGAAAAATTGTATGGCCCGTCCCCTACGCGAACAGTGTTGCTAAACGAGTTAAGTGCTGTTAAATGCTACCGTTTAATCAACCACTGTCGGTTATTCAAAGCAAATCAGCGACAAATAAACAAATGACAGTGAATCGATAGAAAAGAAACAAAAGTTCGAAAAGAAGTGAATATCGGTTTTACAACGAGATATCAAATGAGTCGTACACTACATGTTCTATTGTCCAATTTTCCTTTGTAGTTTGTGAGACAAAAACGACCCATAAAAGTAGTTACTGAAAAGTCGTGCTTTTTTTACATAACCCATTTTCAAACGATGTCCATGGAGCAAGCTCTTCTGCCATCTCGTACCAAGCATCGTACAAAAATAACTAACATATGAGGAAATTCATGAAAAATGCATACATGTCGGTCCATATTCGTACAAACTGTCCATGATCCTTTAGAAGAATCAATTCAATTAAAAAATCTCTTGCATTGGCATTTATTACTAAGATGGTGAATATAGCAGAATCACCAACCTTACCGAGAAGATTATTTCCGGTTTAGCTACATGAAAAAGATTTTGTCATGCAGTGCGTTTAAATTTGCCGACTTTTTTTTCTAAAAATCAATGATCACATTCAAAAACAAAATACCAATCAATATAAGAACAGTTCATAGGAGAAAATTGATTTGGACGACATTTAAATGCACGCATTGAATAAATGATATTCCTTTATTTACAGGGCTTAAAATAATGTACACGCATTTTTCCTTCTCTTTACCTATTGCCAACTGAACACCAAGAAACACGGTATTATTGTTTTCTTAGATAATTTTCAATTCTCTTTTTTTTATTATTACCTATTATTAATTGTTTTAGAATAATAAATGTTTTATGTAAGCAAAATTTAAATGGGCAAACATACAATCACGCGAAAAAGAGAAAACAAATTTTTGTGAAAGAAAATTATTGTTTTATTTGTTATTTAATAATTTTAATTAGTGGCTTCCTTTCTTCGTTAGATTTTTTTTTGTTTCAAACTTTTAAAAACAAAAATCTGTTAATTTATGTTTTTTTTGTTAAATATTTGATTCCATTGCTTGTTGCAAGCATTCAATAGGGGTCAAGTACCACACATTATTGGTTCAATTTTTGTTCTCCCATTTCTTGTTCTTTACTTGTTTACTTCTACATAAACACAATCTAAACAAAAGAAAAATGGGATAAAAACTGTATCAGGTATATGAATCAGCTTTTAATAATAAAATTTAACATATAAAAGGCGGCAACAACCTGCAGACAAATGGTGAATATATTGCTATTAAAAAAAAAAGATAACAAAACCAACATAATATAATAATAATAATATGCCACAGAATTGCCATTGAGAAATAAAAATAGAAAAAAAAGCAAACAAATGAAATAAAAGCAAACCACACTCAAGTATAAAAAAGCATGCCTCTTAAAGAAAACATTACAAATAAATGAAATATATATATAGTACATATATTCTAATAACACACACAAAAACAAAAGCAAACAAAAAAATGCATTCATTTAGCAATGTAACATAAACAAAAATCTATATATATATATTATAATAATAAATCAAATATTTAATCATAGACTGATTTGATAGTAACTATTTTAATTATTATCACATTTTAGGTTATTTCATAAAATAATAATAATAATACAAGAAAAACAAACAATTTATTGTAATAATTAATAACATGAAAAAAAAAGAATAAAATTAAATAAAAAGGAGAAGAAACGCAAACTTGAAAGAAAATGTCAATGTTTTCGTCCAAGCCACCTTATTTTGTAATTTCCAATGGGTTAGTCAATTAAATTTAAAAATACACAAACACACACATCTGCTCATACGAATCGGAATATTGAGGAAAACTTTGTTTTTCTTTGTGTTTTCAATCAATTGTCACACAATTTTTGGAACTGTATTTTTATTTGTCAAGTAAGGTCACTATTTTCGTCGTCTTTTGCCAACTGAACAAAAAAAAGCGTGATTTATTTTTTATTTCAGTCTACAGTTGACCCAAAAATAGAAATAAATAAAAAATTATAAGAAAAAACATCAAACAGACACAAAATAATGTGAAAGTTAAATAATGTATGAAATCAGTTTGAGCTTTTTAATACATTTAAATTTATAAAATAACGACACAAGAGAAATTTCAAGTAATTTAGAAATAAACAAATTAAAAGAAATTCTATATAAATTCGTTTCTTTTACGTTCATCAATTTTGCATGGTTTCCAAGGCTAGTTGTCGATCAACGATCAACTATCGACACTCACAATAGGGGCCTATGACTCTTTCCAGGTGGTCAAATCGCCAATCGAATCGATTCTTTGACTGACGTCCTCAGGGGGCTTATTCCCAAATGCGCGGCGGATCGCTTTTTATGGCGGATTGGTATTTTTATATTTCCAAAAGCGATTCGTTCCATTCAAAAGCTATAGCTATTGTGGGGATTGCTGGCAATAAATCCGCCAGCAATCCGTCACCTGAATAGCTATCGCTTTTGACAGCTTTTGGAAATACAAAAATATCAATCCGCCATGAAAAGCGATACGCCGCGCATTTGGGAATAAGCCCCCAGAGTGTGCACATTTCGAAGAGCACGTCGGCTATCATCTCTGACCCTTATTCCTTTTGTTAGCCCATTTCTGTACGGGTCACACAAGCAAAATAGCGGAGGCTTCTCATTTCGGCAGCTTGTATCCGTGATCTTATTTTTTCGTTCATTACCCAAACCTCATGACCATAGGTAAGAGTTGGAACAAACACCGAATTAAAGACTGACAACTTAGCTTTAACACCAAGTTCAGTCCTCCTAATAACAGAATGACCAAGCTGTCTCAAAATTGACCCAACCTGACCAATCCTACAGGAACTCAGCATTGCTCCTTCCATCACTCGTGAAAAAGACCCCGGTATACTTAAACTTCTCCACCTGTTTCAATGGGACTCCACTAACATGCAGAGTACATTGATTAGGCGTTCTGAAGACGACCATCACTTCAGATTTGTTCACATTTATCTTCATCTCAGATTCAACACAAACGGCCAGAAACCGATCGAGTGCGAGCTGAAGTTTATTCTGAGAGGATGCAAGGATGACCAAGTCATCAGCGAAGAGCAGATGACTTATCCTCAAATCTCGCAATTCGTTCTTCGCCAAGACTGCGCTATAACATCCTGTACATATAAGTAATGAAAACAAGTAAAAGTGTTATCATCGGCCTGGCCGATGCTTTGATACCCTCCACTGCATAAAAGTCATGCAAAATGTTTGCCATGCGAGTTAGTATGTGTCTAATATTAGTTTTGTATGGTAGGTAGCAGAACTACTTTACCGACATTTCATTCACCTAAGTCGATTCGTTTGGACGCTATCGTGCTTTCAACAGACAGATATATATGGGTCAAATATTGGCTTATTGTATGGGAGGTAACAGAACTACTTGACCGACATGGACCATTTTTAATACAAACTTGAAGGCCATAAATATAAAACCTCTCATAAAATTTCAGTTGCCAAAGTCAATTCGCTCGGACGCTATCGTGATTTCAACAGACAGAGAGAGACGTGGGTGTAATAGTGGTTTTGTATGTGAGGTACCAGAACTACTTGACCGACATAGCCCAATACCAACCTGGCGACGGTAAAACGAAGTCGTCTCACAAAATTTCATTCACCTAGGTCAATTTCTTTGGACGCTATCGTGCTTTCAACAGACAGACAGACAGACGGACATGGCTAAATCGATTCAGAATGTGATCCTGATTCAGAATATATATACTTTATATGGTCTCCGGTGAATCCTTCTTGGCGTTACAAACGTAATGGCAAAGTGAATATACCTTCAAAACAAAATGCACCCCTGGCGAAGTCCACGGTGAAAGGTATTGATTTAACGCCGTTTACCCAAACACAGCTCTTACAGTTTGTGTAGAGATTGAATGGCTCTCAAGAGAGAACCGTCAACTCCATACTCATGTAATACACTCCAGTGTTTATCTCGAGGGACTAGATCCCGTGATCACAGATCTGCAAGCAAGGTGTTCTGGCAATCCTTCCGCCGTCTGAAGGAAGTGGAACATTATTGGAGGAGTCAAATCCAAAGATGGTACACTTCTTTCCAATGAGGAGGACATCTTGCGCAGAGCACTTTTCTGAATTGCTCAATCCAATCCAATCCAGGGCATTGAGGATGACAGACCCATGAGCCTTGAGCAGTACGGAAAATAGTCCCACGGTAGAGGAAGTCACTTTTGCGATCAAATCGCTAAAATGGCAAATATGACGGAGTGGATGAAATCCGGCCAGTAATGCTCAAGGCGTTAGGCCTATCACTGTTTTCATGGAATCCGCGGGAAAAGTCTCCTTATCGACATGTTTTTGGAAAAGGTAGTTTCACTGTCAAACGGCTGTCCTTTATTTTCCAATACGAATTCGTGTACATTGGCATACTATTCATGGACTGCTAGCGAATACCTCTGGGCGCCATTGCTATTTTGTGCATAGAACACAGTGCCATCCATTGTAGAAACATTGAAACTGCGCAAAATAACGACCTTTTCAAATTATTTCGAACGTTCTATCACAGATGACATGCTCAGCACTCAAATTGCTCGATGAAATTTGGTGTTTTCGTTTCTCTCCGCCGTGAACCAAAAGAGCTAGTGCTTATATTATAGTTATAGCTAGTTTGCTTCAACAAAAAATTGCCTGCTAGGAGTCTATGTATTATGTCAATGTTTGCGTAGCTGCATTCGTCCGAAGCGAATTAAAAATGTGTATATTTTCTTTAAAAAATTGTCACGCAGCAAACAAGAAAACCTATGAAATATTCAATAAGGGTATTCATTTGCAATTTGTGCAAAACAAAACTTTCTTACAGAACGAGTACTACGAACTTAAAAAAACACTTTGAGCTAAAACATCCTACCGTATCCTTAGTTTCAGCAGGTACATCGGAGACAGGTATGCGAACAGTTTTAGGAAGTTCATCGGATCCAGTTTTGGAAGTAACAGCTAGGTTCCAGAAATCGAGTGAAATCGAAATTGCAAATCGAGTGAATTCGTTTTCAATGTTCTGCATTTCGAGCGATTCGGAAAATCGAAATCACAATTTCACTTTGTCTCAATTCCGAGAATTTTGAAATCAAAATCGAATACAATGAAATGTAGAACACAAAAATTCATTTCCGATTTCATTTCGAGTGAAAGTGAAATGTGGAACCTAGCAGTAAGTGTTTTTATGAACAAACTAGTAAGGGTAAGGGTATTCACTTAATCTGATAAATTTATGCAGCTCGTAAATGTATAAATTTCTGCGGTGCTTTAAGTGAACACCTCTCGGATATATATTTTTTCCATAAATAATTCCCCCCTACGGATTCCACGATAGGCAGATAAAAAAAAACAATTGTGATAAAATGGGTCCTTGTGCACTTTAGCTGTCGTTTTTTGGCGATAAAAAAATACAGAATCCGACCAATCTCTTCATAATTGTTTTTAAATATTTGTTTTAGATAAAAAGAAAATAAAAAAATATATTTTGGATAGCGATTGGATATCGTAAAGAAAAGTTGTGGGGATTATTTGTAAAAACTAAATTTATTTTTTTCACCATTCCAAGTTAAAAAAAAAACTATCTAAAATCATTAATTGAAATTATTTTTAATTTATTTATGGCTTAAATGTTATCTCAGCCTAATTAGATATCCTACATGTTATCAACCTCGCCTGTAAGAAAACTTCAAATTGGAAAATGGCGGCTATAGTGGCGCGTACTGTCAAACCAGAAAATTGAAAATTTGTAATTTTAAAATAACTGTTAGCAAATGTGTTGATAGCCCGATCATTATATTTCTTTACATTTTATCAGTGTTATTCGTAAGAAAACATAGAAAATGATTAAAAATACGTAAGTACAATATATTTTCTTTAATCATTAACCAAAGTTATTCGATTTCTATTGAATTTGAAAATAAACATGGCTTGTTGGAAAACTTTTCTTATGACAATAAATTAAGTGAATTAAATAGACCATTGGGTTTTATTGTCCTTTAATTAAGTAGTTATTCTAACAAATATTTAATATTTCCCTGATTTTTAGTGCGAGAACCCCAATTCGTGTGGGTAAAGCCACAGCCAGCCGACAAAACTCATCGGATAAACAAAAAGATCCAGTGAATGTTTTTTGTCGAGTGCGACCTCTGCAATCCGATGCAGATCTATCGTGTATACGTGTAAAAAATCCCACAACAATAGTCCTAACACCACCCGAATTTGCTTTAAATTACAAACAGAGTACTCAAAAGGAGACTCAATACATCTTCAAGCATGTATTCGAGCCGACATCATCCCAACGAGATGTTTTCTCAGCTGTCGCTCAACCCCTTGTTGAGAATCTAATTCGTGGCAAAAATAGTCTTTTGTTCACTTACGGGGTGACTGGAAGTGGGAAAACGTACACAATGACGGGCGATACCCGCCAGCGGGGCATTATGCCTCGTTGCTTGGACACCCTGTTTCGAACAATTGCCGACTATCAGGCTAAGAAGTATATCTTCAAGCCAGACCGGCTAAATGGCTTTGAAATTCTGTCCGATGCCGATGCGCTGCTAGAGCGGCAAGCTGAAATGAATATGCGTTTTGCAAAAGGAAGAAGAAAGGACTCTGATCCAGAGATCGCATCGCAAGCTTCAACGGAACCTAGGCCACTAAATGGTCTTGACGAAGATAACATGTACGCTGTGTTTGTTACATACATTGAAGTCTATAACAACAGTGTGTATGATCTGCTCGAGGAGGGAGGCATACAAAAGTAAGAAATGTTTCTTGTGTCCATTATCGTTTTTTATTGCTTATTATACATTTTTCTAGAACTCTACAAAGTAAAATCATCAGAGAAGATGCTAATCATAACATGTTTGTCCATGGCGTTACCGAAATCGAGATAAAGTCGGTTGATGAGGCAATCGAAGCCTTCCAAACCGGACAGAAACGCAAACGCATGGGCCACACTGTCCTCAATGCCGAATCGAGTCGTAGTCATTCTGTATTCAATGTCAGATTGGTGCAGGCACCCACAGATAGCCACGGTGAGACTGTTATACAAGATAAGCGCACAATCACTATCAGTCAGCTTTCATTGGTCGACCTGGCTGGTAGCGAGCGGTCGTCTCGCACCAAAAACACAGGAGTACGGTTGCGCGAAGCAGGCAATATCAACAACTCTCTCATGACTCTAAGGACATGCTTAGAATATTTGAGAGAGAATCAGACAATGTCAGCCCAAAAGAAGATTCCATATCGGGACTCGAAAATCACCCATCTATTTAAGAACTACTTCGATGGCGAGGGACAGGTCTCTATGATTGTTTGCATTAATCCACGTGCAGAGGATTTCGATGAGAATTCGGTAAGTTGTCTGATTTGATCAACAAAGGTCAGTATAAAAACCGTCTTCCTTCCAGCAAGTGATGAAATTTGCCGAAATGACACAAGAAGTCCAAATAGCCAGAGCGACTCCGATGAAACCAGACTATGGCCTCACTCCCGGACGCAGAAAGGCAAACAAAATCTTCAAAATCGCTGTCAATAATCTTAATGATTTGGGTCACGTCGAGGCAAAGAAACTAGACATCGACCTAGGTCTTGTCTATACACTTGGACCCGGCTTTCCGGATTATAAAATCGACAGCCCTGAGGGCGAAACTGCCATCCAAGAACTAATGCAGTACTTAATACAACGCATCGAGAAGAGGAAAATCCTATGTGCCGATCTGGAGAATCGATGTAAGTGGATTATCATTAGTATATTTAGCTGCCTACGTTTTGTACAACCTTTTTCTTAAGTGATCCTCTAGACATATTGTTGTCTTATGTTTGCTCTGCCAAATTCATCTTTTATATTCTTCTGAATTCCCCGATTCTTCTGAAATCGGCGGGGTTGGTAAGACTTATCCCTCTGTTATAGGCTCTCTTGAAGGCTGTCCTTCAGTACACACCATGATCATCCATTCGCCATACTATTATGCGACCAAACGCGGATCTACATTCAAGTCGTCCATTTGCTTTACCCAACGCAATTTTAAATCAACTTTAATCAATTTTAATCAACTGTTTGACAGCTTTTCTAATCAAAATGCAATCAAATGTTCTATAAAGTAATCGAAAAAACATTCCATTGTAGGTGACAACTTCCGTATGCGCTTAGCTGAAATGGAAAAAGAAAACCTCTACCTAAAGACAGAGTTGCTATCACTTAAAGCCGTCCACAGCCAAGAACGTGAACGTACCGTAGCTCTAGAGAATAAACTGCGAGTACACGAAAGCTCCATTGACATTCTCAACAACAAACTCAGCAATCGCGAGCGTCAACTCGACGAACTCCACCGAAAGCTATCAGAAAATCAGAATCTCCTCTCCCAAAAGGAACAGGAAAAAGAGAAACAAAAGAAGAAATTCACCTCAAAATTGGCCGTGGAAGCGGATAAAAAGCAACGTGAAATAGAGATCCGTCTGCGTGAACAGAAACAAAAAATGAATGAGAAAATGCGTATCAAGGATGAAAAGCTGCGATTGGTATCAAATATTATCAAATCTGATGACATCCCTGGCATGATACGCTCACATAGTTCTGAGAACTTAAGCGAAATCAACGTGCAGCCACAAAGGCCACAAACGCAAACGTCTTCTACTAAGACAGTAGAAGTAAATTACACTCCTCGCGCTGCAAAGGTAACGTATTGACAAAGTATAGTTAGTTGTTATAATAAACTTGTGTTTTTCTGCAGGGTGTTCCAGTTGCCAACAATCGCCACCGGCGATCACGTTCTGCTGGCGAGAAATGGCTAGAACATCGTGCCCCTAATCCAGTACCTTTGGGCACAATACTCCAACCGTACTTAAGAAATCGTAAATCAATCACAAAGCTTCCTGACGTAAGGGATCTCACCAGCAAACCGACAAAGTATTGTCTGGTTTCTCAAGAGGCGGACACCGACGGCGATGTCGAGACGAAATTGTACAAGGGCAACGTTATTCCAACTTGCGGCGGTGGAGCACAAGTCGTATTCAACGACGTAGAGTGTTTGAAACAAAAGTCGCCAATTGCGTCGCCGAATAGGAAGCGGCCAAGCAATCCCTGCGAGAACAGCATGGCGCCACATGAAGTCTCGTCGAGATGTACAGTCGGTATTGAAGGGCATTCCAGTAAGCGATCCAAGATATGATCAGTTCTTATTGCTAATTCGTAAAATTTATGCTTTTCTCTATCTTTGCGCATTTCACTTGCGGTATCATGTAATTGTATTACAGTATTTTAAGATGGAACCTGGTTGATGGACTATTACACGCTACTTTCTCTTTTTTTTTACATGTTTAATTTATTATGATGGATTATTCTCTTAATATATATTTTTTACTGATCCAATGATATATTTGTTTATAAACATGGAACACATGACCTGAATAATTAAAAGTTTTTTTAAAACCGGTGAAATTATCTGAGTTTTTTTGTTGACAAATTGTAACATAATTATAACTGTAGCTTTATGATTTTCTTCTATATTTTGCTTCAGGGACATCTCGTTTTAATGTCCAACAGTAATCCGCTAGCATACGTGGACTCCACTTGCCCTGGTACCGTTTTTCTATGGTATAAATGTATTGGTGGAATCTTTCACCGTGTTCATCGCTAACGGCGCCCAAATTTTCAGGAAAGAAGTCTAAATGTGAATGAAGAAAATGTATTTTCAACGACATATTGGAACCCAAAGCCTTATAAGTAGATAACAGCTCCGCGACAATATTTTCATAGTCACTTGACCGGTGATTTCCTAGAAAATTTGAAGTTATTTTCATGAAAGATTCCCAAGCTGATTTTTCCATATCACTAAGCTTTTCTTTAAAAATTTCATCTTTCATCAATTGCCTAATTTGAGGGCCAACAAATATGCCCTCTTTAATTTTTGCCTCACCAGCTTTGGAAATTTTTCTTTCAAATATAAAAAGCCGTCACCACTTCTATCCATAGCCTTCACGAAGTTTTTCATGAGCCCAAGTTTTATGTGTAAAGGTGGTAAAAATATGTTATCAGGCTGCACCAATGGAGGATTTTTAATATTTTTTTGTCCTGGAATAAGAGATTGCATTTTGGGCCAGTCTTTCTTAACATAATGATTTTGTCGGTCTCTACTATCCCACTCACAAAGAAAACAACAGTATTTTGTATACCCAAGTTGTAATCCTAAAATTAGGGCAATCACCTTCAGATCTCCACAAACTTTCCAGTGATGTTCGTTGTATTGAATTTTTTCCAAGATAAATTTAATAGTTTCATAAGACTCTTTCATATTCGAAGCCTCACCTATTGGTATAGAGAAAAGTTTGTTGCCAATATGTAAAAGAACAGCCTTCAAACTTACTTTTGAACCATCGATAAAGAAACGCCACTCTTCTGCCTTATATTCTATACCCAAGACAGTCATTACGCCATGGACATTATTACAAAATACCAGCTCATCAGCTTGTGAAAAAAAAATGTTCAGCTCTTCATCTCGATTACGAAAGTAACATACTTTTGTTTTTGGTTGCAATAAATTCCATCCCTTTAATCGAGAGCCCAAAAGTTCTGCCTGTTGTTTGGACAAATTTAAGTCACGTACCAAATCATTGAGATCTCCTTGAGATAGTAGGTGTAGCTCATTAGATGAGAAGCCTTGCTCAAAGTCTGGATCTAATGTCTCGCTTTCGGTTGTTTCTGGTGTAGCGGCCAGATCGGGACTTTCAGGTGGTTCCGGCACAGGCAGTTCTTCACTATGAAGGGTCGGTCTTCTAGCAGATGGCAGGTCAGGATACTTAATTTTACTTTTTCTTTTAATTGTAATTCCTTTTGTATTAGTCAGACAAAAATAACAATCTGATAGGTGGTTCGTTGGTTCACTCCAAATCATAGGTATTGCAAAAGGCATAGATCGAGATTTTCTCGCCCATCCAGTAAGAAGACCAACACATGTAACACAACAGATGTGTGGAACCCATGCTTTGTCTTGTTGTCCGATGGAAAAGCCAAAATACTCTTTATATAGCTTAGTTACTAATGGTGTCAAATTCCTTCGCTGAGTTTTAAACGTAATGTCGCCACAAATGTAGCAAAACTTGTCGGGATCATTTTGACACTTTCTTGACATTATTTGAGAATCACTTAACACAGAAAACATAAAAACAATACGCTCTTCAAATGAAACAAAACTTTAGAATGCTCGACAATGAAGCAAAAAACTGCATTTTTCAGTTTTGTGGGAAGTAGCTGTAACATGAAAACGAGACCTGATGGAAAAAAAAATAAATATGGCGGTAAGCTGATTGTAGGCGGGTAATTCAAAATTAGTAAGCACTTTTTTTGTTACAAAATTTTGTTGACCAGTGTATCTAATCATATCGACGAAGAATCGAAATCCACAGAAGACGAGGAAGAAGAATAAGATGACGAGGATGATAGCAATTGTTTCAAAAATTAAGCCCATGTCCGTGTTTAAAAACCCTAGGAAAACAGATTAGGACAGCTATCGAGCCAAACTAACAAAGGCTCTTGGTAACATACGCACTGATACAATCTCATCGTTCGAAGACATTGAATCCTTAACGACGAAGATTACTTCTGCCATGAATAAATCCTTCGCAAAGTCGTGCCCTGTAAGCAGACACACTAAATGTAAGAAACTCCGTGGTGGACTACAGAGCTAAGCTCACTAAGAAGAGAAAGTAGAAAAGTCTTTAACAAGGCAAAAAAACAAGATCATCCACAGATTGGGACTGTTATAAGAAAAACCTTAAATATTTACAAAAAAGAAATCAAACTCGCGCAAAGAAACTCCTGGAAGGGTTTTTGTTAGAGTTATTCTGGGTGATCACAGAATCCGTCGTATTCGGAATTTTGCTACGAACCCCGAAAGAACTATCACAGAATCCGTTGTAGTGGAAATTTTTGCTACAAATTAAATACGTAGCAAACCGTTTGCGGATCACGGATTTCTGTGATAGTTCTTTCGGGGTTCGTAGCAAAATTCCGAATACGACGGATTTTGTGATCACCCAGATTAAGATCCTGTCCAAGTCTCCCTCTATACCTAGCTACATAAAGAAATCCGATGGAACGGAAACGCAGTCTAGTCAAGAATCACTTCAGTTGCTTCTATACACTCATTTCCCAGGAAGTGCGCAAGGAGATGAGACCTCGACTCAAGAATTGCAGTACAAAACAAAAGTGTGCAGTACGGCAGTAGGTACGCACTGAGCATCACTGGCTGGTAGTAATTTTTCAAGTGGTGTACTCACATAACGGCACTGATTCGGACAGACAGAAGCTTTATGTTTAATTTAATTGCATTGCTTCGATAAATATTAGAATTAGATGATATCATTCCATACACGGACTTAGCTTTGCCGTTTGGGCTGACTACTTTCTGTTGAATTCTGCGCATACATCAAGACAGCACTCCCAAGATGTGCCCAAGATATTGGAAATTGTCAACTATACAATAATGAGGTAGAAACGGTGCTGATTACGTAACACTGGATTATCCTATTTTGCTGCTGGCCAATGCAAGACAAATAATCCCTCTTTGTCACTGTCCAATCCATTACCAATTATACGAAATTCAGTAGGTACAACAGTTATTTATTTTCAAATGCACAATGCATTGCTATGGAATTATACGATCTGTAAATGAACAATTGTCACTTGTCGACATTCGACTATTACGGGAATAACTACATATATTGAAAACAAAATTGTTTACTCAGTGCACCGAAGGAATCGTTATTTAGTTGGAAATGCAAGTGCAATCTATCACGATTCATGACATTCAATCGGAATATGTATTCATTGTTAAAGACAAAAATAATGAATATTTAGCTCAAGCCTTGGTTTGTTACAAAGACCCTATACAGCACTTTACTGTAAAATTTGCCTATTGCATTAATTTGCAATTTAATCTTATAATTTGAAAAAAGTCTTTTTTTTTTTTGCTTGCCAATATGCAATTCGGTCAAGTGAATTTGAGTTCTAAGTTTATATTCTTCTCTAATGACAATGACTCAATATAAAATATTGCATTCAGATGGATATGAATGATATACTTTGAAAACAGCTATATAAATGAATAATATTAAGGGCCAGTTTCAAGACTAGCTGATAAAGTCTCGGATAGCCTATCCGGAATTTATATGTCAGATAAACGTAATATTTCGGTTTCAAAGGTTTCGGATAGTAATAGCTGACAGATAAAGTCTCGGATAGTTTATCAGCCAGTTCAACCGGCTGTTAAAGCCTCTATCCGGAAGATTTAAACAAAATATTTATTTGATGTGGCTGGAAAAAATATAGTTTCAGAGCATTCTTTCGTTGACGGGTGTAGACAGCAGTCAGAAGTATTATATCATGCATTTATTTGAATTCTTAAATGTCGAATTAGATGAATATTACAACCATATTACAGGGCCCCGTAGGAATAGAGTATTTCAAATTATTTTTAGAAACCCTCGACGATGAAGATTTCTGAATTTTTACTATTTTGTTTAACTATATACCTTTCACCGTGGGCGTTGGACTTTGCCAGGGGTGCATTTTGTCTCCTCTCCTTTTCATTACCTGTATGGACTGGATGTTACAGCGCAGTCTTGGCGAAGAAAGTTTCGAATTGGAACATCCGAGGATAAGTCGCTTGCTCTTTGCTGATGACTTGGTCATCCTTTGGTCCTCTTAGACGGAACTTCAATGCGCACTCTATCCGTTTGTAGTCGCTTGTGTGGAAGCTGAGATGAAAGTAAACGTAAACAAATCTCAAGTGATGGTCGTCTCCAGAACGCCTGTTTAATGTATACTCACGAATGATGGAAGGACCAAGAGCAATGCTAAGTTTATCTGTTATAAGAGGACTGAACTTGGTGTCAAAGCTAAATTGTCAAGTTGTCAGTCGTTAATTCGGAGTTTGGTCCAACTCTTAACTATTTGGGTAATGACCGAAAGAATAAGATCGCGGATACAAGCTGCCGAAATGAGATTCCTCAGTTGTATTACTGGTGTGACCCGTAGAGATGGTGG
The DNA here is from genome assembly GCA_949372485.1 of Cheilosia soror. Classification (NCBI taxonomy): domain Eukaryota; kingdom Metazoa; phylum Arthropoda; class Insecta; order Diptera; family Syrphidae; genus Cheilosia; species Cheilosia soror. The sequence continues at coordinate 34,163,217 of OX443561.1, read as the reverse complement.
AAACACCAGAATACGTGAGGGACTCAATGTCGAGCAGCTACTGCTCCGGACGCAGCGATGGATTCGTCATTTTAAAACGCATGTCCCCAACCATGATCTTACGACGCGACGTGCTATGGAATCCGTACAATCGGGCAGGCGTCCTCTAGGTAGACCCAGAATGAGATGGTTAGACCAAGTCCATAATATCTCCCCTACCCGTATGGGGATTGCCCTTTATGGTTTACAGTCGATGGCCTAGAATCGAGACGGTGCACTTGGACTTGCGCAACACCCGCGACCCACTTAAGGGATAAGCGGGGTATCGAAAATGAGTGAATGAATGAATTTATCCATGCTAAATTAAAAAAACTAGAACAACACAATTCACTTAAAAATGTGATAAATAATAAAAAACATCATTTCCATTCCTGTCAAACAATTAGTGCCTGATAAATTTTTCTACCGGATAGTTTATCAGAGACTTTGACGATGAAACAGAAAAAAAATATCAGCTACTTTTATCTGGTGGAAAGCGTTATGTGTCGGCTACTTATCCGAAACTTTATCCGGAACATTTGAAACTGGCCCTAAAGTTTGCAAGAATAAATAAAAATAAAAACGTTCTTGGTCTGCATATTTTGGGATGTACGATGTACCTATTCAATCCTTATTTTGAACGCATAACCGAACATTGGGATTGGGAACTTATAAAAGTATCAGCAGCGCAAACAAACAATTTTTTAAAAATTCTTACCGGAGTTCCAAAAGTTGAAAGTGGAACGCGTTGAATGTTTAAATGATACCATTCAGCTATCTGATTTAAATTGCTGCGAACTGATTTACATCAAGGTATATGAATAGAAGGTAATATATTCCGAGCACTCATTTTCGTTTCGTTCTGCGCATCTGTCAAAAAGGCATGCTTTTCCATACGAATAGTCACAATTGTCAGCCATATCTCATGCGCGCGCATTTTATTTCTATACGATTATTGCACAGTCACAATTGGCCGCCATTGCGGGATGCGCAATATATTACCTTGTATTCATATACCTTGGATTTACATTGGTGACAAGGGAAACATTTCCATCAGAATTCTTAATCTTCCACGAAATAAGTCCACTGAGGGACTTAGTTCCCACTTAAAACCACTTTCGTGAAGTAGTCTTATACCCTATTCACACCAAGCCGAAAACTGGGTTTTCGCGAAAACAGTCGAAAACTTCCTCGAAAACAGAAGTTTTCCCATACATATTGCAGTTTTCAAAACGAGTTGTTTGATGTCGTTTTCCATGAAAACGCCACGAAAACGAGTACAATCGTTGGGTTGTTGAAGCAGACACACCTTTTCCAACATTCAGCGAGCTCAGCAAAACTGCTGACAGGATGTGAGAGACTGAGTGAGAGTGAGAGTGAGAGTTTTTTTGTTTTCTTTGTTTGCCCTTGCACCATAAAGAGCAAACTACCTGCCACAACTAAATGGTATTTTCAAATGTTTTGATTTTGAATGTTGCTTATGTTAATTATTTTATGCATTTAACCATAAGTTAACGATTATCAAGTAGCTTAAATAATTTTGTTTGTGTATTATGTCAATACGTACCAAGTTTAGTAGCTAAAATAAAAGTCTAGTCCCCACAAACATTTCATAGCTAGTTTCACAGCTAATTGAAACGTCAAACGAAAACGAGTTGGTGTTCGGTGTGAATGCATCTACGAGTTTTCTAAACTTTTTTGACGAAAACTCGGTTTTCGGCTTGGTGTGAATAGGGTATTAGTTCCCATGTAATGTGGGAAATAACTTCCGAAAGCTATAAGTTGTTTTTTTTTTTCCTTTCAATATACCTAATTTCGCGCATAATACAAATCTGGCAGTAAATCCGTAATCCGTAAGCTTAAATACGGATAAATCTATTGAATGGCCGCGTTCCATTGACCGCTAGATGACTAGCGGCATGCCAAACTCCATATAAAAAAAAATTGACATTTCAGCATTTGCGCTAGAGCTCTAGCACATTTTGTGAAATATCCTTTTCTGGGAAATTTTTCAATCTAGCACAAAATAAACTGCTAGATTGAAAAAAAATAACGAACTGTCAAAACAAAAGTGAAAGTGCAGAAGTCAGATATTTCCAATTTGGTGTAAAATGTGAAATGAAGTTTCTATGTAATTAATATAGCTACATGGTATTTGTTTATATATAGTGTATTCATAAATATGCGGCATGATGGCTCAAAATACATTTTTGATTCTCATGAAGATAAGATAATATGAATTCAAATTGGTTCTATACTGTCACTTTGCCGCTACCGCTAGATCTCTGGCGCCAGCGTTCCTCCATCAGGGAAATTATGTGGGTACTAAGTCCATAAGAAAGTATGGACTTAGTACCCACCTTACATAGGAACTAAGACCACTAGGTGGGACCTGTTATTATCATTAAATTCGTCATTGCCATCACCCTCGTCTTGCTAAACGCGCCCTACCACCATACTAATTACTATAATTCGAAAAACAACCTAAAGTATACCATTCACATGGGAGCGAACGAACGAATTGTTGAAATGCGAACAAACCACTTTTTATGCAATTATAAACAGAAAATTGCACATTTTACTACTTCAAGGTGAGGATAATTAATTATTCCATCAAAATTTATTAAGAAAACAAGTTTATTAACAGTTTAAATAACGAAATTTCGAAATCCAAATTTTCTGCCGCGAACGAAAACACCCTGGCGCGAATTGTCAGTCTATTCACAATCCACATCATTTAAATCGCGTTCCACAAAGTAGCGAATAATGCGAGAAATGCAAGAAACAGATTGGCACAGCAACAGCAACAGCAACATTGACAGCCACAGCGCACTTTTTAGAGCCCCTGCTTTTTAATGGCTGAAGTTACATTACCACAGCAACATCGACATCGACATCGACGTTAGAGCTAAGTTCTAAATTCAATGTTGCTGTGCAACGGCTACCAACACCACGGTGACTTTTTCAGTTCTCTCAACTTTCGAATGCTGACATACTGAAGGTGCAGCATCATTACCAGATATAGACAAAAAAAGTTTCAGCAGTCTACAAATTATTCTTATCTTATTTTATTCTTATAAATCAATTCTTTTTTGTGATCTGCAGGCGTCAAATTATTTACTGTCGGTGGGACGTGATTTTGAATTCTAGTTTTGCAATGTGGAAACGAGTTATCTACTAATTCAATCGTCGTGAGTTGTGTTAAAATTAATGTTTGACAAGCTATTAAAAGAAAAGTACATACGAATTTTGATTTGATGTTTGATTGGGCAGCAAACATCTGAAAAACACTGTCGAAAATGACATCAGATATGTTTTTCCAATTTTATACTTTAGCTACCACCAAGTATCTATACTGGTATTTACCTGCTAGTACTAAGTACGTGATTTGCTCTAACATTTTACAGGACGTCATGTACCTACCTAATATCATTTTTTCGCTTTTACCATTTATTTTTGAAGATATAAAAGGTAATCTGGTAATGCTGCGTTGCAATCAACTCACAACAAATTTTGTTTTCCTCCCTTGACAAAGTTGCTGTCGATGTTTCCAATGTGTTTCATGCGACTTCTGCTGTTGAAGTTGCTGCTGCTGTCAAAGTTGCTGTTGCTGGTGCTGTGGTAATCTGTTTCTCGCAAAACAGATTGGCACAGCAACAGCAACAGCAACTTTGACAGCCACAGCGCACTTTTTAGAGCCCCTGCTTTTAAATGGCTGAAGTTACATTACCACAGCAACATCGACATCGACATCGACGTTAGAGCTAAGTCATAAATTCAATGTTGCTGTGCAACGGCTACCAACACCACGGTGACTTTTTCAGTTATCTCAACTTTCGAATGCTGACATACTGAAGGTGCAGCATCATTACCAGATATAGACAAAAAAAGTTTCAGCAGTCTACAAATTATTCTTATATAAATTACATATTTTTAAAATACTATTTTATTTTTTTTTTGATTTAGATTGCCTTTCATTTTCGATTGGCAAAAGAAATCAATTCTTTTTTGTGATCTGCAGGCGTCAAATTATTTACTGTCGGTGGGACGTGATTTTGAATTCTAGTTTTACTATATTGCAATGTGGAAACGAGTTATCTACTAATTCAATCGTCGTGAGTTGTGTTAAAATTAATGTTTGACATGATATTAAAAGAACAGTACATACAAATTTTGATTTGATGTTTGATTGGGCAGCAAACATCTGAAAAACACTGTCGAAAATGACATCAGATATGTTTTTCGAATTTTATACTTTAGCTATCACCAAGTATCTATACTGGTACATACCTGCTGGTACTAAGTACGTGATTTGCTCTAACATTATACAGGTCGTCATGTACCTAATATCATTTTTTCGCTTTTACCATTTATTTTGGAAGATATAAAAGGTAATCTGGTAATGCTGCGTTGCAATCAACTCACAACAAATTTTGTTTTCCTCCCTTGACAAAGTTGCTGTCGATGTTTCCAATGTGTTTCATGCGACTTCTGCTGTTGAAGTTGCTGCTGCTGTCAAAGTTGCTGTTGCTGGTGCTGTGCCAATCTGTTTCTCGCATAAAAAATTCTTTCGAACTTAACGTTATTCCAAGAGGAGGATATCTTGGAATAATAAAATGTTTAATTTTCTGTTTATAAATGCATAAAAAGTGGTTTATTCGCATTTCATCAATTCGTTCGTTCGCTCCCATGTGAATGGTCCTTAATGTTGCATATTCTCCTTCCACAATACATTTTATAAGGAGCGCTTTAAACAAACAATCAATACATATTTAGAATTTGCGAAGCTATCCTGGGCATACAAAATCCTAAAGCAAGGCGCGCACTACTGTGGTGAGCAAGTGCGGCATAGGAGTGACGATTATTTGGTGTGGGAATGGAATGGCGACGAAGTGATTTAATGGGCATTGAAGTGGCAAACAACATAATGGTGCGGCCGATTCATCAGTTCCTAAAATGTCGTTCCATTTTGAATTTTTGATGGTCTCGTATGGTGTTAGTTTCCGAGTAAACAAAAATACGCAGTTGCAATATCAAAATCCACTGTGTCACTAGCCTCTACAATATGATATGTTTTTACAAGGGATATGCCTCTACCATTCCACGTTGTCACCACTACTACCTCCCTTCGAAATGAACACTTTTTTCGAGATAAGTGGTTCCAGACTGGCATCACGCCACCAGCAAATTTTCACGTCGGCCCCACTCCGATTAGGTTAGGTTTTAGGGATTTCACCTGCCACTTGGTCACCACACCGCTGACTGCCACACCACTACAGAGTGTGCGTCTTGTTCAGATTTTCCTTGGAAAGGAATTTTGTTTGCTTTCATCCAGAAGAAATTACAATTTTTTAATAGATAGCGCCAAGCGGTGTAGTGACCAGTGATTACTGACGGAGAGGTCTCAAGTTCAAATCCAGGAAAAATACAAATTACAACTCAAAGTTTTTCCGCCTAGTGGCGGATTATGCATCTGCCTGAACTGCCGTGCATTGTTCAAGGATGCCTTTGGTTACGATCGAATAATTAACCGATTCGAACTACTTCCTCGTTTTCGATATAAGGGGGGACTATGTACATATGTGTTTGCCCGAACAGATCTGGCGTGTGAAAGAAAAGAAGAGATGGAACCTGCGGATCTCTAATTAATCACCCCTATCGTGGAATCCGCCGGGGGAAATTATTCACGGAAAAGAATATTTTGGTATCGTCGAATCCGCAAAGTGAACAGTGACCTACAATTTTATGCCGAGTCCGAACGGCTGAAATGAGAAGCTTTTTCAGGACAGTCATACTCTCGGATGTTTGTCAGACGTTCGCGAGAGGTGGCGCAGTAGAAAAAAACCTTAAAATGTAAAAGGAGGAAATGTCTGCCACAAAACTATCGTCCAATAGCGTTACTTTCAATGCTCTCGAAATAATCAAATATCTAGAAAGCCACCGATTAATAAGCGACAGGCAATACGGATGTCGGAGCCGTTGTTCCACTGGAGACCTGTTAAGCTACGTAACACACTTATGGATCAAAGCCATTTGACCGAGTCTGGCATAGAGCCATATTAGGCAAGTTAGCGTCTTATGGATTGCCACAACAACTCTGCGGATGGATGCAAAATTTTCTTCTGGGAAGATCGATCCAAGTTGTTGTAGATGGTGTATCATCTTATTCTTTTGCAATAAATGCAGGAGTGCCCCAAGGATCTATTCTTTCTGCAACTCTATTTCTTCTCCACATCAACGATTTTCTTGGATCGACAAATAATAATATCTACAGCTTTGCTGATGACAGCACTCTTATATCCTCCATCTCGTGAATGCGGCTACATCACACAGTCAGAGATGTGAACAAATTAGTTCTCTAAATGATGATGTGGACAAAATCTTGAAGTGGGGAAAAGACAACTTGGTTGTATTTAATGCAAACAAGACACAGCTCACAACATTTTTTATGCAAAATGCTCCAACAGTTTCTCAGATCCAAATGGATGACCATCCAATCCATCCCAAAGCTTCAATGCACCTTCTAGAAGTCACAGTCAATTCAGGAATCACATGGCAGGACCAAATATCCTTTATCGCAAGATCGGCGTCCGCTAAGTTGAGCTACCTATTTAGAGCAAAGAGGTACTTTAGCCCAAAGCAACTTCTCCTTCTCTACGAAGCACATGTTAGACCAGGGGCCGAATCGTCTCATCCGCAAACGAGCAATACGTGCCGGAATTTGTTTTTGTTTCGAGTGTAGAATCGGTTGATTCCGTGAACGTATAGCTTGTTCACGGATGCGGCGATTCGGCCCCAGGCCTGGAATATTGTTCCCATATATGAAGCTCGGCCCCAACACATTCACTTAACCTACTTGACAGCATACATAGACGAGCAGTTCGATTTATTGGAGACCCTACACTCACATTGAATCTACAACCGTTGGTGCACAGAAGACAAGTCGCTGACCTTTGCTTGTTCTATAGGTACTTCCATGGTAGATGTTTCGAGGAACTCAAAGACAGTATCCCTCGAAATGCAACTTTTGGGTGCACGACAAGACAGGCATCTTATGCTCATGACCATACAGTACACTTGACAACTGCGAGGACATCAATTTTCCAAAACCCTTTCTGTTACAGGACAAGCAAACTTTGGAACTTGCTTCCTGGGGATATATTTCCAGAAGCCTACAATTTACAGCACCTCGGGGCGCTGATGAAGCGTTATAGGTTCGCCTTTTCCGGGAGAAGTATTAAGGCGAACGAAAGTAAATCTTTTTCTCCGTCTCATAGTCAAATCATTTAATCTTCAGGCGCTATTGATTTTTTAAGGAAAAAAATCAGTTAAGCTAACCTATTGCAGGACAGAGATATAAAATTAAAACAATAGTGCTTTAAGAATGCAATGGAAATATAAAATTTTTTATTTTAATAGAAAAGTGCTGCAACTAACATCACATGATAGATCATCAAATGTTGAGATAATGTTCCAAGTTAAGTTTTTTTTTCACTTTTGGCCAAACATACATTCACACATGTACATGCACCGATATTGCATCGTCTTGCGTCTCGTTGAAATTCCTTGGCCTTTTCTACTTCTGACCGAATTTTAGTAGCGACATAGCGTTCCTCATCATTGCTGGCCCGTTCCAGTAGCCTGGCAGCATCATATGCCAATAAAGAGCAGGCATCAGTTCTTTTTTCATGAAAAACATTGAATAACGTTCCTTATTCTGTGCCATAGGGAATGTTTCCAATGGTTTCAAATTATAGTCGAACTCAGCTAATATAACTCGATTGTAACCGGTCACAAGTGGACAAGATGCATATCCATCATAAGTGCTCTTCAGTTCCTTGCCCTTTAGTGCTGCAATGATGTTGCGACTAATAACTGGTGACTGAGCAGCTGGAAATAGAAGACATAAAACCTGCGGTTTTGAGGAAGTACGCGATGGTATTGCTAACCTGCAGATGCCGCTGTCTTCGAGTTTGGTGATCCTGAACAGTCTCCAATGGCAAAGACATTCTTGTATTTAACATGCTGCATCGTTGACTGATCTACGTCGACGAACCCGGCAGCATTTACCAGTTCAGTGCATTGGGCCAACTCATCGGGAGCACTCATCGGAGGAACTGCATGCAGCATGGAATACTGAAAAGGCAATTTAATTATTATAGTAACAGGAATAAAATCTAAATTTACCTCTTCTTCAAAGGTCTCTTCGGGCTTGTCAAGGTTCTGGAAAACTGCTATATTCTCCTTTGGACGGACCTCGATGAGATTCCTCTTTAAGTTGACTTTAATGTTGCGTTTTTCCACGAGTGGCCATAATGCATCAGCATAGTGCTTCACACCAAAAAGCACTGGCAAGGATGTGTTATAGATGACGTTTACTTTGTCTCGTTTATTTGTCTGAAAGGGGGTAGACGACAGTAAGTGTAAATTCATTTCACAGATATAACTGTCGTCACAGTCAGTTAAAGAAGCCACAAAATTGCGATAATTAAATTCACAATCAACTTGAGGACACTTGGACTTTGATGGCTTCTTAATGTCTGGAGTTGTTGAAAATTAATTTAAACAATCATACCCTCCTAAAGTAGTGTTCTGAGATATACATGATCTTTTGCGGTGCCCCAGGACACTTGACGGGTGATGCTGGGAATGTGAAAATCGCATTGCCACCTTCAACACGTTGTAAGGCTTCAAAGGTTCGATCCACATACTTGGGCGAGTAGATGGAACAGACTTTACCATTAGGAATGGTCAGAGCTTCTTCTAGCCCAGGAATCTGAAATTTAAGGGAAAACGATAAAACATTTATGTTTTGGAATGATTCTTAGTTGCCAAACACACGCGACATACGCTATTAATTGGTCAGCTCTCTTTGACTCTCAAATGTGCCCATTTTCTAAACAATATTTATGTAATTATATACCTAACGTAAATCTATTATTTGTTCTCTCAGCTTTTGATATATACTTGTTTGTTACTTATGTTAATGTTATTATTCCCGCTATTTTTTCTACTTGTCATGTTAATGCAATTGTTACTCGTTCTCTTTACTTTTGGATCGTCGACACGACAACATCTCTTGGTAAACGTTAAATAAAGATCATTTTGTTAATTTTGCATGAAATTCTCGCTGCCTTTGTCTTGTCGCTGTCGCTGGTGTAAGATTGCAGGATTTTCTTGGGTATTCGCCTTTCGTCATCGGGTTATTTGTCATTGTTTTGACAAATTCAACCAAATTCTACCTACTCCTCTTGGTTATTAAGACTCGTCGCTCCTAAGACAATCCAAAACATTTTCTGGTCCTTCGTAAGCCGAATTTATTGAACATTTGAACAACTTTTTCTTGATATTCATCCTACAAAATTGCATGCAAAGACATTATTCGGACGTTAGGCACTCGTGCGGTTGTGCAAACACGTGATTAATTATGAATGTAATCAAAGTTAAACGGGGTCATGCTAAGGGGATTTTGACTCGTGCTGCAGCATTTGCTGATACAGTGGATGCTAATACGACATTATCGATGCTGGAAATCCGCTTATCTAAGCTGAATGACGCATGGTCTGATTTCACTTCATTGCAAAATCAGATGTTTGCCTTAGCGGACAGTCCCGATTTTGTAAATCCAGAACCTGAGTTTGAAGAATACGAAAATAAATATTTCATAGCTCATTCGATCTTCACGAACTTCATTAAACTCAAAAATGCATGTGAGACTCCGAAAGAATCGGTTGCTGATAAATTAGCTAGTCAACAAGCTACCTTTTTAGAAAAATTGAACTCCACTTCTAATACCTCGTCGTCTTCAGTTAATTTGCCAAAAATAACGATACCATCTTTTTCGGGCGACTATAAAGATTGGCCAGGATTTAGAGACCTATTTTTAAGTTCGATTGACTGTAACGCGTCTCTCAGTCCTACGCAAAAGTTCTATTTCCTGAAATCTTTTGTTATCGGAAAGGCGGCTGATCTTATAAGACACATAACCATTTCCGAAACCAATTACATTGAAGCATGGGATAAACTGGAAAAGCGTTTTGATAGAACTCAGCTAATCGTGCAATCGTTTGTCCAATCATTTCTTTCTTTGCCGTCAACCAGTTCGTGTAACGTGACAGTTCTTAGAAAAATTACCGATGGTGCCGATGAGGTCATAAGGGGATTAAACGCGTTGGAATCGAATGACCGTGACCCTTGGCTAGTATATTTGTTACTACAGAAACTCGACCCTGAGACAAAGCAGGCTTGGGCAGAACATGTTGCGTCAAGGGATGAGTCCAGCATCAATGAGATGCTAGATTTTCTAGAAAATCGGTGTGTTTGCTTAGAATCCTGCTATCCACCTTCTCATTCATCTCAATCAAGAAGCAAGGTTCAAGCGGTTATTCGGTCACATGTGGTAGAGTCCAAGCAATGTTGTTACAAATGCAAGGGTGACCACAATATTTACAACTGTAAAGAATTTCTCGCTCTTTCAATTGATTCTCGCCGTCACTTTGTTAAGGAGAAGTCTTTGTGCTTTAATTGTCTTCGGGAAGGGCACAATTCCAACAGATGTCGTTCCAGTTTTCGCTGCAAATCGTGCAATTCTAAACATCATTCGCTGGTGCATCAAAGCACAACTGTTGGCCCATCTACTAGGGCAAATGCTACCAATGCTAGCACTAATCCAACCGACCCATCAACATCTTCATCTTCGTCAATACCTTCGTCATCGTCATCATCACAAGAAATCGCTAATAGCTCTGTTGTGAGCAACCATTCTTATGAACCGAATCAACATACTATTCTTCCCACTGCCATCGCAAAGACACTCGACAACCAAAATTCATCTCATTGTGTGCGTTTACTTCTCGATACTGGGTCTCAGGTTTCGTTCATTACTGAACAAACAGTTCGACGCTTAGGCCTTACTCGTAATCACGCTCGGATTCCGGTCTTAGGAGTTGCCTCTACGTCAGCTGGAGTTACTAACGGAATAGTAACTGTACGGCTAACATCACGCTTCAACACTGAATTTATCGACGTCAGCTGTTATGTTTTATCAAAGTTAACGTCATCGTTGCCTCCTTCTCTGATCGAAAATGTTAACATCAGTAATCTCGTTTCATATGAGTTAGCAGATCCAAAATTTTATTGCCCTGGTCCTATAGACATTCTGATCGGTGCTGATAGTGTATTTAGCATCATCACCGGACCATCCAAATCGAACTTACTCGGCATTCCTAATCTGATTCCTACTATTTTTGGTTCAGTAGTCGCTGGAAAGTTTGCCAACTCTTCCTTCGATCATGAAAAAATCATTGAATCCCTATGTACTCGCTTGGATTATTCACAGGAGTTTGATCTAGAGAAATTTTGGCGCCTAGAGGAAATTGAAACTCAACCCACACTCTCTCTCGATGAACAGCGAGCTGAAACACTTTATGCTTCAACTCACAAGCGGCTTTCAGATGGTCGCTATATGGTTCAGCTACCATTTAAGAGCAATGAAAAATACGACTTCGGGAATTCATTCGGCTTTGCAGTAAGCCGTCTGCACTCCATTGAACGCAGATTCTTGTCCAATCCTTCGTTACGCGACCAATATCAAACATTTATGAGGGAATACCTTTCTTTAGGCCATATGGAAGAAGTACCTCCGAGCGAAATAGCTCTACCTTCTCACAAATGTTATTACCTCCCCCATCATGCGGTTTTTAAAACCGATAGTAATACAACGAAGGTTAGAGTAGTCTTCGATGGTTCCGCTAAAACCAACACATCAATATCACTGAACGACTCACTTCTTGTCGGTCCAACAATTCAGCGCGACATTTTCTCTATCTCCATTCGCTTTCGTCGACATCTCTATACCATCTCGGGAGATATTGAAAAAATGTTTCGCCAGATTCGGATCTCCCATGAACACGCCGACTATCAGAGAATAGTATGGCGTGAATCTCCTGCGGAACCAGTAAAACACTTCAGACTCTTAACAGTCACCTATGGAACTGCGCCTGCACCATTTCTTGCTGTCCGTACCCTCAAACAATTAGCTCTTGATTCGGCTGCATCACATCCTGTTGCCTCTGCAGCTGTTTTAGACGACTTTTACGTTGACGATATTCCTACGGGTGCTGACACAATAGAGGATCTAATAGCTCTTCACACCGAACTCGTCAACTTGCTAAAATCTGGTGGTTTTAATTTACGAAAGTGGACTACTAATTGCTGGCCTCTTCTTATGTCCCTACCAGAAAACCAACGGGAGATGTCACCTATTGAATTTGAGCAATCCGATTCAGTGAAAATCCTTGGATTACTGTGGTGCCCATCAAGAGACTCTTTCTCATATAAGGTAAAGTTAGACCAAGCAGTTGTATACACTAAACGCCGTATATTGTCCGACGCATCACGGGTGTTTGATCCAATGGGATTTCTAGCACCAGTGATAGTTGCAATCAAGATACTACTTCAGGATCTGTGGCGAGAAAAGCTAAATTGGGACGACGAACTTCCTAAGGAATTAAAGGATCGATGGACCGTCATCCGCAATGAACTACCACTTGTCGAGGATCTACGCATTCCTAGGATTTTGTGGACAAATAAAAGAAATTTTGAATTTCATGGGTTTTGCGATGCATCTTTGGATGCATATGCAGCTGTAGTATACTGCAGGAGTGTGGATGTCAATGGTTCAATTACTGTGTCAATAGTGGCTGCTAAGAGTAAGGTTGCGCCCATTAAAGTGTTGTCTCTACCAAGATTAGAACTCTGTGGAGCTCTTCTACTGTCTCGTCTCATCAATAAACTTAAAATTTCTTTACAGGAGAAAGAAATCAAAGTATTTGCTTGGACGGACTCTGAAATTGTCCTACACTGGTACTCTGCCCATCCAACAAAATGGTCGGTGTTTATAGGAAACCGAACTTCCGAAATTTTGTCATCGATACCCATCAAACACTGGAATCATGTCCGATCAGCTGACAACCCCGCCGACTGCGCCTCTCGTGGGATTCCACCAGCTCGTTTGTCTGCAAACGATTTGTGGTGGAAGGGACCTTCATGGTTGTGGCAGGAAAGAAGTCAGTGGCCTCAGTCAAATCCATCTACAGAGGAGTTTCCAATCGAACAATTGGAGGAGAGAAAAGTGGCAAAAAAGGTACTCGTGTCGCGCGTGGAACAAAAAAAACTTCTTAGAAACATTGGTAGAAAGCTCGTCGAATTGGTTTAAGTTTCTAAGAATCGTGTCGTACGTCATTCGTTTTGTTTTTAATTGTCGTTCTCTTTTAGTCAATCGCAGACGTAAATCTATATCCGTTGAAAAAATATCCGAAGCAAAAATTTGTGTCATAAAGTGCGTTCAAATGTCTTTATTCCCGTCGGAAATCGCTACGCTTAAAAGGGGAAACGAACTAAACAAGAAGCACAAACTATTATCGCTCGTTCCGTTTCTTGATACAAATAGTATTCTTCGCGTAAGCGGTCGTGTTCAGGCTTCAGAACTATCATATAATGAGAAACACCCTATAATACTTTGTAAGTCCCATCGATTATCTGAACTGATTGCACGGTATATACATAAACACCATTTGCATGCGGGTGTAACCCAAATGTTTGCGTTGATTAAACAAGAATTTTACATACTCGGTTGTCGAAATCTATTGCGAAAAATAGTGCATGATTGTGTCCACTGCTTTCGGCAACGCCAAACCTCGTCCAAACAACTAATGGGTAATTTGCCAGCAGAGCGAATTCGTTACTCGCGCCCATTTAGCAAAGTTGGGTGTGACTATGCTGGCCCAATAACATTAAGATTATCGCGCGGTAGAAACCCCAAATTCGTAAAGGCATATATCGCTCTCTTCGTTTGTTTTGTCACCAAAGGGATTCACCTCGAACTAGTCGGTGATTTGTCGTCCAATGCGTTCCTTTCCGCATTAGATCGATTCTGTGCACGTCGCGGAAAACCGACTGAAATTTGGAGCGACAATGGAACGAATTTTCATGGAGCAAAGCGTTTGCTCAACGAAATGTACGAGTGTCTCCTTAGTCAACAGCACCAAAACATCGTCGTCAATCATCTCTCCAAGGACAATATCACATGGAAGTTCCTTCCACCTGCCGCTCCCTTCGGCGGATTGTGGGAGGCAGGTGTCAAGTCCGTAAAACAACATTTAAAGAGAGTGATAGGTGATACAAGGTTGACATACGAAGAAATGTATACGCTGTTGACTAAAATTGAGGCACTTCTAAACTCGCGTCCTATGTGGCAAACCTCGGACACCGAACCAAGTGCTTTGACTCCGGCTCATTTTATGATCGGGGAGTCCTATTCCGCTATCCCTAAACCTGATTTACAAACCTCAAATTTTTCTGTTAATACTAATTGGTATCTTTTGCAGACGTTAATGCAAGGCTTCTGGAAAAGATGGCATCAGGAGTACCTAACATCGCTCCAACAAAGACGAAAATGGGAAGGCACTCAACCAAACATGGCGGTAGACGACGTCGTATTACTGAAAGAACCCAACCTGCCACCATCAAAGTGGATCCTTGGCCGTATCAAACAAATTCATCCAGCAAATGATAACAAGGTCAGAGTGGTAACTGTACAAACGAAATATGGAGAATACACACGCCCTATAGTCAAGGTGGCTCCACTTCCATTTCCTGAAAGACCGGAGTCTTCCAGGGGGGGCTGAATGTTTTGGAATGATTCTTAGTTGCCAAACACACGCGACATACGCTATTAATTGGTCAGCTCTCTTTGACTCTCAAATGTGCCCATTTTCTAAACAATATTTATGTAATTATATACCTAACGTAAATCTATTATTTGTTCTCTCAGCTTTTGATATATACTTGTTTGTTACTTATGTTAATGTTATTATTCCCGCTATTTTTTCTACTTGTCATGTTAATGCAATTGTTACTCGTTCTCTTTACTTTTGGATCGTCGACACGACAACATCTCTTGGTAAACGTTAAATAAAGATCATTTTGTTAATTTTGCATGAAATTCTCGCTGCCTTTGTCTTGTCGCTGTCGCTGGTGTAAGATTGCAGGATTTTCTTGGGTATTCGCCTTTCGTCATCGGGTTATTTGTCATTGTTTTGACAAATTCAACCAAATTCTACCTACTCCTCTTGGTTATTAAGACTCGTCGCTCCTAAGACAATCCAAAACAATTTAGGTAAATGGAATATTTACTAGCCCACCCACCTTATTGTAGTTCAACTGCAAACCGGTTCCAATAAGAAGGATATCATATTTTATTGTTGTGCCAGATGATGTTGTAACGGTGTTCGACTTGGGGTCAAACCCTGCAGCTTTTTCCTTAATCCATTTTGCCTTCTTTGGCAGAACATCAGACATTTGGCGATAGGACTGCTCTAATCGCTTCATACCACCTCCGATCATGGTAAACATGGGTTGATAGTAATGTTTCTATGAAAAAAGGATGCATGCAAAATATTACAAAACTGTTTCTAAAAAAAAAGAATTACACACATCAGCTGGCTCCAAAACGATAACTTGATTCTTCCCCAACTTTGAGGATAATTTAGCTGCCATGGCACACCCTCCACAACCACCACCAACAACTAGAACCTTGCATCTGAAAAAAACGTATTAAAAGGATTTAAACTTTATTGCAGGTAATTATATTACTTTTGATAATTAAATGAGAAAATCCTTTCGCCCTATACTCACTTACAGCCAACATTTCAAGTAGCATATGTTTAGGGTTGTTTTTTATAGAGATTTTTAAGGCATAACAACAGTCATAAAGTGAATGGTGAATAGGCGAAATTAAAGAAGTATTCCCAGTGAAGGCTTATGTTAATTATAGATTGAAGTATAAAGCTTGTTCTCGCTTCTTGCCTTTGAATAATGCGCGACGCAGAGTACATCGTCCTAAATGAGGAAAGACTAATTCTTTCCTCGATTTTCAATCATTCTCTGTATTTTTTGGCATTTTTTTGTACTGCCTCTATTGCATTGAATGCCCGAGGCATCCGAAAACTCTATTCTTCTCGTATAACCTCGTGGGTCCGAAAGCCTACCGCTACGGACGGTTAATAAATAGCAAATGATTTATTCTTAGCCCCACCAGCTCAAAATAATCCTCAAGACACCGGTCAATTCCAATCCTGGAGACAAAAACGGGACTGATCATCTCCGATCCTTGACTCGACGACATTTTCCAACACCTCAGCAAAGACGATCTCGCGGGGGACTTAAAGTCATTTCGCTACTTTCACAGCCAATTTGCAAGTTCTTTGCCAAAAAGGTACTAGATGGAGAAACGTCCCACTAGATATAGAGCTCTAGCGGCAGCGAAACATTCTGTTTTACTTTATTAAAAAAAGTCTCACCAGACCCTACATGTAGACTATGTCTGGAGAGCGACGAAACCTCTCTTCACATTCTCACCGAATGTCCGGCTCTCTTTCGCCTCAGAAAGAATGTCCTTGAAGAAATTATCAACCCAGCAATTCTTGCTGAAATATCCCCAGAGAAGATACTTGACTTCCTGACAGTCTCCGGAGTAAAAAGGTTGCTCTAAGACCCTACCATGGAAGGCACAATAGGCCCCTTTAGAGAGGCCGCAGTGCCAGAGCCCAATGAAGACTCTCCCGACTTAATATCTATCTATCTATCTACTTAAAAAATAAACTAATTACTCCTGGGAAGATATAGCCAAGAATTTATTTCAAATTTTACGCTCCACGTCCCTACGCATCTGTTTGTTGTTCCAATTTTTTTGGATAATCGTTTTTTGAATATTACACATGCCCAACGCATTTTTTAAGGTAATAAAACTGTAAATATGCATGCAAACCTCGTTGAAATCCGTTCACGGCAATCGTCAAAATCGTATTTTATATTAGTGGAAATTTGTTACGTATACGCCCGAGTGTATATATTTTTTTTTATTAGGCGATCTAAATACTCACTTTCATTACCACAAATGCAGTCTTTTAATATCTGCCAACGACCATATCCCTATAAGGTACACTGCATACTATAATAGGTAAGAAATATTTCTTATTGCTGAGAGATCAGATTTAAGGCTCTTCGAAACCGGCGACACATTTGCACCGATAGCGTTGACGACAATTTCTACTTTGAATGCAACAAGGAAATTTATAAGTTTGCAAGTGGACTACTTAAATAAAGAGTACCTCTTAACCAAAGTTCGTGTTTCTTTGGGTAAATCCTGGATCCGGCGAGCAAAACCTCAGCCTACCTAAAAAGTGTATCACAAATGGCGCCCGAGCTGGCTTGGCGAAATAATTTCAAACAAACATACAAATCGTTAGGCCTGATAATTATTATCGGGGCTTATACCTTAAGGACCCAACCCATAGAATCTGTCGCGTTCGTTGCGGCAACGTATTCGACTGATTGTTAAAATACACAGCAGCTTATGGAAGGTGACCCATATGCAGCGCAGGTACCGGATGCGAAGGATTCTATGGGTTGCGCCCCAATAAAACTTGTACAACCAAAGTATATTGCTTTAAATGTTATCGATAAGTGCCAATTATTGTGTCATGAATGACATCACAAAATTCATTAAAAAAATAATAAATCTATTTCGGTCAAGTAGTATTGCTGCCTCCCATCCATGCGTGTAAATTCTAACTCACATTGAACAAATTTTGCGTGACTTGTATGCAGTGGAGGAGGGTATCAAATAGCACGACTTATATAGATTTACTTCGAGATACGGCTTTTTTGCTCCAATTAAAAACATTAGGTACGTTCAAAAACTGAGTTCATGCAGTACGTTAGGTAGATTACGAACGAAGTTGTCTTGTCAACGCGGACCACGTTCCAAATTGTTTATTTAAATACTCTTCTTTGTATTATTTTCATTCGTTTGATTTGAATGTATAATTTCAAAACTTAAAAAGGTTTGTTATTTGGTTAAAATTAGCGGCGACTTTAAACGGGTCTACCTACTTAAATATTTAAATGTCAAATGAGTATTTAGGCAGGATTTTCTTGACTTGATTAGTCGGCTACCGCTTCGTCAAAGTCAATTGGAAAACTTGTCACGTGATCAATGCAGACTAACTAAAAGAAAGACAAACGCTGTCTGATAGCGCCTGTGTTGTTTATAACTTTTTTGTAGATGCACAGCCAATGGAGTATCATAAGTAGGTATCACACAAAAAAAAATTGAAAAATTCTATAAATATCGCTGTACACTGTACAGTTCAATGTGAAGCAAAATTCTGAGATGTGGAAAAAAAATTGGACTAATATTTGCAGGTAAGTATCATTTTAAAGCCAGGGATGGCGATGGGCCCAATATGGTGCCTAGTCCACTGTGATGAACTCACACCATATTCGACCTAACCTAACCTAATATATTGATATTTTGAATGAGAAATGTTCGTTTATAGAAGAAACGTGTATCGCCTACGATTCTCAGATGAATTCTCCGGCAAACGTTATGTATCGACTTGTTTACTGGGTTAAATTGAAACGAAGTGCTCAAATATATACATATATGTACTACCATTGAAACAATAATTTTACTTTTTCCATAAAAATGTTCATATTCACATTTGAAATATAAATCTGTCTTTAAAATGCAATAGAAAAAGTCCCAAAATCAAAATCAAATTTGTTTGCTGTTTGGTTTTTAACCGTGATTTTTTTGACAGTTCACGCGTGTTTCGTGACGCGTATCAAAGTAAAAAATGTTCAAGTTCAGTTAGCATTGCCAATTCACCATAAAAAAAACGTTACGCCCGAACAATGTTTGCAAATTATTGAATTGTATTACCAAAAATAGAACTCAGTAAAAAATGTGTCGCGAATCCATGGACATATTGCGGGGCGAATTTGGTGAGAAATTCATCTCACGTTTTGGACCTGTTAATTGACCGCCTAGATCGTGCGATTTGACACAGCTGGACTATTTTTTATGGGACGTCTATACGAATAAGCCAGCAACTATTGCCGCCTTGGAAGACAATATAATTCGTGTTATTAGTGAGATACCAGTCGATATGTTGGAAAAAGTATGCCAAAATTAAACATTTTGGATGGACCACTTGAAGCGTAGTCGCGGTCAACATTTGCACGAAATAATATTCAAAAAGTAAATGGCAAGAATTGATTTATCGACCCTAATAAATATTTCACTCAATTTTGCAAATTTTCATTGTTCTTTTTTCAGTTTTAAAAACCAAACGCTTAAAAAAATCACCCATTAGTAGGGTATCCAGGCATGATATGAGCGTGACGCAACGGAGTAGGAAGCTCACAAACTCGCAAAAAAAACAACGTCACCTAGACATTCTCGAGTTCAGTTGATGTTTTTTTATTTGGAAGGAAATAATTCAACAACGGAAAAAATATAATCTCCCGATTTCCACAAGCCGAAAGCATGTATTTCTCTCTCTCACTCTTTCGCACACTACTTTTTGTTGGCGTGATCAACGCCATTACAGTGGATCACAGCACTCTTGGTATTATTACGTACATAATGTTTGTGCTTTAAATTTTGGGAATTAATGTTGTTAGTTTAATATTTGCTTTGTGTGATAAAGTTGCGTTTTGTGGACAAAAATGATGTCAACAAAATTTTAAGGTTATGTCGGAAGCAATTAAAAAATATATATTCATTTTATTTAAATTATTTTTTTCTATATTCCGTAAAGCTTTAAAATAAATAAATATTTTAGGTAAAATAAAAAAACTTCACTTTTTCGAGATACATAATCTCCTATCTTCTATATACGTATATACAAATAAGTTGTATTGTGTTTGTCGCTATTGTTCTCTGAAATGCGTGAATCGATTTTGATTCTAGAAACTTCCCATGAAAGGTACCGTTAATGCCATGGTTTATAAGTTTATATGGTCTTTGTAGGTGTATTGGTTCATGAGTTAAAACGGCGTGGCACCGCCCATAGAAAAAAAACATTAAAAATCTAATATTTCTAAAACCACCAAATCGATTGTATTCTTGTGAAGATTGGTCAATAATAGATAAATTAGTGAAGATGCGCTATTCTCCGACAGTCATGGGAGCTAAAGTTTGGACAATTTGTAACATTGATAATGCACATCCTGATAGACAAGAATATTATCTAGGCAATATGAATCCTGGAAAAACAAAAAATGTTGTATACCACAGAGCATTACAATAGTAACTGTTACTGATTTAAATGAATTTGAAATCTCTTTTTATATCTTTCTTCGTTCGTTAGCTAAAAATAAATATGGATTTAAATTTTTTCTATATGTTTGAAAATGTATGTTTCCATGGTGGATTACATAAAAAAAATGTTTTGAGGTATAATTCACAGTCACTTGTTAATTAGAAAATCGGGATCGCTACGTTATCCACTTTTCCAGAATACTTTATTGGACATAATCTCGCTTTTTTTTTCTTTTCTTTTTCAAGATCTCCCACAAGCAAACTAAACCTTGAATATATTCAACCTTGCACATACTCCAAATCCTACAGTGGGCCTCCGCACACGAGATTAATTCTGCCGGCATAAAACCGATTTTGTAGGCGAGGGGACTGAATTGAGGCGAAATAAATGGAATAAAATGCTCTGCTGAGTTTGAGCGGTTGAACAAGGCATAAAACTAAACATACACAACTTTCAAAATATTTCAATTGTAAAAATAATACTACACAATGAAAAGGGGTTCATATATATAATTTTTCTGCCGGCAGAAATCATCCCGTGTGCAGAGGTCCAAAGACCCCAAGCAGGGGGGTTGCAGGGGGACAGCATGTCCCACCATACGTATCTCACTTTTTAACACGATTTTTAGGTGTCGCGGCGACAGAATAAATAACACCAAATCTAAAAATGGGGGATTTTGCCCAGGGGATTTTCTCTTAGGGTCTTTTGGAGTAAGGAGCTACGAATTTTTGGAGCAGAAGCCAATTTCAATATTTTTGTTTTTATAAGAATTATTTTTTAATTATTTTTAGATTAAGAAAATCCCTCCCTCTGTGTGAAAAACTGACGGTCTCGAGTATTTCAAAATGGTGGATTTTGTTTTTATGCATTTAAAAAATACGAAATCGTCAGTCTTTAGAATGGGAGCTTCATTAGAGTTCACTTAACATCCCCTTTGAATATCTGACGCACTCGAGTTAATTTTTTTTCCTCATTTTTAAACGTTTCGTTCGGTAGATTAACATATTTTTATCATCAGAGATATGTGGGCCATATTTCTTATTTTTTCTCTCGAGTAAATTCACACCATGGCGTGGCCTCCCCTAATTTTAGGCTTCGTTTCAAATTAAGATTACCGATTCCCTAGAGAAAAAGCAATGAAATCTAACATCAGTATAATGAAATACCTTCATCAACAATTCTCTGAGTCACTGTAGGCGATATAATTTAGAAAATAAGTCATCCATAACCTATTCATAAATAACTTATTCAACATAAGCGCTCTAATCACTTTTGTCCAATTCCCAGCGACAGCAACTTCAATCCCAAAATAATTTCACAATTTTCTGTAAAAATGTGAAACTAATTTTAATTAGCAAGTAGCAACATCAAAAACGTCACAATTGAAAACCTGTTTTCTTAAACAACACTACTAAAATAATAAGCAAGCAGAGCAAACTGTAAAATTAAATAAACCAGCTGACGACAAACAACATCGCTGATACCAGTGCCCCACCTTTATATTCTTTGACAAGTAATGTTGTTGCTCTTTTTTAATTAGCCAAAAGTACATATAGATATAAATTTGACATTCGCATTCGATTCCCTATCGGATTGTAATCGCAAATGTCAGTCATATTATTAACAAATCCCGAAGGAGATTCAGTGGAAAGGGAAATAATTTCAATACTTACTCTTCTTTTTGAGAGAGAACATTAGAAGTTGACAAGTATCTGGCAGCGATAAGACCACGTCCGGAAACTTGTTGCACTTTACTTGCGAATAAATGTAACGAGGCCATTTTCACTCTGACACTTTACACGAAATCAATTTGACAAAATGTATAAAACGTAGTAAAATAGAAGCTGAAGTCTGTCCTCGTTTGCAGAACCTGAAGAACTATTGCTGGACTAGCAAGAGAATGGACTGAGAAGCGTAAAACGTGTCGCTCGCTATCGACCATAGCTCAGTGACCTTGATTCAGGTTTTGGTAATATTGCCGGTGAAAACAATAGCCAACTAAATCAAATGTTTGTTTCAATAATTTAAGAGAAAATGTGTAATAGTTTGTTACATAATATAGTATAATTATACATACAAGGCATGCGTAGAAGAAATGTAGGTATTCAAGACAAGAGAGCATAGCAAAGCTTTCTGTCTTTTTGACATTTGCTTTGTAAACAAATAAAACAGTGAGTCAGGTTGTTTTGTTTAAAAAAATCATAATTTATTATTATGGTTTATGCTTTATTTGTAATGATTATTAATTTTATTAATTTTGTTAAACTTATTTTACATAAACACAGTGTAGGTAATTGGTTAATCACTGTACCGGTCGGAATGTCATTCTGTAGTTTGGACCACTGATATTATGCAAATTTATAGCTTAGAATACACTGCTCTAGCGAAACTAAATTTTTGACATAGAGTGCACTGTGGATGTATGTGTCACAGAAAATAACTGTTCGTTGAAAATAACTTCCTTTAAAAATGCATCAACGCGAAAAAGTGTTATATTTTGGTTGCACTTTCTTTTTTCCTTGTGTTTTCCTTGTGCGCTATCCCTTGATCTGAAATTTACCACTTTCAAAGGATTCCTCATCCAGGTATTCTTTAAAAAACATTATCCTTATTTACTTTTCTGCAACACAAAAACGCAACATAAAAGATACCAACATGATCTGTCAAAATTTAGCTTGAAAAAAATGTACCGAACCATTAATAAAATAAATAAATAGGTGGCGCAACAGGCGGGTGACACCCAAGGCCTAGCTTCTCGCAACCATTCGTTTTGTGTGAATTTCTATTTTTGGGACGAATGGAAGGGACCTACAATTTTATGCCGAGTCCGAACGGCTGAATTGAGAAGCTTTTTCATGACAGTCATACTCTCGGATGTTTGTCAGACGTTCGCGAGAGGTGGCGCAGTAGAAAAAACTTTAAGATGTAATTTGTGTTTTTCCGGGGATCGAACCTGGGATCCCTCGCACAGTAGTCCAGCACACTAACCACTGCGCTACTGCGCCCCACCGAACCATTAATGGGCGCACAATAGCTGAAGCAGTGTACCGCTCGGCTAAATAGATTCGCTTAAATAGGTATATAGATCACCTAAATTTTGGAGAGAATTGTGTGTGGGAGCTAAAAATTAGCTCAAGCAGCGTAAGTACTTAGCTTATTGCGGTAAATGGTCTGAACGAAAAAAAGTAAAAAAAAAACGAATAAATTGTCATATAGCTGTCATCGAGGTTCAGGGAAATGACAATTTCTATGGCACAGCATAAATATGGAGACAGTTAGTTCTGCAATATGAGTGTTTCGATTGTGCCACGCAATTTATTTTAAGTTATGGCAACGTGTTGTTTAATCTGATTTTAGCTATATCCTTTGACTGCTAGGTGACTAACAATATTTCCCACATGGCGCTAGTAATCTAGCTAGTAATCTGGTTAGTAATGAAATTTAATGAAAATTGAAATTCTCCACTCTTAACCTAAGACCCTAAAATGTTAATCATTTTTGGACACACTCTTTTTTTTTACTGTGTTCATTTTGAGAATTTTTATTCAGCAAAGACAGCGAAGAATATGGTTTTATCACTAAACACAAAACATTGGAAGCTAATGCAGTTCTTTTTTTACTGAATGGCACCGCTCACAAAACATACGCTACTTTTATGTTTCAGCTGTCATACTGACAGCAGCTGTTGTAATGCAATTTTTCGGTAAGCATTTGAATAAAAGTTTAGCCATTTTATCGCCTGGTATTCTATGTGAGTACCCCGTACCATACCATGTTTAGTAGAACCTACGTAAGTACTTATTATTTTCCTAATCTCACTTGTCAAAAATTGAATTAGTAGTCTGATAAATAAGCTGAGCGCTGCCAGCGCCAAATTGACATTGAGTCGTATTAATAAAACGTAGCAATTGCCTTTAACTTATCGTCAGACGCAATTGCCTTTTATCAGAAGAAATTGTAAAATCGAAGCATTTGATAAGTTTTGTATGAATAAAAACTTGATTCGAGTTAACTTCAAATTTTGACATGTTCGAAAAGTGGCGCCACCTACCTTTTACTCAGATTAGTATAATTTAAACGTGGAAATTGCTACGAAAATTCCAAGTCTGACAGACTAACCTAGTGAGTCTTAAATTTTTTTTTTTAAATTTCATTTTTGCTTCTGAAAGAAACCACACGTTCGTGAATAAATAGTAGGTACAGAACAGTACTGGTTATTATAAAAACTTTTAGCAAATGTATCGTTTTACTCGTCGAAATGTGGATTATTTGGTTAAATTATGAGAAAAACTGGAGACACGGGGTGTGCGGGGTGTGGTGCTCCATCAAATATCCATAAAATGAAAAATCTTTCCTCAGGTATATGGGAAATCGGGGCTTTCAGGTAAACATTTCAAAAACCTCTCGGTAATTCATAGTTTAACTAGTGAAAAATTACTATATATTTGGGTTGGCGTCGGAGAGGATCTTGACATTCATCAATCAACGATTTGGCAAACAAAATTCATGTTTCCAGCTTCAATTGGAGCTATAGATTGCACTCATATTGTAAAATAAAAAGACCCATCTATACAATGGCGAACGAATATTTACATATTTACATTTTCATCCACAGTTGTCATTTGCAAAGTTTGACAAGTACAAGTACGGCGAAGTATTTTGTGCGAATTTTCGAACTTTTACATCGAATATCAGTTTTTTAACGTCAAAAATTACAAAAATATTTCCCGACTTTTAACACAATTCCAACGCGAACATTTTCTTCATTGGCATTTTTCTTATAGTCACTTTTATCGCATTGAGCTACGATTCATCTACATTATAACCAAGATTATCTTGTCTAAGTTTTATAATGTCATTGATTTGTTATATTAAAATAAAGTGTCTGCACGCATTAACTTACCTACCAAACAAATTTGCTCGTTGTACCTAAAGTCTTTGATAGCTGATTTATTACGTTTGGTGCTGTCAAAGTATGATAAGTTATTTTCAAATTATTCACAGTTTTATTAATATGAAGTAGCTAGCTGTCAATTAAAACCAATTTATTGCATTTCACTGATAAGAATAGTCATGATTGTATACTTAAGTACTGTTTGTTTTCTGCGTTGTACACAGTAACTGGCTGATATCTTCGGACTCAATTCATAAGTTTGAACTTAAGTTAGCTTTTACACTTGCATATATGTACATACATTGAAAATAATCCTGAAGTACAATATTTTTTGGACACATTAACAAAACTAATAAAACCAAAAACTCACTAAAAGTGTCATAATTTTTTTTAAATTCAATGAATATAAGCCAAATAACGCCATAAAGAAGTCCCATAAAAAGATTTAGCTAAATCCAAACTTATCTGGAGACAGAAAGGACTCGATATGTAAAATAAAATGAAATACATAAAATACATCCAAACCTTATTATATTTAAAATGTAAACGAAAACTTTTGCACCCCAGTGTGTTATCATGCAGTGAATTTCATCATTTCAGTGTAAAACGTGTGGCTAAAGTAAATCACAAGTGTTAAATCACATACTCTCACTTGGGAGGCTTTATAAATATTCCAAATATTCCAATTGCGTTTTGTCTAGTAGGATTTCTGTGTCTTTATCTTCATCCTACGGCAAGCGACAAAATGACAAAGCCCATCAGCACGCGAGTGGAATTAGTTAGCATCCGATTTGCAATCGAATACTCGCTATTCGAATCTTTCTTTGAAATTTTAATGTCTTACTATATTCTGGGGCAGAATTTGTTCCTTCCTTTTTGATGTACCCACTTATACCTATATATACACATGTATTTAAATACATATTTTGCATAGGAATTATTTACTCTTTCATCTCAAGGCACCGTTACGTCTCAAAGAACCATCATTAGAAATGTTGACGCATAAAATTGTGCATCTGGTACAGGAAATCCTTTAAGTCTTGATTGCACTTAGTAAGATCAATTTGCTAAGAAAAAAAAGCGTAACTCAGGGAAAATAATTACTTTAAATGTTTCATTGTTTCATTTTACCTTTGACCTTACTAAACGTAGAAGGTTGCTTACGCCAAGTTTTAAAAATCTGGGGCCTCATCTGTCATCTCTTTTCTTATGAAACTTGTTGGACCATTAAGTCTGCCGTTACAAGTGGAGTTTCATTTATGAAGTGGACGTCGGGGTTTAAGTCAAACTTAAATTGGTTGTAATAGATGCACAACGAGGGAACAAAATATATTCCTAACTTTCATAACAATACTTGCACATTTTAATCCTTTGGAATAGTTTGAAAATCTGTCAGTTTTTTTGTTCATCTTAATGTTTTTCCACTTCCGCACTTGTCGCGAAAGTTTGAGAAACTTTCAAAAACATTATCCGCCATGATAAGCTTCGCAATTCAGCCGCTCGGATATGGCACATGATTGTAGGACCCGTCTTTTCTCTTTAAAAATAAAGAACTCACACAAATAGATGGTTATGAGGAGAAGCTAGACCCAGGGTTCGGGAGTCCGCATACGCGAACGAACCATGTTGAAAAAATGCTTTAAGTGTTTAGAGTTTGTCCAAATAACTCGGCAATTACTATGTGGGACAGAAAGCCACATAGCAAAGAACTGTGGAACAAGGAACCATTCCGTATGCTATGCAAGAGAGACAATCCAGATGACGCGAAGCATGTAGCTGGCAGTCACAAATGCCCAGTTTTTCGCAGACCACAAACGCCCACGGATGAAAGGGCGGAGATTGTTATGATTAGTGAACCCTATAAGAGTCCCGACGAGAACAATAACTTGATCTGCGATAGGGCAAAACAAGCGGCAATATGGATATGTGGACGCTTTCGAAGCAAACAGAATGCTTTGTGCGGGTCGAACAAATACGTACAGGAAGGCTGGGATATGCTCTATCATCGACATCACCCTTATGATTAGTTCAATCCTGAGAACCATAAAGTGGAGATTCAAAATGGAAAGACAGAACTTTCGATAAGGAAACATACGGCAACCTAAAGCGAAGTAGAACAGCGGAGATCTTCGCACATCGCCTCACAAATACCATCACCACCGCGTGCGATGCATCCCTCTAGAAGAACAGACAGCAGGAAGGCACTGCCAAGTTACTGAACGAGTAAATAAAGCCACTTCGGACAAAATGTCTAAACCTCGACGCAAGGTTCGGCGTTCAAGAAGAAGACCAGATTTCCGACAATGCCTGGAAACTTTTAGACTGGTTCTAAATAAAACCATTAAGTAGAGCAAAACCACGTTAACCCATTTGGTTTGGCATTCAGAATAGTAATGACCACACTGAGGGACTACCACCCCCCAAGTACCAACGACTATGTGCAATATCGTGAGAGAAGTCAGTGCAGATGACATTCCACTAATTACCCAGGAGGAGCTGCTCCAGGCATGCAGCAAGATAGGCGACAACAAGACACCCGAACCCGATCGCATCCCGTACAAGGCAATAAAAGCGTCTATAAAAAAGCGGCCAGACCTTTTTATAATGACGATGCAGAAGTGCCTCGAAGAAGGAACGTTTCCCGAAAAGTGGAAAACCTGCTACCAAAAAGCATTATAGCTGGAATGCTTCCCGTCTACATTCTAGTAGACGAAATGTTGAGGATATGTAACAAAATACCCTTAAACCAACACGATGTCAGAAGATGAAGACACGGTGAACAGTTTTTTATTGACCACGCTTCATGGCATGGAGAAATACTTTGCCCAAGCCGTCACTAATCGTCGACCACATGTTGCAGTCTGAAGAGAATTGGGCGGAATTATGTAATTTTATAACTATCTACAATATGAGCCACGTGAAAAGGCTAAGGAAAGCCACAGCAGAAGCCTCAGAGGCAGCAGAATACGATTAGCTTGAATACTAACCAGCCCCGCGAAGCATGTAATACCTCACGGCATGCAGTCCCGCGGGGAGAGTGTTTGAAGTGTGCAGGTTGTGAATTAGTACGTTTAGGCGCACTCCTGACATCGATTATTCCGATTTGCGAATCGTGCATGTTGGTAGAAGATTACCACATACATTGGCGCATCAACAAAAATAAAAGGTCCAGGGTTCTATGTGAATCTTTTGTGTCAATTATTTTCTATCAGTAAATTTGGAGACAAATATTTAAGACTGAACTCTTCAAGCTGTATAGCGATATCCAAAGTCAACACATTTCCCTAATAAAGACGTAGGAGAACCTACATTAAGGAGCACTTTAAAGACATCCTGCACGTAGCTTACGAAACCTATCTGCAGTTCGATGTCAAAGTTGTGATCGGCGACATGAATGCTAAAAGCGGAAGGAAAACAACTTTGGCGGGTAAGTTGGTAAACCTGCAATTCACAAAATGCTCAAGTGGATCGAATATTCTCGCCAACGAAACAACATTCGAAAGTTTTATAAAAAAAAAAACCCGACAATGCTGGCTCTTAGACATCAGCAAAGAAAATCTATTGATGTGTTGGAAGCCATCATGACCGAGGGGAGAGGAATGGTTTATTAGCTCCATAAATTCCAATTCACAAATAAATTCTTACCCTAATTCTGAGATTCTAATCGAATCGAAAGTCATTCGATTACAGTCAACTGACATTCCAACTTTCGATTTTGGAGATTCGTATTTTGTTCATTTCTCCCCACATTCTCAGTTTCGATTGGATCGAGTTAAATGTCAAATTTTATTCGAGCGAACATTTGTGGTCGCAGTTTATACTCAAAACCGATCGATATCGAAGCTCAGCAGTAGGTGGAGGATGAAGAAGTTAAAGCCTTACTCGAAGAATGTAATTCAACCTCGCTGCGATTAAATTTGTTGCCATTTCCAGAAACAAAATTAAAACTCTTTTGCAACACATCAACCTCATTGTTCCCGCGATAAGCAGACAATCAATCCTCAAAAAGTTCCACAGTTTATCTCATCCTGTCCTGACACTCAAACTCGTCCCGAAGCGGTTCGTTTGGTTAAAAATGAGAGCAGACTGCGCAAAGTTTGTAAACAAGTGGATACAATTTCAGAGATCTAAAATTTGGAGACACAGCAAGGCTGCTATTATCCCATACGGTTGGACAACGCTTCACACATATCAACATGGATATAATCTTCTTACCATTATAGATCGATACACAAGGTGGCCTGAGGGCCTGAGGCATATCCAATTTGAGTCCACGCTGTGTTCGAAACTGAGCAAAACCTTTGGCATTAGACACTGCAGAATAACCAGCTTACAACCCGCAATCCAATGTGTTTATCGAAAGGTGGCACCGTTCCCTCAAGGCTGCTAAATCATGTGTCATCGGACTACAGATTGGTTTCAAGTATTACCGCTTGTCTTATTAGGCTTGAGATCATCATTCAAAAAGGATATGGGTGCTACTCCGGCAGAACTTTTGTACGGGAAAACACTTCGTTTGCCAGATGAATATCTTGCTGAATCGCCTAAGAACTACTCAACTATTGACATATACTGCTCAGCTCCCTTGAGGATTTAGCAATAGAGATTGGATCGAGCAAAGCTAATTCCAAAAAAATATTGGTAGTTTCTACATGGATTGCTAGTGAAATGTCAGTTTCATACAAACCTGCGAGGATAAATGAAGCAACCATAAGCACTAGCTCTTTTGGTTCAGTGCGGCGAATTTATGAAACCTCTGTCCGCCATTACTATTTTTTAACTTTCTCGTATACGTAGTATCTAAGAGAAAGATATTGTTTTCGTACAAAATTTCGAGCTCGAGATTTTGATCAATTCTGATATAACGATGATAGGGGAACTCAAAAAAGTGGGTCTCGCAATTCTGTCCGTCTGTCCCACCCCTGGGGGAATCTAAACGCTTAGACGGATTTGCTTCAAACTTCGTATTTAGATTTTGTAGGCTTCCCGCTCGGGACGTTTTTTTTTTTTTAAGCTAGCTCTAATATTAACGGTACCTCCCATATAAAAATTTTACGAAATATGACGAAATATGCCTAAATTTAGATTTTTTCGAAAACGGCTCTAACGATTTGAACCAAAATTGATAATTGAGTTAATGGAGGCATGCTTAACGGTAAAAACGATTTAAAAAAAAAATTTTTTTTTAAGGTACTATTGTCATTCTCAACTTAATAGCAAACTCAGTTTTAAAAGACTGCGTCCTTTAATATCCACCCAAATCCCTAATAATAGTTCTTTAAAAAACGGCTCATATCTCAAAAACGCCATTTTCGATTATGATAAAAATGTTACTTTCAGGTAATGCTTAAATACATAGTAATACGGATGAAAATATATCTGCTAGGTAATGTTTATATCCTGAAGAATATGTCGTACTCAGTTTTCAGCTAAACAGTTTAATAACAGTGCTTTTCGAATCCAAATTGTAACATTTGTCAGCATAATTTTACA
This sequence comes from Cheilosia soror, assembly GCA_949372485.1. NCBI lineage: Eukaryota > Metazoa > Arthropoda > Insecta > Diptera > Syrphidae > Cheilosia > Cheilosia soror. The sequence continues at coordinate 34,132,641 of OX443561.1, read as the reverse complement.
AAAAACCGCTCTAACGATTTTGATCAAAATACATATTTAAGACAACATAAGCATTCTTAACATGATCACGTACTTAGTTTTTCTCAGAAAACTCTAATATTGCCGTTTTATGAATATTTCTCAAAAATGACTACCCAAATCCCGATCTGTATTCACACACGGTATATTTTTGTAAAGTCCAAAACTTCAGTACATAGCAATATAATTTGAAATTCATCGCCTACTTGTCTCCTTCAAGTGTCAGTTCGGGGTGAAATTTGAAAGTAATAAAATGTTCTAGTTAATACGTAGGTTTATGTTTATGTAGTATGTATTTACGGTATTAATTACACCTTGAGTGGGTATGATTTTAAACGTAAAATTTTTCTAAAATGACTATGAGATTCTGCGAGATTCGCAATAAACGAGAAAGTTACGTGCGACCCAGTCATGTACATTTTTTTTACATAGAACACAACAGCGTTCGGACTTGAGAAATTCATTTGTGCAGTAGATTTTTCAAAAAACAGCAGTAAATCCAATTTTTGCGCAGTAGATTTTTTTTTGTATTGGAAACCTACATTTGATGTAACTACTTAAAAAAAAAAATTATTAGTTTTTCATAAATGGATCTGTTTAAATCTTTATTGATCATAAGAGCAGTTTTTTATAGGGTTTTCGATTGAGCTCTTCAGATTCTTCCCTCAGATCTAAAATTTTGCTTTTGCAATCGAGTTCTATTTGAAATGTGTCTTTTAATTGATTTATAAAATTTTTAAGTTAATAATCTGAAAAGTGCTCTCGATTCCAAAAAAAAATCATTTTTTGTGTCAATCGAACAAAACAGCGACCTAGAGCAAAAAAAGTGATCTTTAGGTACTGAATAATTAGTTGTTGACATATCTACTCGTATAAGGAAGTAAGTAACCGACATCTAGTCGGTGGCCGCGTTCAGTATACTTAGAGCCTAGATTCGCAGATAAAAATTTCTCATTGAAGGACTAACTGATTAAAATTTCAGACATTTTCAGATAATTCAAAATCGAAAAAAGGGACTGACTCGAGAGATCGGCAAACTTTTTAAGCAACAACAAAATGCATTTTGGTTGTCAACCTTTCAGTGTTATTCAATAATATTTGGTGGCCAAGTGCTTATCGATCAGTGCAGTTTCATTTTCCGGGAAAACAATTAAAAGCCTTCCGAAAGAGGAATACCTACGGAGAATCGACTTTCGGATTTCAACTGTTCAAACAAATCACTTAAGGAATCTTATGATGAGTGGATTGGTACAGTTCGCAATAGCTGTAATTTCAATCGAAGTCTTTAATGATAGTTGTTGTTCTTTGACACTGCGACCTAAAAAGATCTAAATAAATAAATAAATTGGTGGCGCAACAGGCGGTAGACACCCTAGGCCTAGCTTCTCTCAATCATTCGTTTGTGTGCGTTTCTATTTTTGGGACGAATGGAAGGGACCTACAATTTTATGCCGAGTCCGAATGGCTGAATTGAGAAGCTTTTTCAGGACAGTAATACTCTCGGATGTATGTCAGACGTTCGCGAGAGGTGGCGCAGTAGAAAAAACCTTAAGATGTAATTTGTGTTTTTCCGGGGATCGAACCTGGGATCCCTCGCACAGTAATCCAGCACACTAATCACTGCGCTACTGCGCCCACCCAAAAAGATCTATTGTATCGAAAAAAATATATGTTAATTTTCAAACTAAAAAAGTCAAATTACTTCTCTGAAAATGTGCAGTAGATTGAGGCGTGGGCGCAATTTAATTTTGTTTACGAAAAAAGCAGCAGATCTACTGCAATTGCAGTAAAGTCCGAACCCTGGAACACAGTGCCATTCATTGTAGAACCATTGCAACTGCGCAAAATAGCGACTTATTCAAATTATTTCGAACGTTTTATAACAGATGACACTTCTCTCCGCCGTGAACCAAAAGAGCTGGTGCTAATGTTTGCTTCAACGAAAAATTGGCTGCTAGAAGTCCATTAGAAGTCCATGTATAGTACCTTATGAAGACTTCGTCAAAGATTTACGGAAGTATATGCCCATTGTTCGGGACTTTGTCTACCTCGGCTCCGCTATTAGTTCTGAAAATGACATCACATCCAGAAATCAAGCAAAGAATTACACTTGCCAACCGATGTTACTTTGGCGTAAGAGGGCAATTGATTAGTAAGGCTTTGTCTAGAAACACCAAGGAGACTCTATATAAAAGACCCTCATCATCCAAGTCCTGCTTTATGTCGCAGAATCATGGACGTTGTCAAAAGCGAATGAAGATCTCCTTGGTCGCTTCGAACGCAAAATTTTTCGAGTGATTTTCGGTCCCGTTTGATGCGTTGACGGGCTTTGGAGGAGGAGATTTAACACTGAACTCTACGATCTGTACAGCGATATCGACATGGTCGGAAAAGTACGTATCAGTCGACTAAGATGGCTAAGACATATAGAGCGAATGGACACCAACGCTTCGGCCCGAAGAGTCTTCGATTCCAACCCAAGGGAGGGACAACGCAGTAGAGGAAGACCTCGCCTTAGGTGACGCGCACAAGTGGAAGGGGACCTCAACCAACTTGGAGTGCGCAACTGGAGGCAGCTAGCGAGGGGCCGAGCTGGCTGGAGGGGTTGTTGGTTGAGGCCGTGGTCCACCCCGGACTGTAAGCGCCACCAAAAGTAAAAGTATGTAAGTAAGTGTACGTGATTTTAGTACTAAAATGAATTGATGAATCGCCGATGTTGAGAGTCCTTTCTCGTTGACAGCATATACTTCGTTTTGTCCTCATTTACAGCCTCATTTACTGTACACAATTTACCTAAATACCGAAAATGTAACTATTATGTTTATATCAAGTTTACTTGTATTGTAACAAAGAAGAATGAATTGGGTCGGCTTTTTTTTATAATCCAGCAGCGTGTCTATGTCGTCGACCCCCGCCTAATATGCCATAGAAGACCCAATGCAAGCTACTGTGCAAACATCTTAAACGGTTCTGCAGCACACTAAACGACAAGTACTAACGTGGTTTTCGGCCCGGTGTGCAGATCAATCAATCCACGCTATAGCCCACGACAGATAACCTCTTCGTTGTATAAATGTATAGGTCAACTGACGAATCGTGTCAACCAGCAGACAGATTTCTCCATTTTTATTTAAAAATTGTCTGACTTTTTCAGAAATCAAATCCTGTAACTGTCGGCCATTAGTAATCACAAGCATTTGTAATTTAATTTCAAGGACGTCCATGACATCTCGGACGTTGTTTTGTATATTTTGCGTACTTTTATACGTTATATAACATTTATACGCATAACTCTGAAGCGAGCTTGCATCTTTACCAGACAAAAAAAAAGTATCTTTTTTTTTTAAGTCAAATTTTTAGTCAGAACAAACTTAATAAACGATGCAGAATCTTTTTTTGGTCTCACGAGGCAAACAAATTAAATTGCTATAGGCGAAGTATATTCATCGCACCTACCTCTATATTCTTTTCAAAATACTTTCATCGTTGATTTTCAAATTAATCCTCGTCGCCACTATTCTGTTTACAACGATGAGACCAATTACCATGAGCTCTGACTTTCAGCCCGATTTATTCCATTCGCTTTACATAAATTGGTAATGAGTTAGTATGGATTTGGATAGATGATTGATTTGGAATATTTTGATCACTTGTGTTGCAGAACATATTCTCTACCTGCTGCGCAATTAAATATATTTTTTTTATTTACCACTGAATTAAATAGCGTTAGGGAAGTAGGCATTATGGCTTATGGGTGCGTGATCTGATCAGCAATGTCAAAACTTAATATACAGTCAAAAAATGTGATTTGTATGGCAATCAAAAAACGACCCACAAATTATACATTCGCAAACTTTTCCAAACCAAACTTATTTACATACTTAGGTGGCGCTACACAGTCCGTGGTAGATATTTGGCTTTGGGTGAGGTCCTCTTTAATTTGAGCGCGCCCTTCCTCTACTGCGTTGTTTCTCCGGTTTGGAATCGAAGACTATTCAGGTTGGTGTCTATGACTAGGTCGATATCGCTGTACAGCTCGTAGAGTTCGCTTTTAAATCTCCTACTCCAACGCCCATCAACGCAAACGGGTCCGAAATTCACTCGAAGAAGATCTTCATTCATCTTTGATAACGTCCACGCTTCTGTGCCACAGACCAGGACTAGGAATCTAGGATGATGAGGGTCTTAGAGTCTCCTTAGTGTTTCTTGAAAAGGCATTGCTATTGTCAGTTTCCTTCTTATGTAAAATAGCGGTTGGCAAGTTATTTCTAACTCTCCTTCGTTTGATTTCTGTCATTATCAGAGTTTATAGCGGAACTAAGACAGACAAAGCAGTCTTACATTCAGTTCAATTCGTCGATGTTGTGTGTCCCTTATTGTTGACTAAACCCATTTTTGCCGCTTCTGTACTAATATTTGCAAATGCACCAGTGACAGCTCGTTGCGTTCTGGGCTTCTGGCAATGATGTCAATGTCGTCAGCGTATGCAACTAAAGTTTGATTCATTTAGACTTGTTATTTTCAATACGTTCTTTCTGACAGATCACGAGTAACTTGTATCATGGTATCGTGTTGTTCGGATTCAATATTGGTTATTCATCATGGAAAGACTTACCCCTCAACAACAACGTCTCAAAATTATTCAGCTGTAGGTATTACGAAAATCAGCGCGCAAAACAATTGCTTTATTGAGAAATAACCTTGGGCACAGATAATTTCGTGTTTCGGACCTGTCAATTGACCACCTAGAGTTTTTTTCAGAATTTTTTCATTGGGCCTATGTGAAGTCAAAAGTCTTCGCCGATAAGTCAGCTACGATCCAAGATTTGGAAGCCAACATTTGCGTAATTCGCAACGCTGGAAGGAGGACCTTCAGAATGGACCATGTACGGCATACTTACTTTACTTTTGGTAGCGCTTAAGGTGGTAGTACACGATATGTAGCGCGCCTCATATATATATGTGGCTCTGACGTCACCGGATAGTCTACACATATAGCACACATTTCGTGTTTCTTATGTAGCGCAGTGGCTACATAAAATTATGCTAGTACACGGAATGTAGCACAGCGCGCAAATATCGGTTGGCTGTTGGCTATTCTTTGGGAGTATCGCGTCGCGTTCGCTACTTTTATGACCCACAAAAAACTAAATACCATGCTGCTCGTACAAAACACACTGACACAAACTGAAATGCTGAAATTACATTCAAAAATACACACGAACCGTGCAGGTAACCACTCGACATTATGTAGCGCACTGACACAAATCGTGTGTGCTAGGGTAGTACACGGAATACCGAAAAGCCACACACGAGTCACGAGTGCCTCATATCGTGCCTCATACGTATGAGTACCTTATGTGAGTGGCACAAAGATGGCTAGTACACGGTATGTAGACATTGCCTCCATACGCTGACGTCAAAATTACGTCAGAGCCACATATATATGAGGCGCGCTACATATCGTGTACTACCACCTTTACAGTCCAGGGTGGTTTACGGCCTCAACCAACAAGCCACTCTCCTCGGTCCCTCGCTAGCTGCCTCCATTTACGCAGACCAAGTTGGTTGAGGTTGAGGTCGTTCTCCAATTGTGTGCGCCATTTAAGGTGGGGTCTTTCTCTGCTGCGTTGTCCCTCAGGGGGAAGACTGGTCGGGTTGGTACGTTTTTGTCCATACGCTCCACGTATCCCAGCCATCTTAGCCATTGTATTTTTAGCCATTTGACCGGGTCAGCGTCTCTGTATAGCCCGTATAGTTCGTCATTGAATTTTCTTCTCCACACTCCATCGTCGCTAACTGGACCGAATATCACTTGAAGAATCTTTCTCTCAAAGCATCTCAGAAGGGTTTCATCCGCTTTTGACAGGGTCCATGCTTCTGCACCATACAGCAGGACCGGGATGATTAAGGTCTTATATAATATCTCCTTGGTTCTATGAGAAATGCTTTCTTAGCCCGAAGAAACAGCTTGAATGAGGGTACCTACATAGTTTCCTTCAAAAAATTTTTTGGGCGGAAGACTGAATTCCAAAATTCTTCAAGATTTTCCTCCTTGGGTAGAAAGTCGTCCAAAATTAGAAACCTCCATTCGCAATTCACCATTAAGTATCATCATTTCAGCTTTTGGGCCAAGGTACACTTCATTCAATATTTTATAAATCGATTTAAATGAAATTAATGTCGCAATGACGCCATGTCGCCATCTGTCATTACGAAGCAAAGCAGGCGGATTTAACCTCTTCCTTTGCATGCGCTCGTTCTCGTTCTATCTTTGATAAAATTCAGATTAAAGTTATCGATATGAATGGGTGCGTTCGTGTTTAAATTACCTACTGATATTTTATTGTTATCGCTTTAATTAAAATGGGTGCGTTCAGTTCAGTAATTTCACAAAATTTTATGAGGTCAGAAAAGTGAAGTGTAAATTGTGTGAGAGGTCAAAAAGTAAAAGCGAAGTGTTTTTGCAAAGGAAGAAGTAGCCGAAGTGTTGGTTTGAAAACGAAGAGAAACAACGACATCGATGGTATCAACTAGGTATCAATATAAGCCAGTCAAAAGATTGCTGTCACATTTAAGGAAGTAATTCGACTTATGCCAATGAGTGATTACTACTTTTTTTGTTTAATGTGGCGTGAAAATAATCGAATTATGCCATTAAAAAAAATTGGGAATTGAAGAACTTTCGTTCTTATTTGACACTAGCATAAGCTCGCAGAATTTCGTTACGGTTGACAATTTAGTAAACCAGAGATTCGAAATTGTGTGACACTATTGTTGTTGAAAACAAATTTTTTTAGCTGTCAAAAAATAATCCTGCTCCAGGAGCAAGATAATAAATTATCCTATAGGCTATTTTTGACGTTTTCTTTTGCTTAAGTTCTACTACAATTTTGAAGGGGAAAGTAAAATACTGAATTTCAATTAATTAATGCGTAAAATTCGAAAAATCTCAGTTTTAAGAATGGACTTTGGTGAATTTCTCTTTTCAACACGTTCATAAGTGTCAGAAAAAATTATTCATTCATTCATTCATTTTCAATGGTCCGCTTGTCCATTAAGTGGGTCGCGGGTGTAGGTTGCTCAAGTGGAGACGACCATCACTTCAGATTTGTTCACGTTTACCTTCATCTCAGCTTCAACACAAACGGTTACAAACCGATCAGAAAAAATTAGCCAAAGATAATTATTTAGCGCAATTGACACACGGCCTGAAATGACAATAACTTGATCTTATTTTTTCTCACCCATATACAATTGATAGACATAATCTGTGACACTACTTCGTGTCTATATAGAATACATTATTGTTTAATGTAAGAAATTGACTTAAATAAGCTGAACAGATTCCGGTCACGACGCCATCGAATTTGACAGGACTAGAATTGACTGGATCGATTCGGTGTAAAGTACTCATTATCATTCAATAAAATTCCTCTTTGATCAATCAAGAAGCGCCTGATCTCAGACTTAATACAATTATACTGATTTGATGAGAACCGACTTTCCACTCAGATCTATGCCTAGCCATAGATTGATGAATGGAACTGCTGGGCGACATTTTAATTTAGATTCTATACCTATGGCTATGACATATGAAGAAAAGGTAATTTTTCTAAATACACTCTCCAATGTCCGCGTTCAATTGATCACATCAAACTTAATAAAATTAACGAGCGGATGGTTAAATTTCTAACGTCAGATGTCAAATTTTTGTTTTCAAATAGTTTGACGTTAATTTGACATATCGCTATCGTATCTATCGGTCAATGGAATGCGAGTAGTGTGTATTCATGTCATGACCAATTCCTTCACTCCTGTATGGGAGTGACCCCCTTTTGCGGACTCCTTACAAATTATAAGTACCTACCAACCCTAAATGATTTCAAACGGCGCGAAGGTATTAAACCTTGTTAACCCGTACTAAAATGAGTTAACTTAATTTCCCACAATTAGACCTGACCATGTACTCTCACAGAGGGGTTTCTTTAATTGACCCCGCAAAACTATATTCCGTTCAATGATCCATTCAACTCGAAATGACGTTTTGAAGAAGAAAAACATGTAACTGTCACCATTATAGACAAGTTAAAATTAAGACATCAATAGGCAATCATTTTTTCCATTATTAATTATGTATAATTATAATTGTTTCTTAGAACCTATTCCCTCGTCATCGACATCGACGGGTGGCCTTTTCTGGTGGCAAAATTTTCCACGGATCTAACAAAAAAAAAAAAAACCTCCGACCCAAAACGGAAGCGAAAAGACAGAAAACTGTATGATTAACCCAATCAGTCCCAAAGTGTGCCTGTGCCGTATCTATATACAGCTTTTACACCCTCTCCGCTGGTAGTGGGTGCTGCTGCATATGTGTGCGCGCATTGGTGAATAATAATCAAATAGAAATGTGAAAATCCCACGCACACCATAAAATGCCTTGGAATCAACTTGAATTATTATTCTTTTGAAAAAGAGCACATCACTAGCCAGCTGCCAATTTGCCGCTTTCATTTGACAAGCATTTGAGCTTATTCCTGCTGTGCGATACCTAGTATGACGTCTAGTACCGTCCCATTGTTCTCTTCTTGTGTAGAGCGATGGTAATTTTAATGCAACCACCCCAAGTGGTTGGTGGTTTTTGTTGTGTATCCCATCGGCATGATGTATTGACAGCGAGCACCAGCCCCCTAAAAGCATCAACATGAGCAACAGTTGGTGCTTTGCCGGTGTAGACCAGATCATGGCCAACGGGGGGCGACGAGACGCAAGGATACATACCGCAGAGCTGTATATCTGTAAAGCATCGCAACTCGTCATCATCGTAACAATTATTATTTAGCCGGCTCGATGCGATGGTATAAAAAGGCAAGTATCGAAGCTTTTCGATACAATTCGATAAGACACATTCAACAGGATGTTTTAGAAGAGTTCTACAGTTCTACACCACAACTAAGTGACCGAATATTAAAATAACCGACTGAATATATAAATATTTTATTCTTTGAATCGCTTTTGCAAAAAACAATTCGATATTTTGTGTTAAAAACTTTTTTTTTTCGTCAATTGAAACACGAATTGAAGTGTTACACAGTTTTGTGCAGAGTTCTATATAAAAAGTCAGTTGACTTGTGTGTTTAAAGTTTAAAATTTTGTGACTTGCGAAAAGTTGTCAATTTAACGGAAAAACCCAAACGAAACTACGGCTCAGGTATGTGAATAAATGTATTTATTTAATATAAATTGTTTTCGAATAAATAAATAAATAATACAAACAAAATAATTTTAAAAAGTGTAAATTGAAAAGTAGTGTAGACTTTATTTCTGGAAACTAAAAAAAATTCTATTAAGCGAGCGAATGTGAATTTTTATTTGCTATAGTCTTTTTTTTTATAGTGTTTTAATAAAATTATTTGCAATATCTGTATAAATATTATTGTCGTTATTTTCCATAAATTACAACGTTCCATTTATTCTATTATTTTATTTTTATGTTATAATATTAAACAAGTTGAAATTTTTTTAAAGTTCAAATTGTTTTTCGGTTCAAATTTAAGGTTGAATTCAGCAAAATTTGATTGCCTTTAAGACCACTTTGAATCGATTTTTTTTGTAATTTTTGTAGCAATTGTTGAAAGTTGAAATAGATTCTGCAAGTGCTACCAATAAAAATTTATAGTTTCGACTTTTGAAATCAAGTTGCTACATTTTCCATACGGAATTGTATACTTTTGGAGCAATATACATTTTTAAAATAAAATTAAAATCAAGACGTTTATTGTGAAACCAAAGTTGGTTTCGAGTAATTCCATTATACAAAAAAATAAATAAATAAATAGATGGCGCAACAGGTTCGTATAGGCATCTTAAGCTTAGCTTCTCACAATCAGCTTGCATGTCTAGGAAGCAGCTATCCTGTCAGCAGTTTTGCTGAACTATAGCTGAATGTTGCAAAATGTGTGTCTTCTTCAACAACTCAACGATTGGAAGTTATTTTCGTAGGATTTTCATGGAAAACGATTTCAAACAATAGATTTTGAAAATTGGAATATGTTTGGGCAAACTTGTATTTTCGATGAAGTTTTCGAGTGTTTTCGGCAAAAACCCAGGGGTGGGATTCTGTAAAATACGAAACGAAAACCGCTTTCGTTTTCTAATAAAACGAATAATCACTGTAAGAGCTCTGTAAAGGAAATTACTTTACTTACCATTCAACTAAGTTAACTTTGGTACACAAATGTTTCTAACAAACTACAACTTACAACAATTTATTGAAGTGCAGAAAAATAAATGCTTCAGCAATGCCCTGAGTTGCTGAAGCGTTTATAAGTCGATAAAAGGTGCATTCAAAAATGATTGTTACGAGAGGCTTTTTCATAATTAAACGGCTCCTTTTGACTCTTGACTATTACATTTTACGTAATAAATTTCACGTTTTTCAATCAAGGAGCTGGTAAGAAATACATATCCATTTTTCTGACATTTTCCAATATTGATACTCAAATTTTTAAAAATTATTCGATGTGAAAATCGCACATCAGAAATAAAAGAAAGCTGAAATATTAGGTACTACGTTAATGCAATTATTGCATTTTAATTTTAGCTATTTGAAGGGAGACAAGGATGGCTTACGATTGATGATTCCCATTTGGACTATAGCGAATTGGAATGATTAACGCCCGTAAATAGCATAACCTGCCTTTAATCATCGGCGGTTTTTATTATGTAGATATATTTATTTAGAGCGAATTTAATGCTGCTTACAAACTTATAACTTCAGTACTGAGTTGCTTGTTTTGACAGTCTGTCGTCTCGTCGATAATTGTCCGAAGAGTTAGCTACCTGATTAGGGTCAACATTAAAAGTTGAAATTAAACTCAATTGTAATAAATTTCGATCGAGTTTGAATCCATGCAGAGAATTTTTCGAAGTTGAATTTTCGCATTTTTGTATTCTTTCCAAAAAGGGCCTTATAACAAATTTAACTTTCGCCTTTTACTTTTTCCAGCAGCTTCAATTCAATCCACTCAATTAAAAAGTTTCTTTAGAAAATTTGTAAAACAGCCGTTAAAAGCGCTTATGCATGACAGCTGACATTAATTTCATCTGATTCAGAAATTCTCTTAATGAATAAATATCTACCGTTCCGAATTGCTCTTTTAAATGGTTCAGTTTAAAAGAAATATCTTTGTCAGATTTGTTCTGATTTCTCATTTGACGTTTCTGTCAAGGGGTTTGGTTACGGAATCGCAATTAAAAACCGTTCCCTTATTTTTTTTTGTGATATTATCTGAGAATTAATCTCCAATTAATAGTTGCATATTTTTCAAAAAAGTTATAACAACTTTAAGTAAACTGAGATTGAGAAGTAAAGAATAGTTGATGTTATAAGAAAATTGTCTAATTTCTAGAATTTATTCATGACTTTAAAATTTTTTTGTATAATTTACTTAGAACAAGAAGGGAAATCATTATTCGGTATAGATTTGTTACAAATCGAATGCATGTTGAACCGAGGTCGGAGAATTTAGCTTCATAGTAATCTAATCGTTCCGTACCGAACAGCTGGGTACATTACTCCGACAAAATGTAACGCACACCGGTAGTCTATGTTTCATTGCAATGGGTTGTGTTCTTTGCATTCGTTTTTGACAGCCACACGTCAATTTCTTTCCGATGGTGTGTGACATCTGTTCGTCGCGGAAATATATTTAAGTGAACAAAATGCGTTGATGCACGTTCGGAAAGCGGATACTATGAACTTATGACTCTTAAGACTCTCATTTTAAAATCGCTTTGCCAATGAAATGTTTTTTATCTATCAATTCCATTAAAATGTTTCTGGTATGTTACTTTATTTAATTCAGCTATATTTTAATGAATTACCAATTCAAGAAAAGTTACATTTTCAGTAATTTTTCAGTACCTGGCATTCACTAATTTCTTAATGACAAAACTCGTCGCTTTTCTTGTCGTTTTGTGGCGTTCAACACTTTACAGAATGACAGCAAAATTTCTCGCATGACATTTGTCGTACACGGATCCACAAGGCGGTTAACGACAACAATTGACGTTCAACGACGAAAAAATGCCACTCGCAATTATTCTAAATTCAAATTGGTGTGTTTTGAATTGTCTTAAACGCCACTCCGAATAAGGGTGATTATTTTTCTTTGGAAAATACAAAGCCATAACTAAATTCAATGAAACCCAACCATTCTATTTTTCAAATCATTGTAGATAATATTTATCCAAGTTACAATTGGTTGCTCATGTCCAGTGTAGAGTTCAGTGTAAGTCAAGTTTGAGTAGAAACAAACAGATCAGTGTCACTCATGTATATTTTAAATTGTACAAAAAAACTTGGCAGCACTTAGAAAATTTTTTATTTTGCAATGTTTAATAATTTATTAGATTTTCAAAATGGGTTGTTAATGACAAATTACCCCTAATTCTAGCGAACAAAGAGTTATTTTGTTTAATTGAACTCGTAAAGCGAACAAAAATGCAAATGAACTTGTCAAATTGTTGACAGCTAAATAACTTTCCACCTTTCAAAGATTCGAGTTACCTACTTAAAACTTAATGTCGTTTTCGGTTGGTCGTCCAGAACCGTCCGGAAGCTTCTGAAAGCTCTCGACTGGCACTCAACTGACAGTTCTTCTACTGAAAAGAAGAGAACTTTGCTTCTAGATTTGAATTCAGAATCGCGGAGAATTCTTCCGGACAGTTCTGGATGGCCAACCGAAAACGACATAAGTGTCCAATATTGGGCACTTAAATTTTATAATCAAATGGCACTATTAAACAGTAATCGACTCTTGAGTGAAATAGGAGAATCGACACTTAAGTGGTCGTTGTGCAAAATTCGTAAAATGTTTTTATAGTCATTCAAAATTTTTAAAAGTTTGAAACAATACGTTTACGAAACATATTACTTTCCGAGGGGGTAGTATCAGCTCGTTTGTCCCATAAAAAATGTGAATTTGGTAAATATTCGAACAATTTTGGGTCGATATGAAATTGCTTGTATAGGTTATATTTAGTAAAGATTCATATAGAGCTTCGGATACGAGTATAGGTTTTGTTAAAAAATCGTGTTTTACGTTTTCTTTTCCAGTCCTATTTCTTACAAAAGTTCTATTTCGTGTTTTGAGCTACATTTAAGATTTAAGTAACAATCTGTAGACGATGTGCTTGTAAAAAATTGTCAAAATTACTTTATCTTACCTACAGTTATAGGTATAATGACCAGACTTTTCTCACTCTTACAGAAGTGTAGAAATGATCCTAAAATTGTGCAATTTAGATAACATACGTAGAAGTAAAACATCATTTACAAAAAACCCGAATTACTATAAAAACGTGCCATAAGTAGGCAATACCTACAGTTCATGGAACAAGACTTTTAATAATTAATATTTGCAATGTCAAAATTTGCTCGTTTCGCTTACAAACGAAAAATAATAATCCCTATAATCCCTACAGCAACCTTCATGCTAATTTATACTTTCGCGAGACTTTTAACCTTCTAATAAGCCGAAAGTATGTAAGTAGGCATTTCTCGTACAGACAGGATAATTCTACTTAACCCTGAATCTGCTTGTAATTAATCTTCATAATTTAAATATGTTCGCTTGTCTATATTAAGAAGATATTTGTATTTCTCAAGACTACAGTAGTAGCATCCCTCCATTGCTATTCCTCTTTAGGGATTTATCTAATTTAACATCAAATGTAACGTTACGTAAAATATGATTTCGAAGCGGAAAATTTGTTTTATGGATTTCCAGAAAATATTCGCCCACAATAATAAACACTTCAATTTAGCACGAGATACAATTAGTAATCCAAGGCTATTTTTATCCAAGGACCAAACATCCACTTGAGACATCAGACAGGAGGAATAATAGTTACAAACACTTGAAGGATGTCTGGTGTTCAGTTTATATAGATACCAGTAGATATCAAGAGGATTTTTATAGGTTTACTTATTTTCTAAGTATATAAAAATATTGAAACAAAACAAATTCTCCGAAATTTAGGTGATAACGTTTGGGATTTGACATAAATTGCGATTGCTTCCAATGAATGAACGGAACATAGAAGGTTAATTGAGTTCGCATTATTAAATTTCATAGATTTTACGATTTTTTTATTTATTTTATTCATTAACATTTAAAACCTCCCACATCCATTCAAAGTGGATTTTGTTAAGCCGTGTATCAATTGGAAATATGTAAAACATTTGACACCAAAAAACATTTTTGTTCATAAAATATTATTTCAAGTGACTCGGAACGAACCATATCCTCACACAATACACGTTCAAATCTAAGAGTAGTTTGGTAGCATTGATCTATAAATTTCTGTAGGTATTGCTGGTTGTATTTTGAACTGATTTTTGAATCATCTTTGAATACAAACTATAAAACAACAATAATGATCCTAAGATCTAATTTGAGGTTTGACAGATTATCATACTCATGTCAAAAGTGAAAATGTCACAATCTGTTGCATTGACAGGTGCTTAATTATTATTTCTTGTTGATGTTTCGGATATTAAAATCTGCAAATCTTATGTTGACTTCCATTATCAAAAAAGAACAAATTGGAAATCATTTCAGAATAAGTTAATTCCCAAAACCAGTGCAAAAACAATCAATACACATTACAGTATGTAAATACTTATATGCTCCTGTCCTGATAGTATCACATAGTCAAAAAAAGTGCTGCCAAACAGAGAAAACAAAAATACGACTGACTACAAAAAAATCCGAAAAGCATACCGGGCACTCAAAAGATTTCTGTAAATTAAACTTATATAAGCATTGTATTATTTTTATTTCAAAAATGCAATGCAGAAGTACAGAACAAAGTAAAAAATTCAGAGTTTGCATACAATACAATATACAATTAACTTCTGTGCTACCAAAGACAGGTAGGTAGATAACTCTTTGCGACTGAAAATGGTCATCTCTATTTATATATAAAAATGGCCTTAGTCATTGTTCATCTTTGATAAGAAATGAACATGATTGAAAATGCTAAGGGCTTGACATCACCTTTAGTTCTTTTGAAATTTGTATCACTCATGTACAGTGTAGGTTATAAAAGGCACATGGACAGGCTCGCTAAGCAGTTAAGTAGAGAAAAGTCAGTGGTGAAGATATACAAATTAAATAATACAACATTTTCACAATCAGAGTGGAAGTAAAAAATATTGTTTCAAAATTGAAGAGAATTATGAAATTAGAAAGCGTGTATGTATTTGGAAATTATGTACATCTAAGTTAATAGAACAGATTTTGGCAGCACTATTTCTCAGCTCTAAGTTAATCAGTGGGTGTTGTAATTATATTTTAGCTTCTAGCGCAAGAATGCATTCTGAAATTTAATAAAATAAAGCTAATTGTCAAGATGACGTTGGAAGATGAACAAAGCAAATTTTCGCTGAAACTGGCATCACTTATTTCCTATGCAATTACACTACAGTCTGATAATTTAGTTTTGCAAATATTTTACTTTGCAACTTCAAGTGCTTGGTAACGTGAATACAGATTTCTTTAAATAAGATTTATCTACGTTGAAAATTGTATTTGAAACATTTCATTTCGGGTCTATCAATTGAGAATAGTTACTTTGCGAATGTCCAGTTTACAACCGTTTAACAGTGTGTCATTCTTTGACCTATATTGATCATGTGGCTTATTTCACCAACTTACAAAAGTTTTTCCAAACAAAATTAGTAGAAAATACAAATTTGCTTTCACCTTAAATATGATGAAACCGAATTTGACTCTTTTTATACAAAAATTGTGGAAAAATAGTTGTAAATACCATTTTGTAAGTTGGTGAAATAGGTGACCACTATTTGATGCTTAAGGTTAAATGATATCGAGATCTGCGAATATCATTCATTAAATTGCTTTGTGGAATCTAAATCTTAATTTCTCTGAACTGTCAATGGTTTAATTGATTTAGGCTGGTGTTCACCAACCACTCCTTAATTAATAACTTTGTCAAACTATTTACTAACGGTTATTAGTGTAGATTTGTAAGACTCACAAGCTGTCCCAACCACTCCTAAGTTAAGAGCTATTCGATGTTCGAATTCGATGTTCGATCCAGAGCGTGCGCTGTCAAATTTAACTTAAACAAATATGACAGCATTTTGAGATTTGGGTATTGCTATGTATTCTAATTTTTTGTTTAGTTTTTTTAATTTTTTATTGTCAATAACGATTTTACAAATTTGAAAGCCAATATTTTAAACCACATTTGTTTGTTTCACAAAATAATTTATTCGTAGTAGAGCATTGTTATTGTTGTACATTGTTCTAAAAGCATATGGGAATGTTTACTTTCTAATAAAATTCCAGGGGAAAAAAATTGTCTTCTGGAGAAAGACGATATACTGCAAAAGTTGTCAAAAGTCATATACATTGGACTATTATTCGTTTTCTTATTATGTTAGAGATTCAGCTTGAGGAAAAAATTATCGAATTGATGAACAGATGACAGATGTCGCGAGAAAGACAAAGTAGTTCGAAAAATGGGATGAATTTCGAATATTCGAACTAGCAAAGATGCAATCCTAATAATGCTTTGTGAATACGTCGCATAATATTAAATTTAAGAGCCTCATAAACTAATAATCGGATTAAGAGTGGTCAGTGAATTTCGGCGGCCTTAGTTTCAATGGTGGAATTATCTATCATATTGACACCCTCATTCTTTTGCGTTTTCTGTGGACTTGTACAACCTGCAGTTGTATCAGCATCGCTTTCTTCTTCATTGCTTCCCATGTCAACATCGTAGACATCATTATTGTGAATTCTTTTATATCTGTTAAATCTCCTTCAAATCCCGTTAACGCAAACGGGACCGAAAATTACTCAAAGAATTATTCGTTCAAAATGGCCAAGCATATTTTTATCTTACTGACGCCATTTTCTTTTTTGTAAAACTTTCGAACATAGCTTTCTATTAACGTCATCGTGTGGTTATATTGCTTCACATTTTTCTGCCTGAGAAGTTACTTGTTGAGCTTACGAACCGCTTTGTAGGCCAAGCCAGCTACCTTACCGGTACTGAAACCAAGATTTTGGTGGATTATACTATACTAACCCAGTACTGAGTCGAGAAATGCTTGAAATCATATTTGCCGGAATTGTTGTTAGTGAATGTTTATGAATAAGAAGATCAATTCTAATTGCATGACGAAAAACAAATTAGTCAATAAACTATACCAACCAAATTAGAGACCTTAGCTAATCCTTAACAAATGATTCCCATTTTGCTTTTTACTTACCTATGCAATAACATTAAAAATCCAATGCTGCTAAATTCCACAAATTTGAACAGATGCATTCTAAAGGGTGTCCAATAATTCTCTCAAAATTTATATTTTGCGCCATATAATAGTAGGTACAGTGATGCCAACGGAAAAAAATAACAATGTGACAGCTGACAGTTAGTAAAAATGGAGCCCTGTGCACAAAAAAACAACGCATTTTCATTATGGAGAAATATTTTAAAAATAATGAAGGTTTGATCGAACAAAATCATCTTCAGTGACGAAGCTCATTTTCATCTTGATGGCTTCGTTAATCGTCAAAATTGTCGCATTTGGGATTCAGAAAACCCACGAGTAAGTGTTCAGAAACAAATGCATCCACAACGCGTGACTGTTTGGTGTGGATTTTGGGCTGGAGGCATTATCGGACCATTCTCCTTCGAAAATACGGCTGGTCAGGCAGTAACAATTAATGGTGTTCAGGCCTGCCTACATCTTCTTCTCCACGAGGATGCATTGTTCTGGCATAGCGCCGGCCTCTAGCGCCTAAAAGCACACATCATACTCTGCGTCATTCTACAGCTCACGCATTTTGTCTTCCACTGTACGAACACCAATACACTCGCCGATGTGTCTATATTGTGGGTACTGACCAACCACAATCTCGACAAACAATACATTCGAATCAAAACACACACCCTCTTGAGTCAACTTTTATAGATACACGACTACGTGTTCTGTCTCTTCTCACACTCCACTTCCACACCGAGCTGCACTAGATTAGCATGGCAGTTACTGACAAGTAATAAGATTGCCACCAGAATGACCTGTTGAATGTGAGTAGGGTCTAACCACATGTTATACACATCCGACTGACTCCAAACGACCATAATTAATGAATTTCGATATTTAATGACTTGGAGTACGTGCATTTGGTCTCATAGTCATAATGCCTGCATCAAACCAATATAGCTAAGCAATCATCACGCAATCGTTGTACCAATTTACTACAACCACATAGATGAATATACGTTTTTAAATTTCTTAATTGGTGCAACCTCCAAAGCGACAAGTCGTCGACCGTAGAATATGGTGGACGTGGAGCTCTCATGTCATGCCAATTGAGCTCTATATAAATACTTACATTCGTATTTAAATTTCATGCCTAATGAGACCGTGCGTCATCGACCGGCATTGCCACATGGATGCATGTATATGTACACCACCGCATGATCACGTAGCTCTTGATCAGTTGTTATTTGTTGCTAATGCACTCCCCTCCCCATCAGAGAGGCCGTTGGAGACGAGCCCCCTAAATTCCTTGAATACCAGTTTTTGTATCACAATTAGACACTCACACATTTGCCTTGCATCAGTATATGTGCGGGACCTATATACTTGTGTTGATCTATTGATCGGATACCGGCATATGAAGGCGAGCACGATTGTAGAGTAGCGAATGTGGCGAATGTATGGATGGATACAGGCAGACGCTTAACACGCATAGTTGTGTATCTAGTTGCTGGGTTTCTTCTACATGAGTGTGTAGTTAGATGGTTCTTTTGAAAGACGTCACCAGATCACACAAAGAATCAAGCCAAACAGCGCGATCTTTCATTCATGAAATTCATTGACAACAGCATGCCCATGCTGTGTGCTACGGATGTTGCCAGCCGCGTGCTTGTTGCTTTGGAAGACTTCAATTATAGAGCTCTTTCGACCTCATGGACCGGGCCTGCCACGACTTGTTAGTGGTTATGTATGAATACCCCATTAAGGAAACGAATGAATATTGCATAAGGTGTCGTCGCCGCATTCGCACACCAATAGAGATGTCTTCTAACACTTTTCTGATTTATAAATATGTACCTATCTGTGCGGTAGGTTGGTGACAGTAGTATGACAGATCTATGCGTCAGTGTATGACAACCTACGTGATGATTGACATTTTGGCATTGGCATTTATAAATTTTCTTGTTCTCAACAGATGCTCTGAAAAGCAATAAAAACTGACTTATGACTGGAACAGTTTTGCAACTATAATTGTTTACACTATGATTGACATTAATTGCTGTATGTAGTCATGTCATGTCGGAAATCAGTCAATTGTATCATCAATTGAGCAAACAATTTACTGACATCTAACACCTAGTCAGTTGACGACGACAACTGATTTTGTGTGTTTTTTAGTGTGTGTGAATTAATTGCGAGCAGTTTCTGCCAGATGTAACTAAAACGTTCGCAAATGACAATTACAGATAAATGATGCGCAACTTTTTTTAAGTGTCAGTTAGATCATGGAAAAATTTGTTCGAATAGCACTGGTTTTGATCAGGAATAAATGAAGAGCTTTGCCAAAATTAGATGTAGAGAATACAATACTGTAGACCAAGTGGACTTACAAGTACAGGATTCAGGTTTGACACTTAGTAATAGTTAATTTCAATATCATTGTCAAAAATTGTCAAACATTGATTAGCAAAATTTGTAACAGATATTAAAAAAGAGCAAAAAATATCGTTTAGCACATTGGGCCTCCGCACACGAGATTAATTCTGCCGGCATAAAATCGATTTTGTAGGCGAGGGGACTGAAGTGAGGGGGAAAAAACGGAATAAAATGTTCTGCTGAGTTTGAGCGGTTGAACAAGGCATAAAACTAAAACATACACAACTTTAAAAATATTTCAATTGTGAAAATAATACTACACAATGAAAAGGGGTTCATATAGCTATTTAATTTGTTCTGCCGGTATAAAACCGGTTTTCTGCCGGCAGAATTAATCTCGTGTGCGGAGGCCCATTGTACCTATAGTTTTAAAACTGTTGAAAAAAAAATGGAGGTGTGTAATAAATTTTACATTTCATTTATGTTCAGCAAATAAAATCTCATATTTTGACAATCACAAATGGATAACTTTACAATATATGTAGGTAATTGCTTACAATGTTAAAAAAAAAATAAACTAATAAAAAAGTTCCAAAGACGAAGTGATGAATGACTGCAGTTTCAGTTGGTAAAGAATTGACAGTAATGGTCAGAAATATAGGACACATTCCGTTAATCTTGTCAAAAATTTCAATTTGTGGTAGATTCAAATCAGACAAAAAAATTAAAATAAATATTGGAATATATATGTACCTTAGTTTGGTATCCAGCAAACGTCAGATATCATACAATCATTTGGCGTAACTGCTATTTTACCGAGCTGTACCAGAATGGTTTCTGGCGCACTATTTTTTTGAATTCATTTTCAAATGGTCCGCTTGTCCATTAAGTGGGTCGCGGGTGTGGGTTGCTTAAGTGGACCCTCCATAGCTCTCGATCCTCTGCCATCGACTCCAAATCATCAAGGGCTATCCCCATACGGGTAGAGAAGAGATTATGAATTTGATCTAACCATTTCGGATTTCATAGCACGTCGTGGAATCCTGGTCGGGGACATGCGTGCATGGATCGCTAAGTCCGGAGAAGTAGCTGATCGACATTGAGTTCCTCACGTATTCTGGTATTTCTAATGCGATCTCTATGGGTCACACCAGCTATATAGCGGAGGAATCTCATTTCGGCGGTTTGTATTCACGATCTTATTCTTTCGGTCATTACCCAAACCTTACGATCATGACCATAGGTAAGAGTTGAAACAAACACCGAATTAAAGACTGACAACTTAGCTTTGACATCAAGTTCAGCGCTCCTTATAGCAGAATGACCAAGTGCGGTGTTAAAATTGACGCAGCATGACCAATCCTACAGGGAAACTCGGCATTGCTCCTTCCATCACTCGTGAAAAAGACCCCGAGATACTTAAACTTCTCCACCTGTTTTAATGGGACTCCACTAACATGCAGAGTGCATTGAACAGGCGTTCTGGAGACGACCATCACTTTAGACTTCTTCACGTTAACCTTCATCTCAGCTTCAACACAAACGGCTACAAACCGTTCGAGTGCGCGTTGAAGTATAGTCTGAAGTATAGGATGACCAAGTCATCAGCGAAGAGCAAATGACTTATCCTCAGATCTCCCAATTCGAAACGTTTTTCGCCAAGACTGCGCTGTAACATCCAGTCCATATAAGTAATGAAAAGGAGAGGAGACAAGACGCACCCCTGGCGAAGTCCAAAGCCCACGAAAGGTATTGATTTAACGTCGTTTACCCGAACAAAGCTTTTACAGTTTGTGTAGAGAGATTGATTCTCAAGAGAGAACCGTCAACTCCTGTAATTCACTCCAAAGTTTACTTCAAGGGGCTCGGTCGTATACTTACTCCCAAGCCTTCTCAAGTACCATTCTGAGAGTAAATAACCGGTCGGTTGTGCTTCTGCCGGGGCGAAAACCACACTGCTCATCTCCTAATCGTGACTCGACCACAGCACTGCAACGCGTTTCCGGCATCTGGCAAAGACTTTTCCGGGGAGACTTAAAAGTGATCCCTTGCTCCAAGTAATTGGAGCAATCCATTTTATCCTCTTTCTTGAAAAGGGGTACAATCACCCCAATCTGCCAATCGCTGTGAGTTTCGCCGCATTCCCAGGCCACTTTAATGACACGAGTCAAATGGCTCGACTCCCTCTTCACTTAAGGCTTTGAGCATTTCTGGCCGGATTTCAGCCACTCCATCAGATTTGCCAGTTTTTAGCGATTTGATCGCAAAAGTGACTTGTTCTACCGTGGGACTATTTTCCGCCCTGCTTAAGGCGATGGATATGTCATGCTCAATGCCCTGGATTGGATTGAGCAATTCAGAAAAGTGCTCGCTCCATCTGCGCAAGATGTCCTCCTCATCGGAAAGAAGTGTACCATCTTTGAATTTGACTACCTCAATAATGTTCCACTTCCTTCCTCTAAGACGGCGGATGGTCTGCCAGAATACCTTGCTTGCAGATCTGTGATCACGGTCTAATTTCTCGCTGAACTCCTTCTAAGATTGTTCTTTCGCTGCTTTAACAGCCAATTTGCAAGTTCTTCGCGCCTCAATGTACCGGTTTCGAGAAGGAGAGTCCCCCAAGTGAATTCACACCTTGAAAGCCTTCTTCTTCTCTCTGATGGTTTTGAAATCCTGGTCTTTTAAACCATGCGGTTCTTTTCTCACCACCAGCCGCCACACCGAGCCGCTTCACTCCGCAAATATGTCCTGCAGAGGCAATGACTGCTGTTGAAAACAACTGCCATTCTTCCTCTACATTTAATGGAACATTTGGAATTTGTTCAAACCTTGCAGATACCTGCCGTGCAAATTACTCCCATATCTCATCGTTTTGTACGATGAACATTACCAATTAGGATATAGGAATCCATATCTGTAACCTTTTCAAAGGCTGCATCAACTTCGTCTAAGAAAGCCGCGTACGCCGACTCCAAATTCGGTGCATACACCTGCACTAGAGCTAGAGTTGATATTTCAAGGTTAAGCTTTAAGATCGCAACTTCCCTCCTAATGGTATCCACTTCAATACTCTGCCTGCCAGCTTGGGACTTGTGAGTATCCCCACTCCCGTCTAAGCAGACATAGCGCATCCACCCTCCGACCTACATAATGGTTTGCGAGACCATTAATGGAAAGACGTTTCGGGTTAAACCCGGTCGGCTGCCAAGCGTGACAAGCCGACCACCAGACGCTCGCAAACTGCCACCCTTCAGGATCCAGCCCTTATTTTACAGGCTTGGCAATATCCGAGGCTTGCTTTATTCGTCTTGTCATCTTTTGGTGTGTGCTTCGTTAGGCATGTCTAATTGAACCTATGTAGACATATTGCCCGTCCCCCACCACGGGGTGGTCAGCTACATGAGGGGGTTCTGGCGCACTATGTGACGTTTTAATCTATCGAAATTTAAAACAACCCTTAGGCAAATAGTTAAAAGCGATAATGTAACTCGTCGATGTATCATTAAATCTGTAGTTATACGATTACAATAGTCCACACCTGTCAACTGTCACTTAATAGTAATTTATAACACTAAAACTGTGTGATATAAGTTTTCTATAACATCACTATAAAACTTATTGTCGACTTTCAAACAGAGCACTGACCTTCGTAAACGAAAATAAAACTATTTGCCTTGATTGAAAATGTCATCTTTGACGTGGACAATTATTGTTAGTCGTTCGTATTTTAGAACCGGAAACCGAACATTTTAATACTCACAATATTCTTTTGATGCTCCACTGGACATGATCCAACTTTTAATTATGTTCACATTATCGCCTAAGTGATGGGATTAGTTTTGACATCTACATCCGATTAGATGACATATTACGAGAGGCGGGACTTTCAAATTGTTAAAATAAAACAAATAAAAATGTCAAAGAAATCTGGAAAAAAAAAATCACAGATCACATAAAATTTAAAGACGTCAAATGCTAAGTCTAATTGGCCACTTGATGGGCAGTGAGTGATTTATCCACATGACAATGCGATGCTTTCCTGTGTTAAAACTGAAATTGTGCGCTGTCTTAAATGACTAGCATTGTGCTGGTGTTCCATATACATTATCATATGACGTCCCGTGCTGTTGCAAAGTTCACATCGCCACTCGACAGTAATAATTATAATCACATGAATGCGACGGCATTTCCATTGTTGAATCACATTTAATAATTGGTTAATAATCGTTCGAAAATCTATTTCACAACGGAAAAACCTCATGTGATCCAGAGAGAATAGATAATGGCTTTGGGGGGTGGAAAACGAATAAATTAAATGTGAGTGTGCCAAACTTTCACGCAGCCGCCAACGCATCATATGATCATTATTTAATTTCTTTAACGAGCCAATTCTATTCTATTTCTATGAATGAAATATAAATCAGACGTTTAAAAAGAAGCAAACAACTGCTAAGTGTCATTTATACAAAAATACACACACCCATCTTATGTAATTAGCTCATGCGAAATAGATTGTCTGCGTTGTAGCAATGTGGCACCCCGTCCGATCATCGAACCGTGTAAAAACGGTATCATGTTCTGTGTTCCCATTTACAATTTATTACAAGCTTGGTTATTCTAGTACAGTCATGCCTTGGATTCTACTCTTTGAGATGTTTAGAATAACAAAGACCTTAATTAAGATTGCAACGAAAGCGAAAATGTCTCCAGTTGCGGACGCCCACTTGTTCTTCATGCAGAACACATTCAAAGTGAGAGTTTTCTATTCTGTGTAGTTTGGCGAATATTTTTTTTGCAGCCTTAGGCACAGAATCAATTACCAGTGATTCTGGAACTTCAAACACTTACTAGACTTTTTGGATTACATAGGTACTGAACGCGTTAATAACAACGAGTATAATACTTTGACAGTCACCAATTCGCACTCACTTAAGCGAATTCGAAACTTCGAAATTTCCCAATTACGGTCAATTTGGATTCGTCATATCGATTAGCCTTCATTATTATAGACAACACTGTCACCACAGTTCGTTAGATATATTATTAGCGTTTAGTATATAACCCACATAATATTTTAATTGGCTGGTGACTCACAATTGACTTTTAGGCAGCTGTTAATAACTCACAATATTAATCATTATAATATTGTGTCGTAAAGCTGTCATTTCGCAATTTCATCTCTAAAAGGGCTCTTGCTTCTTTTTCTTGTAGCCCAACATGACAAAGCATCTTCTACAGATAAGCTATCTCCCAAGGCCAAAGAAATAGCGATTGGCATTCTAGAACGAGTATCCGTTTGTGATTTGGGAAATTTTGGCTAAGGTATATATTATAATGACAATAGCAACATTGTTTGCTGTCTTATTGTAGCTGATAAGTAGAGTCAGTCATTTAGATTCTCAGAACCGACTGATTGTCGTAAGTCTAAGTAGGTAAAGCGTTCATGTTGTCGTCTTTAGGCGCCAATTTTGTAGGACAAGATAATTTTTGTTGCCCCCTTCGTCGGGGTCGTTTTATTTACGAATCTCTTCCAAGTTTGTCGCTTAAATCTCCAAGAACGATAAGATCGTATTTCGATATGCGCTTATCTTCTCGAATAAATCAGGAACACTTCTAGCAGGTGGTATGATATGTTATGTTCCCCGCAAACCAACATACAAACGCCATATTTTAGAAGAATGTATAGGATAGGTACTATTGCGTATTCCATAACGTTAGCGCGGAAGTTATATTTTCCTCTGATGTCACAAGCGCGGGGTTTTATATTGACATTCGCCGGGAAGTTATCATGCAACATGAATTGCCTGGGATTTTTTGAATGAAATCGCCGGGGAACGAACGTCAATCCAAATGCAAATTAATGGTGCGGCAACGGCAGTGTTTCAACATGAATTCGAACCGAGCGCTTAGACAAATTTAGTGCTATATAACTGACGTCTGTCTTCTATACCTATTTCTATAAATTTAAAAAATTGTTTCACTTGCATTTGTTTTACTTTTGCTTACCTACTTAAAGTCATCAATTTTAAGCAACCTCCATTTAATCTTACAAGCTGCAACCAATAACATAGCCTATGACCTGTAAAAATGATTACAGGGGTGTTTGTTTAGTTTTGTATAAAAATGGAAAATACTGTCAAAATGGTTACGGTGGGGATAATTTCTGAAAAAGCACAAAAACGTTAGGCAACGCTCTTGTAGTAATCATGAAAAATGACAGATGCATTCCATAAATTGCATGCGAGTACAAATCCAAGTGGAAGAGTTTTCACTGACTAAACTACAAGCATTCGAGTACAGAAAAAAGAGTAAATTATTTTCCCACCTTCTGATACCATTTTTATTATACCAATTTGTTTCTCATATCGCGCGAAATCAAAAGAAAAATGAAAATAGTCGTTACGCGCGCGTGCCAAATTGGACAACAAATTTTAAATCATTTGTCAATTTTCAGAAGACTGACAGTTGTTTTAATTCGTAACTAAAGATATTTGTTGAACCTTGTCGTCTGAACGCACTCATAAAATGGAAAAGCATATGAGTGTTTCGACATTAGAAATGAGGATAACAAAAAAATATCGTTGTTTGTGTCACTTCTTGACAATTGAGCATTTTTTTGCTGCTCCTACAGTACCTACTCGCACTCAATAGAGATATAATATCGGGTACAAGTCCCTCTGGTGACAGTTACACTACATTACCGTCAATTCTCTGCCTCTTCTCTTTTTTAAAGTCTAAAGATGAAAGGGGTTTTGGCATAGGATGTCATATTAAAAAAGGCCATATTTGTGTGTAGTTTAGTTTTGAAGTCAGCAATGAACTTACTTACTTACTTATTTAGGCAGCAACGTATAAACTGTTACTACAGTTCGGGGGGTAAACCGAGGGCTAAACTAACAAGCCCCTCCAGTTAGTCCAGTACTTAACTAACTGCCTCCAGTTGTGTACTCCTATGACGGTTGAGGTCGCTTTCGACTTGCTCGAGCCACTTAAGGCGGAGGTCTTTCTCTATTGCGTTGTCCATCCGGGTTAGACTCGAAGACTCTACGGGCCGGAGCATTTGTTCCCATCCACTCAACAAGTCCCAGCCATTTTAAACGACTTATTCGCAGTTATTTGACCTGGTCAATGTCGCTGTACAGCTCGTATAGTCTTTTGTTGAATCTCCTTCTCCAAAGCCGGTCAACGCAAACGGCAGCGAACATCTTACTTAGAATCTTTCTCTCAAAGTGACCGAAGATATTTTCATCCGCTTTAGATAGAGTCCAAGCTTCAGCGCGGAATGATGGAATGGAATGATCGCGGTTTTACACAGAATCTCCTTAGTTATTCGGGATATGACTCTACTACTCATTTTTGCCTTCTTAGCCCAAAAAAACAGCGGTTGGCAAGAGTTATTCTTCGTTTAATTTCTTCTGAAATGTTGTTGTCAGAATTTATAGCAAAGTCGAGGTAGACAAAGTCCCTTACTACCTTAAAGTTATAGCTGTTGATCGCGACGTTTTGTCCGATGCTGGGTGTCCCTTCTTGTTGACAGCATAATTATACTTCGTTGGCCGCTAGACCCATTTTTGCCGCTTCCGCTTACTAGCAAACGTACCAGTGACAGCTCGCTGTGTTCTACCAATTAATTGGACAAAATAAATAAATAGGTGGCGCAACAGGCGTATGTAGACACCCTAGGCCTAGCTTCTCGCAAGCTATTGCGACGGACTTTTGAAAAATCGTGCATTTTATGTTGGCCTGTGAGTTTCGGACAATTCTTTCAAGTATGATAATCTTTTGACATCAAACGTTTTGGTAAGTAGTTAGCGAGTTTTTTCCATCGTCATCCTACACAATCTAGCGAGTTTTGCAGGAATGCCAAAGCTAGACATGGCTTTGTAAAAATCGTCTGTATAGATGCTGTCAAACGCGGCTTTGAAATCGATGAAAAGATGATGGGTATCGATTTGGACTTCTTGAGTTTTTTTTAAAGGATCGACGGTGGACCTAAAACCGCGCCAATCAGGTTATTTACGAAGTGTTTAAGCCGTTCACACAATATGGCAGATAGGATCTTGTATGCGATGTTAAGAAGACTGATACGTCTGTAGTTGGCGCAGTTAACTTCATTCTAAAATGTGACTTCAAGGTATAGGAAGCAATGAACTTCCTTTTCTAAGATATGACTTACAATTTGTAAGAATATAGAGCTTTATCAATTTTGTTTATTTATTTATGGGAACGTTTGAATTTCTAGTTTAGGAAGTTTGGCAGCAGTTTGATAGCATTTGGATGGTCAGATTGATCACATGACCAATTCAGATCAGTTTAGTCAACAAAGTGCTGTCAAATAGGTTAGGTACTCAGTTGACATTTCGAACTTCAAATAGACCCGTCCCAAGTTGGGATAATATTTGAATTTGCTCAAAATGGTTACAATTGGAAAACCAATGTTTGAATTTATAGGACATAGACTGCGACATCTTAGAGGAAATACTTACTTACTTTATCGGTAACAAAAAGGAAGGTGAAATTTTCTGCAGTTTGTAGGTAAATCTATTTCATTCTCGTTTACGTACATATATCAAACAGTGCCAGATCAGAAGCATTAGCTGTCAGTTTCGATTTCGATAGGTACCACTTTTTTTTATAAAACAGAAAAGGATTCTCGTACACCCCCTTTTTGTTGCAGTTAATAGCCATGTGAAGTTAATGGCTTGTCATTTGACACTTCACGCATTAAAGTGTCAAAATCCTAAGTTAAGTAAACATCGCTTCACGCCTCGTTATACTTCATTCTCTTTTTTTGACACACGTCCAACTGTTTTTACCGCCATTTAAAGATGCGCTTGGGTGGTTAAATTTGAATTAAAAAAAAATCGGTTGTATCTCTTTTGTTGTATTCAAACCAAAATGCTAAGCGACAGTTTTACCACGTCGTGTCGGCCGTCGGCCTCGGAACGGCACCATACCCAAAGTCATATAAAAAGTCACTGCTGCTATATGTACAAATCGAAATGCTATACGAGAGCGAGAGTATCTGAACAAAAATGCACACGAATGAGTAGATTGTAAAAGTAGATACGTACAATCAAAATACATAATTATCACTCTCCATTTATATACGAGTACCTGGCCTGCTTCCGATCCGATTCCGATTGGTGTTGGTTTGCTTTGGTGTAGTCAAAGTGGCTGATGCAATGTGCTGTCAGTATTATCAGTACCTTTTCCACACTCTGTCCTATGGTGGGCACACAATAAAAAAAAAAAAAACATATATCTCACCTTCAGCATAAGCCAAGCGAAGCAGTGGGAATGGCATTTATTTTCGAAAGGGCCTCGACTCGAGTCGACTTCATTATAGATTCTTATGACATTGTATGGACAAGAATAAGAATAAGTAAATGTCGCTATGGGCGGCAACATGAAACACTTATCTGCTCTAAATTTTGGGACAACGCCGGAAATGACAGAACGCCTAATCTAAAATGTCTCATTAATCAGCTTGGATTAGCCAACGAATGTGGGCGCACTTAGGTCTTAGACTATCTGTCTGTGAAAAGAATTGGCAACAGAAAGTAAAACACAAAAAAAAAATACTTTGCGATTATCTAGCTATACATAATATATTAATAAAGTGAGATAGAAACTTAAAATAGTATCCACTCGGATGTAACGTCAAAAGCACTATTCTGGCTGCTTGACAGCTCACTTTTTCGATCTCCCATCGATGTCAGTGTGCTGTCAACTAACATCATCATAAATTTATATAATGGACACTTGTCTCACTTGTGTTACTATGTGTCGTTCGTCTCGAAGTGTCTTCCGAAATTCGTGGAACTAGTCAATGTAGTCATCGATGTATTTTAAAGATGTATCTAAGTATTTTAAGAGCAATTTCTGACCTTTGTATTTGTAGTTCTAAGAATGGGAATGGAAACTATTCCTGTTGGCATGTAGATACACTCTTTCTTCGAGTACAGTGAATTCTAAGAAAGTCTGTCACTTCCTTAGAAAATACTCACAAAGAAGAGGAGACAACAAGACAAATAAAAGAAAAAAGATATGAAGAAATGGCATAACCACGTTCACGTATGCTTATGCTTATGCCATTGACAGTACCTAACCACGCCGGCCGCCGACCACATGACAGGGCATAGCAACAGCTACAACAGTAGAACGATCATACAAATTTGAAATTGAAATAAAAAAAAAAAGACAAGAGAAAGCCGGTTGAATACAGCAAGAGGAAGGCAATGATGAAGCAATAATGCCGCCGACCACGTGGTGGTTGTTGCAACTTGAATCAAACCACATGATCATTTTTATGGACTTAATCAACTAAACCTGACCGGCAGATTTGTATCGCCAGGTAAGCGCAGTACTCTTGCAATAAAGGTTATCCGACGGGCATGATCGCAGTAAAGTGTGGATGACTTCTGCGTAAAAAAAAAAATTACAGGAATTCCCAGTGCAGATACATATAGAGAACAGATACACGTCCCAAGTCGCAACGTGGTTATTAAACAATTCGTTCCGTTTTACCGGCTTTGTTCTTGTCCGTTGTTTTGTCACTGCATTCATGCATTGGATGGTTGGTTCATTATTGGTATGGAATTCTGAAGCGTTGGCATAACTTCGCAAGAAATCACATCAAGATAAATGGCCATTGATGAAGAGCACATGCATTCCTTCACGTATGCATCCCAGAAATGAATGAAGAACGAATGATGATGAATGAGATAAAAATGGAGGAATGATGACACTGAGTTAATTAGCGGATGACAGGCCGCACAGCTTATCAGGAATCGGACCATTTTTAAAAGGAAATGTGATAAGATTGCTATTTTTTGTATTTATTTCTTTTAGGACCAGTACCACGGCCATTACCATATATAAGAGGGTATACCTGGTTTATACTTAGTTTGAATTGGTTATCATTATCAGCTTCTGTTTAATACTTTTTGCAATGAAGTGATTTTTCTTATCTACAATCTACAGTTTGAGTTTTCAATGAATTTTAATTTTCTCCCGATTATTTTAATTAATAGCTGGCAACTCTTTTGGTTTTTGAACTGATTCACAACGTTATATAGATGCTTAAGATCTATTGAACGTAGATACTTTAACATCAACATATTTATGCATAATGTGTCACTGGCTCTTTTTAGAATATAATACTACAAATATAAAGGGTGGGCCAAATACAAGTTTCTTTTTAAAAATGCAATAAAATTAACAAAATTAAAGCTTTTCCAAATATTATGGCTTTATTAGTAAAAGCAAATATTCCCATTAACTATGGAACAGAATGCTATTCAAGTAGCTGACTCGGCTGGCTTCGCAGTAGCACCACTGTCACTCCAATTTTTCAAGATCTTTTTGATGGTTTCGGGCTGTAGCTCACGGATTGCTTGGATGATGTTGGCATTAAGTGCTTGAATCGTTTCCGAATTGTAGGCATAATATCGCTTTTTCACGGTTCCCCACAAAAAAAGTCGAAAGGGGCCAAGTCGCAGCCCCAAAAGGCGGCCAATTGACATCGCCAAGAAGGCTGATAAAACGATTTGGGAATTTGGTGCGGAAGAAATCGATTGTGGCATGAACTGTGTGGCATGGGGCGCCATCTGCGTGAACCAAAGGTCGTCTAAATCCATGTCTTCAATTTTAGTAAAAAACCGTTGACAGAAACGTTGTTCCCAGCCTCATTTTCGAAGAAACATTGTCCTATAAATCAGGTGGCTCAGTGGAAAAAACCTTAAGATAAAATTAGTGTTTTTCCGGAGATCGAACTTGGGACCCCTCATATAGTAGTCCAGCACACTAACCACTTAGCCACTGCACTCTTCAGAGCTAAATAAACCAATAAAAACCAGCCTAACTGTCAGTCGCGAACTATACAAGGAGCTCCAGGATTCCAGCTCCTGCATTTGGCTGTCTCAATTTTTGGTCCAAATGCTTATTTTCTGCTTTCTGTCCATTAGGGGGGGAATATTCACATGAGAGCGAACAACTACCTACGAATGAACGACATGTTTGACAGTTCGTTCGCATGAAGACTTTTCGTGATAAGTGGGCAAATTTTAGCCATCAGTTTCTACCAGCAATTTCTAATTAAGTTCGAACGAATGTTTTATTCGCTAGTTTGTGGAACGCGGTATAATGATGTGGACTGCGAATAAACTTTGAAAGTTCGGCCCGAGGGTTCTTTCATTCGCGTCAACAAGTTTGGAATTCTCGTAACTCTGACAGGTGGCAAGCTACTCAGTTGTCAACGAGTTTACGTTTATATTGAATTTTATGAAAAATGAAATACATATATTTATGTTATTTTAGGTTTATTTTGTGTTTATTGATTTAATTCTTTAAATATATGCCAACAGTTTGTAAATATGGATTCAGATAATGATTTAGATTTCGAAAGTGACTGTGAATAATAAATAGGTAACGACTTTTGTTTACTGGTGTAGTTTAAATTTTTAGGCGATTACAATATTTGAAATTTAATTTTAAGTGCTGCCAAGTTTTTTTTTGTACCATTTGACGTTAGTAATTTTAAATGACGGTGAAACTCAAAATATAACGGGTTTTTCAATAAGAGCGCTACAAAAGTAAAAATATTTTAAATAAAACAAAAACGGTTTTGGATATCAATGCAATTCTTTATTCCTGTGAAAGTACGTTCGATGCCATTATGTATGGAATTCGATTTCTTTTGCATGGCCACCACGGGCACGCTTGCAGAAGTCCAGACGCTGAACCCAATTTTCGACGGTTTTCAAGCATAAATCGGCTGATACTGCTGCAATTTCACGTTCTATATTCGTACGAAGTTCATCAATCGTCGCTGGCTTGTTGGCATAGACCATAGACTTGACGTAGCCCCACAGGAAATAGTCTAACGGCGTCAAATCGTACGACTGTGCCTGTGGATTCAAATTTTTCCACTAGACGCTCAATTGTTGATCTGCTAGGACGATTATGACGACCATAAACTGGACGTAGCGCTCTTAAAGTTGAGGCCACTGACTCCGAATTTCGGTAGTAAATTTTAATAATTTTGAATCGTTGTTGGCTCGTATATCTTTCCATCATGAAATGGCAAACCTTACTGAAGAGAAATGTCAAAAGAGCGGCAAGAAATTCGGCGTCGTTTGCTGTCCCTGTCGCTCTACTTTTGTAGCGTCCCTGTTGAATTGAAAAACCCTTTATATGAGTGACACTATATCTGGTTCTCTCCACTCAAACTTAAACTATCAGTGGTCTTTGTTATAAGAAGTTACCAAAGCGAACAAAAATCAAAAATCACTTGGTAACCGTGAGTACATATAAAACCAGATAGATGGGTTGCCTATTTGAAATAATGACATATCTGGATAATTACAAATCGGCGCTTTCATAGTTTTATTAAAAATTACAAAAATTGATTTATATTCATATTCGAAATTTCGAAATCAGCTGCTTAACGTCGAAGTAATGCGAAATTGAAGAAATAAATAAATTATAATAGCTGTTTTGTGAATTTTGAACAAAAAAATTGGTTAAAAATGGATTCACTTGCATCTATAATTGTTGCTAGTGAGGAGGAGAATGTTAGGCGCAAAGGAGAATTAAAAATGCAGCGTAAGATATTGAGGAATTTATGTAATCCGTTTGACCTCGAGGATCAAGTGTGAATTGTTACGAACATTCCGTTTTATTCCAAAGTATATGTTCGCCTCAACAAACTATCATTCAAGTATGTATCGGAGGAACTAGAACAGGAACTGGGTCCTACTTTTTTTACTCTTCAATCACTCCTTTAAGTCCGCTTGTAGCCGTATTAAGGTTTATGGGCGAAAGCGGATACGAACACAGCGTTGGTAAAGACCACTCAGTTCGAATGGCACAGTCTCATTTTCAGGCACATTAAAAACGCTGCTGAATATTTTTCTCTGTAGGTAACTGCAATTTATTTGTTGAAATGTTCGACATTTTAATGAACGAAAAATGATTATTTTTCCATAATTCTGTAACAAACTTGCTGTTTTTGCATTTTGAATCCTTTTTGTCTGCGCACTACGAAAAATCAAATATTTCGTAGATTTAAATGCCAAAACTCCGATTCATTCGGCTTCAGTGTTGCCAATTTCTACGAATTTCGAAATTCGTACCAAAAATGTCCACTACGACGGATTCTGTAATAGTTCTGTCGTGGTTCGTAGCTAAATTCCAAGTACGGCGGATTCTGTGAAACGGCGGCAATCACAAACAAACTGCTGAAACCTTCGCAATCGCAGCCCGTCAAATTACCTGTCGTACTTGTAGGTAGCTATGTGACTCAACTTTCAAAATTTCCAAAAATGTTATCGATATTGTCGTTCCAGGAAATTTGTTATTAAATATTTAGTTGTATGAATGAGACCTATTATAAATAATTATGTGTGATTTATCGGAAATAATGTTATCGAGCCCAAATCAGGAAATTCATTGTTTAGTAATAGAATTCCTTGAACTTACTACCTATTAAATTCCCATGCCTTTCTGGGAACAAGTGAAATGTGTCATGAATTTCTTAGCCAATTTGGTATTTCCAATTACATACTTCAAACTGTCTGAACATCGCAAATATGATGCAACAATCGAAACAGACACTTAAGTTCATCTATTTGATTTAATTCTTCGAGCACCGGGAAATAAGTGAAACCTCTTCAAACAAAGACGGTTCATTCTACTTGAAAGGAATTCCAAATACAAGTACATACATTACATTCTACCTATGGAAGTACGTGCGATAAAACCGATTTAATCAGGTTTGCCTTTTCGTTGTGGCGGCACATTTTCGAATGCGATACTACAACTTACACGATGTAGAATTAATTGCTAACAAAATGTATCAACGTAATATGCATATCTACTGATATACTTGCAAACTGTACAACTAATTATTAGTTAGCTTGCACAATGAATTTGCATTTAAATAAAAAAAAAATTACATGTTATTACCTATTACATATAACTCTAATTGAAAGTGACAGCTTTATCGTTGAATCATTTTAGTACAGGGATAGCAGACAGCGCAAAATGAGTGCTGATGTTTAAAAATTTTTATAAATTGTTTTAATTGGGTGAATAAAAATGGCGTGACTTATTACGTTCCGATATCAGCAAACATGTACTTTTTTGTTAATTCCTTTCCAAGTTTAAGCCTAGTACGCTGCTGTTTCGGAACGAAATTTTCCGGTGGTCTCCAATTGCACAGCGAAACGTGTGCGAAAAGACAGCGGAAAATAATTTGTGGAGAGTGGCATCAGCTGCTATACAAGTGACATTTGACAACAGCAGGAATTTGTGTTTTGTAAAATTGAAAACAATTGTATCCTAATTAAAATTATAGAATTTTAAAAATATGTATATAAATCAAAACTAAACACATGCCAGTCACCGTCGACATACGAATAATTGTTAATTGTGTTGGTTCATCTTCTTGTTGTGTTGGCTGCTGCAATTCTTCGAAATTTAAATATTAGATTTCGTCGTATACTTCCATTTCAAAATCAAAATATGAACACAACTACCGCGAAAAAAATGAAATGTAAAATTTCCGCAAGCAATTAATGTCCCGGACAATATATTGTGTGCGAAAAGAGAGTGGAGAATTGTACCAAGCAATCTACTACAATTACCCACTTTTCCTCCATCATTTCGCAGCAGCAGCGTACTGCAAAACGAAAAGGAGAGCGAAATTTTTCGTTCATGATTTCGTTCTGTCACTTTTGTATGGGATTTTTCGTTCCGAAACAGCAGCGTACTAGGCTTTACACAGCATTATTGCGATTTGCAACAAGAAACAAAATCGCGAATGTACTTACAATTAAGTTCGTTATATTCAATATTCTATTATGACTTAGGTAACTAGGCTGAGGAGTTACAATTTTTATATTTTACTGTTAATCCCAAATAGCCAAATTACTTCACTGCCAAAAAAAAAGCTGTCATTTTTAAACTACATACTACATACTACAATTTTGTCCTAAAGTAGTACAGCCAAAATCGGACGTCATATTCACATCACCATATTAAATATTAACACGATTTTTGACATGTGTAATAGTAGCTTGAGAGCCGTTCAGGGTGTGAATATAGACTAGAGATGTGCTATGACATAACACATTTCCGAAATTTGTCCACTGGTCTGGTAGTTAATGTACCTCTTTGTTTGACATTAGGTCTATTCACGTACACGGTATAAATTGATCGCAATCGTACAAAGTCTATGCACGTTCTCATAAAAAATTACAGGAAAAGACAAAACCAGCAAACTAACGAGTAACGAACAGTTCCCCTCTTGGCTCGAAACAGCTTAGGGAAATGCTGGTTTGACGACAACTTGTTGATTTCTCGCCATTTCGCCGCCATTTTTTTGCCAATCCGTCGGCGAATTCGTTTCCTTCTATATTGCAGTGACCTGCTGACTTGTTTCTGTATACACATAATGCATTAAGCTTTGTGCGACAATCCCTGACTATTATCGATTTGATGTAGTTTGATTCTAAAGGACCATTGACATGGGAGCGAACGAACGAATTGATGAAACGCGAACAAACCACTTTTTATGCATTTATAAACAGAAAATTGCACATTTTACTACTCCAAGATGAGGATAATTAATTATTCCATTAAAATTTATTAAGAAAACAAGTTTATAAACAGTTTAAATAACGAAATTTCGAAATCCAAATTTTTTTCCGCGAACGAAAACATCCTGGCGCGAATTGTCAGTCTATTCACAATCCACATCATTTAAATCGCGTTCCACAAAGTAGCGAATAAAAAATTCGTTCGAACTTAACCTTATTCCAAGAGGAGGATATCTTACGGAATTTTCTGTTTATAAATGCATAAAAAGTGGTTTATTCGCATTTCATCAATTCTTTCGTTCGCTCCCATGTGAATGGTCCTTAAGTGCTTTGAGAGCAGCCTGACTATCGATGTAAATAACGATGTTCTTATCGGATATCGATTCTACTGCTTTAAGTAGCTACCTATAGAATCTCCGACTGAAAAACACTGCAACTATCCGGTAGTCTTATATTGACATTTGCAGGTTTAGATTTGTAGAATGAACAGAGCTTGTTCCCTCCGAGGTTTTTGATCCGTCGGTATAATTGCCAGCTCATTTGATTTTATTACTCCGTTTCCGTGTCATTCTTTTTTGTTGAAGCATATAGCGATTTTGATAGGCGACTGAAATGAAACTCGTAGATAATTAGAACCTTTTTGTCCCACGTCTGATCATATAGGAAGATTTGACGTAAGAGTTTCCTCATTCCCATTAACAAGTTGACGATTTTGTTCACCTCTAGTAGCATACCACTTCGCAGTTTATTGAGTGGATTTCTGCATGGATTGATTTGATAGAGCGCAGACCTAACAAACCCCATCAACCTCTCCCAGCTGTCATCCATTTGTGTTGATCCAGGCGCGGGATAAATCTCTATGTGGATGAGTATGTCTTCTTAAGTTCACTCACGACCATTTAAAAATTGGTTCCATTATCAGGAACCCAAAGGCAACATAAGAAATGAAGCTCCCTTGAACCAAATTGTATACTTAGTCGCTTCATCAGCTATATTGAATTTCGTCAAAATCCAGCTACCTTCCCGTATGTTTGTATAGTTCCGAATTTCAATTACCCTAAATGCTCTGAATAGACGATATCTGCAATAAAGTTTCAACTAACCACTTTGCTGTCACAACATAGATACGCGGTGTTATTTTTTTTTTAGGTTAGCTGTCATTGACTACATCTACATATCTGACAGCTGTTGAATAACATTCGCAATAGCAAGTTTATTACATTGATTGTGTGTCAAATCAGTGTCTGGAATAAATACATTTTGGGTATGGAAACAAGTGATAGATAATTCATTTTGAATGTTCTATTGAAGTCGAAAATCATTCCCTGAAATTAATTATGCACTGATCTCAATCTGATTGGCACATGTTTCACCTATAACATTAAAATACCGACTGTAAGTTCGACGCTTTTCGAAATAAAATTCGGTGAATTTCGGTACCGAAGTTGCCTTTTAAAATACCTACCTGAATGTATTGAAATTATGCAAACAAAAAAAATTTTTGAATTATTCAAACCAATGCATTACTAATGCAATACCATGTATCTTTTTAAATTATACAGAGATAACCCATACAGTACTTACAAAAAAAATACACTCCTACTTAAAAGCGATACAGCCCCCTCTTCATCCCCGAGTAGGTGCATCATACACGGCACGTGAGTCGGTCGGTGAGCAACTTCATAAGGAAGATTATCATATTGCACAAACACATCAGAACAAGCTAGCGTGTGCCGACTGCCGAGTTCCAATTGAATTGCATGATATTAAAATTTATGATGTAAAGTTGATCGTGTAAGCTTGGTAAATTTTATTGCATAATAGATTGAGTGAGCCAAGATAATGTGGTGATTTTTTAATAACCGCTTTTGAAGTGCTCCTGACATTGATTAACGACTCTTACAACTGTATCAGAGTACGAGTAAAGAAAAGCTAGAGAGATATGAGTGAATAGATTTGAATACTATAAGTTCTACCTCTTGAGAGAATGTGAATTTCGTTTTTCTTTAACGATACAATCAAGACGCGTGGCGCCTGGCCATTATCAACCATTTAACATTTTGTGTACCTATCTTCTAAATTATAGACAAGACTAATGATTTACAATCCAAGATTGCGTATCGCCCGATCTATATACGCAACTGACTTAACCGTGTTTACCCATAAAACGTTTGCGCTTAAAGTGTCAATCATGCTCGAATAGCTTTAATCATGTGTCACTATATGACGTTTATATGAGCACATTTTATGATACGCATACACTTAATCTTCCTATCATTTCTGTGAACGCTACTTAATCTCGACTGTTAAAGTTCACCGATAACAGCCTCAAATAGTCGTTTAATTGCCATTTAATTACGCATTACTTTCGCAATAAAATCACTCTACAGGTCTGGTTAACAGTCAATGAGTAGATTCACAAGTCCAACATAATAAATTAAAAAAAAATACTACTAATATTCAGATCAAATGTCACATATCTACCACAATGGCAGCGAACGACATTCGCGAAAATAAATTGACAGTTTAAAGAACTTACACCGCTAGATAGTGATAACAGGGCACTAGAAACAAAATGCTCAATTTGACGGGCCCGTTGTCAGGGGGGTTCCTTAAGTGAGACAATCAATTAGACAGAAAACATCACCAGATGCAGTAGCGCACGTTACAACTACTATTCCGTCACCACCGGAGGTATTGATTCGTTTTAGATTTCTCTCACCAAAAAGACGCTAGCTATAGATACAATCTTAAATTGCCAATATTTTTCAATTTGCTAGGATACAATGTTGTGCCTGGGAATTAGTTTCTCATCGGCAGTGGGATGATGTATAATGAAGACCACCACAATCGCTGTCGTTGCAGGGAGATTGCGACTTGATCGGAACACCACCAGCGATGTTTCGCTGATGACTGATTGCATAGTTTATTGACAGATAGTATCCCAGTATCAATACGAGTCGATTCCTGTAGGAGTCAGTGCCAGTCAGTGAATACTGCTTTAGCCTTCTTTTCAATTCAATTTCTTTTCCATGGAACTATATAGAATATAGATAGTCGGCGAATCGGAAAAGGCGAGAACAAGTTAAAACCGAAGGCAAACGTTGCGATGTGGATTTTGCCAATCAAAGTTTCAATTATCAAGAAATCAAGTGAGATTTTGTACAAGACTGTTTGCAAATGGTTATACTAGTTGAAAACAATTAACCTTGACTTAGGATGTGCGCGTGATGAAATATGATGCGGTTCAGTTGACCGCTGAGGGCAGTTGAATATTTTAATTTGACCTGCTTTTGCTTTTAAATGCGTGGGCCAATAATGGTATCTCTGTGTATGTGGTTTTGGCCAGATCATGACGATAATCTTCCATGATTACAATTTTGATGGGCGGCAATCATCAAGCTTGTATCGAAGCACTGACTTTAGGGAGCTACTAGCAACCGAATCAATCATCACTAAAGACACTTTTTCCTACAATGCCCGTTCAGGTTTTTACTGACCGCAAGTCATCCTGTCTTGGGTGACATCAAATTCGCTAACTTCCGCAAAGTTGTGGCTATACGACATTATCTGAAGATTATACCATCTTTTAAGTCGGCGAGGAATAATGCAAGGAAATTCAATTTAAAGTCGAACGCTTAGAAGAATTACTATGCAGGCAGGGGTTCAAGTGTCCAAGACCAAAAAACCCGTAATCCACTGAATATTGAAGTGCTATACTTAAGGAACGATAGATCGTGTAACGATAGATCGTGTAACGATAGATCGTGTAACGATAGATCGTGTAGTGGCATATACTTAGAACATTATCACACAAGTCAATTACGTGCCAAAGAGTAAAATTTGCTGTCTCTATATATAAGAGCATGATCCGAATTTCTGCAGTCGGTCGAATCTGAGATGTGAAGCTGAGCACATCTAGTTGCTGCCGATCAGCGGTCATTACAGATCGCAAGAACGTTTCCAGCACCGTAACGTGTGAACGTATGAACCTTGAGTTTTTCGCGAAAAACAGCGGTGAACTTTTTTTTTTTTTTTTTTTTTTTTTCTTTGTCGGAGGTTGTTACTATCCGATGGAGCACTCAGACACAACTACTGGTCCATTGTACTGCCAAACAGACACCTTACATTGCTGTACTTAGTTTTCCCGTCTTTCGAAGAAAGATGAGAAGGAGCTTCAGTGATGAAGAGCTTAGATGTTCGGCACTCACCACGTCAGCCCCAAAGATCCGCCACCTGATGCGAGCAAAGGCAGGACAACTACAGAGGAAGTGCTCCGCTGTATCGTCATCCTCTCCACAAGCAGGACAGATGGTGGTGTTGCTCAAGCCCAACACATTTAAGTGTTTGGCAAAAGCTTGGTGGCCCGAAAGAACGCCCACAAGAAGTCTGCAGTCGATTCTCCTGAGAGACAGAAGGAAAGATGAGGACCTCTTGCAGATGTCCGGACGCAGTCGTTTGGTCTGTCTACACCCAGCACAGTCACGCCAACGACGCTCGTGTTCACGAGAAACCCAAGTATCAATGGATGACCTAACCACAGATGCAGGCAAACCCAACGCAGGTTCAGGTCCTAAGAAATCTTCTTCTGAACCCAACCTGGCCAGCTCGTCAGCGATCTCGTTTCCCTGGATACCAGTGTGACCTGGAACCCAAACAAGTTTGACCGTGTTTAGCCTACCGACCAAGTTCAGAGAAAGCTTGAGTTCGAGCACTAACTTGGACGAGGTAAGAGGGTTGAGCAGAGCTTTTAATGCAGCTTGGCTATCACTGCAAACGCATATGCTTCTAGCCCTCCACCTGTTTGTCACAATATAGCGCATAGCCATAAGGATAGCGAAAATCTCCGCCTGGAAGACAGTCGCATGGTTACCCAAGGGGTAGTGTAGTCTAATGTTCTCGCTTTCCACGAAGACTCCAGAACCAGACCCCTGTCCGGTTTTAGAGCCATCCGTGAATACACGATGGCATTCCTTCCCTGGCTCCGAGTCTGGCCGAAGCCATTCTGTTGCCTGAGGAAAGTTGACGTGGTAGTTTTGTCGCAGTAGGATTTCTGGTGTCATTGCGTCAGACGGCATATCCATAAGACAGGGGTCAAAGGATAATTCTCGCACAAGTTCTTCAAAATTCCAATGCGCGTGGTACCAAAAGCCACCTCTCTTTAACCGAGAGATGGTTTTCAGCGTACACCCCATGATAAAAATATCAAGGGGGGGGAGGTTCATCAAAGCATCTAGAGCGGAGCCCGGAGTGCTGGGGAAGGCCCCTGTGCACCCAAGGCAAACCGTTCTTTGGAGTTTGGCGAAAGAGGCCACAACACGTTTCCGCGAAAGCCTGTTCCACCACACAACCGATGCATATGAGAGAAGTGGTCTTACCATTGCCGTATAGATCCATAGGACCCTTTTAGGAGATAAGCCCCATGTCTTCCCAAAAGCGCCTTTGCACTGCCAGAAAGTCGACAGCGCTTTATCGGTTTTTGATTCAACATGCTTGGACCAAAGAAGTTTTCTATCGAGGATTACTCCCAGATATTTGACTTCATCAGAAATCGGAATTGTGACACCTTTTAGCACAAGTTGAGACAGACCAGTGATATTCCTCCTTCTCGTGAAGAGAACAACCGTAGTTTTAAGAGGGTTCACTGAAAGCCCATTCATTGTGCACCAATCATCGATCAAACCCAAGGATCTCTGCGCCAGAGAGCAGACAGTCCCAAGGTCTGAACCGACAGACAGAACGGCGACATCGTCCGCGTATGCTTGTGTATAGGTTCCAGGAAGATTGAGAGTCGTCAGCAGAGAGTCTACTACCATGCACCATAAGAGGGGAGACAAAACACCACCTTGAGGGCAGCCCCTGTTTACCCCTGTCATGACGCATTTGCCACAATCCGCTTCGGCAATCAACGTTCTGTGCATTAGCATTGCTTTAATCCACAACACCAACGTTTCATCTATACCGTGATGTCTGGCTGCATTACACATGCTATCAAAGGTCGCATTATCAAAAGCACCCTCAATATCGACGAAAATACCCAACGCGTACTCCTTCCGATCAAGAGCACTTTCGATCCTACCAACGAGGTTCTGAAGCGCAGTTTCACAGGATTTTCCGCGTTGATAAGCATGTTGCGTCTCAGAAAGAGGATGCAATCGAAGAGCAACATTGCGCATGTGCAGCTCAACCAGTCTCTCCAAGCTTTTCAGCAAGAAGGAAGACAGACTTATGGGTCTGAAACTTTTGGCGAGAGTATAGTCAGTCTTACCGATTTTTGGTATGAACACGACTTTAACCATACGCCAAAGGGAAGGTATGTAGGCCAAGGCCAAGCTAGCGGTGAAAATTCTTTTCAACGTCGGCATCAGCTGACTAAAACCTTGTTTCAGCATAGCCGGGTAAATTCCATCTGGACCAGGTGACTTGAAGCTGTCAAATGATGCAATTGCATACTTGATAGCGTCATCCGTCACCACTCTGGATGCAATATACCAGCTGCGCCGCGTGGAGTTTGTCAGTTCCGTAGTGGCCACCGTTACCGGTACCACTGAAGAATGCGTAGTGATCTGATTTCCCGGGAAGTGAGTCTCCAGCAGAAGACTAAAAGTCTCCGCCTTTGTCTCAGTGTAGGTGCCATCAGATTTTTGGAGCGATTCCAGTTTACTTGGTCCGTCCCTTTTGAGGACTTTAACAAGCCTACTGGTTGCACTTAGTGATTCGACCTCCTCACAAAATTTCCTATAAGAGTCATTTTTCGATTTTCGAATAAGTCTCTTAAATTCTTTTTGCTTCGATCGATAGAGATTCCAGTCTTCCTCCAAGTTGGTTTTTAAAGACCGATTTAGAAGCCTCCTGGTTTCTCTACGAATACACTGTAGTTCGGTGTTCCACCAAGGTACCGGTTTTCTACAGGAGTTTTTTGTAACCGGACACGCTTGTTCAAAACAACGGATAAGGACGCTGTTCAGCTCCTGAGCAGACCTCTCTACCCTTTGTATTGATCTTAATTTAAGTGGAACTTTAACAGAGTTGCCAAGTTCCTCCCTAAACCGTGCCCAGTTCGTTTTTCTCGGATTTCTCCTATCTTGCGAAGGCAAAACTTCACAGTAGATTTGAAATTCGATGTATCGATGATCTGACAAAGTGCTATCTGGCGATACCTTCCAATTTTTGATAGACTTGGAGTGCCTGTTGGACAGAGTAATATCGATTACTTGCTGTCTCCTGGC
This sequence comes from Cheilosia soror, assembly GCA_949372485.1. NCBI lineage: Eukaryota > Metazoa > Arthropoda > Insecta > Diptera > Syrphidae > Cheilosia > Cheilosia soror. Next base: position 34,089,103 of record OX443561.1, on the reverse strand, counting down.
TGTAACAAATGTAGGTCGACAACCCACATTGTTGATGGTGATGTCAGACGAGAGAATGAAGTCCAGAAGACGATCTCCACGTATATTACATTTGCTGCTGCCCCAAACAGTGTTTTGGGCATTAGCGTCGCAACATAGGATAAGACCAATCTTTTTAGACTCGCAGTACTCTATGAGCTCAACAACTGCCTTTGGTGGTGGAGGAGTTAGAGAGTCATAGGGAAAGTAAGCCGATGCAACAACAAAGGTTTCCCAATTGCCGTTTGCATGGTAAGTGATATCTGCAGCAACCAAATCTTGGCCACAAAACCGTTCGATTTTAACTGCCGTGAGGGATTTCGATACAACAAGACATGTCCTAGGTCTCTCGGACAGTTTGTCGTAAAGAACGTGGTGAGAACCGCTCAATTCACTCAGGCCACAGATGCGATTTTTCCACACCCATGGTTCCTGGATGGATGTTATGCGGTTTTTTGTCCTACTGACAGCAAGTCTCCTACTTAGAAGAGCGGTAGCAGCCTTGCAGTGCTGTAGATTGATCTGAGTAAACAAAATGGATGTAAACTCTGGTGTACGAACTGCCAAAGAGGAGACAGCGGCATCCTTATAAGACGGCCTCTGATCTCGCACCTCAGCTGTTCTGCGTTCAAAACTATCTCTCTGACCGTCAGAGCCATCCGCGACGACAAAGTTCTGTCCGCTGGTACTGAAACCTGAATTGATTTCAGCACCTGCATCATTCATTACCAGTGCACGGGCAGCTCCAACGATTGGAGAGCCTGGGGAGCTCTCGCCTGTAGGTGAGATCGCGACGTCCAGTTTCCGTCCGCCAGTACTACTTCCATTGCTGGTAGTAGCACCGGCTTCATTTGGAGACCGTGCACGAACAGACTCACAGACTTGAGTGGGGTTTATTCTCTTTTCGAGCTTGGGTCGCTTCTTCTTGCTTTTCGGGTTAGCAGAAGAGGAGGCAGTGCCCGATCCAAGGGGTTGGTTAGTTTCAGTTGTTGAGACCTCCACCGACCTGTTCCTTTTCAAAGGCACCGCCGAAGAGCTGAAAGAAGTGCTAGCGCCTTTAGCAGATAGAGCATCTTTGCGCCGCAGGTCCATCAGCTTCTTTCTTTTCCTCTTCCGCTGTCCCTTAGACAGGCGCAGCTCAAGGACCGCCTCATCAGGAGCTCGTTCAACCATGAAGGTATCCCGTGTCTGACCGTCAGTAGCAGTGCAGTGAGCCACAGCTTGTCTCATGCTCAGTCTGCCGAGTGAATCGGACATAGAGCTGCATGAGTCGCATGTGGGTTCGGGTATGAATGTTGGGGCCTCCAGAATCCGTGCCCCGGCCGTAGTCGAGAAGACTACGGATGGATTATGGCTATTGCCATTACCACCTGGAGTAGACAGTTCCGTATGGTTCTCCATTCATATCCAGTTTTGAGTGTTAACCACTGGCTCCTGTGGGTGGGATTTACTGAGGATAGGCTAGCCGTTACCTCAAACCCAAAAAGCGGTGAACTTGGATTTTATTTTAGTTGCAGAAACTGGGGGTTATTCCCAATTGCGCGGCGGATCGTATTGAAAGCGATACTTTGATTTCGATCGTCTTCGTTTTTTGCTTATTCTCAAATGCGAACTGTGCTTTCTAGTTTTTTCCAATTATACTTCCAATTATCCATTTATTTTAACGAAAGTTTGACAGCTTTTCTCCGTCACAAGAATTTAGTTTATTTTTTATCTGCAATAAATTCGCCAGCAATCCGTCACCTTTTTCGCTTTTGAATGGATCGAATCGTTTTTGGAAATACAAAAATACCAATCCGCCATGAAAAGCCCTCCGCCGCGCATTTTGGAATAAGCCCCCTAGATTTATGGCCCAACTAGTGACAAGCAACAGAAACCAAAATGAATAAAAGTGGTTAATAATAGCGTTTGACAGAATTGGCGGCAGTCATGTTTTTCTGGATCTGTTTTAGTTTTGCGTAGCTGGATCGAGCAACGTAAACAGAACCAGAATTTACTACAGAAGGGAAAAGCTTTCTTTTCTTTATTAGTTTCTGTTCTTGTTTCTGTTCTTTGACACTTGGTGCTATTAGTTGTCAATAAATATACGGTTATATCATTCGGTGATGTTAACTTGCGCGATTTCCAAGACTCAAGAGGGACAAGTGGAAATAGCTGAGTTGTCAAACAAAATGTCAATGTGTCATTGATTGACAGTGCAAGATTAATGGGATTCGACAAACAAAGCACAAGTTAAGAGAGCGATTCATTTCTTTTTTAAAATTGTTCATTTGATTTGAAAGAAAGGAAAATGTTTTGTTTGATGTACATTATAGGTCTGGTCTGCTTCTTTACTTTGGTAGTAAAAACGGAAATGACTGTCAAAATAGCTAAGGTGGGGATAAATTCTCTCCCAAAGAGAACAACTTACGAAAGCGAACGCTTTTGTAGTAATCATGAAAAATGATGGATAAAAAAATAAATAAACAGGTGGCGCAACAGGCGAGTGACACCCAAGGCCTAGCTTCTCGCAACCATTCGCTTTGTGTGAGTTTCTATTTTTGGGACGAATGGAAGGGACCTATAATATTATGCGGAGTCCGAACGGCTGAATTGAGAAGCTTTTTCATGACAGTCATACTCTCGGATGTTTGTCAGACGTTCGCGAGAGGTGGCGCAGTAGAAAAAACTTTAAGATGTAATTTGTGTTTTTCCGGGGATCAAACCTGGGATCCCTCGCACAGTATTCCAGCATACTACTGCGCCCACAAAAATGACGGATGCATTTTGTTTTTCCATAAATTGCATGTAAGTATATGAGTCCAAGTTAAGTGGAAGAGTTTGTACCGACTGAACTAAGAACATTCGAGAAGAGACAAAAACTACATTAAATTTCCGCCTTATGATATCATTTTTATACCAATTTGTTTCTCATATCTCAGGAAATCAAAAGATAATGCAAATAGCCGTTCGTTACACGCACATGCCAAATAGAATAACAAATTTCAAATCATCTGTCAGTTTTCAGGCGACTGACAGTTGTTTCAATTGTTACTCAAAGAAATTTGTTGAGTAAAAATTAGTAAGGTTTTCAGTCTAGAGGGGTAATATCTTGCTCTCTTGAAGCCGCTCTCTTTTACGAATTTTTAAAGTTAAGAAACGACATTGAGTAAAAATGAGTAAAAATTCGTAAAAATTAAAAATAAAGGAACAGACGCCAAAATTCAGAATTGGAAATGAGATGACAATTGCGAATTGTCAGCACTAGTGGAAATAAGTAGCTTTTAGCGAACTGTCAAAGCCAATTGTCAAAATTTATTTGTCAACGAACTGACACACGATTTGTTATACCAAAAAATGGCATTAAGTGGAAATGAATTGGCATCATATGAATGCAAATGAATGACATAAACGATAGCTGTCACACTTTGTCAATTAAATGATATGTGGAACAGAGTATATCCATTAATGAGTAGGGACACTCTCTCTACATATGCATTTCATACTACCACAAAGCAAAACGCAGAAAAAATCGTGCAATAAGTGGAAGCAGGTCGAAAGAATGCTTTTTACCTGAATACGACGAATGCCTGAGAAGAAAAGGGTAAACAACACATTTTACCTGTACCACTACATACGGTTTGCTGTGTATGACGAACGATTGTGGGTTTTTTCATAATGCATTTTTAAAGGCGGTAAACTCGGATTTCGATGTGTGTACCTATTCACTTTATGCAGTGTGACCTGCTTTGCTTTTTGGAAAATGGTTTCATGCTTCGTTTTTATGATTATTTTTTCCAGGAATTACAACTAATTCTGAACTCTTACCATTAATATTTCAATCTAAAATATGAAAATAAATGTTTCTTCTCTGTTCTGACTTCGCTAAAAATAATGCAATTCGATATTGGGCGCAGTAGCAATACAAATGATTTCATTCCATAATTGCTAGTTTTTATAATAACTGGTCACACTGGTTCTGCAGTGACAATGGGGTAGGTTTTTTCATAATGCGTTTTTAAAGGCGGTAAACTCGAGTGCTTATCAGTTGTGCGAAAGAAGTGAAATAAACACAATACAGGGTGACCCGTGATAGTTTTCGGTGCGAACAAACTACAGTGCAATTGTTTTTGGATTAAATAAAAAATGGGAAAACATATTTTCAAGTGTTTAGCCTGCGCGGTCGGGAACAAAAAGAAAATGCAACTGTAAAATATTTTTATGTGCCGATAATGGAGGGCATTAAGTTTAACTTTATTGGTTTTTTAGTGATAACTCCTGAAACTATCCCTTTTCTGACTCCTTTTTTGGAGGTGTAATTTTTCATTAAAATCTTTTTACGCGCTGTTTATTTTGCTTTTGTTTTGCTTGAACACATGTAAAATACATATATACGCCTTTTGGTTTTAAAATGAATAGTATTGCTTGTGGTCGAAATTGTGTCCTAAGTTATATTAATCTTTAATTCATATAAATTTAAAGACCCCAACAAATTCAGAAGACAATTTTTGGAAAATGAAGAGCAAATCAATTTCTTATGAAATGCATTTTTTAAGTATTGCCTTTTTCGATAAGTCTTCCAATAGGCGTATTTTTTGGGAAGTGAGTATAACAAAACCAAAAGTGAGTATACAAGTTTTGCATGTAAAAGCAAAAAAATACGCCTGATATAACTAAAAGGATGGCAACAGAATATAAATAGTCTTATTGATATTTCAATTGACTTCATTGCCATTTTAAAGCAACCGAGGAAGAAATAATAAGTTGCTGACTTCATTTCAATTCATTTGTGAATTTAAAAGATCTTTTTAAGCAAAGTAGCTACATGGAGAAAATAGCCAACTGAAAATTTAGAGCTTTCCGGCGTTGAAATAAACGCTTTCAAAACTGAATCTGACTATAAAACTGCTGATTTCGGTAGTGAAAATGCGTTTTATTATAGGCGTATTTTTTTGAGAATCTATAGCTAGCTCACTTTTACTTTTACATACAAAAGTTTTATACTCACTTTTGAATTTGTTATATGTACTCACTTTTGGTTTTACATACAAAATTATTATACTCACTTTTGTTTTTGTTATACTCACTTCCCAAAAAAACACGCCATTTTTTGTATGCTATATTAAAAAAAACGTCAAAAACGCAATTGTGAGCAGTGTTGCCAACCCGGATCGAAGTTTTTATGCCTCATTCCGAAAAAAATGATGCCTTTTTCAAAAAAAATTATGCCTTTTTGGTAAAAAAGATAAACAACGAAGAAAGTTTCAATTTCTGTGTTAAACTTTTATTAGTAGGCACATAGTTAAAAAAAAATAATTAAAACATAAATATGTGTAGTATTTCTAACTAAAATTATAAAAACAAAAACTTACTTCTTTCGCAGATGCACCAAACTCATCGCGATCAGTTGAACTTGAACTCAATTTTAAAGAAACTATTATAAACAGTTTTTTAAAATTTATTTTTTACTAAAGAAAATTTAAGGTCGGCCACACATTGGAGGCGTTTTCGTTCGAATTTGACTCGTGCAATCAGGTACGAAAACGGACGAACGATCCCGACTTTCTAAGTAAATACCCGCACCGCACATTGGATGCGAGTTAGTCGTACGTATACTTACGTGTAGTTCCGAAGTCCGAAAACAATCAGAACTTGTTGGAATTCTGAAACACTTTCGTGCGTTGAAATGAAACATTAAAAATGGACGTAGAAAAATTTATTAACTTGGTTTACGGACACAAAAAGGGGGTATGGAACACGGGGTAGGGATAATATGGGGTCATAATAGGTATAGCAAGTTTTCCATTATATGATGAAATTTACTGAATTTATCTCTTTTTAAATATATTTCGCGCACCTATTCCGTTCTACGGTAGTCAGATCGCAGTCTTCGAGTTAGAAGAAAATTATCTTCAAAATACAGTTTATTTATCAGGCAGCGAAGTAACTGGGACACTGAATATATTTAAAGGAAAAAAACGTATTCAGTGTTCGTACTCAATTTGTATATGTTTAGGTACGATACAAATACGTATCTAATGTACGGCCGCCCTAATGTTTGCCTACTATCTCACACTTCTTGTTTGGGTTTAGTAAGTAATGCTGGATTTACATTACCACGCCACGCAATTTTGCATGACTTCAGAGAGAGAGATCCGTTTGCTACAGTCAAGGCTAATTATCTGTTAGAGTGAGACCACAAATCTCCATACAAAATAGGCTCGTTGGCTCACTCTTACATATTATTAGCCTTGACTGTGGAAAAACTGATCTCTCTCTCTGAAGTCATGCAAAGTTGCGTGGCGTGGTATTGTAAATCCACCATAAGTCTAGTAGAGAATTGGAAAATACATAAGCAGATGACGCACAGCGGTAAATTAAAATTAGTAAAGTGACTTGATTATAAAAAAAACTTCACAAAAAATTATGCCTCTTTTCTCAAAATTATTCCTCAATGCTTCAAGCATGGGAATTATGCCTAAAAGGCATAATTATGCCTCAGTTGGCATCACTGATTGTGAGTTGCAACTAAGTCAGCAACATAGTGTTTCCTCCATATTTACAGATTTTTAAGGAAGATGAAAGTGCGCATTTAACACGTTCGCCTAAAGAATTTTTAGATGCATTAGAAAGTTTATAGCAAAATAAAAAAAAATAATCTTGAAATGAAAATGTATTACCTACATATTAAAAAATAAATGTGATTGATTACTGGCTGTAAAAATCAAAACAAATAATTTCTTATAAAATGATATGTAGGCACGTGTTTGAGAGCATGACTTTATCAAAAAATGTAATAGAATAATCAAAAAAAAAAAAACCAACAACAAGTATAAATATCTTAGCGTAACACACATGTAATTATAATTTTGTATTTAATAAAAATGTATGACAAGTTAAAAATTTCCCTTTTTTTAACGGAGCACCCTGTGCCATTTTCCGAAAAAATATTCCTCCTCTTTTCTCTCCCTCTCACTACCCACTTTATATATCCGTCTATTTCTCATGTCTGTGTGACACAGTAATACTTGCTGATAAGGAAATTGTCGAGAGTGTCCCTACTCATTATAATGGATATACTCTGATGTGGAAAGTCACCTCAGCTCACATTTATGCGATCGTGTGTTATCATTTAGTATATCATTGTTAGTGAGTTTCGTTTGTGGATAGAAAGTCTTTAAGCGATCTCAAACCATTTGCAATTGTTTTTGGAACAAAGTATTCAAAGGCAGAATTGCGCTGAACGCGATCTGGCCCCTGGGTAGTTAAGAAAACTCGCCTATACTACAGTCATACAGAGAAAGAATTTATTATGTATGCTCTATAAAAAGAAAAAAAAAATTAAGACAACTTCTAGCATTTGATGTACCTAGGTACAGCGAATGCGCCCTCTACATGCATACACAAATACTCCCCATTTCCAAATATACCTTCTCCATTTTGTTAAACAATCAAACACCAGTTCAATATAAATTATAACAAAAATATATTAAGGAAACCAGATCTTCTCGTAATTTATGCTGTCATCACAAATTCGTCCAAGTAATAAAATCAAAGTCTAATTTAAATTTCAAAATGAAATCTTCTTAAATAAAATGAAAATCAAAATCAAAATGTTGACAATTATCTTTCAAATTATATAAAAAAATAAACATTCTACACATATACCTATATATGTGGGTGTTAATTTTGTTTAAATTCGAAATACTGGACATTCATGGTGGCATTCGTTAATTTTGCCTTTTTACAGCCAAAATAAACTAAAAACTTTGGACACAAGCCAAATTGGCATGCAATCGTAAATAATTCACCGAGCGATAAAGAAAAAGAATTTATTTCAGATAATAAACGAAAATCAAGTAATAATACAGACCCAAAAAAAAATCGATTTTTTTGCTTTCAAAAATATTCCATTTGCTTGATTGTGTTATAATTGATTGGATAATCTGTATTAACTGCGCAATTGCATTTAGCAGTTTCAAAATGAAGTTTCTGTTAATTCTCTAAGCAGGTTCTGATTGATAAAGTTCAAGTGAACAGTTCAAAAATAATTTAAAACTTGTATACTGAATCAGAGAGACGAGCCTATATTCGAACGAGAAGAAGGTGAGGCCTTGTTAGGCCTTGTCAAAAAGAGGGTAGGTATATATTTATATTTATACACTCATCGTCATGTCATAGTTCTGTTATATGGCATGGACATTAGCGAAGGTGGTTGAAGATATCCTCTGTCGTCTTAAACGATAGGTCTTTTGAACGACCGATTAGGTTAGGTTAGATTAGGTTAAAAGGGGTATGAGAGAGATGTCTCATACGGCACTAGGCACCATAAGGGTCAATCGCGATCCATAGAAGTAACCAATTGCAGTGACCTGCAATGGAAAAACACCTTAACACTTGCCCTTAAGAAAACCCCAATTTTCCTGCAAAAACCAAGTTGCCCCTTATAGTTGGTTTGTCTATCTCCTCTAAATGTTGGAAGAAGTACCTGCCCAGAAAATTGCTTCTACTGCGACATATTGCCTCACATTCACACATTATATGTGTTATATCCTCTTCGGCTTGCAGGTCATCGCAGAATCTGCAAGTGTCCGAGTCTGCCAGCCTGAGCTGGCCTGTTTTCTAAGAAGACAGTGCCCTAATAATATACCGATCAGTATCCTAAGCTGTTCCTGGCCTTCTTTGAGGATTTCCCTAGATCTTTTACGGTCGAATTGCGGCCAAAGTGCAATTCCCTCACATCCCCTCCATCTAACAATTCGCCTGCTCTTCTCGCAATCTCATCAGCTTGCTCATTTCCAGCTATACCGCAGTGTCCTGGGTACCCAGCACAGTCTCACTCGGTTCTGACTGCATAATGCCTTATGTATTGTGCGACAGTTAGGTTGAGTAGGGTTTGAGTTCATCACATTGGACTAGGCACCATATTGGGCCCATCGCCATCCCTGGGGAATCTTAACGGCCAACAAACCTAAGCCACTTCGCCCAAACAATTAATTTCCCTGCAAAACCTAAAAATGGTTTCAATTTTGTTTGCGAGGTCAACCTCCTCCAAATTGTCGAAGAAGTACCTTCCAAGGTATTTCCTCCTGTACCGAGCAATAGCTTGACATTCTCAGAGGAGATGAGTTATATCCTCTGCGATATTCTTCGCAGTACCTGCATGTATCCGTATCTATTAAACCTAACCTCTTAGCGTGCTTCTTTAGAAGACAGTGCCCAGAGAGTATCCCTATTGCTTTGATCTGCTGACCTTTAGTAATTCCGCAGATTTTTTCCGATCTAGCTTAGGCCACAGAGCCTTTGAGACCCTGTGCCCTACTATATCCAACCATCTCTGATCTGCCATTGTGCTTGTGCCACAGTTCCAGACTATTTCAGAATTGATGTTCGTAGATTCCAGTGCCTTGAGCGTGGCCTGTCTATCGATGTAGATGGCTATATCTCTTCCAGATATAGATCTCATCCGCATTAGCTCTGCCGCTTTCAGAACAGCCGGAACTTCTGATTGGAAGACACTGGTTGTATCCGGTAGTCGTATAGACACTTTTAAGGTCTGGATCTACGGAGTCGGTCGGCCAGAATGGCCTTTCCTCTGTCAAAAGCAGATCTCTCCCATTTACTGAGAGTCCTAGGATCGCAAACCTCTCACTTGGCCAGCGCCTCTTAGTGCAGCCTTTGCCTTCTGGTGCTCATTTTGCTTCGCACCCTTACTGTGTTGGAGGGAGCACCGGTCACAGCGGTCGAGCCAGCTGCTTCCACTTTCCCCCCCTTTAAAGCGTTGCCCTGATTATCATTGACGTTGGATTTAGCTTTATTGGTAGTGGAAGTTCCAGCTGACTCAGCTTTTTGCTCAGCCATTTTCTTGTCCTGGTTTCAGATGTATTAGTCGTCTTAGATGGTTAGGGCATCTTATCCAATTGAAATAACGCTTCAACCCTGAGGTACAACGCAACAGAGAAATACTTCCAAGTGGACCAACTTGGAGTGCGCAACTGGGAGCAGTCAGCCAAACACCGCGCTAATTTGAAAGGCGAACAGATTGAGGGCTAGGTCCACCTGGAGTATAGCGCCACCTAAGCAAGAATGAAATGAAACTACAATCACATTTTCAAATTAATCTCGTGTGTCATACTATGAACCCCGATGCTCGTAAGTCAGCCGGTGCAGTTATTCAACTGAAAAAAAATTAGAAATAAATTATTGCTATGTCTTTTTTACGACCTACCCTCTTTCAAAACTTATTCAGACTTTGAAAGTTTTATAGTCAATTTGAATATAAGTCACTTAATCCAATCATATCACAAATCATCTAACAAAAGACAGAAGTGCTCCTTTCCATACAATGTTCGTTCGTAGCTACGTAACACTACCCTAACCTACACCACAAACAACCTCTCAATGCGATACGTAATCTATATTGCAGCTTTAAACTACAAAAAAGAAATACAAATGCGTCTCTAAACGATTTACACATAAATGATTGCAAATTAAAAAAGATTTAAAGACCCTAACCGCACACATATTAATTTAATTGATTACGCATATAAATCTAATCGTTATCGCCAATTGAACTGAATAAAACCGCCTCGAACCTGCCTTCATTATACGTATTCTATACTCGTATAAAAAGGGGGCAAAAAAAAAAATTCTCCCTCTTGCCATCGCAGTTTCTTCATTCTCGACCCAGTCGGTATTTTTTTTTTTTTGCCCGATCGGCGAATCTCCGACAACCTTGTAAATTGTGTGCCGCAGTCGTTCTGTCTATGTAGTCACCAGAGCTTGGCACTTGGCTGGCACTGTTCAGCTATGCTTTCAGAATATCGCTGGCAACAGAGAAACACGTAAGATACTTTAATTGCATAGGAAACCACTGCAAAGTCAGCGCACAGGCACACTGGGTTCGGTATGGGAGGGAGGGACTGGGCCTTAGGTACTCAATTTAACCAGCTGACTCACATCACTTCACGTTCACACAGAGCAGCAGCAGATCAGCAGCAGAGCATCGCGCGAGCTGCATTGCATATTGTCCTCTAAAGAGTGCAAGGAAACAGTGTATGGCGGTATATACACGTATATAGCGTGGAAAATAAATTGGCATCTAATTAATTACAGATTTCCGACAGATCAGTTAAGATCTCACAATTGCAGTGTTTACATAGTACCTACCTACCTATGTACATATATTTTTACCGATCACCGTGAGTGACCTGACAGTTGCTGGTAAAAGTTTTTGCACTGTTTTCGGAATAAAGACAGTTTTTTTAAATTTCACTTTCCATTAAGGTACGATTAGAATTTTAGATCAGATGTTTGACATAAATTAGAGTACATTTTGACTTTAATCCATTCCATCCATTTTCTTTAGCTGTCAAATACACTGTCAAACTATTTGTCAGATTTTATTTTGCACTTATCAATGCTAAATTTTGACGGGATAGCAAAATAATTTATGTCAAACTGCTTGCCTGACGGTTTTATCTTATGGTACACAAGGGTGACAAATTGCATAATATAGGGTAGCGCACCAATTGTGCTACAATAAGAAATTCTAAAAAATTTTTTTTAATCAATGTATTTCATTTTTTTTTATTGTATAGGAAATTCAATTTAATTTTATGTTACTAATTATTTTTGAAGATGATAGACCGTAAATACCCTCCACGCTCATCCAGGCATATGCGACACCTGATTAGAACATTGTTCATTGCGGCCTGAAGGGTTGAAGTCGGGATCGCCTCAATTATTGCTTTAATAGACTACTTCAATTTAGAAAAATTCCTGGGTTTTGTTTTGTACACCTCTTGCTTGACATAACCCCATAAAAAAAGTCAGGTCAGGTGACATTGGGGGCCAGCGGAAAGTGGAGTTCCTGGATATTAATTTGTTTGAGAATTTTCGTTGGAGCTCCGCCATAACGGATACGTCTTCGGAGCAGTTCTGGATAAAAAAAACTCCCTCAACATCTTTAAATAACGGTCCCCATTGACAGTGACTGTTACACCGTTTTCTTCAAAGAAGTAGGGCCAATGCACCTTGATGATATTGCGCACCATACAGTGACTCGTTCTGGGTGCAGTTCCGTCTCATGGAGTATTTTTGGATTAGATTCACTCCATATACGGCAATTTTGCTTGTTTACATTGCCGTTCATATCAAAATGGGCCTCATCAGACATAAACAAGCAATTTATCAAGCTGTTGTATTCTTCGGTCATTTCAATCGGTTTTTGGCAAAATTCAAGACGAATAGGCAAATCAAGATGGTTTAACTTGCTTGTGATTTGGACTTTGTACGGAAACAAGTTTAAGTCATTATCCATTGTAATGACCGTCTGCTAACTCCAATTTGCGCCGATAAGTTTACAACTGTTACAAAGTTTGAAAAAAAAGTATGTGAATAAACCTATTGTTTCACAGAGTATTGCAAATAAAAAAATTTGACGTTTCACTAAAAGGTGTTTGACAGCTATTAAGGTTGTCTTAATCGTTGACGCTTGACGATAAATCGTGTATTTATTTCAATTGCCTTTTTGTGGGCATTCCTTCAATACGGTTTTCTTTGACACGTTACCATTAATACTGTCAAAATGGTAATTCAGTATCACTTCGGACGCACCCACACTGTCTGAGTAAAATTTCATATACCAAAGCACCAAGTATTTGTCACAGAAACTGGAATAGAATCTGAAACAGAACAGAAAGCTTTTTCGTTCTGTAGTAAATTCTAGTTCTGCTTACGTTACTCGCTTAGCTACACAAAACTGAAATACATCAATAATGATATGACTGCCGTCTATTCTGTACAACGCTATCATCAAGTAATGTCCACTTAACTTTTTTTTTTCATCTAGTAGTGAAATGTGCAACTGAAATTACCTAAAGCAGGCAGCCAGATGACAGATGCAGGCAAATCCCACGATAAATTGACATTTCTGTCGCTGGCAGTAAAAGAAATAATCAATATAGACTTGTTTATACGTCCTGTCGTCAAACAGCCATTTTTCTGTATACTAAATTCTGATGTCTCTGAAAAACGATTTTTCTGTTGGCAATTCTGTTTCTGTTCCTTTATCTCAAAGCTCCTTATATACCTACGATCGTTTTTCAAATAATCCATTGTTCAAACATATTTATTGGGAAATGTCAAAAATTTGCGTCCATTTTATTGTGACAGATTTTATAGAGATTGCTGAATAGTTCACACCGGTTCGAAAACTGAGTCTTAGATAAAAAGTTAACAAAAACTAGACGATGCATTTCACACCGAACACCAACCGTATTTTGTTTGACGTTTCAATTAGCTGTGAAAATAGCTATGAATCGTTTGTGTCGACTAGACTTATATTATTTAGTAACTTAATTTCGATTGTATTTACGTATTCAACTTTGGAAAAGGACCATAAAGTTGTGACAGGCGGTAGGTGCTGCCATTCTCAAATTCAAGAAAAACTGAGTAGCTATTTATTGTAAAGATAAGAAGACCACAAAAAAGTTTGAAAAGTAGAAACGACAGCACTAAGATAAAGCTATCCTGTCAGCAGTTTTGTTGAACTCGCTGAATGTATGCAAAAGGTAGGTTTGCCTGTTTCAACAACTACTAATTCTTGGCTGTATAGTGAAATTCCATAGATCAACATTTACGGAATCCTATATCTTTAAATTGCAAAACCTACCTTTCTTTTTCTTTTCTGCCAACTGACAACACTCTCCATTTTTTCATTACTTGTATTATTATAATCTTGAAATCACAATCACAAATTCTAAATCACTGCAGAGCATAAAAACAGATAATTCGCCCCCGGCTTAGATACACCGTCTCACGTGATAATGTTGGCAGGAAATCATCAAAAGTTCATTTGACAATCATTGACCCCGTTAACAAATCATCGTTCCCATTAATCAGCTTTAAAAAAAAACGAAATCACGTTTTTAAACAAAATGCTAGGAGTCATTTTACTGATTCGGGTCTTAACAAATTATTACATTACATTGATCCCAAAGTCCAGGGTTAGTCATTACATACTAGATTTCATTATTTCTAAAATTACAGTGGCGATAGATAAGATACGTGTTTAATTATTCACAATCCAGACTCTTGACAACAGTGAGATAATTTCAATTCGCTTTTCAACTATAGCTGTTTGTAAAATTAGTTAAAAAACACGGAAACGAATTTTTACTTTGTAAGAATGATTTGAAAATGGAGGCAGGCAGGTTGTTTCCCAAAACCCTATCTGTCAAATAGCAGAATAATGGACTTACTACAATTATCGATTCTTCTTAAAAGAATATAGACATATTCGTATTTGAAATATCCAAATCGGATTCGCTGCGCCCGGGGCTCTCTCTAACCTACCCGGCCGCTCCGGTCACGCTCCGGTCACAAGTAATGATAGCCCGTCTGTTACTTCATTGAGGAAATGGAAGCAATGTTAGCATGCTGACACAAAATTTAGCCGAATTTTTGGGTCCCGTCGTAGATGTAGTGGACTATAAAAATATTCAAAAATTGTAATAGAAGTGACAACACCGATTGACATTCGACTCGATAATAATTGTTAATTTTTTCGGTTAGTTTGATATTGTTGAACCAAATCGATGACGTCATTAAAATGAAAGAATGAAGTCGCCTCCATGTCATATTCGTTTTGCACTGTCATGCTCTGTTCACATGACTTTTTGTCCAAAGTAAAAGTTGATGAACTTCGCGAATGCGACAACGATGAGAAAACGCAAAACTAAGGTCTGCTGAAACGAACACTAAAATGCGAAAGCTGTAGCGAGTTTAGTTTCGCTCGCGGGTAACGGCGTGATATACCGCCATCGCCATATATTTATTTCCCAATCCGGCTTCCGCGGATTTTATACACACATTTTGACAGCGTGACAGACTTCATCTTGATTCAGAAGTATCATTGCTTTGATTTACTATTACGCATCTGTAATTTATTTTCCAATTATTCCAACTGGCTATATTTTTTGTGATCTTTGACAGCTCTAACAACTCTGTGATGACATATATGTTGTCTTTTTAAATGACTTAGATTTAGATTTTGATATGGACTACTGTTATTAGATATTTCATATTTTTCATCAATGATCGGCAATTAAAAAAAAGGGTCTACAATCCTTAAATTAATAGTTGCCATATAGGTAAATTTATTTTTTTTTATAGGTAGGTAAATTAAAAAAAAAGAAAAATTATTTTTACGTATTACATAAATACGATTATGTATTTTTAACGTTTGGTACATACGTTTTACAAAATGTTACAGGTTACAGTATCCATCAAAAGTTAACTGGTGGAAAGAAAACCCCAATAAGGACTACTTACTTGCGAGTGTCTTTTTCTTACGTCTTTATTTTGTGTCATTATAATGCACATTTTTTTCGTATTTTCAACGTATCCATAGATGTAGTCGATAAGAATATGATAGACATTGGAATCCAAAAAAAAAATGATGCAATAGTCTGAGAGTTCGTTGTCATAAAAAGGGAATGGCGCACATTTGAAATTAAACGAACAAAAATCACACTTCCGGGGTGTTTTCGAAAGAAATGGACTGTGGGAATTTTCAGTGGACATAATGTACACAGTCTACGTATCTAAAGTAGGTACGTAAGTGTATAGTCACATAGAATGATGCAATTTAAGTAATTTTTTGAACTATACTTTGGAGTGTTTTCTTGTTTTTTTTTGAAGGCCTCAGCTTTGGCCACTTGACTGACCATTTCCTGCACTTTGATTTGTTGAAAAGGGAAATAGTAGGGTACCTTGAAAACTTGTGGGGTAATGGCACGCGGAGCTTATTAAAGCACTCGATGCATCACAGATGATATTATCGGTTCCGCGAATTATGTACTAGATATATGCGACGAGGCAAATTATGATGGAAAATCCAATTATATGAAAAACCTAGGTTAGGTTAGGTTAGGGTTGCTATAAATAATTTGAAGAGAGTAGTTATCGAGCATGAAAATACCGGACTTTTCCGGACAAATTAGGACCAAAAACAAAAAATGCGCGTGTCATTTGCGCTGAATTATTATTCTCGGATGATTTCTGATACTATTTCTTAGTCAGATACCTAATCTATATTTCCAATTGGTAAAAAATGCAAAAAGATAGAGAAAATCAATTTTTGAGATTTTTAAAATTTTGCTATTTCGTATTTTACAAAAAAGAAGATTAAACAACTCAAAAAAAAAAAAAAAAAAAACATGAAGACAATTATGTTCGACTATGCCGAAGCTCAAACACCCGGTACTATATTATTGTAAAAATAAAAAAAATATTTTAGTATTAAAAAATTTTATATTTTTGTATGGGAGGTATGGATAGTTTTTACTCGACCAAGCTCATTTTTTGTCAAAATTTTTTAAATATTATTAAAACAATATTTGCAAAGTTTAAACTTGCTATCTTTACTGTAGCTATTTCAGTTAAATTTTTAACATAAAATAGCTATATATTTTGTATGGGAGGTAGTAGTAGTTTTCATCCGATCTTGCTCATCTTCGAACTTAGCCTCAGTTTGGAGGATAAAAGCTTACGTACCAAATTTCAAGTCGATAGCTCTTAAATTACGACCGTAATCTTGGGGAGAAATGGACAGACAAACAGACAGACGGACATTGCTAGATCGACTAAGAAAGTTACGCTGATCAATAATTAATATATTTAGTTTGTCATACCTACAAGGCCTCCTTATGTGCGTTACAAATGGAATTTCAAAGTGAAACCGGGTATAAAAATGTATATGTATTTTCGGTGGATTTTTGACGTCTTCGAAATATTATTTTGAGGTTTCAAACATAAGCGAAAAGTCATTCCACTGCCGAAAGCCACATCACATCTTTGAATGGTATAAACAGACACATTTTCTATATTCATTGTCGAACAATTCATCAAAATATGTTATACTTCTAAAGTGATTACATCAACTTCAATGGGTAATATCGCATTAAATATTGAGTAATGTGGTTAACAAACAACATTAGTACTTTTTTCGAACATTTCTTTTGTCGATTACCAAAGTTGGTATTACGATAATATGTTTAGAATTTCCTTTCTCTCGACGATGAAAAATGAAAAACCCGGACAATCTGGAAAAAATATCCCGGACTTTCCCCGCAAAAAGAGTACCTACATGTCCGGGAAAACCCGAACGGGTGGCAACGCTGGGTTAGGTTTGTAGGATCGTCGAATGACCCTTTCGTTCAATTTCCAATAAACTGATTGGCTGATTCTCATATGGCATTGATGCCTGCCGACGACTGTATAAAGTAAAGATGTCCAGAGGAAGAAGATTGAGGAAAGCCTCAAGTACTGCAGTTAGAGTTGTCCTCTTCGAACTGATGTAGTCGTTGAAGTCTCACTAAAAGGTCAAGCTGAAAATGAGCCTCATCGCTAATTTTTAATTCAAATAAGTTCACAAGGTGCTCGAATAAACGACTGATTTTTAAAGTAAATTTGGATGATTTCGTAGCGTTCTTTAATAGTCTTTTCATGATAACTTCTCAGACTAAACAGCTCATAAATGTCAAGAAAGTTCAGCCTAATAGACTTTTTCCATGGTACCAAAAAGTTTTCAAAAACTCAACGAAGTGTTCAAATCGATCGAATTGTTGAATTTTTAATCAAAAAAATCATATCAAATCATGGAAAATCATTGCAGCCATTAATTTTGACATTTACACGTATTCACAGACAGGGTAATTTTTTCCGGGGAGAATCGGGTAGGTGCCCGGGAAGTCGGCGGTCTAGTTCTTACTGGTTTGTGGTATAGGTACTGACAGGAAAAATAAACGCTATGGCGACTTTTTTCAAAAAATTCAATCATTAAAGCTCGAACAAAATTTGTTGTTGTTATTAACAATTTTACGTTATAGCACTAGATGCCAGGGCTTACGTCTAAAAATTTGTTGCTATATTTTTGATCTTCTTTGTATAGATTTCTTGAGTCAAAATCGATCAGCGATTTTCCCCTCTTTACAGCTCAAACTCGGCCAAAGTTGAGCTGTCTCCTTGAATTGGAGTCGTTGTCTTCTTCAAATTGCCAGTTCAATCCAGTGCACTAGTAGGTAATGCCTAAAATCTTTTCTTCAGTGCGCAAGTCATGTTCAATAACTTAACACGCAAAGTCATCTAGGCCGTCTAAATAGAATTTATTTTAACCCAAACTATTATTATGTTGCGCCATTGGTTTGTCCACTGAAAGTGGTCCAAAGCGAACTTTTTACGGCGTTCAATTAGATACTACCTGGTTATATGTCTTAGGGTTAATGTTTCAAATTTCAAATTTCAGATGTTGGGAATCACTCCTAATTCATGTTGAATAAATCTGAAACTAACTGCTAAAATGTTTCTTGTTTGCGGTTACTTTGATTTATTCCCTATGATGAGTAATACGTATTTAAGAATGAAAATGTTCGCTTAATCGCTTAATTGCTTTTTAGACGACAATATTGTTTGACAGCTGTTGTAAAATTGCACAAACGAGTTCTGAGAAGCTTCATAATGAAAACCCACAAGATTTTCGCCCTGTCCATAACACTGTACATTTTATTACTAAAATTCTAGTGGTTCTAACTTTTTTTTCGCAATTCAAAGTTGAAAAAAATCTAAATATTTAATAAATGAAAAATTTTGTGGTTCTAATCTTTTTCTCTGCACTGTATTTCTTGGAACAGAGACATTAATAGGAAATTCAAGATTTAACCAGGATTCATTGAGAACTTTTACGAACAAGAGTAGTTTATAAATTATTGCATGTACAGCTTAAAAAAATTTTTAGCTACCACTTTTCTTAAATTGTTTACCATTCATTTACATGACATTCATGACGTTTGCATTTCAATTTCAAATTTATTGTCTTAAAATTCGGCATGAAGACGATCGTATGATAATGTATTTTGACAATTACAGAAGAGGCTATCGCCCTCTGATAGAGTATGTAGTTCACGACAACAACGTCAGAAAAAAAAACAGGTGACAGCTATAATAATTGTAGTAAGACAAAAGCAACGTTTCAACTGACAGAATTATTATGATTTTATTTAAAAATTTAAAAATAAAATGGAAGGCATTTTTGAATAGAAATATGCTCCCGCCACATGGAATCCATTTTTGTATTTTTTTTTGACGTCTAAACAGAAGATAGAGCCAGTGCCCTACAGATCACCAATCACCGATCGGTGTCAATAGATTGTATCAAAAATGTACTTAATTCATAATGTCAAACAACACTTTAAGTTTGAGATCACTGTCACTAATCGCGTGTCGTGAGTGTCATGTCTCTTCAACTGTAAATGCATTCGAAATGAATTTCGACAAATGTCACCACTGGCTGTACCTACTAATAGGGACTGTCTTACAAATATTTAAAATTAATTTAAAACCAAGTACATAATGTCATGTATGTACATAGGACAGACTATTGGGAAATCTATGTACTAGATCTCTCCCATTTACTTTATTTCCATTCACTGTACATAGAGAGGCCATTTACATGTACACACTATACAATAATATTACAACGTTTTTTTTTCCTCTTCTATCCTCTCATTTCCCATGTTCGAATTATATACACAACCGTATAGCACCACGAGTTGCGTTGAATGTTCGACGACATTTGTTGGATCGTTGTCGTTGTATAGAGTAATGTTTGATAGCTGCGCCTGCCTGAGTTCGTCTCTATACAAACGATCACAACGAGCGACGCAAGCAGCCCACAGTCCCACAGATATAAATTGCCCGGTAGATAGAAATTCCCAATCAGTTCTGTTACAGTTTTCACTGTTAAACACAACTTTCTTGTTCTTCTATAGCGTTGAGCGTGTGTCAGTCTCGTGGCGATCAATCCATTCGTGATTTTAAAGCGTTCCAATCAAAACTAGCAACTATTAAGAATACCACCCCCCCAACGCGTTATAGTGAATCATTTCAAATAAAAAAAAATCTACAGTGATCGGTGATCGTATTAAAACTAAAAAAAAAACTCTATAAAGTATTCCAAAATTCAAAACTGAAAAAAAGTGCTAAACAGTATTAAAAAAATCAATCAAAAAAAAAATAAATAAAAAATTTGTTACCATCCAAACTTCTAAGCGTTTCAGCGAATGTGCAATTTGTTTTATTCATCCTTTAGCTCGAGTGTTGTCGAACTGAGATTTTTTAAGTTTGTCATAAAGATTTAAGAAAAATTCCGCCCGTACGACAAGAAACTTTGAAAATTTCCACCACGGAATTTACTAGAGGACCTATGTCAGTTTTAAGTGATTTAGTCCTAAACTTTAATCGTAACGATATATACGCAAGGACAACAAACTTACATGCGAACAATTCATTTATAACATAACAGTTAATAAATTTAAATCAAAAGAGAATTTTTTTAAAAAAAATATTTTGATTTCATCGCTTTAAAAAAAAATTGAGAATAAACCTCCTAGAAGAAGAAAAGAACGATCGCAAGCACAAAAAAAATGATACTGGTAAGTGTTGAGATTAAATTGAGATGTAAAACTAACAGGTGAATGTACACAGTGGGATGGAAAAATTATTGTAAAAATCTGATGTAATTTGTGCTTTCTATTTGTTGAGATACTTTTGTCGACTACCGCACAACTTTTGAGGCCAAATTGTTTCGGATTTCGACAGACCTGTGGAATTTGTAAATTTTTCGTAGTAGATTCGCAGTTCGCATAGATAAGGAAAGTCTAAGTAGACGTGTTCATTCATGAAACATGTGAGTAAATTTATTTATATGCCCTGAGCCAAAGTAAGAGACATACAAACCAATAATGGGACGGGGCATTCGAATTCAGTGTAATTGACACGTTTGGCATAAGATAGAATTTTTTAATTCAAGTTTTCTGTTTTAATTAGTATATTAGACTATTGGGTGAATCACGAAGCTACTTTTGGAAGATCTTTTTCGATTAAATATCTATGTGATGTCATAATAACAGTTAGAGAGGAATAATGCTAAAGAGTATCTGGTTTTGAATTCATACCCAATTGGGATACATGCTTTTGATCTTTTACGATCAGCGAAAACGAAGCATCAAACCTTACCCTAACTTACCTACAATGTTTTGACAGTTGGAGTATTTTTTTTTTAATTTTCCACCGAACTTATTTAGCTACTGCCTTCGCCCGGTAGATGGATTTGGAATCTATGGTTTATTCCAAAGAAACTTCGAATATTTTGGAACAGAATTTCGAACCCTGCTTTGGCCTTGTGCATAGGTCAGGAAATTCTGATTGATTACGACAAACTTCCAACTCGATCAGCATTTTACAACAGCGCACAGTTTAAGGATATACTAAATTGAATTCGCCGTAGGTAGATACGTTTCCAATAAGCAGATATTTGGATTTTAAGAATCTTATTACATGACCGATCTAAGACAGTTGTAGATTTTAGCGCCAAATATATTTTTTGCGACAGCGACAACGTTTGAAAAATTTAGTACTTAGGGACAATACAACACTTACTTTAAAGAGCCCAAAAATCATGCATATTTTAAACTGAAATTCACATTTCGAACGTTGTTCGATCATTACTAAAAAAAAAATAGATACTCACCTCTCGGCTAAAGTTGGTTCTGGTTCTGGGTTCTGTAAAAATACAGTGAAATTTCCCAATTTTGGCAGCTTTATACTATCAAAAATATTATTCTCAGATTTCAAATATTTTGTCTTCCTTAGACGGACACTCAACTCACTCGGGCATTACTAGGAAATTCTTTAATTTACTTTCTTTAGGCGGACAAAAATACAAAAATTATGGCATTGTTGGTGGCCGTCTAAAGGAGATTTCTCTTTATTTTCTTTAGGATTGGTCCATTGTAATTTTCAACTCTGTTCATCAGTTTTTTGTGCGCCCAATTGTGTTACTTCACTTTTTGGTGCATTAAATATATAGCAGTTATAAAAATATCTTCTATCCGAAGGCTTCTTTTCCGTATTCAGCCACATTCAGCATGTTGGTTGGGGTTAAATAATTTATTCAGCCCGTTCAGTATTAGAACATATTAGAAAAATTTGTAGTTAAAATCATTTTCCGACATATTTCAGGTGAAATGCTGCTTTTCAGCTATGGAATTGCGTAAATATGTAAAAAAAAAACCTTCCCATTCAGCTCAATTCAGCACTTTGAATAGCACCAACTACAGAAATATGTATTTGAAAATTGTACACTCAATGAAATAATGAAACATCTTAAGACAAAATCACATATTATATGTCAATTTTGAAGTATTTTCTCCTAATGACTCATCAGAGCGTGTAGGGATTTTTGTGCGCATTTCTAGAGCTTCAGAAACTACCAACTTTTGGCTGACGACAACTTCTAATCATAATTCAATACTTTTTTTTCCCAGCTATAATGAGCTCATTAATTTTTATTTGTTGTTGTAATATGCAGATTAACCAGTCTCCCTTTCTAATCTGTTCGCCGCCATTTTGTATTTTTTTTTGTGTGTGACTTGGCCGCCTTGACTTAACACATAACTGAATAACCAGGGTTAATTTAGATCAGTCGTTGATGAGTTGGCCATTGAGCAACATCTATCTAATTTAACAGAGGCAATATTGGAGATTAAAAATAATTTGATTTTTAATTGCAAGGATAGTGATATTGATTTGACATTTCACACGTTTTTGTGTTGACAGGCGCCTAGAGAAAGCCGGTATATAAACATTATTTTTTAGTTTTTCAAAGCGGTGAGTTGCATGATTATATTTTGAATTGAGAATGAGTGTTTGATGTTCGAAATTCAGCCGGAAGTCCATGTTCATTCAAATATTTCGATAATTTTAGTTGCTTATAACTTTTTTGAATTTAATTACATCTCTCGATATTCGATATGAAATGTTGTTTAATTTATTAAATGATTCTAAAATTGAAACTTCGTTAAATAAATTTCTGACTATTTTCTGGGCGGTTCGAAATTTAATGATTTCAAAATGGAACCCTTTTCTTTAATATTGCACGTCACACACAATAGCGAGTTGGATATCTCTGTACAATTTATATCTGACCTACACAATAATTTTCGTTAAAATCACCGAATAAATTATTCGACTTCGAAAATTTAAATCATAGATTTACTGCACTTTTTCGAACATTACAACTACTGCTGATTGACATTTGACAGTTGTTAAATAAATGAACGATCAAATTCGAAATAGAAATATCACATACCAAAACCAAAAGCCTGATAGGGAATATCTCTATAATTTATTTGAATGACTGGATTTCAAACTCGAAATGGAACTCTATTTTCGGCAATTTACGTCAATGCACCATCTATAGATAAGTGTCTATTATAAGCTACACTTGTTGCTAATTGATGAGAGGCACACCTGCAAGAATTGTGTAACTAAGACCGATTTTAGAGCTGATAGCCCTCTGTCAATCATGCTTAGCAGGGGTCATTATCGTTGAAATAATTTACTAAAAAATGTCACTGATAGTGTCTTAAAGAAATGTATATACGTGAGTTCCTTCAAATAGAAATTTCAACAAAATGAAACTGCAAACAAATCCTCGAAACAATCAGACTGATCTTCGACATTTGATTTATATGACTTGAATTGAACGCGTTTCTTGTGCATTTTGCAATAATTCAACTATATTGCTGCGAAAGATAAGCGTCGTTGTCGATGATGACACGCCTACTTTTCCTTTGTTGGCCTCTGGCTGTCATAAAACATCAGAAACTTGGCAATTTACGTCATCACGTCACTCAAAATCACGCTATGGAAAGAACATTATGTTATCATATTCGAATATCATTAAAAAAATAAATAAATTAATTAAGTGCGGTCGGCGGCAAGCGCGTTTATGACGCTAGTCGACTGTGGTTCGTTGACCCAAATTTTATTTTAACGGCTATTTTATGGCACCATAATGTTGTAATAAAATTAAACGGTTTCTTATTATTTTTATTTTTTTTTATTTATAGAAAATGAATTCACCCGTGATTATAATAGCGCTGCTAATTTTTGGGGCCTTAGATGCCCATTGTCGAGCAATTGACGATATGGACAATAATTCCATTGAAGATGAACCACAGAGGCCACATAGTCCTGTACCGGAAGGCTTCAGAAAGGTCATTATGCCACCAGCACAGATCTTCCAAACCATTGGTTCTCCGGCAGAGATAAAGTGCGAAGTTGGCGGTACACCGGCACCCACTATCCAGTGGGTAGCAGGACATATGTCATTACCAGAGGTAAGTTCAAAATGGAGACCGTTTAGCCTAGGCTGCTTTATCTAATCAGCCATTATTCTTTAGATGGATAGTTTCGAGACAAATGCGTTGAGTGAATCTAGTCCCAGTGCGATAGTCAACGTACGATCAAAATACGTTATCGATCATATATTGAGTGAACCGAAAGTCATCACGTGTGTTGGCCGATCGGGCTCCAAATTTGTCTTTGGCACAACAACAGTCTATCCACCCACTGAATCTAAGGAACTGATTCATTATGCAAATAAGGCGATGGCTAGGCCAAAAAAACCTGTCATCACCTTGAATCATATGACACACATTGACTTCATCGGCACAAATATCGTTCTGCCATGCAAGGCTTATGGAAGGCCACATGCCAAAATCTTCTGGATGGGCAAGGACGGTTTAGTCACGGAACAGAGCAACCGATACAAGGTAAGGTTTAAAAGCGCCTACTTTTTTGAAAAACTCTTGCTAAATATTATGTACATCTACAGATTTTAGAATCCGGTGAACTCCTAATCACTGACCTTAAATGGGAAGACATGGGCACCTACAAGTGTGTGGCAAGAAACTCTGTCGGAAAAGATGTTGCCGAAACGTTCGTCTACCCATTACTTGTAAGTATACCTACTAAACTGAAGAATTGAAATTTTTCAAAATCTATAACAAACGCTTTTCTTCTATTCTCTTTGCAGAAAGAGTAAATAAAAGTTACACCAAAAATCCCAAGCATCCATGAGTACTAAAAATAAAATTAAAGAAAACAACTTCAAGTCAAATTAAACCTACAACTTATAACCTATAAGAGGATAACATTTTTGTTGGACCCTTTCCCGGAACTTATGCCGACTAGAAGAAGAAGACTTTTTAATTTGAACATCCTTTAGTCTAAGAACATTACTATCCATTTATACTTACATCAAAACTTTGTATGCGTCTTAATTAATTTTATTTTTTTAGTTTAATTTAATATTATTATTTTTTTTGTTGTGTTTCCATTTTCTTTGGCTTGGAATCTCAAGATCAAGAGTCTAATAATTAGGTTTTGTGTTTTCATTAGAATTTAAGTTCATTTTCTGTTCGTGTTTGTGTATACGTGAAGATATATTTTTTTTTATTGTTTTAACAATTCAGTTAACCATATCGGCCGACAGCTACTTAATAGATTTAAATAATTATTTGTTATTATTATTATTATTTTTTATTTATTTAATCTACTCGAATACTTTCCAATTTTCATATGAAATAGAACGAAACCATTTTATGTTTTAAACGTTATACACACAAAAAGCACAAATTAATGTTTCCTAAGTTATTTTATAGTTTAAGTATTTTGATTTTTAAAAAACGAATATTATTATTTTTTTTTATAAATCTATTTTATTTGTTTAAGTTTTTTTTTTATGAACTGATTAATGTTAGAAAAAAACAAAAGAAAAGAAAAATGAATTTACGTAAAAACAAAACAAAATATTACGTGTTAATAAAAATTGAATTATAGTATTTGAAATGAGCTGTGTATTTGGTTTCTCTTGATGTGGATATTGTCAGTATTTGGACTTCTGGAATTAAAAGGAAAAGGTGAGTACTGAGTACCTATGTTGATAGAACAATTTATTGTCAGACCAAGTGAATATGTCCCCTAACTAAAGGAGGGATCTAGCTAGTGAACGATTTGCAGCCTGAAGAATTCCAACGCTTAAAAAAATTTCCGACTCACTTTCACTTCTTTTTCCAAAAAACTATCATATCTACATAAGTCAAATGCAATATATGGACTATAAAAGGTTGGCCACCTAGTGGTTTCTTTTTAAATCATGGGTTATTTTGACACTGACAGCTGTTTCCCGCTCGAAATCTTGACAGAAAATCAGTATCATACCTCCGCGGAACGAAATGAGTCGCTTTACGCTTGAACAACGTTGGGAAATATTGAAAGCTTATTTCCAAAGTGAGTGTTGTGTAGCCCTAACAGAGCGTTTTTGGAAAATTAGTTTTGGCGGTATGAAGCACCCACTATGCCTCCTGTATGCAAGCTTGTGCAATGAGTTCATGAGACTGGTATGCTAGTGGACAACACACAACACTCATGGTCCCCGTCGTTGTATAGACGAGAATGTGGCTGCTGTAGCCGAGAGTGTGAGACTCAATTTGCGAACCTCAACTCTCTCAACATTTTACGCACAAGCCTGAGGAGAATTCTGCACAAAGATCTCGGATTATTCGGTTACAAAGGTCCAATTACCTAAGCAATTAAGGGCGCACGACCATCCACTTCGTTATCGTCGCTATCGCTTCGCAGGCCTTAGAGCAGCTATAATTGTACAACGATTTAGGGCGAAAAATCATCTTTTCTGAAGAGGCGCATTTTCATCTCGTGTCGGCTACGTTAACAAACAAAATTGCAGCATCTGGGACTCGGAAAACCGCAAGTTATTGCCGAGAAGCCAGTGCATACGCAGAGAGTGACAGTTTGGTGCGGATTGTGGAGTGGCAGCATCGTCAAATTGAGGCTGGGAGCAACGTTTCGGTCAACGGTGGATGTTACAGAGCCAAGTTAACCGACTTTTTTTTTATTACTGAAACTATAGACATGGATTTGGACGACCTCTGGTTCATGCAGGATGGCGCGCCATGCCACACAGCCCTTGCCACAATCGATCTTTTGCGCACCAAATTCCAAAATCATGTTATTAGCCGTCTTGGCGATGTCAATTCGACGCCTCGGAGCTGGGATTTGACATCTGTGGACTTTTTTTTGTGGGGAACCGTGAAGGACCAATGTTATGCCAACAATCCGGAAACGATTCAAGCACATAAGGCCAATATCATACAAGAAATCCGTGATCTACAGCCCGAAACCATCAAGAAGGTCTTGGAAAATTGGAGTGGTAGAATGCGCTACTGTGAAGCCAGCCGAGGCAGCCCCTTGAACGACGTTGTATTCCATAATTAATGGGAATGGCTGGTCTTAGTAATAAAGCCATAATACATGGAACATTTTTAATTTTGTTCATTTTATTGCATTTTTAAGAAAAAACTTGTATTTGGCCAACCCTGTATATCAACGGATAGAGGAGATACACAATCTGGAATTTTAACCATCTCCTGCCTGAAAGCACGAATTCCTTGTCATGCCTTGAAATCAAAGTTATTGTCATGAGTTTAACGTGACCAAGCCACGCAAGCTGAAACCGCTGAAGCGTCAATTCTATACTCCTGCAGTACACACTTCGAGGGATTTGATAGTATGCCATCTAAAAGTCTACAAAGAATTCTAAAATTTTATATCTGATCAGTTAGGCTTCTACCCGCATAAAAACTACACTGCTCATTCCGGAACACCGACTAAACCACATCTCTGCATCGCATTTCGAACACCTTTGGGATGGTATGAACCCGGCCGCCAGACGCTCGCAAATACTGTCAAATTTCAGGGCCGAATTTGACAGACTTGAGTTCGCTGAGTATACAGTATACGAACTGTTATTGGTAACTTAGGTTAGGTTAGAGGGGCAGTTTGCATTATATGCAATTTTCACCTAGAAGCCATTGAGGTCTATTATGGTCATTCTTTTATGGTACGTTATAGGAAATGAAACTAACAAAATCATTCAGATCTGAATCTTCTCCCTTTTGGTAGAGGTATCATCGCTAGATATTCTAAGCCCGCAAAGAACCGATCAACCGGCGATCCAGCGGCCGGCGGCGTTCTTGGAGAGCTGGGCAGTGACACATCAGCAGATGTTTCACAGATTCTATTTCGTCCTCATACCTGCAACTTCTGCAGAAGTCATTTGTAAAAATACCCATTCCTTTGGCCATATTTCCAATGATGCAGTGTCCGGTTATTATGCCGACGTGAATTCGGATTTGGTTTCTATCAAAAGATGTTAGGATCTCAATTGCGGGCCACAAGCTACGAGTTACTCTTATCTACGTTTGAAGCTACGTGTCTGTCAGCTAATTTGTTTGTCCGTTTTAGAGCCGCATCTAACCTCGTTCCCTTCCACGCCAACATGTCCATCAGGAACTCAGCACAGCTGTTCTTTGATTTATTGCTCTCATTGCCGAGAGGCACTGACTTACGGATTTAAAGTTTACTGTTTAATCGCTTTAAGTGCTCCTTGTCCTTGCCTGTCATAACAGAAGGTAACTTCCATTGCTGGTAGTTCCCTCGCTAAGACAGTTTGAGCTGCTTTCTACGTAGATCTCTGTCTGAAAAACGCTATACTGATCTGCCAGTTAGTACTTAGTTCTTCTGAGAAAATGCCTGCTTCCATTTCATTCTCCGTCTTTGAGACATCCTGTGAAGATGGGTATACCTTTTATGAAAGTCCTGCCTGACCGGTATACAGAGCAGACTTTAAATTTCATGTCAAAGTCATACCTTGGTTTCTTGTAGCCCGTGAGTGGCATAAATCGGCTCTGATTAAAGATGTGAAGTATGCGCAAGCGACCGAACGATTTGAGCTTCCAAATTGTGTTCTCTCTTAGTCTGAGAGCACCTTTGTCTGTTATAGATCGATGGGTTTTAGGTTCAGCAATTTTTCTACGCCTAGTTTTGGTGTAGACTTTAGTGAGCCTTCTGTAAGTATGCAAGCAATTCTCTATACCTTGTTCAGATTCTTAACCTGGTAATAAAGTCAAAAATCTGGAAATTGCAGAAATATGTTTACGTCATTTTCTTAAGGACACATTTGCATGATGTGCTAATTGGATCCACAATAATTCATTCATATGATTTGATTCGGCCGGGCGGCATGGCGGGAAAATCCGATGGATTACTTTAAAAATTGTTTAAATTGCCAAAATGACACTAAAAATGCTAGGACGATGGCCTTAACGACACGCTCAACATGGATAGTATAGGAATACTTATAGGATTTGTTAAAGGTAGCATCCTACCTAGGAAGGTGGGTCTTCTAGCAGTTAACGTCTGCCGAATATACCTTGAAGATGGTATACTCAGTAGTAAATTTGGAGGACTAAATGACCGACGAGTGCAACCTTGAACCCCCCAAAACGCAGAACTTTAGGTGAGTCATGGCAAAAAATACTTTAAATGAGAATGATCACCTTGATCACACGTAAAGGGTGCATCACAATTCACGAAATATGTAATTTTGATAGAAAATACTAATTTTTAATTAGAAATCTTAAATTTTTGATTGATTCATATATTACAGATTGGGGTTATGTATGGCATTAAATCGCCAATTCTGATCGCAAAAACGGCCGATTGCACGATTAGAAAATAAAATGCAGTAATTTAATTGTTTCTCTGGCATGTTGGTCACATCCATATCTTATAATTTACAGCTAGGTTCGAGAAATCGAGTGAAATCGAAATTGCAAATCGAGCGAACTTGTTTTCAGTGTTCTGCATTTCGAGCGATTCGGAAACTCCGAAATTTTTTTTGTCTCAATTCCGAAAATTTTGAAATCGAATACAGTGAAATGTAGAACACAAAAATTCATTTTCGATTTCATTTCGAGTGAAAGTGAAATGTGGAACCTAGCAGTAAGACACTAAACTGGGTTACCATGTCACGATAAAAAACACCATTAATGGTTCCGCATTTTCGAAGAAGAATGGGCCTCCAGCCCAAAATCCGCACCAAACAGTAACGCGTTGTAGATCCATTTGTTTCTCAAGAACTACTCGTGGGTTTTCTGAACCCCAAATGCGACAATTGTGACGACTAAAGAAGAAGCCATCAAGATGAATATCACTGAAGATGATTTTATTCGAAAAATCAGTTTCCACCTGTTGTTCCAAAATCCATTCAATGAACTCTCTTTGCGCTGCATTGTCACTTCTCAATCTTTAGTTCTTGAGTCAATTGAATTTTTTAAGCATGAAATTTTAAATCTTTCGTGAAAATTCGCTGTAGAGAGCTTCTCGAAATGCCCAATTCTTGACTACGGTGCCGAATTGATGTTCCTGGACTGTCAGCAATACTTTCGCGAACTTCTTCGAGGTTCGATGTTTTCTGTTGAACGGCTTGTGTGACAGGACACCCAGAGTGTTTAAGATCACTAATTGATCCAGTCTCTCTGATTTGTTCAATTATTCTCTTCACAGTTGATGGTTTTAAATCGCTGGTCATATTTTGTTCTAAAATTGCGGACTGTAGCTGATAAATCTTCATTATTCTTAAAATATTGATCAACAATGAAAATGCATTGTTCTTTCGTATAGCGCCTAATTTTTACTAACCCCAATCTGTCAGCTGTCACATTTTTATCTTTTTTTTGCGTTGGCATCACTGTACTATTAAATGGCGCAAACATAAAATTTTCCGTGAATTATGGGACACTCTTTATTTTAAGATACACAGTCGATCTCTGTATTATATTATTGACACTACTGATACTGAGCATTTGATTTAGGCGTGACATTCACCCCTATTGTCGCTGTCGTTTACCACTCTAAAAAAGAACGACACGACTGTTTGGTATTGGCGACTGAAAATAAACGACTTTTGTTGCGGCGACGATCGACAAATCGCGCCTGAAATGTCAAAAAATGTGGATTGTATTTTTCGACGACGACCGTCGGTATTGCGTAAGGCGTTTTGTGATGACGTTTGTCGTGGAAATGATACATTTCTGTCGTCGACTATTTTACGGACGACTGTGTGATAATGTGTTAAAAAAAAGACATAAAAGACAATTTCTACATTTAGTGAACGAGATGCAGAAAAATGTTCCCATGGCAAAATCATTCACGAAGGCCTAGCAAAAGTGATGTTAATCGGCAATGGGACGACATAAAATTATCTCTGAATTGTCTTGAGCCACCTCCGACTTCGGTAGTCTAAAACACATTTTAAATGTGAAAATAATTATTGTTATTAAAACAGTGTTTGCAATTTAAATTATTTCTACCACTCACTTAACGTGCGTCGGGCAAATCCAATGTCTTGGATTTGGTTAGAATTTCCTTCCTTAACTTTACCAGTTCTCGTTTCTGGGTTTCTTCTTCGTCACTGCTTTCAAAAAACATCTCAAGACTATTCATTTTTGATTTGTTTTATTAAATAATTAACCAACTCACAAACAACACACCAGACCAAATATAAATTCGTCGACTGAAATGTCCAACCGCATGTGTATAGTTTGTGGAATGTATGTGGAATGTGAGAGTTCAGAGAGTCGATTCGTTTTAGTTACGCAATACCAAATTCCAAACGACTGGACACGACAAATGTCGCCAGGCAGACAGTAGGGGTGATTGGGTTCGTGTTCATCAAGGATTTCCTGTCATTTCTAAATAACATTTTGACCCAATCTCAAAGGCAACTTGTCCAATATTCCTTTTTCGTTTGACTTTGTTTTGAACTCAGTAATATTATATTTATAGATACCTTATACACATTAGATTGATCAATTGGAAGCTTGTCTCTTACTGTCATATCATGGTAGTCGACATGATCTTCGGCTCTTGCAAATTGCATCATTTTTTCAATACCCGACAAGCAACAAAAGTGTGATGTACTCATTTCATTTTATTACCGCTGACCTCACACAAATCCATTCTTAATTCACTAATAGGTCCATAAAAATCGAGGTGATGACAACAGATCCCGGATGAAAATCAGAGGCTTGCCAAATCCGCAAAAAAAATTACCAAATGCTGATTTATTACCAATCGTCTCACATTTTGGACAGTCGGTGGTTTACTTTGATTTCACCTACATTCATGATGAAATCGAATTTATATATCCATAGATATCAAATTTGCAGATACAATTTAATAGATTCTACAAAAAAAAAAAAAAACTTAATTAAGGTCAAACACCTGCCATCTAAAAACACCTTTGGTGGAAATAATAAAATTCCCAAAATGATTTACATTTCGTTTATCGACTTTCGATGGTCGATGGAATCAGGCGAAACACCTGTAAAACAGTTTCCTAGAAATGCTAGCTACATATTTATCAGATCAGAGATAACATGGCAATTAACTACCACACATGTGGATTTCATAAGCATACATCTTAAAGTGGACCTTACTTTAGTATAGTAACGCAAACACCTGGGGCTTATCAACTTTTGGCACATGGTTACCCCCCAAATACCTTTTTCTGAAAAGAAACTATTCAGCAATAATATTAAATAAAACCAATTCCTTACAATTCTTCAATTAAGTATTATATATTTTTATTTATTATTAATACTACAACAATTATGCAACTATTATAACAAATATATCGTCGCGAGAAAAACATTTAATGATACACAGTTTTTTTTTTGTTTTCTATAATTTATTGAATTTTGCAAAAAATTCAGCATTATTTTTTTGTATATAGTTATTTGCTTTGCTTATAGCAATTTATAAATTTAAAAATGTTACTAAGAGCGAAACCAACATTTTGCTGCTATACAATTTAGCGTTTACTATTTATTGTTTTCTTAATTTTGGGCAAATACTAAATTCATTTTTAATTTTCTAAGAACAATTTTTTCTAAGACACACTTACAATACAATGCCGGACATTTTAGTAGATAGAAGTTTTTTTTAAGCTTAAATTTATTTGTAAATAGGGTGTTTTTTTAGGAAAATGTTAAGGAAAGTATTTTTCAATAATAAATAGGCTACAGGCATTACAAGTGGAAAGTGTGTGGAACTTAAATTAGTGGGGAAACATCAGACATTAAAATTTAAATAGCATTAGCATTGAATGAAAGTGCCTTACCAACAATCAAATTTAGTCTCGACTTTAATGCAAAAGTCGAAACTAAAAAATATTGCGTACCAATAACCAATTTATCGTCGAGTTAACCCTAATGTCGACTCTAACTTTCGATCCTGAGAAAGTCGTGTCTAACTTATGGTTTAAGTATAAGTGTCATCGTAGTAGTGTCATTCAAAGGTGGAATGTCAGTTTTCCAGGCAATATATTTTTATTTTTCATTTAAAAGTATTTAATAATTAGTTACATATATGATTTAATTTGTTCAATAGGTAATAATTTAAGTTAAAATTTAATAAACGTGTTAGCGGAGTTGAAGTATGAAATCGGGAAACTTTAATTTTTTGTAAGCATAAAATAAAACGACAATTATTCGTCAAGCAAGGGTTACGTTTTCTTCAATTTTTGGTTGGTTTGTGGTTTTTGTTTTGTTTATTTTCTTGCTGAAATCATTCGAAATGCATACTGGGATCACCTATGTAACATTTTTCGTCTTTTTGGACTGTGAATCGTATACACTTGGAAAGGAAATTGTGTATCCAAAAGCCAAAATGTGCTTTGTGCATTTCATTATACGGTTGTTAATCTTTACTCAATTTATTTCCGAATGTATAGTTTTATTTGCGTCCTGACTCCTGATACCTACCAAGATATTGTGTAAAACTATTGGATTTGAGCAAAAAAATATATGAACAGCTGATTTGTGCTCGAATAAATCTGACAATTTTTCGAAATTCGTACAAGATTTGACAGCCATTGTACTAGAATTTGTACTAAAGTCGTGTTTAATAAAACCTTCGATTAAATTGGTTATTGGTATGACAAAATTAAAAGTCGAAATTAAAGTTAGTTTCGAAATTAGTAAAACTCGAGTTTAGTGATTGTTTATTGGTAAGGCCCAAAGTGTTGCCAATGGAGCAACATTTAATTGGCATTACACAAATGCAACGTGTACTATTTTTAAACAAAATTGCTGTGCCAATTAACATAAAAATAAAATGTGCTATATAGCGTGTTCTTTAAGAGCTTTAGAAATTTTGTTTTCAAATAATAACGAGAGCAAATGAGTATACATAAAAAAGATTTATTGCTTATGATGAATGAGTGGAGTTGGCGATTTCGTTTAAACACTGTTTGTCTTAAAATCCGATAGAACTTTGAGAACCACGCGATATTTCTATGATTTTTAAACAAATTTATAGACTATGTACAATGTACATGTACGAATAGGTATATGTACGGGACAGGACATACAAAGGAAAGATTGTCATGAACAAACATAATGGAAAAAGAAAAGAGCTTCAGGTTTCGCTTTAGTGACAGCTTTGAGATTCTGAAGCATTAAATATATATTTTTTATTTTAACTTGTCGACATCTACGGGAAACTAGCCAGATAAGATAGCGGCTTTCACAGAACTGACATTGGCGAAGTACCGCACGCTCCATTGCAATCAGTGAAATTTTTGCTTTTTGAAGAGGCTTAAAAAATAACTAACAATAGATGGAATAGTACTATCACACACCTGTAAAGCACCCAGACAAATTTGGCCGAAATTAGACGCCAGAAGAACTGCGAAAACTTGTTTGTAGTAATAGAAACAAAATTAGATCCGATGGTGGAATGTTATAGGTCTGGTCCTGTCTATAGCTCTTGCCACCTTAGGGGATTACTTCTTTGAAGACCTTAACTTCCTGTCCCGAACCGATATTTGCAGCAACAGCAAGTTCGTTACAAAGTCGAACAGGCTTCACTAAAACATCAACACGAAATGATCTATTGCACAGACACCAATCATCACTCCCTTCGATGTCAAGCAGTAGGGTAGATTGCTTTGATCACCCGTTTCTGATCGATACCTGTCTCTCTCTTTCTCGGGGGTTAGACTGTTTCGGTCACCCTTCGTCTTTCTCACCTTTCGCATTCAAAACAGCAAAAGCATACTGCCCCCCCAGAGGGGGGTTTGACTGCTGCTTTCACCCCTTCGCGGTCCCTAACCGATACCTGGAGGAGCTGACTACATCAATCAACCTCATCTCGACAATTCGAAGACCGCGTCGGAGACAATGTGACGGGGTTAGACTGTTTCGGTAACCCTCAGTCTCTGTCAGAGGAAATAGGCAGGGGGCAGACTGTTATACGGTCACCCTCCGTCCTTACCCGAAGATTAAGCCGCAACCAGGAGGTGCAAACTTATATAAGAATTGACTGCCTCAATCACCATCAAGACACTCAAATTTGCAAGTTGCAAAAGAGTTCCCACTGTAATGTCCGGCACAAAGCAACATTTCGAGGTAGTTAAGGAGTTCACCTACCTCGGAGTAAACATGAACTCCACGAATGACACCCTAGTGGAGATCCGGCGAAGAATTACCTTAGAAAACCGTTTCTACTTCGGTTTGGCAAAACAATTGGGTTCAAAACTCCTAACTCGAAGGACGTACTCGTATTCTACAAAACCCTTATCCTACCAGTTCTGCTTTATGGCAAGAACGGAGAGCTGATACTGGACTCTCCTTCGAAAGAAAAATACTTCGGCGGTTTTTTGGTCCTGTGTGCGAGTAGGGCGAATGGAGGAGAGAATACAACCGCGAACTCTATGAGCTGTGCCAAAATGTGAATGTAGTCGAAAAAGCCAAAACACGTCGACTACATTGGCTCGGCCACATTGAACAAATGGACAATAATGCTCCAAATAAAAGCGTCTTTGAATCCCAGCCCCCAGGTTCGAGAAAATCAAGGCCGACCGAACCTCCGTTTCAAAGACCAAGCCATCGCGGATGCCAGAGCGCTTTTATGCACAACTGGAAGCAGCGTGCCCGAGATCGTAAAGGATAGAAGGTTGCAGCGTCTCAGGAAAAGACTCTTCACCATTCTTTAAACAAAATCCCGTTTGCAGCTTAAGCTAAACTGCTGCTTTGAACTGCGAAAATTACCCAAAAAGTATGGAAGTTCGATTAAACTGCTTCTTACACATTTTCGAAAAGGACGAACAAAACGAAAGGAATTAGGTATACATGAAGCAAATTTTCGCTTTCGCATGAATTCGTTTCGTTTGTTTTTTTTTTTTAAACATAATCCCACCTCTTGGTAACCAGCTGTTTTGTTTTATGGCAGGTTTGTGGTATTGGGAGCCATTTAGTGACTTTTTGTACTTTCATAAGAATAGCAAGTTCTTGGACGGATGTATTGTAAACTTCGAATCTGGTCCTAACTTCTGACGTAAAGAAGAATAAAACAGGCCGAAGTATAAATCATTCCCTATCAGCGAAGACGTCGAGGAAGAACTTCGCCCAAAATTCTCATTGGTTGTCGTGAGTAATCACTTTATAGAATTTAATCGCTTCTCATCTCTTTACAGGCTTATACGAACAATGGCCTGGGTACTTCGTTTCGTAAATCGTTGTCGTAACAACCCATTGATATCTCTTTAGCTGAACTAGATGCTGCAAACAAATTGCTGTGTCGTCAAAAGTCCAACTCGAATCATTTACAAAGGAATTGAACCAGATCAATTGTAATCAAGCATTGCAAAAGGGGAGCGCGTTAAGTAAACTGTCACCATAAATTGATAGCGATGGATTACTTCGTGTGTATGGTAGACTCGATGCAGCCGACCACCAGAATTTCGAACCCACGATCTGTAAGATTCGTCATAAATGTTGGATACCAGGTTTACGACAAATCCAGCGAAAGGTGATCTCAATCTGTTTTGTCCGCAAAATCAACAGAGTCACCCCTGTCCCGCCAATGATGGACTCTCTAGCCGAAAACAAACTTACGCCCTTTGTTCGCCCCTTATGTGTCTGGACTATTTCGGCCCTCTTACTGTCACAATTGGCCGACAGAGAAGAGATGGATCGTCATATTCACGTGTTTGGTCGTCCGTGCTATACATCTTGAAGCTGTTCACTATTTGTCGACTGATGCGTGTATCCTAGCTATTCGAAATTCTATGAATCGACAAGGGGTTCCGGTGAGGATACGTTTTAAGAATGGACCAAACTTCGTTGACGCCCGTGAAAATAGGAGATTTAATATTCCTGTGCGACGCGAACGTTTCAAGAATTCGGTGGTGTCGTGGCCGTATTGAAAACGTTTACCCTGGAACCGATGGGCAGATTCGAAGAGTAGATGTTCAGACTTCTTCTAAAGATCTAATGCAGCGCCCTGTATCCAAGCTCGCAGTTGTTGACGTTGGTGAATCGGAGTCTATCCACGGGTGTGAGAATGTTGTGGAACGACAAATGCGAACGTCCCACTAAGAAATTTTATATAAACCCAGTTTACCTTTCTGACATTTGTCTCGAGTTTGTTGTAAATAAATTCTATGCTCCTGCGCTAAGAATTCCCGCGCAAATCAATAATTTCTCGGTCATTGCAAATTATTTCTCAGCCAAGGAAGAAGGGAATAAAACTGGGGTAAGGAATGAATCTACTTTTTGTGATTATCTAAGAATTATATCATCCAAAAATAAACATTGAACTAAAAGTTAAATTGCATCCCTTAAGGTGGGTTTCCACATGTCGATTGATTGACAAAGTTTGACAGCTCTCGCGTTTATTTCATTGAACAACACCACCGTCAGTTCATTTCCACTTATTTCAATTATTGGCAAAAAATTGTTTGTCAGTTGATTGGCCAACTTATGAACTCAATGCCAATTAATGTTCACTGTCAATTATAGACAAAGTGACATTTTGTTTGACAATTCAGCTATTTTCACTCGTCCAGTGGTTTCTTTGTCAGTTATTGACAAGCGCTGTTAGTCAATTCATTAACAAGCAATTTTTCGCTATTTCCACTTTAAGCTGTACGTACACCCTCGCTTCCTGCTATAGTAATAGTATTGCGAAATCAAAATTACGTAACTGTGACGCATTTCACGAGTAATACGAGAAAGCTAATGGGCATTCTTATTTACTCTTCTAATAGATTCGTTCATATTCTAAGGATTCATTACATAATTTTAATTAAGATGTCTAATTGTATCTACATCCAAATCCAAATGGCTAAATATACCTACTCTCGCATAATGCCGTCTATGTACATTGATCGAAATGCGTGAGTTAAGTAGAGACCCAATAATGGCTTAAATGAACGTAAAAAATGATTTCCGTTTCTTTTTACTTTGTGACATTTGAAAGACATTTTGTTGTGGATTGTTGCCTAAAGAATGTTGGGACCATTCAAAATATAGGGAGATAAACAAAACCTATAAAGAATTATGTTTTTGAACTGTCTAAAAATATTTCCACTCTGCAATATTTAACCATTCTTTTTAAAGGTGCTAGTACACGGCATGTAGCAAGCCACATACGTATGTAGCTCTGATGTCATTTTTACGTCAGCGCATGGTCGCAATCAGTCTTTTAGGACTAAAGGACCATTCACATGGGAGCGAACGAACGAATTGATGAAATGCGAATAAACCACTTTTTATGCATTTATAAACAGAAAATTGCACATTTTACTACTCCAAGATGAGGATAATTAATTATTCCGTCAAAATTTATTAAGAAAACAAGTTTATAAACAGTTTAAATAACGAAATTTCGAAATCCAAATTTTTTGCCGCGAACGAAAACATCCTGGCGCGAATTGTCAGTCTATTCACAATCCACATCATTTAAATCGCTTTCCACAAAGTAGCGAATAAAAAATTCGTTCGAACTTAACCTTATTCCAAGAGGAGGATATCTTGGCATAATAAAATGGGGAATTTTCTGTTTATAAATGCATAAAGTGGTTTATTCGCATTTCATCAATTCGTTCGTTCGCTCCCATGTGAATGGTCCTTAACTCTTCATTTCTCCCAAGAAACGTGGTCAATTTTACCTTTTTTCACTTTTTACCGAATTCAAATTCCCACAATACTTTAAGCTGAACAAAAAAAAAATTGTTGAATTAATTTTTATTATGTTGAAAGAAAATCACAATGGCCGCGCTTCATTGACCGCTACATGACTAGCGGCATGCTAAACTCCACATATAAAAACTGACATTTCAGCATTTGTACTAGCACATATTGTAAAATATCCTTTTCTGCGAAATGTTTCAATATAGCGCAAAATTAACTGAATAAATAAATAAATAGTTGGCGCAAAAAGTTCGTATAAGCCCCCTTGGTTTAGCTTCTCAAATAAAACATTATGGCACTAAATACATTTTAAAGCTCAGGAAGATGAAGTACTAAAAATTCAAACTGCTTCTATTCCAATGTCACTTTGCCGCTGGTGCTAGGCTAGAGGTCTAGTTACATGCGCTGCCGCTTCGCCGCGCCGTCAGATTGTTTTTGTGGTAGCATTTTCTGTTAAGAAGCTATTTATTTTATTTGATCTGATAATTGTTGTAAATTGGAATAGTTTTGATGAAATTTCACAATAATTTGGTTTTAACATTTGTTTTGTCAGTTTCCTGTAATTCCCACGATTTTGGTGCTTTATTCCTTTATCCCACGGAAGGCTTTTCGGACATCGAAATTCGCACAAAAAAAGATAAATCCCACGATATAGCAACACTGGTCCCAATGGCTACATGTACATGCTTTGTACAAGCTCTCTTTGAGCACTCTCTGTTGACGTTAGAGCTACATACACTCCCATGCAATTGAATAGCAAGAAGATTTCTTGTTTCTCTTCTGCGGTTTTTTAATAAAACAACATAATACTTGTATAGACATAAGCACCAATATCTTTCCGTTATTTTTAAACAAATGATTTTTAAATGTAGTCTAAAAAAATGCATTTCTCTCTTGCCGCACTTGAATAGGGACAGTAACTGGAAACAAGGATCAATAAAAAAAAGGTCTTGATGGCTGCTGTTAATGATTTAACATCTGAAAATTGTTTACCGGACTCGTATACTTTTCGTGACTTTCCGTTATTTCAATTTTTTTTTGGCAATCACCCTTATTCCCGTTGGCGTTTGTCGTTCACGACTCATTTGTCGTGTCGTTATAAAAACGATATTCAGATTTTTTTTCGAACTTTTGTTAACGATTTTGCTTCTTTTTCTATGTCTTCACTGTATTTTCAAATCGCTTGATCAAAAAAGTTACAAACATTGATTTAAAACCGAAATGAAATATTAGGCGTTTACGACAAACGCCAACGGGAATAGGGGTGAATATCACTCACTATAGGTCAGACTACACTCTTTCTGGGCCAAGTATTTTGCCTTTCTCTTCTGCAGTTACAACTTTTCCTCATCCCATTTGGTTGAAAAACGATTAAAATATACGCGAAATAAATATAAAAATACCTTCAGCTTCAATAAATTGATCAACAGCAAAGAAATTGCCTCTGTCTCTATTGAAGTACTGAAAAAAAAGGTCACTTTTTTTTTTGCATGGTCAAAGAAAAGCCAAAATAACATATAACTGTAAAATTGTGAACATTTAGTTTCGCTTCTAAAAGTTGCCTATTACTATGTACTAAATAAAAGCATAAAGTAAATACCGATATTTAGAAATGTTTCTCATGAACATGAAATGATTAAAAAATCTCGTCCCTATTCATGTGCATGGGAGTGTACGTAACGTATGTGGCTTGCTACATGCCGTGTACTAGTAGTTAAACTTCAATTGAAACACTTAAACAATGAATTACATTTGGACGGATTCATGCACACACACTTAAATAATATTGCCTGTCGTCTGCAAATAAATGAAAAGTAAGGTGAGACTTAAAAAAGACATTTGCCTTAAAATATTAAGGTCTATATATTTCATGGTAACAATGGGCATTATAAGACTTTTCGTCATATGCAGTTCGGTTTACTGTTACAATTTCCCATATGTAGATATACATTTAATTGACTTCCCATTGACTCATTTAAAGTGCCTGATACCAATGCGAAAGCTTAGTTGTCAAGCGACCATCAACATTGGTTTCGTCTGCGATTAATGCAACCTAATGCTTCGCAAATTAGATTTATTCTTTACTCATACAAGATTGTGCCAATATGGGTCGAATTCGTAACGTAAACAAAAATGAAACTTCGCTTGACAGTAGATATACTATCGCCATTAAATATTTTCAATGAGTCTACACAATGTCACAATATAAATGTGTCAAGTGAGCTTACGTAAAAAGTCGGAAACAAAAGTGGTATACAAATAATTGCACTTCGACAGACAGGGAAGCAACTGAATTTTGGGCATGAAATTTAAACCAGATTTGCCAATAATAAATGATGATACTATAGCATGAACGGAAATATAATTTTATAATTTTAGATGCTTCTTGTAGCTCTAAGAAGGAAAGACATTTTATTGTCTCATTGATTCTCTCAGTTTTCTGTTTGTTATAGATTGGCCACATTTTCCGGGTCGAGCTTGCTCCATCTTTCATTTGTCGCAATTCTGAGCTACGGTGAAACGAAATTCCATGAAACGAATAGCGACAGGTTGTAATGAAAGTTCTTATGGCTCATTGGGCTGTAATTCCAAACTACGAATGCTACGATGAAACGAAAAAGCGACAAGTTGTAGTTAAAGCTACGAGCTACGATGAAACGAAAGGGCAACAGATTGAAGTGAAAGTTCTTATGGCTCATTGGGCAGCAATTTCGAATTCCCAGTTTGAAACGAAAGGCGACATCATCATAATCATCATCATTTTCAATGGTCCGCTTGTCCATTAAGTGGGTCGCGGGTGTAGGTTGCTCAAGTTGACCCTCCATAGCTTTCGATCCTCCGCCATCGACTCTAAATCATCAAGGGCAATCCCCATACGGGTATAGGAGAGATTATGGACTTGATCTAACCATCTCATCCTTGGTCTACCTAGAGGACGCCTACCCGATGGTAGGGATTCCATAGCACGTCGTGGAATCCTGTTCGGGGACATGCGTTTAACATGACCAAACCACCGAAGCATGGATCGCTCCGTCCGGAGAAGTAGCTGCTCGACATTGAGTTCCTCACGTATTCTGGTATTTCTGATGCGATCTCGACGGGTCACACCAGCAATACTACGGAGAAATCTTATTTCGGCAGCTTGTATCCGCGATCGGCGACATGTTAAATTCAAACTTCTTCCAGCTCATTGGGAAATAATTCCCAACTCCGATAAAATGAAAAAGCGACATGTTTAGTAAGATTCCTTAGACAAGAAACAAGAGGGGTGGTGGTGAGGCACTAACTTGGACGGAATGAGCCGTAATCGGTGAGTAACGTGAGTTGGTGCCCTACTTTAGACCAGAGTGTATAGGCCTAAACATTCTTGGCTGGCATTGTATGAGTATGGCGAGTTGTCATCGGAATTAGGTATGTTGCAAAGTACCCTCAGCACATGTCATCAGTCGTGCAGCAATTGTTTTCTATGGAGTCTATGAAGTGTGCTAAAAGTTGTTCAGGTTATAAAGAAGTGAGAAATACTGTTAAACAGTGTGTAGATTATGGAAGTATAAATCATACCTAAATATAATCAGGTCAAGCTTTTGGTTGTAGTACCCACTTGACATAAGCTTTGTAGAGGTGCCACTTTAGCAACAAAAATGTAACTCAGATTATTACGTATGTGAAAAAACCCGAACGATATAAACATTTTTTTGCAGAGTTTATCTTGATATTACTAAGGCAATGTGCTTAAAAGGAAAAGATGGATAAATTCTACTAGGGTTCCCTACGTTATCTATCCCCTTTTCCAAAATCCCTTATTGGACATAATCTCTCATTTTTTTTCTTATCTTTTTCCAAAATCTCCCACAAGCAAACTAAACTTTGCATTATACCCAATCTCTCACCTACTCCAAATCGTACCGTGACCGCAACCCACAAGCAGGGGGGCTGTAGGTGGCAGCATGCCCCATTATACGTATCTCACTTTTTACCACCATTTTTCTCTTAGGGTCTTTTGGAGTAAGGGATTTCAGCACAGGGGATTTTGGATAGGGGACTTTGGAAAAGGCATTTTGGAAAAGGAGATTTCATCACCAACTCATTCTACTCCCGATCTCCCCCTTTTTTTGCAAAAAAGGATTAAAGTATTTCCCCAGATGCCCCACGATGATATTTTTGGAAATGCAGGATGTTTTTAGCATTGAACATCAAAATCGCAGCAAAAGGCTGGTTAAAGGGTTTTCGAGCATGGATCATTTTTGAAACAGAATAAACTTTACCATCAGCACCCTTCGAGAAGCTAGGCCCAGGGTGTCCACCGCCTGTTGCGCCATCTATTTATGTTTTTTTATCAGCACCCGTGACTGGGGAAACATTTTGTCACTTTGTG
Organism: Cheilosia soror; assembly: GCA_949372485.1. NCBI lineage: Eukaryota > Metazoa > Arthropoda > Insecta > Diptera > Syrphidae > Cheilosia > Cheilosia soror. The sequence goes on along the minus strand of OX443561.1, from coordinate 34,045,921 downwards.
GGAGCAACTGAGTTTCAAAAACCATAAGCTTGATCAGCCTAAAATAAAACAAAAATTACGACCTTTGATTGATTCAACTTCATCCTCATGACAATAGTCCGATTTCACAAGAGTGATACGAATTCACTGTTTTGGATGCTCATCGACAATTTAACCTACTATAAAAGTTTCAGTGAAATATAAATCCAGCGCTTACTTTTGGCAGATTTACATCGCCAAACGCGCTGCAACGGCTGACAAACTGACAAAAAATAATGGCTTTTAGAAACAATACTGCAATCACTGGATTGCGAAAATAGTGATTCTCGACAGAAAGGTATTTTTTGTTCGGAAACGGCGGAGGATAATGTAAGCTGGAGTACCTACGGCGTTGGATGGCATCTTTAGACAGTTGAATGACAGCTGTCATACGATCATACATAGTCGCTTTAAAAGCATAATAACATCATTTTAATAGATATTTGCTTACGAGAGATGAATTATTTGTCAATCTCATGCAATTCATGATCTCATCTGAATCGAAACCTAGCAAACTTGTCGGTTTGAAATTGACAATTGACGTATTTGTATGTCAATTAGAAAATTGGCGAGTGAAAATAACGATAAACTGTTTGTCATTGAATAGACTAAGGCCGCACTATTGTGAGTGTCGATAGTTGATCGTTGATCGACTACTGCCGATTGCGATTGATATTTGTCGATTTGACAGTCGCTTGTAGTCCATTACAAATGTCTGGTCGATGCTTTCTCTTGGAAGTGAAAAAAATTTGTGCGTCCGAATAGCTAACACCAATCGATGCAATCGACAATTGTCGTGACGACCGCTGATCGACAATCACAATAAGGGCCTAATAACGCTTGTCAATAACTGCCAAAGAGTTCACAGGACAAGTGGAAATAGCTGAATTGTCAAACAGAATGTCACATTATCTTTAATTCTGTCAGTGAAAATGAATTGGCATCATGTTCAATTGTTTGTCAACGAATATACAGACACATTTTGATATACAAGGTAGGAAAATCTTTTTACAGGTCCAGATGGAAGATGGTTTTACCCTTCACATACAAAAAAAATCGTAGTTAGTTCTAGTTATTTCATACACATTTAGGAAATTTTTGGCTTTCTTCTAACTCATCTCATCGCATCTCATCTCATCGCATCTCATCGCATCTCCAACTCAGATTCGACCAATAAAACACAAGAAGCGAGAGCGATTCATTTCTTTTTCTACCCTCCACAGGAAGGTATATTCACTTTGTCATTACGTTTTGAAATGAAATTTTGTGAGAGGACTTTTTTTAACCGTCGCGTCGTCAGGTTGGTATTGAAAATTGTCTATGTCGGTAAAGTAGTTCTGTTACCTACCATACAAAACTAATATTAGACATGTAGGTACTAACTCGCATGGCAAACATTTTGCATGACTTTTATGCGGTGGAGAGTATCAAAGCATCGGCCAGGCCGGTGATAACACTTTTACTTGTTTTAGATTCATTTCTCCGAAGACCAAATTGAGAAATGGAGGGTGTACCCCAGCGCAGCGGCGATGATTTGAACCCTTCTATACATACAAATTTGACAGTCAGCTCTTGACATTGTCCTCACTGAACCACAGTTCTACAAGTGTTTCTTGACACTTTTTTTGTTGTCGAAGTGTTCACGGACTTGTCCTTTTGTGTTACACAATTTTTTACAAGTCGTCGAAATTCACTTGTCCTACAACTACTTGTCGCGTTGTGTTACAGGCCCCCGATATCGCAGGCCAACTTGTACATTCGTGAATAAAAAAGTCAAAACTGATTTCTCCGAATACATGTTGATGTTACACAAATAGATGTCAACTTAGTAGTAAGACGAGAAATTCCGACAAAGTTTTGCTTTTTTGGAACACTTAAACTTAGTCTTTGAACTCAAATGTTGGTCTTAAAATGTTGTTTTTAAATTATAAAGTTTGTTTACCAAAAAAAAAATTGATCAATTGATTTTTAAATTTTCTAGAAAACGAATTTAATAATTTTTCCGTAAAACTTTTTCTGTTCAACTTCTCAGTCAATTCCACAACAGGTTCCACTGAATTCCTATGAAATGTTGTGGTTAAATGTTTCAGTTTTGTTCTGCTTCGTGTTTTGACGGATGCATTTTACTGATATCTACCTATAAGTCGACGGACGTCTAAACAAGATTCTTGAACCTTCACATTAGTATTAAGTGGAAATGAATTGGCAGTGGGGTAGCTCAATGACATAAACGATAGCTGTCAAAATTATGTCAATTAAATGACATGTGGTAATGGTAAGGTAACCCACCTTATACAACACAAACCCTACAGTATAAGAAACAGTATTCGTAGAACTCTAGGTAAAAATTGGGCCTGATTTTAGATTTTATTGGAATTTATTAAAATTGTCAATATGACTAAAGTATTTTACCTGAAACCAATTGCAGCAAGGCTAAATGAAGAAATTTATTCACTTAAAAAATATTCTTAAGCAATACAAATAAAGGCAAAAAGGACTGTAAAAACAATAAAATTTATTACAATAACCCATTTTCACATTTCCAACCCCCCGCTTCACAATGGAAGTTTAAGCTAAAGTTCAACTGAACCTGAACTTGACTTTAAATTTGTAGTTCAACTCGTCCGGTTTCACAATGTAACTGTGAAACCCAATTAATTGTTAAACTGAAGTTTAAACTTAAAGTGTAGTTTAAACTTCCATTGTGAAACTGGGAGTATGGAGTAATTATTGTAAATTAGGATTCAGCATTAAAAAGTATAGGACTCTTTAATTCCGTCCAGTGATATGTTTCTTTTCCTGATGACAGATTGTATGTAGATGTCAAACACTGACTACGTGAAATTGAAGCCAAACAAATTATAGTCACCATTTCCAGTCTTGTATTTATATATAACCTCTAAGCTGATATAAAATGCATTTTTGAATGTCAAAATCAAATCAGGCTCAATGCTGACAGATTCAGACAGATCTATAAAAATAATTGACACTTTTTAGAATACTTTATCGCTAGGCTAACCCAAGAAAAATAAAACTGAACTCGGCATTTATTTTTGGCTATAAATAATACCGCTGATGAGGGGAAACAAGTTGAGCAAATATTAAACAAACAAATTAATTGAACCAATGAAGCTAAGTAGGTATACGATGATAATTGACAAATTAGTTTGTTTACTACTCTCGTACCTCGAGATTGAGACCTTATGACATCTTGAAGTAATTTTAAATAGGATAAGTTGCTACTTTGTTAGCGCGTTCACATCCGACCTATAAAACATTCCACTGTGTGTAAATTAATCAGATAAATGAGGCCCCAAAATGAAGAGAAAAATAACAACAAAACAGAACATTACTGTGTCAAGTTAAAATTATTATATTTTTCTAATACTTTCAAGCTAAAATAATAAAATACTATAGATGCATACAAATGATTTAAATTTTCTTCGTCTTCGTCCAGCACTGTATCCGCTAATATTGTTGTACACACAAACAAATAAATTATGTAATGTCCTCTAAATAAATCTACATAACTATACAAACACACACGTTATGTGAGACACTAAAATGTAGCCCAAATTAAAGATTGAATGGCATTCCTAGAAAAAATGTCTATTTTTGGACTTGTGTGATGATGAGATGACTCCTCGCCTCTGCGTGTAGGGAGAGAATCCTTTTGTTGATTGATGACAAACGAGTGGACAAAGTCAAGTAAATTACGAGAAAGAACGACACAAATCTAAATCCCAATTATATTCGCCCACTGACTCGCACAAACGAGTGTCCTTGCTGTGACAGCCAGCGTGCGGTTGGGAAATCCCACAGAGATCCTTGTATAAGATTTATCCGCCCATATCTCCTTCGTTGTTGTTATGGCAAAATTAATTTCGATTCACAGCAATTCATCCATCTCTCTCTCTGTGTGTGTGTGTCATATTTGTGATAGATAGTTTGGAGCAGTATTTACCTACACATTAAGTACGGAATGTTTCTTGCTAGCAACGGGAGTTGATACAGCTATCACCGCCAGCCGGCCGTCTCGTAATGGTGCCAATATGTGAGTGTTGCCAGGTGTTACGACAACGGTCTGTATCGGTATGTGCAGTGGAATGTCAAACACCGGTTTCAATCTGTGATAAGAAATGCATTTTTTTTTTACTTTTAGGAAAAGATTATTTCAAATCTAATTAGCAGTAGCTTATCAAGTAATTTGATGGAAGGTGCACAGACCTTGAGAGTCATTGTGCTTCGTAACTCAAATGATGTGAACTACAACTAACGTCAGAGTTAGGGAAGGAGCGGTTTGTTTTTTTTTTTTGTTGTCAATGAACTTTTAAACTCACCCATTTAATCGGCTCATTGTTATATCACCAGCATCATCAGCAACAACCAGATAGTCGGATGCGGTCGTAAGTCCAGTCACCCGTCCCGACACATATTTCGAACCCAAGCTGGTACCATTTATGCTGTAGACGTGTACTGAGTGTGAGGTATCGTCAAGGGCACTGAAGGCGATATGTCCTATAAAAGAGGGAAATACAATTATTGTTTTTTTTTTGTAGGCGTGTTATCAATTTTTGCAAATATTATATGGTTTCCTAATCCGGGGATGAAAGATCAAGGTCAACGAATGAGGCAATTAGATGGAAATAATTAGCATACCCTAGGTATAATCGTTATTTCAAGGCAGAAGAGATAAGTAGTTGTAGGCAAAAAAAAATATAAGGAAAACTAGCACAGAGAATTTGATTCTGTCTCTAAGCGCGCTTCCTTATCTACAAGAAATAACATGAAAGCTTGTTATACCCAACCAAATGTATAACCACTTCGAAGAGGAGATGATTCAGAGATGAATATTGTCAAATAAAAAAAGAGTCCCTAGGACTCACAGTCACAGCTTCTCAGAAGGATTCGACCTCACTTGGGCGATAAATGCTAGACCACCAATAATTGAATACAATAGAGAGGATGACTTTCGCAATCTTATTCTTTTTATCTGATTTAGCCCTTATGTATACAGTTACGAGAAAGAGACAATCACCCCTATTCCCGCTGGCGTTTATCGTAAACGATTTTTATGTTTATATTAATAAATTTATATATTTTTTTTACGTATGTATGTATGTATGTAATAGAGACATTAGGACAGGCCTCGGCCCTCATTGAAGCTAAGCTCTGGGCCTCCGGGTATAATAGCGTCAATGCAAATGGACAAACTAAACCCGTAAATAAAATACTCCGCTTCATCACCAATAAATTTATATATTTTTTTTACAACATTTAATTATTTATATATTTTTTTCGCGCTGATCTGTCAAATTTGTGTATCTAGAAGAGGGTTCAAATTATCGCCGCTGGGGTACACCCTCCATTTCTCAATAGGGTGGTGACTTGTATTCTCATCAAATATGCTAATTCATTCCAAACCATGGCCTTGTGAAAATCGTCCCAATGTCAAACTGCCTTTTTCGCGTCACAATAATATTTATCCATTATCGTCATTACTGGATGCATCTATCATGTGTCCCTAAAAGAGACATCAGATTATTTCACGAGAACATAGTGTGTCTGCAACGAAAATCATAACATTGCGTCACTCCATTGCGAATGTAAAAAGGGCTCACGCAAATTCCTCGATCATATGGGGAACAATGTAACGTAATAAATAATTCTTAAGGTCTTCGGATGTACTATTAACCCCCTTTGCATTTTCTTCACAACATTCTTTAACTTCTATCTGCATATCTACATTTTGTGCGTGTTTTTAAATGAATATGTTATCAGTGTTGCCACTTAATTATTTTGTTTAACCTAGAGAATTTCTTGAGGAACCATTTTGACGATGTATTTCCTTGTGCGTCCTTTTTATTACATAAACGATTATTCAAGTCGATAATAGTTTTAATAATAAAGTTAAAAAAGAGATACATTTTTGTTGTCTGAGCCATAGATTATGATTTATGATTATAGTTGAAGTTTGCCCTTAAAATTTTGTGCTTAAGGCGGCTCTCACACGAAGGCAATAAGCAACTAACAATTGTTTAATAAGCAACACGTAATTTTTTTTTAACCTTTACTAACATTGAAGTAACAGGATTGTCAGAAATTTCTAGCTTTCTAGATATTTTTCCGCTTTTTTTTAAGAACTTTTTATTAAAAACTGGATCGTCCAAAATTTTTTTAAAAATTAACAAAACGCCGTAACATGCGCAAATGTCTAGCGAAGTCGCTTTTAAACATGCGCTTTTGTCAGTTGTTGCCTATAGCGGGCTTAAAAATTTAGCAATAAATGGTTTTTCTTACAATTCTGCTGCGCGAACACGCAGGGAGTGACGTCGACTCTGATTACATGACACCCTACTTAGATTTCGATAAACCATTCTCTTGCCAGTTTCCGAGCAGGGAAGAATGGGACAGGAACAAACCCACGGAAAAGACATCGATAGCCATCTACACTGATGGATCAAAGATGGAATGTGGAACTGGCGCCGGACTATTCTCAGAGGAACTCAACATACACAGTTCAATCAGGCTTCCGGACTACTGTAGTGTTTTCCAGGCTGAGGTACTGGCGGTCGCGGAAGTGGCAAGCATGGTGTTAATAATGGCAGTACCACGGAATGATATTACCATATTTATTGACAGCCAGGCCGCTATCAAGGCAATCTATAATAATGAGATAAAATCCAAACTAGTTCGCCGCTGTCGCGAAGAGCTCAAGGTTCTTGGCTCGCAGCATAGTACGAATCTTTGCTGGGTTCCTGGACACAGGGACATAACCGGCAATGAGAGGGCTGATGAACTGGCAAGAAAAGGTTCTGCAATGGACCTAGACCAGGCACTTCAGTCGATCAAGCCACCAATCTGCAGTCTCAGAGAACGAGTGGAATACAAGATCCGAATGAAAGCCAACATCAGGTGGAAAACACTAACCACCTGTGACATATCACGGAAGATGTGGCCAGAATACAACAAAAGCAGGACCAACAAACTTCTGCGATACGATAGAGTATCGCTGTCTAAGATTGTTGGCGCCCTCACTGGTCACAACCTTCTAAGAAGTCACACAATGAAACTAAATCTCAAGAACGACGACATTTGTAGAGGCTGCGGTGATGAAGAGGCCCACGAGGACACCCCTCACTTTCTCTGTCACTGCCCGAGTCTCTGTCACTTGAGGAATAGAACACTTGGAAGTTACTGCTTCCAGGATATCCAAGAACTCTCTAACGTCTCAATATCCAATCTTTACAGGTTTCTGAGGGCAGCGAGATGGTTGGACAAAGTCGAGTAACCACGGGAAGGATAAAATAAAGCCAGTACAACACGGCTAACTCCTTCGAAGGGTATCACAATGGGTCCACAAGGACCTAAGTGGGGTGAAGAGGAGGCTACTCAGCTTCACCAACCCGTTAACCTAACCTAACCTAACAATTCTGCTAACCGAACTCTAAAATGCGGTGGAGTTTTTTAAATCAAATTTAATTAGATGACTACTACTGTATTGCCCAACAAATGTCATGTAGGCGCAAAAATCCGACGGCGAAAAAGACATAACAAATAGTTTCCGTCCTGTATTGGACCTACAACAATGTTGGACTAAGAAAGTATTTGCCAAAAATCTTACAAAAACGAAAATTTTATATATCACATTTTGACATGTTTGACGGTCGTGGTCACTTAATGCCTCAAGATACGAACGTCCGTTCTATCTAGCAGATGATTACACTGCCAAAACTTCAAAATATAAATTTGTACTTGCTATTAGATATAATTATATCCTTGCAGTGAATTACAAATATCAAAACAAGGGAAGACAGTAAAAAAAAAAAAAAAAAAAAAAACAACGACCAACTGCATTGCCTCACCCATTTGTAGACGTCAAAAATAGGCAGCGCGCAAATGCCAATGTAGGCACCTTTTTAAGATGATAAATTATAACAAACAGTTGTCAAAAAAATGATCATGTGACATTTTGACATTTTTCGTTGTCAAAGAGTATTTCGTGTATACATTTTTTTAGCACAAAATGTGACTGATACTAATAATGAGATTCCATACGAAAAATTTCGATGCAGCACCACTTAAAGTTGTTACATTAATTTTTTTTCACACAAGCACGACACATCACACATGTGCAGTGCATGACACAAGGGCAAAATCCAAGAGCTTCGTTCCTTGTATCATAACTTGGCGTGACACTGAAAATTGCAAAAATTGAGTTTGTTGCTGTAGTGCATGCATAGCATATACATACATAATATGAATTGAATATCTTCTGGCAAGTTCTTTTGCATTTTCAGGGTCACACCACAGACACACATTCGGGCAAATGACAGTGGATCGCTGTTGGGACGCCAAGAAAACAGTGCAGTCGCATTTTATTTAAGTAGGGCTTCCAATCATTTATTGTGGCGCTGCGCTGCAGCTGCGAAATGGAAATTTTTAATGGAGCATTTTAATTAAAGACGTTAACAGTTTAAATGAATGTTGCTAAAATGCGTCTACATTGACAGTGGGGATTCTAATTGATTGTCATTTAGACGGCAGTGAGACACACTGATGCAAAAAACAATAAGCAACTAGCAATTTATTGTCAATACGAAATACGCAGATTTAATTTAGCCTATTCTCACATTAAAGCAACAGTATTGGCAGAAATTTCTAGCAAAACCGCGTCGTCATCGCCGTGCCACTACAATTGATACTACGACGCAATCATTGTTGTTGAGTTATAATATCCTTGTTCCTACGAGCGCTAATTAAACATTTTTGATGTAACTTCAACAAATATGTACTAATTCTGGATAACGCAAAACAACTTTATATCTGGTTTAAAATCTGCAACTTGTAAGGCGTATAATTAAGCTGAAAATCAGCCAGGCGACAGCCAGCATAGGTAAATCAAAGCTTAAAACACCTCAGAAATGTATGACGTATGTATGTCATTATATTTCACAATAGCTTTTGCCCGCGGCTTCGCTCGCTCAGTCCTTAGGATTTGGCACACAGAGATTCCTTCACAATCAGTTAGTTCTCACTTTTATATTTATCTGAGCCACTATCTACGGGACAAAACATATTTCTCACCTGGCAAATACACCGACTGTTCAGCAACATTATTAGACTAATGTGGAACTCTTAAAAAAAATAAATAGGCGGCGCAACAGGTGGGTAGACACCCAAGGCCTAGCTTCTCGCAACCATTCGTTTTGTGTGAGATTCTATTTTTGGGACGAATGGAAGGGACCTACAATTTTATGCCGAGTCCGAACGGCTGAATTGAGAAGCTTTTTCATGACAGTCATACTCTCGGATGTTTGTCAGACGTTCGCGAGAGGTGGCGCAGTAGAAAAAACTTTAAGATGTAATTTGTGTTTTTCCGGGGATCGAACCTGAGATCCCTCGCACAGTAGTCCAGCACACTAACCACTGCGCTACTGCGCCCACTCTTACCCCTTAATTATATTCCATACCGCCCAGATCTTCCTATGCTGTGCCAAATATGCAACCGGAAAGATCGTGAGGATGTGTACCACTTTCTAGCAGTATGCGTATGCTCCATTCTTACAGAATTCCGTTTGAATATCTTTGGAGTACGCATTCAGCACCGACAGTGGTTGGGACGAATTAAAATGTTTCAAATAAATACGACGAACGGTTCGTGATTCAAGAAAAGGTCCCCCTTAAAAGGGGTTATCACCAATAACTCGGGCCCAAGCAAAATTTCCAAAATCAGATAGATAGATTATCTTTACTTCTTATTATAGCCTTTATAGACTTTTATTACCCCTTTAGAGGTTTAATTTCGAAATATATGTACTTCCTCATTCCTTGTATACGTTATAAAGGGGACCTCTGTGCAAAGCTTGAGCTTTCTAGATCAAAGGACCACTCCACGGCCAAATAACTAAGACTATCTGCAAGTTTGAGCTCAATGGATTTGGTGGTATTCGAGATACACGATTTGGAATGTTTTTTTTTTTATGGGAGGTGCCACGCCCCTTTGCCCAATTTTTATTACATACAAACCTTCTACAAAAGAATACCTTTACAATAAAAAAAGAATCATCAAATTCGGTATAGCCGAACTCGAGTTATAAACGGACAAACATATTTTAAACTTTATTTAGTTATGAAACCATTCAGAAAATGTTTAGGTTAAGAAACTACCACTTCCCGATTGTAGCTACCTTCGAAGATTCCGGGATTTCAGAATAATACATTGGACAGATCGAATGATTATGAGGAAGTTGTCGGAGCTCTAAATAACGATTTTATGTTCAGATCATTAAGTATCCATAAACCAAAACGTGTCGGTTTAGAGCACACTCAAAATGCTCAAGCCCTATTCAGAGCGCAGTTGTGAACTAAAAAAGAAAAACGCCTAATGCAAAGTGGAACCTCTGGAAGGCGGTCGCAGGTCGCAGGAAGCGACCTCATAATAAAAAACTTTTTATACATTTTTTTTATTTAAAATCGCTAACATTTAGGCCCCAGTTATAGCAATAAGATAAACACAACAAAAAAAAAAGGTTTGCTTTTTTGAAGCACTTAAACTTATTGGTTGCTCAAACTTGGTCTTTAAAAAAAGCTTTTTATTGATCCTTAAATTTTAAAGAAAAAAATTGTATTTTTCCGTACAAAAACCATTTTCTGATCACCTCTCAGTGAATTCCACAAAATGTTCTACTGAATTCCTTTGCAATGTTTGGGTTAAATGTTTCATTTCTGTTCTGTTTCTTGTTTTGTCTGCATGGACTTTTCTGATAGCTATAACTGATGCCTTAGTTATGGATACGAGTGTATTTGTGTCATTTCTAAGTTATGGATACATTAAAACCTACATAATTTTTTAAACTAATGCAATTTTCCCTTGGCAAGAATAATGCAAATTTTATTTATTCAAACAATTTGATCCTGGTGCACATAAAATGCTTTACTGTTAATTTCTCACAGATTGACAAACAGAAGAAAAGCAGAAACTACTTTCAATGAAATCCATCGGTAAAGATCAGACGGCAAACAAAACTGGAATGAGGCCAAAATCATCTTAAGGAGTTGTCCTATGGTCTGTTCAGTGAAACGAAATAATGTTTAGCAATCTAAAATAGTCTTAGTGACTATGATTTCCGGAATTTCTTCGAATTTCACCATGAATATTGAATTAGCGGACTTCTCAATAGACAACAATAAATAGATGTTCATTCATACGGCAGTCGATGGCAAGGCAACATAATTGTCAACTCATTAAAAAACTAAAATATATAAACGAGTATAATATCACACACATAGATAAACCGGATTTATGACGCACGCGATGCTATAATTTTTCATAGACAACGTCTCTCGCTGTCAATTTTGTCTGTATCCAAGTTGTAGTCGATTAAAATCACCGAATCATGTTACTGTAACGTGTTAATCATGTTAATTAATTGTTGGTGGGAGTTCAAAGCCATATTCCAATTAATTGCTAACACAAAACGATTTAGAATTTTTTTAATGGGAGTTAACTTGGCGTAGGGGAGTGATTCAATAATTGTGGGGGGGTTAAAAAAAAAAAAAACATTTAATGTATACGAAAGCTAAAAATTAATTAATTGACTAACTGATGCAATAAGTTAACATCAGAATGAAGCGATTTTTAATTAATTCGTTTTAATTTGAATAACCGCTGTCTGCTGAGTCACTAATAAGCTGTCCCGGGAACACTTAATCTATCAATCACTTGAAGACGAAACAATTCCGCCTGTGTTTTTAATCGCTATCAAAGCGATACTGGTATCGTCGGCATACTTCAGTAGTTGACACCTGGCTCTGAACACTAATTGCTCTAGAACGAGAAAAAGTCAGAAGACGAGGCATCGCATCTCCTTGCGTACATTGTACATTGCAAGTGGATCAGTTCTGCCGGAATACCGAATTGCGGTTATCAGTATATGAAGTCCCTAGCCCTAACGATGTAATGATCAGAAATGTGAAAGGCGGTGGCCTTCTTAAGGCTTTGAATGAGTAAAATTTGGTCTATAGTAGGCCGGAATCACATTTTTTGGCTATTCTACACGGAGTTACAAAAAAAGTGGAGCACCTTGAAATTTTGCGATAATTTCAAATAATTTCGAAAAAAAAACGTTTTTTAATACTATTTTGTTTATTTAATATAAAAATAAATAATTTACGTTAAAAAACAAAACAAAAAAAAACTAACAGCATATGGAAGAGCTTACAAATGAAACATAAATTAACGAAAATGGGCAAAAGCTTCAGAACTTTGCATTTAAGATTTTTAGTTTAATTTTTTTTTTCTTAAGAGACCTCCTTACTTTAGTAATGGGTATTTGCTCCCCGAACATCCAATGAAGTTTTAATCCGCCTGGATTGTCGTCCAAATTCTCCTATTCTTTGAGCAGAGCAGATTTCAGCCTACTGAGTGTCTCTGGAAGGGCAGATAGTTTCCTAATAATTCTTCCCAGAAGGTCCCAAACGTATTCGATGGAATTCGATTTTTACTTCTTGTAAAAAGTTGGTACCGCACCTGCCAACGTGTGGTCCAGCATTGTCATGCATCAGAAGGAAGTTTTCTCCAATAAATTGTGCGAATGGGACCACATATTCCTCTAGAATGTTGGTGACATAATCTGGGCGATCACAGAATCCATCGTATTCGGAATTTTGCTACGAACCCCGAAAGAACTATCACAGAATCCGTCGTCGTGGGAATGTTTGCTACGAATTTAATTCTTTGGCGTGCATAATAAGCCATGGTGAGGAATGTTTGTTAAGGCCCGAGTTTACCTTGAGAACTGTAGCGCCATCAAAAGTAAATAAAAAGACACGATACTACATAATTTTGGCTTGCTTTTGCAAAATTGGTGGCATTTTTTTTTTTAACTGGAATAAAATTTAGCGCAAGCAGGATACTGGGCTGTGGGCGCAGTGGTTCAGTGGTTGGTGTGCTTGGGGTCACAGGGGACCAACTATCTACTTCGATTCTACTTTCGATTCTATTTGAAAGTTGGTTCCTATTCTACTTTCAAACAGAACTATGTATAAAATTAGAATCGAATGTAAGTAATGCCAACTTTTCCCCAAAAAAATGTCCGACTTTCAAACGAGTCTCGCATTGTGTTTGACAGACGTTTGGAAAAACGAAAAAAATCATTTATTGTGATTCGTGAATAAATAACATGGACAGTGTCGCAATTTGGTTTTTAACAGAACAAAATAAAAATCGCAATTATCAAATTGAGCGAAGGCGAATTCGGGATAAATCAAATATAATGGCACTAAGCGAAAAAAGGTTTGTTAAGATTTAAGAATTAAAAACGTTTGCAATTAAATGATTTCATTTCAGTTTTATAAAAAAAATGTCCGCCTTTCAAAAGATAAAAAAAAAAAAAAATAAATAGGTGGCGCAACAGGCGGGTGACACCCAAGGCCTAGCTTCTCGCAACCATTCGTTTTGTGTGAGTTTCAATTTTTGGGACGAATGGAAGGGACCTACACTTTTATGCCGAGTCCGAACGGCTGAATTGAGAAGCTTTTTCATGACAGTCATACTCTCGGATGTTTGTCAGACGTTCGCGAGAGGTGGCGCAGTAGAAAAAACTTTAAGATGTAATTTGGGTTTTTCCGGGGATCGAACCTGGGATCCCTAGCACAGTAGTCCAACACACTAACCACTGCGCTACTGCGCCCCCTTTCAAAAGATGCATTTCTTTATTTGCTGAACAATGTGTCAAGCGAACTTAGTATTTGCCGGAGGCAAACTTCAATTCCAAATATAATAAAATTATCAACAAACTGTTTTAAAAATAACGGCTGATGTTTTGTGTGCAATAGAGAAAATAGTATTCCCGAAGCACATCAATTTTAAAATGTCGGAGGAAGAAAAAAGAAAGTGGGAAAAGTCTAGAATACCTGAAGTAATTGAAGTAGTGGATTGGACGCATATTCAAGTAATATGAAAGGCTAGGAATGAGGAGCTCTTTTTCAATCGAAAACTCAAACACAGCATTAATGCGAAGGTTGTAAGTTCATACAAAATATTTTTAATAAGAATACGAATACCTATTACGTTATTTTCACAATTAGATTTGTGACTACACAATGACCATAAGATCATTGAATGGTCGATATGGAGGCGCATCGCATGACTCTCATGTATGGGGTCATAGTGATGACCTCAAACAATGTTACGATATGGTAGATACAAGTCGTCCTGGATTTTAGGTAAGTTGGCATAAAATGATATTGAAAACTAACACAATACCATAAACTTGTTTTAGAAGATTCTGGCTATCCTTTAGAGCCTTGGATTATGACTCCATACCGAAATACAGCTGAAGGATCTTCTGAATCGAGATTGAATGATAAATTTTCGATCGCAAGATCAATCTTTGAGCGAGTTCTAAAGGCAACATTCCGATGTCTTTTGTCGGCAAGAGAGCTTCACTATTCATCGGAATAGGCGGCTCAAATTTTGAATGTTTAAAGTATAGAGTGGAATTGACGGATTCAATCGAAAATGTTTTGATGGAAGACGTTGCCCATTTTAACTAAGAACAGTCTACAAATGCTAATAAGGAATATTCCAGGTAAAGTCCACTGCTGGATAAGAATGTTCGATAATTTTTTGACAAAGGCTTAAAATTTCTCTTTTAATTTCCAACTTAGCAACTGCATTTTTGTTTTTCTGGATTGAATTTATTTTTTTTTAAATCAAATTTTTGTTTTTTAAATTCGAATTTCTCCTTTTCTAATTTGTACGCTTTTTTTTGATTTCAAAATTCCTTCTTTTATATTTTAAGATGCCTTTTAAATTTTCATTCTTATCCTTTATCAGGTCGTATGAATTGTTCTGGAATGTGATTTGGTTGCTTACTTATTTTTCTAAAAGTGATGCATATTTTTTTGGGTGTTATCCGTGGTTCAGGGGCTATTTTCTTTTCTATGTCGCCTGCGCCTTTCACATCGTTTATACTATCATCACTTTGTAAAATGCTTGGCAAAGCGTTGTCCATAAATGCATCTTCGGTATTATGGCGATCTTCAGTGGTGTTCTCATTTGCATTGCTTTTATTTTGTAAGGCGAAATTCAACACATCAGTCATTCCATCAACATTTCCGGGGAGGTTCCGTCATGGTGTGGGCAGGAATTTCCATGCACGGAAAAACCGAGCTGTGCATCGTGGAAGGGTCGGTGAACTCCAGGTATTATGTCACCAACATTCTGGAGGAGTAGGTATGTGGTCCCATTCGTACCATTTATTGGAGAAAACTTCACACACACGTTGCCAGGTGCGGTACCGACTTTTTACAAGAAGTAGAAATCAACGTCATGGCTTGGCCTTTGATGAGATCGGATATGAATCCCATCGAACGAGTTTGGGATCTCCTGGGAAGAATGATTAGGAAGCGACCTGCCCTTCCAGAGACACTTAGGGGTATCGCGAATAAATTCCGATGGAATTGTTTCCCTTGTCAGCAATGTAAATCAAATTGCTGAATGGGAAACATTCCGGGGGAAATATTATTCGCGATAGGGGTGATTAAGTGGACTGAAATCTGCTCTGCTCGAAGATTGGGAGAATTTGGATGACAACATCGTAAGGAACTTTATCCAAGCTATGCCCAGGCGGATTAAAACTTTATTAGATGTTCGGGGAGCAAATACCCATTACTAAAGAAACGAGGATTCTTTAGAAGAAAAAAATAAAAATCTTAAATGTTAAGTTCTGAAGCTTTTGCCCATTTTTGTGAATTTATGTTTCATTTGTAAGTTCTTCTACTTATTTTTATGTTAATAAACAAAACAGTATTAAAAATTTAAAGGTGCGCCACTTTTGTTGTAACTCAGTGTAGTTAGACTTGCACAAACGATTTTTTAAACGCTTACAAAACCCTTTTTGACTTTGACATAAAATATGCTTTATACCACAAGTCAGCACGACCTATATTAAAATTCAGGCGATAAGAAACAAACAAACGATTTTCTATTTTTAGATATCTGTCACTCATTTACATAGATTATTATAAGAAACAAAAACAATTTATGTATCTGGACCTATACCAATATCGAATAATAAAAAAGGTTTTTGTCCAATGAACAAACATTCAAATCCAAGAAATAAATAAAAAAATTTTACTGAGGTTGTTCTTTGGAATATTTATTAATGAAATTATCACCTACAGCTACCACTACATTTAAATTGGTGTACAAATTCCATCGGCAACTTAGAATTCAATAAATCTTAATTTCTGACATATTTTGGCGGTATTAATTTTTGTTTGCTCATAATTGACGTAATCTTGGCTACGATTGACGTCACCTTAGAGTCCAATTTCGTGACACTTTCCTCGTTCCTTAATTCCAAGCGCAATTATTCATTGTCTACATTCAAATGAGCATATAATTATAATTATACATAATTTCGAATATTATGTGATAATTAAAAAAATATATTTTGCACACATAGAAACGGAAACGCCAAATAAAGTCTCGTCATTTAATGGGAATGGGAAGTTCCCTTTCGACATGAGAATGCAATCTGACATACAAAATAATATAATAAATGGCAACGTAACTTCTAAGAACTGTCATACATTTCCAGAATCAATAAGTCATCCTCATCGAAGGAACGGAAATTTGCTTCACTTGGAAATTCCAAATTCGCTGTTCCACGAAGTATCACAGTCAGCGCAGTTGAAAAGTAAAACAAAAACCCAACACTGTCCATCCACTCTGTGAAGATAAATTCGGAATGTGCGGGATCTGTGAATATAAATTTTGCGACGTTGATTTCCCAATCAATTATAATAACTCGCCACTGATACAATGTAACTTTGATAGAGATTATAATTAAATATTTAATTGGACATCGGTTGGTCGGTTGCGATTAAGCAACCAAATGACAAAATGGAGTGAGCAAAAAAAAAAATAAATAAAAAATCGGAAATGACGACTTCGATGGGAGACCTAGATGAATGAGCCGTTCTCGAGATGCGACTGCAAAATGTTGCGTATTTCATTAATGAAATAGACTGAAAAGAAAAAAAAAATTCTTAATCGCAATTGCATTTGCATATCGCCAATTAATTTAATTTTTGACCGCAACCGATAGCCTTTAAGGGAGAGACTAAGTATATGGACCGCAACCGCACTCGTGCACATTGTTCGTATATACGTAAGCGTACTGTAATTATGCGCAAGATTGGGGGTTACTCGAGGTTAGTAGACGACACTTTTTCCATAATGTCGAATCAGTATTGAGTTTTGTAACAGATTACACTAATGTGAATGAAACTAGTGAGACACGATCACGTGAAGAAACGATGAAGGCGTTTTTAATTATAAATATTATGAGTGCCTTGAAATAATGCCTACGTCACGGCCTTTTGAGGTCTTTGCGCGTCTGATTAGAAATTTTGCAATCAAAGTTCTGTCAATCGAATTGAATAAGCCAATTAGGAGAGTACTTTAATCAAGTAATTATAGGTAAAATACTCAAATAGAAACCTTCTTAAAGTTTTTGCAAATTTCGGGTGTATTCACAATTAAAGCTGTAAGAAATCGCAGCCTTTTGAGTATTGCATTAAATTGATTAAGAATACAAATTTTGGAATCTTTAGACTTCACTTAAGTTATTTAACTTCAAAATCGAAGTCCCAGTATTTTTTTAAGTCTTAAGTAATGCAATCACCTGAAGCAGTCAAAAGACTGCAATACTTTTTGATTGCTTGAATTCTTTGAAGTCTTTTTTATTCTTCGCATTCTTTTAGTCATTTGAATGCATTCAAAGTCTTTTGACTGCTTGAAGATTTTTATTGATTTGAATGTATTTTTTTTAAGAAATTAAGTATTCGATTGAATTTTTGAGATCCACATTTAAGATATAATTTTAAAAATGTGTATGTACTCGAAACAATTATAAAACCAAGATATACTTCAAATCAATAAAAATACTTCAAGCAGTCAAAAGACTTCAAAGCATTGAATGAATGCATGAATGACTAAAAGAATGCAAAGAATAAAAAAGACAAAGAATTCAACCAATCGAAAAGTATTGCAGTCTTTTGACTTCTTCAGGTGATTGCATTACTTAGACTTCAAAAAATACTGGGACTCCGATTTTGAAGTCAAATAACTTAAGTGAAGTATTTTGCTAAAATAGTAATCTAATAAGCAATCAAATGACTGCGACTTCAGCGAAAGCAATATTAAAGAATTGGAGTCTTTTACAGCTATGTTCACAATGCATAAACAGTAGATTTTGTATGGGGGCATGCTCTCCCCCTGGGGTCAATTCTCAAAAATTCTCGCATATGTTTATCTATCAAAATCTCCAATTTCATGCGAAATACTGAAATTTGCATTTCTCAAAATCCGCATACGAGAATTTCTCTTCGAAAGTTACTCAGGATCGTTGAAGAATGAAGCTCCTAAGTATATTCTCCTATTTCGAGCAAGGGCAGGGCAGGAGCAGAGCAGGTGGGGGACAGATTCCTCCTCCTCCTCATCTCTACAGCTTCTGCAAAAATCATTTGAGGGAACACCAAGTCTGGTTGCGTGTCTACCTATCAGGTGTCTAGTGATGACACCTATCATAGCGCTAATATGACGTCTTTTTAGAAATATCAAACACTTAGAGCGTTTCAGATCCAGGGAGCTATTCCCAAAATGCGCGGCGGATCGTATTGAAAGCGATAACTCCATTTCGACAGTCTTCGCTTTTCAAATGCGAACGAAGGCGAAAATGATATTTCCAGTGCTTTCCAGTTTTTTCCATTCTGAATTGCAATTTTCCATTTTTTTTTCCAACACTTTGACAGCTTTTCCCGCAACAGGAATTTAGTTTATTTTTTATCCGCAAACAATCCGACAGCAATACGCCACCTATAAAGCTATCGCTTTTGATTGGATCAACACGCTTTTGGAAATACAAAAATACAAATCCGCTATGAAAAGCGATCCGCCGCGCATTTGGGAATAAGCACCCAGCTTTGGCCAAATCTGCTTTGTCGCAAGACATGTTGTCTTGTTTTAATTTATGTTTACATGTAGCAATTGGTATTCCTAAGTTAGATTTGTCAGGTAGCAAAGGTAATGTTGGTTTATGTCTGGCGAGTTCATCGGCCCTACAATTCCCTGGAATATCTCTATGCCCCGGCACCCAGAACAGGTGAATATTGAACTGCTCTGTCATCTCGAGACGAGCGGCATTCTTGTGTTACTTTCGAATTATTGGAGAAGGAATCCAATGATTTGATAGCTGCTTGACTGTCTGAAGAGATACGGATATCCTTAGATAACACGTTCTTCTTAAGCTAGGACAGGGCTTCTTTAATCGCCATTATTTCCGCCTGGAACACGCTCCAATGATCAGGAAGACGAAAGGAGAGACTGAGATTTGAGTCTATCAGAGAAAACACCAGCACCCCTTCGTCAGTTTTTGATCTGTATAAAAGTGAACCTACTTATCCTCAAGAAAAGCCTTCCCCTCCCAGAGAGACCTGAGGGGGATGGTAGACTTGAAGTTTTTGTCAAAGTTCAACTTGGGCATGTCCAAAATCTTTACTAGACCACTGCGATATTGCTTTCAAACGAACGGCTGAATTAGTAGCAATTTGTCTGATGAAAATGTCAAGAGGTGTGAGATGGAACAAGATGTCCATTGCAGTGGAGGGTGTTGTGCGAAGTGCCCCACTAATGCATATGCTGGCTGATCGTTGGACTTTGTTTATATAGTTCAGGTTTATGGCCTTATCTAATGCAGTCCACCAAATGACCACTCCGTGCGTAAGGATCAGTCTTATGACCGAAATATAGAGCCAATGAGTTAAACTAGGTTGTAAGCCCCATTTGTTGCCAATGGCCTTTTTGCAAGAGAAAGCTACTGTGGCTTTTTTTACTCTTTCTTGAATGTTGGATTTCCAATTTAACTTCCTATCCAAAATAAGACCTAAATATTTTGCTTCTTAAGAGAAAGTTAAGTTAGTACCATTTAGAGAGGGGGGATCAATTGGCGGAATTTTATATTTCCTTGTGAAGAGTACCAGTTCCGTTTTGTGGAGGTTTACACTTAAACCACAACGTACTGCCCATCTGGTAAGCTTACCAACGACTAAAAAGAGGCACTTATTGAATTCATTGAAATGAATATTACTTTTGTCGTGCTGCATTTAACTCCTGTAAATTTCTATGAAAATAAACATATTCGTCGAGAAATCTACTAAAGCGGACGGCCTCTAACATTTGGTGTAAGATTCTGCTTACTACAGAATCTGCCCAATGTAGCCATTGTAAAAACACAATTAAATTAGAAGCATCCACAAATAATCATAAAGCTTTTTTGGGTTTTGTTAATCGCAAAACAAAACCCACATCCACAATATTTTTTAGCCAATTTGAATTGCATTTTTTTATAGCATTCTATGCACAAAAAGTAGGTACATTTTGACGTGAAATTCTACCTCATGCGAGAGGTGAATACAATTTTCGCAGAGGTGAAAAAAACTTTGAGTATACCAATTTTTTTCGCATGCGAAAATTTCAGGCGGATTTGCTCGTATACGAGTTGCGTTATGCGGAATTTGAGAATTGGGATTGGGAGTTTCTTTAAATATCACTCACTTTTAAACTTCCACTTAAATATTTTGTAGGTCACAATAGATGATTTTATATGGAACATTTTGCCATTGTGAGCTCGTAAATATATAATACCTGGGGGCTATTATATATTATTATATTTGGTACTATTCAGTTTGCCGGCGAAAACTATCGCACTTCGCTCCATTATATTGGCGCAACTATTTAAATGCGAACGCTATTTTATCGACGTGAAATGCGATAGATAATTTGACGGCGAATTAGGTTGTCAGCGGTGCATTTGCTTTGTAAAAAAAAAATGGACGGCAGCGAGAAATAGTGTGATTTTCTTTGAAAGTAGACATTCCAAGTGATCGTTCGGCCTTACTAATAATCCAACCTTAATTCCGACTATTAGTTGGCTGCCAGGTTTACCTAATATGTATAGCTTTATTGAAATGGTACCAATAAAAAGTTTGATCTCCACATTAACTAGTGCGACAACTTTATTAGGATCTATTACATTTTCTGTCATTGCATGACTCAAATTCCATAAATTGATTTCGCTGAAACAAGACCCCTGATCATTTGTATGCCGACTAAATTATTCTAAATGAATTTATACCCAAATTACAATTAAATTCTGCCATCATATTCCTCCCAAAGGCTTTAAGATGTTTATGAAAAGCAAAAATTGAAACACGAATTAGAAAATCTACAAATTGTCAGCTGTTTTGTCAAATTCATGCGAAAATTAGTAATGCCGTATCAAACAATTCGGATCTATTTTCAGTACTATTTACAATATGTCTTTCTATGCATTTCTGTACTTTTGTATTAATTTCGAAAATTCAGAGCTGTTCTAATAAAATTAATTTCAGATTATTGAATAATAATAAGAACAAAACGTCAGCCATTATTGCTTCTTACAAACTCTCTTTCTTTTTGCCTTTCACTGCTTTGTTCTCCCTCAGAAGAATATTTTATTGCTATTCATCTTATAAATCGTTTGAAAACTGAGATATTTCGAGAAGTAAACACTTATTTGCACAATAATTTATTTTCGGAATAAAAAAAAAACAGGGGGCTAACTATGCACTTGGCCGCGAAGCGCATTTCTTATCGATTTCGCATTTTGGTACTATTCAGTTCGCCGGCGAACACTATCGCACTTCGCTCTATTACATTCGCGCAACTATGCAAATGCAAACATGATTTATCGACGTCGAATGCGATAGATGTTTTGATGGCAGATTAAGTTGTCAGCGGTGCATTTGCATGGTGGAAAAAAATGTTAGTAAATAAACGAGTGAAAAATATTGTAATTTAATGTATTTTTTTTTTGCATTTAGGGCAGAAAAACAAACTTTAACAACTAAGCAGTTCATCCATTTAGTTGAATTTATAAAAGAGCACGATCAGCTGGCGAAAGGCTTGTGAAATTGTCAACAATTTAAGAACAGAGCAAAAGAATTGTGGACAGAAATTACGCTAGAGGACATCCGAAAACGTCTGCAGATGGATGGAAAAAAAGTAAGTATTTCTGTTCAAATTGTTTGTACAAATCAAAGCATAAATTTTACATTTCCTTCATGTATGTATGTACCACGTAAAAACCAAAATTCGACATAATGCTAAATGTATAGAAGGAACAGGCGGAGGTCCCAACAAGCAAAGAGTATTCTCCGCACTAGAAGATTTACTCGATTTAAACACCTTAACAGAAGGGCTTAAAGTTGCGAAGTTCGGAGTGCGAACTGAATGAATCGCAAATTATGCGATTCGCGGCGAAGTGCAAACTTAGCTCCCAGACTTTTGACAATTCCATACAAGTGCTACCAATCCTTTAAAAAAATGTTACTACATTCTAGTCGCCTACAAATCTGCTACAAATTCGGCGGGTTGTCTGTGTTAGAGGTAATGAGGATTGAAAACCGACACGACTCAAGAAACGACAAAAGTCGTTTACGACAAAGGACAACGGTAATCGAGGTGATTATTGTTTCAAATAATTCATTTCAATTATATCATATACTTTTTGTCAATTTGCGACTTATCCTAAAATTAGGTTTCCAACATAATCCATCTCAATTCAAGATTAAGAAACGTTGTGAAGCGAATGACGCCCCCTCAGCTGGTTGTCAATCTGCGTATACTTGTAAATGCGAAAAAATGAACTGCACCAAAGTTGCGTCGTACACTCTGTGTTAATTCTCAATCCGTCTTAATAATTGGTGCCAAGGCCAACCAATACCAATGCCAACGTTTTGTGTGAAAAAAGGCAAAAACAGCGATACGGGGTCGCCATTTATATGTCCCATCAATTCATCCAACCCCTAAAAGTAAATTTTCGCTCATATGAGATCCCCCTTGTGATTAACAATAAAAATTATAATCAAAACATAAAAACAAATAAAAAACGAAAAACAAAACTTTCCAATCGAAATGGGTGTGGTTGCTAATTAAATGAATCTCCTATTCTCGGATTGGCCAATCCATGGATTAAGCCCCCTTGAAAATATAAATGGGGTGACGCGACAAACGCCATGTGACGGGCCCTCGTGCGCGCGGTTTTATGACGCAAATTGATGTTTGGCAAGTGACCAGGCAATCTGATATTTTTTTCACAAACGAGTTAAATGCGTGTCATAACTCTGAGCAGATAACAAACCTCGTGCAAGTAAATATTATTGTTTTCGATTGACCCAATGAACGTACTCCTCGAACCTACCTCATTGGAGAGATTTCGATGACAGCTGGTTTGATTTTGATTGCCTTATGTGCTATTAATAAACACAAGTTAGAAGAACTTAATCAAATGGAAGAGCAAGTTAAACTTTTGAAGTGCGCGTCTCATTGACGAATCTGAGTCTAAATTTATGCGCTTATTATGTTTCGCAAATGTATGCGATGAAACGGGGGACTTTGTCTAGACAGAAAATAATTCTTATATCTTTACTGAATTCCTTTACATTGACTTCACAAAAATATACAATGTATACAGAAAACAAAAAAGATAGCTGCGACAACGCACTACGCAGTACCTTTCGGACAGTAAATATATGCTAAATGGGATGAAGATTGAATAATTCACCCTTATTCTGGGTGGCGTTTACGACGATTTAAAGACACGCCAATTTGAATTTAGAATTACGAGTGGCGTTTTATCGTCGTTGAACGTCAGTTGTCATTAAACGCCTTGTGGATCCCCATTAGTATAGGCCGAACGTCATGTGATTCACTGTCATTCTGTAAAGCGTTGAACGCTACAAAACAACAAGAAAAACGACGATTTTCTTCGTTAACAACTTAACTTAATGAACGCCAAGTAATGAAAATAAAAATAAATTTTCTTCAATTGTTAATTTATGCAAATAAATAAATTAAATTAGATTCTTTTCAAGGGTGAAAATAAACTAACCAGAAACAATTTAATGCAATTGAAAGAAAAAAATGCATGTCAAAGGTGTTTACAAAAGGAGAGTCTCTTAAATGTTGACGCTAAGATCGAATGAGACTATCACCCTTTTTGTTGATGTCGTCTGATGAAAAAGACTGACGACATTTGTCGTGTCGAAGGGTTTGGAATTTCGACACTTTCTGTTAAAGTCCATTCACATGAGAGCGACCAACTACCACGAACAAACGAATATTCGCAAGTTCTGATATTCTGTTCACCTGAACAATTTTCATTGTCGCGGCAGTTCTCGAATTTTAGCCATCAGTTTCTGCCAGGAATTTCTCATTTGAGGTTAAATCTGAACGAAATTTTTATTCGCTAGTTTGTGGAACGCGGTTTAATGTTGTGGATCGCGAATAGGCCTTAGAAATTTTGTTATTTAAACTGTTTATAAATTTGTTTTTTTAATACATTTTGTTGGGATAATTCATTCTCTTACTCTTACTCTTAAAATGTGTAATGTTCTGTTTATAAAACGCTTAAAAAGTTGTTTGTTCGCATTTCATCAATTCGTTTGTTCACTTTCATGTGAATGGTCCTTTAGGCCTTTGTCAATTGTGAATGATTTTACCAAAAAAATATTTTTTCTTCAGCAATAGAATTTAGAGACAAAAAAAAATGGCTGTTTGACGACAGAACGTAAACAAGTCTATACCTACAATAGGCATGATTTTTTGAAACCTCGCCAGCCAGCCGTTCATTTGGACAGTTCCCAGCACGATAAAGCCAACCGAATGAATTTAGGCAATAAGCTTAAAAGCATACCACCATTTCGTATAAAATTATGCATTTGGTAGAAATATTAGATAAATTCTGACATTTTCCTCTGGAATGTTGTGTGCATGTGATAAGAACCCCATTATGATTTAAGCAAATTGTACGGAAATTCTAAGCCAATTGATGCTTTCAGCGCCACCTGTTTGTTAATTGTGAATTGAATTTAGCCAGCTGCCGGCCAGAAGCTCTCCGGCTGGGGAGAAAATCAAGAGTTGTTGCCAGCAGGTTGTTGTTTTAATTAGCATGTGAAATGTGCCTCAACTGCCAACTACTGTCAACTACTGGCTGGCGAGGTTTCATAAAAACACAACTATTGATTGTTTCTGTTGCCGCCAGCTACAGGTTGTGGCAGGTAGTGCTACCGTTAAAAAGTAGAAAAACTGAATAATTAGTTGTTTAGTGTATGGTGCACATTTGTAAACAAAAAACTAGTACAAACGACAGCACTGAGTGAAAGCTATCATGTCAGCAGTTTTGCTAAACTTGCTGAATGTTGCAAAAGGTGTGTCCGCTTCAACAACCCAACGATTGGAAGTCAGTCGTTTTCGTGGCGTTTCATGGCGTATTATTAATTTTGCATTGTACATATTTCGCTTCATTCAAAAGCGATAGCTGCTTAGGTGATGATAAAATATAAATTGAATTCCTGTGACAGGAAAAGGGTGGCAAACTTTTAGAAAAATAACTGGACAATTGGAAGTCGGAATGGTAAAAACTGGAAACATAATTTTCGCCATCGTTCGCGTTGTCTATGTTGTCGTATGTTAACTTTGGGTTCCTGGATAAATTGATTCCTGTACGGGTGTAGGCCCAAGTCCTACAAGTCCTGAAATCTACGAAAGACTGACTTCTTGAATATGGAAAGGAATTAACTACATCGGGGTCTCCTGTATCCACCTCTACACTTTCACGGAGCGAATGTTCTCGAATGATCTTTGAAGTACGGGTATTGGCTGATTGTTTACCGAACTGTTTGTCTCGAATTCAGCCACCAAACGTTGGAGAGTCGACTTTGAAAAGTCACCGCTCACCGCGCCTGCCGGTAACGTTTGCAATGACGAATACTCATTTTTGAAAAAGAGTTTTGTCACTTCGGCGTGCTGCTCAAACGTGTAACGTGCTATCGTGATTTCGTATCAGTGGCTGAATAATAAACACCAGATTAGACAGACGTAATCTGGTAACGTATCCGCCACAGGCTGCCAACATTAGCCCGTCCCAACCCAACCCTCCAGAAAGTTGTAGCGCTTTAGGTTTTTTTTTTTTAAAGAAATTTTGTTGCAGGCAAATACATACACATACCATTAACGAAGCAAGTCTGGCTGGATAATGCGGGCAACACAAAAGCGCTTTAGCTTTGAATGCGACGCCCTACCAATTACTTCGTTAAATATCGGAAGTGTGAACCAGAAGATTTTACTTTACTTTATTTGTGTTCTAAAAACAGGCTTATGGTATTCATGCCAAACCTATTCCCTTTGCCAGGATAACGATGTAGAACATTCAGTTATCGATTAAATTCTGTCGTAGACTTAATTATACCTTAAAAATGACAACAGGCTGTTAGTTGGCAATGGCGAGCCAACAAGCCAATGTCATCAGGGACAAATTTTTATTAATGGGTTCGCGTATCCAGAGTAACATTCAAATCTCCGGTGACTTCGAGACAAATAAATCGGAAAATGATAAAATGAGTTTGATTAAGACACATGCAGTCGCCGTAAAGTAACACAATATTGACATCATTGCACGAAACGTCACGGGCAGACGGAGAGGTAATTTCGAGATAGTCCTTACTATTGGATGGCATTAGTTCAGAGATCAAGCGAGATTAACTCTAGTTATCACAGTCCCACAAAATGACCTCCAAGACGGTTCTACTCATCATTTGCGTCATGTAGTGAAGGCAGATTTTGTATCAAAGACAGTGAGAGTGGACTATCTTACCTACTTCAGTAATATTTGATAAAAATGCCCTACTCTTTTTTGAATCCTCTACTTTTTCCAAAAAACGTCCAAGATTTGCACTATTGAGCACAAATTACATATCCACAATTTTATTTTATAATCAATTACATGACTTCATTCGAAAGGACTATTCTACTGCAGTTCGTGTTACTATTGAATAAATTATCACAAGGAAATAATGATTGCAAAGGAAAAAATATGCGACCGTGAAATATGATTTAAGGACAAATTCAAAATTTAATATTAATGCCTGTCACTGAGAAGTAGGAGTGACGATCTGTCATACCGCCTTTATGGTGGGAAAATGCAACTGGCACAAACCAGTGAGAATAGACCGTCGACTCCTCCCACATAACGGACTTTGTCTACAAGCTGCCGGCGGGCCCAGGATTTTTCATGTATTGGTGCTGTACAAAATCAAAGGAGCGCCATTAACGCACGCATACTTGAAAAATCCTAGGCCCATGGTATAGCATGGAAAATCATTGCCGCCATTAATTTTGACATTTACACGTATTCACAGACAGGGTAATTTTTCCGGGGGGAATCGGGTAGGTGTACGGGAAGTCGGCGGTCTATTCTTACTGGTTTGTGGCAACTAGCCTCAACGTTTTGTTAGTTAAGTCTGTTTGTCAAATGCGATGAGAGGATGATGTGATTTCATTAAATTTTCAAAGCTTTTGCACTGCACATTAAACGATGCATTCATTAGAAATTCACTGTATTTTTGCTATATAAACTGGACTCAATTTCCCTAAGCAGTTTTCACTTCTATTCCGTACGCGTGAACATATCAACATGATGACTTCAAAGAACCTATCAAGGATTACTACGACCCAAACTAATTCGGAATACTTCTTTAAGCCTAAAACCAGTGACGGCACTAAATACCTGCGGGTTTTTTTTATCGTTTAGCGGGTATTTTACCGCCGAAAAGATTCAAACCACTCTATTCCATCTACTCGTTCGTATTGAAAGTCGTCGTAATTATTTTCTTCCCACTGATGTTCGTTCTAACATTATGTGAAGATTTACCAATTGAAGAACTTGGGACAAATCTTCTTTGGGATAATCGCGAGTGAAATTTAGTTTGTCTTAATAATTTAACTTCGACACCATTTGTTCAAAATTGATGGAATTCTTGATAAGCTTGATGCTCGTATCCATAATTCGGTGGAAATTCGTGAGAGGATCGTTATATGCATTTAACAATCGCATATTCATCGTATTCACGATTGCTTACAATACGTCCGCGACGATTATATTCACATTTGAAGATTCTTATTATGAGAGTGTCCCGGATCGGAACAGATCCAAGGTGTACACAGGAGGACAATCTAAAGGTTCGTTGTATACTTGACCACAAGAATATAATCGAGTAATTTTCACAGCAACCCTGATAGGGCGGTATACTAACTCTTTGTATCCTTCCCGTTGCAGGTTAATTAACACAATAGGACCATTAATATCGACAACATACTTTCTTCAATTTGTGACAACAACAGCGTGTCTGGGAGCTACGCTAATCAATATAACCTTTTTGAGCGAAAAGTCCACACTTGTCGGGTCGCTTTTATTTCTTTTATGCGTAATTTTGGAAACCTTACCGATATGTTTCATTGCAAATGGATCAGAGTCGTGAATTTCAGCGATTGTGTTTGTTTTTCATGCACCGGTCACAGGAGACAATAGTCTTTTATGCTGGAAAGATGTTTCCAATTTCATTGAACACTTTTGTGTCGGTGAGTTAGTGAAGAACATAGTCAAAAAATAAACTTTCTAAGGTGCATCGTTTACTTTCAGATAATTAAATTTACTTTTTCGGTGTATACTCTTTTGAACAACATGAACTTTGCCGAGAGATTGAATTAGTATTGACAACACGGCAACACGGCAATTGGGAGGCATCTAAGTTCGAAAAGCCTTTGTCAACAATAAGCACAAAGTTAAATTATTTCGATTGTTTCAACACAATACAAAAAATTCAGTAGAAGTACACAATCGCACGAAACTTTCTGCAAGTTTGTCATCTATATATCTATCTATATATATATAAAAAAAATTAGTTCAACAAATATTTGTCCGTTTATAACTCGAGTTTGGCTAAACCGAATTTTATGATTCTTTTTTACTGGAAAGGTATTCTTTTGTAGAAGGTTTGTATGTAAAAAAAATTGGACAAAGGGGTGTGGCACCTCCTATAAAAAAAAAACATGGTATATCTCGAAAACCACAGAAACGATTGAGCTCAGTTTTTGAGAAAATCTTTGTTTTTCGAACATTAATACATTAAAAATCAACATTCACACAACCCAAACTACCAACTTATAGACAACCACTCCCATTTTTGTTGTGTTTTGACAGACAACTTTTCTATCAAAGTTGTGTATGACAATACGGACAATACCGAGTTTTGAATTACATACAATCAAGAGACAACTCAACTGTAGTTGTCGTTGTCTTACACCATCCAGGGCCATAACCAAACACACTCACACACAAAATTTCAGGAAAATCAGTCCAGGAGTTTAGGATACTTTTATCCGGTGTGTTATTTTACTGCAAAACACGGTAGAAAAACTCGTTACCTAAATTTACTTTCATATATGCATTTGCATTCTGTGAGAATCACAAAGAACGAACAATGTTTGGTTAGGTACATTTACTCGACGAGTTATTTACCAACAAATACGGTAGAAAAGCTTGTTCGATAAAATTACTTGATTAGCAATTTAGTAAGAAAAATGTGTTATCGACACCCGGATTTGAACACCCTGAGGTCAACCTTGACAACGATGCATACGAGTATGAATCTGAGAAAACAATCACAATTCATGTAAATCAAATTACATATTTAAAAAAAATCAATGTAAACCGTTGGGCCCCTGTTGTTGAGCAAACATATAAAATATTTAATATTATTCATAACCACTTTGTAAACTAGCCTTAAGTCAAATTATTGTATATAATAAAAGTTCAATAAAAATTAATGTAATGTAACAAAAATGTGTGTATTGTTGGGACGTTGGCTCAAAGGTAAGTGAAAGTTCCTGTATAGCGAGGTCAAATTTTCATTTTTTATTTCATACTAGCTGACCCGTGCTTGCCTTGTGTCGCTCGTCTTTAGCAAACAAACTAACTTTTATTTGGTCCATTTAAGATAACACTTTGAGTGACAACAGGAACTATAAAAAAGTTAGCCAGAAGGAATGAAATGCGACATTATTCTTACCTAATGTGCTGGGATTTTGCATGTGTGTTTGTTGTTTTTTAGTTTATTCAGTTTTCAGCCGAGAGATACCTATTACTGGTGTTCATGTGCCAAGAAATGGGGATATTAAAAGGATTACCCAAAGTAAAGATAGATTTTCCTGCTTACAATTTTTATTTTCAAAGAGTTTATATTAGAGCTTCGTGATAAACAATATTTGGAGTCTTGTAATTATCCGGAAGATGAAGATGAAACATTAGTAAATATGAGGAAAGTGTACACTTTTGTTGATTTTGTAAAAAATTATTAAGACTTTGTGCCCTTTCCTGTTGAAAAATGAAGAATTAAGTCCACTAAATAAACAGATAGGCCAGCAGACAGAATTTCGTTGATTGACATAATGTAACGTCTTACCGGAAAAATAAATCACGTGTTTGGATAGTTTTTGTTTTTCACTTCACTGCAGTTTATGTGCTAAATGAACATTAAATATATTGTTTCAACACAATAATTAACTGTTGTTAAAAATATTGCACGAATAACAAACACAATCACCCTTATTCTACGTGGCGTTTATATTAAACGACAAATGGCGTTTTTTGAAATCGGTTTTATATGTGGCGTGTTTCTAGGCGTTTTATGTTGTTTAACGACATGTAGCGTTTAAGTAGTGTGGAACACAAGTTCTACAAACGTCAAAACTGTTTTTCGCATTCTGACTGTCGTTTTAGTTGCACAAAACGACTCATAAAACGCCGATTATTGTCGATTACAAATTCTTAAACGACTAGGATGCAAATTTAAGAAAAAACATGTGAATTTTGCTAATTGTTTATATTTATGCAGTGATTTCATAATTCTCTTATTATTAAGGGTGAAAATAACAAACCCCGATCAAATGAATTTGCAGCCTTTTGGTTAAACATCATTTTTGCACAATTCCTTTTTTCTGCCGTGTAATGCATGTTTATCCATTTTGGGCATATTCTTCGATAAAGGTAGACATTTCTGTTATGATTTTACTAAGGGTTGGTTGGGCAAAACCCAAATTAAAATCATTCCCTACACCGCAAGAAAATGCAATATCGAAGCCAGTTTTAAAATGACTGGCATATATAAATACCTACAACAGTTTAGAGGACGAACACCTTATTAACCTCGTCTTCTTGATTTTAACTGTTTTAATATCGCGACCATTAGGACTGTTCAACACTTTTTTCGTTTGGTTTTGTTTGGATTTAAATTCCGTTTGTTAAACAATTTACAACAAAAAAATCCCCCTTTTGCTGCCATAAATACCTACTTGTCAATTATCAGTTGTTGGTGTGGAACTCATGTGGAATGAGAGAGGAGGCGTTCAAGGAATAGAATACCGATACTAAAACGACACTAAAGCGACTCGACTCAAAAAACGCCAGCTGTCGTTTAATATAAACGCCACGTAGAATAAGGATGAATGTACCTCTCATTCTTTCTACCAAGCGCTATGCACCGTACGGCCTACTCGCACATAATACACATAAGATCATGATCATGCTTGCGATTTACGCCCACCACCCCAAAGCAGAGAAACAACAGAGAATTATTGGTTTAGCATTGATTTCCGAATTGATCAACTAAAGGACCATTCACATGGGAGCGAACGAACGAATTAATGAAATGCGAATAAACCACTTTTTATGCATTTATAAACAGAAAATTCAAAATTTTATTATTCCAAGATATTCTCCTCTTGGAATAAGGTTAAGTTCGAACGAATTTTTTATTCGCTACTTTGTAGAACGCGATATAAATGATGTGGATTGTGAATAGACTGACAATTCGCGCCAGGGTGTTTTCGTTCGCGCAAAAAATTTGGATTTCGAAACTTCGTTATTTAAACTGTTAATAAACTTGTTTTCTTAATAAATTTCGATGGAATAATTAATTATCCTCCTCTTGGAGTAGTAAAATGTACAATTTTCTGTTTATAAATGCATAAAAAGTGGTTTGTTCGCATTTCATCAATTCGTTCGTTCGCTCCCATGTGAATGGTCCTTAAGATCTGATATTTAACTTATTGTTTCTCAGCTTCTGGATATAGTAGATAGATGAATGATACCTCAAAATACTCGGGAAATAATTGCCTTAAACGCCTTTTTGAATTGATTGAGATTTATGAATATTATGGCAAGTTGAATGAAGTAAAGTCAAAATAAAAAATAAAATTATGGAGTACGTATAGCGTACAAAAGAAAATTTGTTTTTTCCGCATAATTAAAGAAATAAAACGCTATTAAATAAAGCCTACTGCACGCAGAGGAGCTAAAAGAATATTTTAGTGAAGGTTTCATCAAAATCCGTTCA
This sequence comes from Cheilosia soror, assembly GCA_949372485.1. NCBI lineage: Eukaryota > Metazoa > Arthropoda > Insecta > Diptera > Syrphidae > Cheilosia > Cheilosia soror. The sequence goes on along the minus strand of OX443561.1, from coordinate 34,013,557 downwards.
TTAGTTTCTGAGAACACTGCGAACATAATTTTAGTAGTTACGTCTTTATTATATAAAGTATATAGAAGATATAGATATAGTTTAAACTGTTTCTGCTAAGACGACAATTTTTTTTTTGTTTTAAGAAATTTGATTGGATATTGATATCTTAAAAAAAAATTAAATTTGGACCAAAAACAATTGCTGACTAAGAAAATTCAAAAATTGTTTTTTCCAAAATCATTTTTCGTAGATCTACATGTTCTTTTCGGGGTTTTTCAAAAATAATAATTTTTCCTCGGGATTTTGTAATTCGGTCAAAGGAAATAAAGAAAGAATTAAAAATATTAATTTTCTAAGAACGACTCAAAAATATTAATTTCATAAGAATAAATCACTTGTAGTCCAAAAATTCTATTTCATAAATATATAACCAAGTGCATAGGACTAGGACTATTTTCTAACTAGTTCCTGCTGACGTTTGCATTGCTTTCCACAAGGATATAATTATTGCCAAGGAATTAATTATTGCAGTAGGAGTGACGATCTGTGGGAATATGTAGCTGGTCTCAACGTTTTGTTAGTTTAAACGGTTTGACACATACCGATATGCGATGACAGGATAATGGTGATTTCATTAAATTTTTAAAACTTTCGCACTCAACATCAATCGATGCATTCATTAGAAATTCACTGTACTTTTGCTATATAAACGGGACTCAACTACGCTAAGCAGTTTACTGTTCTATTCCGTACGCGTGAAGATATCAAAAAGATGACTTCAAATAACCAGCCAAGGCTTACTAACACCCAACCTACATCGGAATATTTCTTCAAGCCTAAGACCACTGACGGCACTAAATACCTGTTCTTTTTGTATCGTTTAGCGGGCATCTTACCGCCGAATAGATTCAAAACAGCATACGCCATTTACTCGTTCGGATTGAATGTCACCATAATTATTTTATTACCACTGATGTTCGTTCTTGGCTATGTGCTGCGGCCGGAGAATTTTCAAATTCAAGAATTTCTGACATCCCTGCAAGCCTTCTTTGGGGTAATTTCGTGCGAAATCAAGTTTGTCGGTATTATTTGCCTGAGGCACTATTTGTTTAAAATTGAGTCAATTCTTGATAAGCTTGATGCTCGTATCCAAAATTCGGAGGAGATAAATGAAGTTGAGAAAATTGTTCGATTCGCCAATCGAATGGTGATCCTATTCACGGTTGCTTATAATGCGTTCGCGACGACTACATTCATTGGATCGGTTTATATGGGACGGCCACCATATTCGTTGTATTTGCGGTATTTGGATTGGCGTGAATCTACATTTAACTTTGCGATGACCGGTGCAATAGAATACATGCTCTTTAACGGCGCAGTCCTTCACGAGTTGATTAACGATACGTATGGTATCATCTATACTGGAATTTTGCAGACGCAATTGAAGATTCTTATTATGAGGGTGTCCCGGATCGGAACTGATTCAAGGTGTACACAGGAGGACAATCTAAAGGAATTGGTTCGGTGTATACATGACCACAAGAATATAATCGAGTAATAACCACAGCAACCCTGACAGGCGGTATACTAACTCTTTGTATTGTTCTCGTTGCAGGTTAATTAACACAATAGGACCATTAATATCGATAACATACTTTGTTCAATTTCTGTCGACAACAGCCAGCCTGGGAGCTACGCTAATCAATATAACCATTTCCAGCGGAATGCCTGTTCTTACTGGATCGGTTTTATATGTTTTATGCTTAATTATCCAAATCTTACCGGCTTGTTATATAGCCAATGGCCTTGGAACTGAGAGTGATCGTTTACCAGAAGCGATTTTTCATATGAATTGGATGGATCAGAGTCGGGAATTTCAACGATTGTGTTTGTTCTTCATGCATCGGTCACAGACGACAATAGTCTTCTTTGCTGGAAAGATGTTTCCAATTTCATTGAACACTTTTGTGTCGGTGAGTTAGTGAAGAACATAGTCAAAGAATAACCATTTCTGAGGTGCATCGTTTACTTTCAGATAATTAAATTCACATTTTCAGTGTACACTCTTTTGAACAACATGAACTTTGCCGAGAGATTCAATTGATACTGCAAACTGACAACACGACAGCACCAACAAAAGTTCATTAATTTAGCCATATTTAAATAACCGCTTAGTTGAATTACTTCGATTAATTTACTTCAATGCAAAAATAAAGTACACAACACTTTCTCGTTCACAGCAAGTTTGTCATAGCATTAATGCGTTTAAATTAATGTGGTTCGAAATTCTGAACATTTGTTTAGTCTTTTGATCGGAGGCATAATGTCCCTCGAACAGTGAAAGTTAGAATTTTAATTATCATCCTCGAAACAATATTATCTGATTCACAAACGCACTAAATACATTTCGACGAACTCACCGGAATCACTTAAATTTCCACTTCAACCCCCGATAAAAAAAAAACACGAGCTGACGACTGGACTATCTGAAGATGCCTCATTGAAAGACGCAACACAAATAATCAACTTTGCAAGTTCTCACAAATTAACGAAAAATCCGATTTCGAATTAATTGAATCAAATTGAGTGCATAACCTCACTAAACGCACAAATGGTTTCCGTAAACAAAATCTCCGACATCATAAAAAATTACGCTGAACTTCACTTGATTGAGATGAAGTCACGAATGATTTTGGCACAATTCGATTAATATTGAAAATCTAATAACGCTCAAAAGTTAGTTTTAACTAATGCAGCATCAACCAGCGTTGTCGCCGAAAAAAAAAAAATAAAGCGTGTCACTTTTTTTAGAAGAGCGTGCCCTTAGCGCGTCCAAGAAAAAAAGTAAAGATCTTTTCAAAACCAAAAAAAAATTGTTTTAGTTTGGGTTAAATAATGAAAAAATAACAAATTTATTTACAATTATTTAAAAAACATAAATATATATATGTACTGTACCTACATATAAACAAATTAAATAATTAAATTATTTGGAGGTTGAAAGGTTTGACAAGTAGTTGGCTTAATTATTTCATTGTATGACATACATAATTGCAGGGCTAATAATCTTCAAAGCGTTTAGTACCTCGTCTTTAAAATTGAATTTTATTTCGATTTCTTGTGAAAGTTTTTTATACAATTTTAGACAGTTTCTTAAGACAAAACAATTTTCATCAGTGCTCAAACCTGAAAGCCCTTCTAAGGATTCACTTCCCAAAAAAATATTAAATATTAGCTTAAAATTTTGGGCTTCATAGCATTATATCACTTTGTGCTATTGAATTAACATAAATTCTTCTTTAGACACAATTTTAAGAATTATTTTGTGAAAAGGATTTATATCTGAAACTAATAATTTTTTTTTGGGGCTTTGGCTTTGGCTTAGTAGGTTCGGATCGGACAGACATCATCGTAGCGAAATTATTATAAAACGCGCATAAATTAATGGAGATGGCCGAACGCTTGAGAAGAAACAAAAGTGTGTATGTGCAGAAGAGAATGAGTATTGAAGTTCCAATTCCATTTGGGAACGACTAATAGAACACGCATTATGAATGAGAATGGAGAAATGAGTGTATTTTATATGATAATATTGACCTATTTTTGTAAATATCTTGTAAAATATTAACTTTTCCGCAAAACAGTCTTCAGGACATATATGGCTACGAATATGATCTACAAAATAGGCACATACGATTGCGCGTTTTTTGTTTGTAAATCAATAAATAAACAGTTTTTTGTGCGAATAAGGCGGCTCTCAGATTAAGGCAACGAGCAATAAGCAACTATAGTTACTATAGCAACTGCCAATAAACAATCAGCAACATTTTTCGTTCGAGCGATATTTAGTTGCTTTGATGTGAGACCTCTAATTTAATTCAAAGTAAAATAATTGTGAGCGATCATTTTGCGTGTTTCCTATTGCCAGTTGCCTATTGAATGTTGCCTCAGTGTGAAAGCCGACTAAAAAAATATTTTTCACCAAATTAATAATTACTCCAAAACCAACTGATGTATTGTTACCATTGGTATTTGTCGTTTAACTAGAGGTTATGCCTGATGTTGTGTGAAAATTTCAGCCTTCTGCGTCAATTAGTTCTTGAGATAGACCGGAACAAAATTGGCTTATTGGATTCTGACAGACATCGTAGCGAAACGGAACCTTAAAAATGAGTCAAGACCGTCCGATTTTTTAACAAACATTTTGCAACTGCCCCAAGAGACAGCCAACGAGTGGCAATAATTTTTTTTATTTTGTTTGCTTTTTTTGAAAATATTCTTAAAAAACTGTCATTTCATTTTGTCGTTTAGGACTGTTTTTTAGAAAGCTATTATGTACCCTTGGCCAGCATTCGATATGCATACTTACAAAGAATGAGATGTGAATGTTATAGAATAGATTTTATCATTTCTCTTCTTGCGCAAATTTTTAACGCCCCCTTGCCTTAAGAGAAAAGAAAAACAAAATAAATATTCTCTGACAGACACAGATCTATATTTTTTGATTGAAAAGAAATGAGTGCATTCATAATGGGATTTTGAAGAATTTGCGCGCCACCGTGCCACAAATAAATTTGCGTGTCTAAAAAGCACGATCATGCCACTTCGGCAACGCTGGCATCAACTGTAGGTATAGCAAAAACTAAGCAATGTGAAAGTACTAAGCAAAAAGGACAGCTGTCAAATTGAGCAATGGCAAGTGCGTTGACATAATTTACATGTGGACTGCTAGTGGAATCCATGCAATCTTTGCCCAGAAACAAAATGACAACCATCTTGGATTTCTCCATAGAATGCTAAAGACACCATCTATTGGGCGTGAGTGCATTTGCCGAGTAATACGATTGAAATTCAAATTGTTGCGTCATTGTCTCAAGAGAGGTAGATGTCATTTCAAAAAAGTGAAACGAGAGCTAGCGCTTACATTGGAACCAACGTGTCTACTAAAAGTCTATATACATAATTAGGGGTATTCCGATGGAATTTTTTCCCTTGTCAGCAAAGTAAATCAAATTGCCGAATGGGAAACATTCCGGGGGAAATATTATTCGCAGTAGGGGTGAATATGTCAATGAGCAAATGGACTAACAACGCCATCTTGTGGATTTTGATATCAACGATCTCACTGCAGGCCATCTCTTAATGATCTTGCAAACATAAAACCATTGCATTTACGAATGTTTGGGAAATGTTGTTGCATGTGAATGTGTCCGATTAAAAAATTTTCCAAATTTGGAGCTCCGGCAATTATTATTATTTTCACTAGTAAATACAGCTAATATCAGACGATACCTATGTAATGCACAAATATTTGTGTATAAATTTGAAAATTATTGTCATAAAAAATACACAAACCGTCTGAACCACAAATTTTAATAATAAAAAAAATAATGGGCATGATTTTTGACATGGTAATAAGATTTTTGCTGAGTGGGGAAGCGAGGAGTAACAACGATTCTGGCTAGTTGGGATTGACCCTGACAATAATTTCTGTTGGGACATTTTGTCAAATTTCAGTCTATGAATTATTGTTTTGAGAGAATAATATAAACAACAACTCTTAGACACAGTCCGCGGTACTAATAATCATTTTTAGTGTCCAGGTTAAGTTTTACGAAGTCACAATGGCGAAAATTTCCATATAAAATTATCCATTGTGACCGTCAAAATATTTAAGTTGAAGATTAAAATTGATTATTGGTAAGGCCCATAGTCACTATAATAGCTATTTCGAACTACACCACTAATTCATCATCAGACTCCTTTTAAGTCATTGTTTGAATATTTTGAATTCTGACACTTGGGAAGACATTTCAGCTTTCCGCTGTTAGGAAGTTGTTAATGATGCTATACGCTATATTCATGGTCTTCATAGGTGGGATAGAATCTCTGCTTATGCCAATAACTTGCTTGGATGTACTCTTATCTCTTACATAAATGCTAGGTGCAGTGCCGGATTTACATTTTTTGGGCCCTAGGCCTTTACAACAAATGGTGCCCTATTTTATATTTCCTTTTATTTATTATCTGGTAAATATTATCTATTGACAATGGACTTTACGAATAATCAGTTTTAATCATCAACTTAAATAATTTTGACGGTCACAATAGATAATTTTAAATGAAAATATTCACAATAGTGAATGCCTGGACACTAAAAATGATTTTATGAGTATCGCGTAATGGTAAAGGCGCACGACATGATGTCAGGCTTCGCTACGTTCCGCTATATCTGGGCGTCGACTTCAAACCAAAAAACAGTGACTGGGACACGTCAAATGTAACGCTTGGCGAGTTTGTTGTCCAAGTGTTTTTATTTAGGATTTAAAATATGTGTAGGTCAGCGGTTGATTTAAACATTTGTTAGTAGATTATAAGTTTGTCTGCATTGACCACTTTGAATATACAGTGTTTATAATATAAGAAAAATAGTTCTACAGTTAGCGTCTATCACCAATGTGAATTTTTGCTAAGAATTTAGGAAAAGGATTACTTTGGTGTAGGCACCTTGACCCAAGATAACACAAAGAGTTCAGCAGTGTATAAACTAGTGACGAATATCTCACATATTTTTCTGTACCACCAATGAATCCCCGTAAATTTGCAAAGCGTTTTCAAATTCACATAAATTTTCTATAGATGTTCGCATTTTCTTCTGATTTTATTCCCTAACGATTCCTAGATTGACAATCGCGCCTAAGCCAAGCATTTCACACGATGTGTACATATATGTGAGGTGTCGCTTGGGATTCTCTGATGAACTCGCCGGCGAACACAATCTTCTTCCGGGGAATTCGAAGCGAACGAAATGCGAACTGTAGCACTTTTGGTGTACAGTGATAGATATTAAAAAATATATTCAGAAATTGCGGTAGATCCAGCACATTACGGCAGAAGTTACACACATAAGCGCATAGTCGCATAGGTTAGGTTAGGTTAGGTTGAATAGGGTGTGAGTTCATCACATTGGACTAGGCACCATATTGGACCCATCGCCATAGTCGCATAGTTTATGCCTATTTATAAAAAAAAAAAAAAAACAAACCAAACGAAAACTGCAAGCAAGAAACAGCAAACTATGTAAAAATATATAGGTATTATTATGAATGCCTAGGACATTAATCTGTATTCAAATATTTAGAAGAATTTGGTGAAGTTTTGTTTTAACCCTTCTGTCAATTATAGCTTTTTATACCTTCCCGTCAACCACAAGGTCTGGCCAGACCTACACACATTTTGCATAAAAATAAAAGTGACAAAGCAGAAAATATAAAAGAACTTATTTCCTTTTTAAAACCCTTGATTTTTTATAACGAACGGATTTTTCATTCGCTCTACTATCTGCAGTGTTACCAATGACATGACCTACGGATTACCAAACCACACAACATTCGTGTTGACTATCATAGAATTTCAAGAAGCTGTGGCCATTGTTTCTTAGAGAAAACTCGGTTCAAAAGTAGGAAAGGTCTGGCCAGCCAACAAGTACATTAAAAAAAAATGATCAACTCACAGAAAATATTTTCGTTGACCCTATTTTTCAAGAAGCTATTGGCATTATGTTTTAAAGAAAACTCCCATTAAAAGTCAGAAAGGTCTGGCTAGACCTCATAGTTAACAGAAGGTTTAAGTGATGAAGAATACTTAGTAAGAATTGGAAGGATCGTCAAGTAAATTCAATTTCAGTTGTTGCGTTTGTTTTGCAGTTTTCATGGTGCCCCATCTGTCGTGATGCCCTAGGCCTGGGCCTAGTTGGCCTAAGCATAAATCCAAGGCTGGCTAGGTGGAACTGCATATTTTTTTGCATTTTGTTCTCTCCACCAAGTCCCCTCCGTACATTTATCAAAAACTAGAATTTTTTCGATCTAATAGAACCATGAATGACTTTTTTCAAGACTTTTTTATATTCATGCAATTAGACTATGCGCAGTAGCGCAGTGGTTAGTGTGCTGGACTACTGTGCGAGGGATCCCCGGTTCGATCCTGGAAAAAAACAAATTACATCTTAAAGTTTTTTCTACTGCGCCACCTCTCGCGAACGTCTGACAAACATCCGAGAGTATGACTGTCATGAAAAAGCTTCTCAATTCAGCCGTTCGGACTCGGCATAAAATTGTAGGTCCCTTCCATTCGTCCCAAAAATAGAAACTCACACAAAACGAATGGTTGCGAGAAGCTAGGCCTTGGGTGTCACCCGCCTGTTGCGCCACCTATTTATTTATTTATTTTTTTTTAATTAGACTATGCATCGGAATTTTGAAGAACTTGTGCGAGAATATTATTCTTTGACCCCTGTCTAATGGATATGCCGCCCGACGCAATGACACCAGAAATCCTACTGCGACAAAACTGCCACGTCAATTTTCCTCAGGCAACGGAATGGCTTCGGCCAGACTCTGAGCATGTGTTTTGCCACATTTTTTTTTCTTCGATTTTGTAATCCACTGACATCGTATCTTTAATGGAATTTGTTACTTTATGGCTTGATAGAAAGAAAATGGTACATATTTTGGGATATATACTATACTAGCTGAAACCCCGCCAGCTTCGCCAGGCCTTTTGTTACTTTTTTAATTTTTCTTCTATTTTTTATTTTATTTATTTACTATTTTTTTATTTGGAGCTGCCACGTCCCTTTGTCCGATTTTGAATTTGTTTAGCCTATCGCCCAATCACCGTAATTACCGACATTTAAAAAAAAATCAACAAACACGGTTGAAAATTACGGGCGACATACAGAGGGAAACAGCTTTTTCCACGTTGTTTTATATGGAGATTTATTTTGAAATGTCACCAGAAAGCCCTAAAATCTTAATTTTTCCAAGTGAAAAAACATCACTCAAATTTAGGGCTTTCTGTTGACATTTCGAAATAAATATAGTATATATGCCACAACATGGTTCGTCTTCTTTCTATGAAGCCTATAGTATAAAGTTACAAATTCCATCAAAGGACGGCTACGTTGCCAATGGATTAAAAAACGTCCAACAAATCTTCAATTCAAACGATTTTTTTTTTATTCTCGCCTCTCTTAGTCACATGAACTTCCATTCTCATACAAATGTACATTATACTCATACAGTTCAAATTTGATTACTTTTCTCCACACATAATTTGAAGCCACATTATCGTCGTATTCTTTGCGCCAGGAATCGGTAGTCAGCTAATTAAAGTAATCAAGGTACCTAATCAGAGTATTGATTACTGAGTGTGCATAGAATACCAGGACTCGTTGTGTTCCTTACATGAACATCCAGTATTTAAGTAATTATGTATATAACTGATTTTGATAATTTTGAATACTTTCAAGAAACAAGATTTAAATAATTTATTGATTACTGAGTTTACTTATTTAGATTGGAGTACAATTAATTTGGAGAATCTACATTTCATTACTGAATATGTAGGTACAAACAACCATTTAATTCGTTTAACAATCGCTAATAGGTCCGAATGTGTATAAAAGGAAAAGAAGTAGCACCTGGTTGTATTTTACGATGGAAGGAGAAGGGGAAGCTAAAGGTGCTAGTACAGTATAGTTTACATTTTGACTGCAAGACTAAGTACTAGGTATCGAATACCAAATGCCGAATACTGAATCTGAAGTAATCAGTTCTCGGTGCCATGAAATGAAGTCTTATGTAAAAAGGTCCAAAACGTAATTTTGGACATTATTGCACTTTTGAAGTTGCAATAAAATCCAAAACGAGTTTTGCACACTTTATTTCATTTTTGAAAGTGCAATAGTTGGTCGCTTCATCCTCGTCGGTCACGCTCTCAACGGATTTGTAGTTTTTAATGCAATTCTCCAGCGATTTGGCTTTGAATAATGAAATTCAAGCTATCGACGTCCTTATTCTTCGCTGCTAGTATTGCCCGTTCACTAATCCAATAGAGATTTTTATAATTTTGTGCATTGCCGGAGAACACTTTGGTGATGAGTTCCTCCTTCGACGATATGAACTCGCAAAAATTTGCCGGGAACGACATCAATTCAGTCGAAACATCAACGGGAATTTCGCCATTGCTAAGCGACAGCAGGTTCACATCTCCAACCAAAATGCAAAAATTACACAATTATTCAAACATTTTCCAATCTTCACAACGAATTTTCCACCTTTACATCGTCCAAAGTCATCAAATCATGCAATAAAATGGAAAATTTTGTCAAAAAAACATTTAAATCTTTCGGGTTTTTGTAGGATTTTTTCAAGTTTTCCATCAAGAAATTTCCATTCCATTCGTAAAGCCATTCCGGAACAATTGAACACAAAATTCCATACAAAAAATCAATTTTCGATTTCCCAAAATTTTCTTTCAGAAGAATCTTCTGAATATGAATATGAGCTTAAATGACAACTGAATAAATCACAATTGACAACTGTCAATGCATTCGAACAAATTTTCGAAAAATTCCGGGGGAAATAAACTCCGATGGAGATTGACGATAGGATGAATATTTTCCAGGGGACAAAAAAATGTTCGGGGGGAATTTTTTCGCCCCGGAATTGCCGAAAGCCCTGAATATTACTGCCTGCAAGCAGTAGGAGTGATGATCTGTGGGAATATACAACTGGCCTGAACGTTACTTTTTTTTGTTAAGTCACATACCCATATACATTGATAGGATAATGTGATGTCATTAAATTTTCAAAACGTTCACACTCAACATCAATCGATGCATTCATTAGAAATTCACTGTACTTTTGATATATAAACGGGACTCAACTTCGTTAAGCAGTTTTCTGTTCTATTCCGTACACGTGAATATATCAAAAAAAAAGATGACTTCAAAGCCAAGGCTTATTAAGACCCAACCTAGGTCGAAATATTTCTTCAAGCCTAAGACAACTGACGGCACTAAATACCTGTTCGTTTTGTATCGTTTAGCGGGCATCTTACCGCCCAATAGATTCAAAACAGCATACGCCATTTACTCGTTCGCATTGAATGTCACCACAATTATTTTATTACCACTGATGTTCGTTCTTGGCTATGTGCTGCGGCCGGAGAATTTTCAAATTCAAGAATTTCTGACATCCCTGCAGGCCTTCTTTGGGGTAATTTCGTGTGAAATCAAGTTTGTCGGTATTATTTGCTTGAGGCGCTATTTGTTTAAAATTGAGTCAATTCTTGATAAGCTTGATGCTCGTATCCAAAATTCGGAGGAGATAAATGAAGTTGAAAAAATTGTTCGATTCGCCAATCGAATGGTGATCCTATTCACGGTTGCTTATAACGCGTTCGCGACGACTACATTCATTGGATCGGTTTATATGGGACGTCCACCATATTCGTTGTATTTGCGGTATTTGGATTGGCGTGAATCTACATTTAACTTTGCGATGACCGGTGCAATAGAATACATGCTCTTTAACGGCGCAGTCCTTCACGAGTTGATTAACGATACGTACGGTATCATCTATACTGGAATTTTGCAGTCACAATTGAAGATTCTTATTATGAGGGTGTCCCGGATCGGAACTGATCCAAGGTGTACACAGGAGGACAATCTAAAGGAATTGGTTCGGTGTCTACATGACCACAAGCAGTGTTGGGATGTCGAGGTAAATTTACCTTTTCGAGGGAAAAACCATGAAAGGAAAATGCATAAAGGGAAAAAGGGAAAAAAATTGTTCGGTAGTGCAATTTTGAGGGAAATTCCGTCAAATTGAAAAATAGAAATGATGAATGATATTTATTTAGGCCCTGAATGCACTGAGTTCATGACTGCAAATCTTAATGAAAATGAAAAAGAAGAAATTATTGGCCAGTGTATAAAATTTTATTGCAAGGCAATCGACTTCCGATAAGTAATAGTATAGGTCTATAGGAAATAAGCTAGAATTTTTGGACCCACTTTTAGCTGCAGCCTTTTTGATTTGTCTGAAAAATTGTGACAAATTTGAGGTGGAAGTTGAATGGCGCGAGCTAGCTGCATCGATTCCAAGTGAAAAGAAATCATCACTTAAGCTTTTTCCAAATTTAATAAAAGCAGTCAATTATGCTTTGTCATTACCTCACTCAAATGCAGAATCTGAACGCATTTTTTCAATAGTAACAGATATAAAAACTAAAAAAAAGGAAATGACTGCCTAAATGCTATTTGCGTTACCAGATCCTCATTTCAGAGTGATGGCATGAATTGTTGTGACTTCGTTCAAGCCCAATCAAAATCATCTAGACTTGATTAATCAGAATATTTATGTATAACGTTGAGCTTGTTTTTAACTTTTTTACTATGTGATTAATATTAAACAAAAATGTGATTGATAGTAAGCTAAATGTCCAACCAGATCAAACGCGTTGGTTGGATAAAATTGAGGGCATCGTACATTAGAGTTGAATGCGTTGAATTCGAAATTGATGAGTTGGGCACTAAGTGGACGGGCAGCATAAGAAATATAATTTATTTTGTTACTTTTTATTGATGAATTTATGTTTATTTCTTTATATAAATAGAGAATGTTTATTTGTTTTGTTTTTTGTCAATTTTTTTTATTATTTTGGTATGTAAAATAATATTTCTTTCAAAAAAGACTTGAGGGAAAATAAAAGGTAATTTCGGCAAGGTACGGAGGGAAAAAAAGGGAAAAACGACACTTGTTTGAGGTAAAAACCATCCCAGGGACATCCCAACACTGACCACAAGAATATAATCGAGTAATTTCCACAACAACCCTGATAGGGCGGTATACTAACTCTTTGTATCGTTCCCGTTGCAGGTTAATTAACACAATAGGACCATTAATATCGATAACATACTTTGTTCAATTTCTGTCGACAACAGCGAGCCTGGGAGCTACGCTAATCAATATAACCATTTCCAGCGAAATGCCTGTACTTGCTGGATCGGTTTTATATGCTTTATGCTTAATTATCCAAATCTTACCGGCTTGTTATATAGCCAATGGCCTTGGAACTGAGAGTGATCGTTTACCAGTAGCGATTTTTCATATGAATTGGATGGATCAGAGTCGGGAATTTCAGCGAATGTGTTTGTTCTTCATGCATCGGTCACAGGAGACAATAGTCTTCTATGCTGGAAAGATGTTTCCAATTTCAGTGAACAGTTTTGTGTCGGTGAGTTAGTGCAGAAAATATTCAAAGAATAAACTTTTTAAGGTGCATCGTTTACTTTCAGATAATTAAATTTACTTTTTCGGTGTATACTCTTTTGAACAAAATGAATTTGGAGAGATTCAATTTGTATTGAATATGCTGACAACACGGCAACACCATAGCAAGTGTTAATTAAGTTATATTTTTATTGGGAGGCATCTAAGTTCGAAAAGCCTCTGTCCACAATAAGCACTTAAATTATTTCGATTGTTTCAACACAATACAACAAATTAAGTACACAATCGCACGAAACTTTCTGAAAGTTTGTCATCTAAAAACCGGCCAAGTGGGAGAATACTTGCGCACCGAAGGTTCTCTGTATATATGTGTGAGAATTCCGTATTGTCAAATGCTGCTTCTATGTCGAGGAAACAACCGACCGCCACCTCTTTGTCTCTGCGAGATTTTTCAATTCTTGAGGTAAGACTTTCCAAGGCGTATGTGGTCGATGTCCCAGGTTGGTAGGCCGTAGGCATATCTATAACATAACATAAAAGGCTACATAATTCCGGAATTTTTTGTTTGACGGATAGGGCGAACTATTTAGGAATGATATCAGATAGAAAACTTAATTGGAAGCCGAATGTTAATGAACGAGTGAAAAAAAAACAGCTAATGCTTTACGTATGTAACCGCATCTTTGACAGGAGGTGGGGACCGAACCCCAAAACAATCCTGTGAATGTACACAGCAATCGTGCGGCCTATACACTATACTCTTATATGGCAGCATAGTCTGGTGGCAAGCCGCGGGCAAGGCGAGCAATGTTAAATCAATGACAAAAATACAAAGACAACCAGTGCGATGAGAACCACACCTACGGCTGGACTGGAGGCTATTCTCAATCGCAGACCTATATATGGAGGAAACTGCTACCAAAAGTGCCTTAAGGATTAGCCAAACTGGTACTTGGAACCCGTGCAACTTTGCGTCACGCACAAATTCTACGGAAATACATTGGGAATGCTGTCACTTCTGACTATATGGTCCCATATTTAAACTTTGATAGACCATTCTACTGGTCGTTCCCGAGTAGAGATGAATGGAACACGAATGAACCCACGAAGAGGAATTCGATATCCATCTACACAGATGGATCGAAGTCGAAGATGGACTGTGGAACCGGTGCCGGTATATTCTTGGAAGAATTAAATATAGACTGCTCAATCAGGCTTCCTGATAACAGAAGTATTTTCCAAGCAGAGGTTCGGGCAATCGCGAAAGCGGTCCGTAAGGTGTCATTGTTGGCAATACCAAGAAATGATATTACCATTTTCATTGACAGCCAGGTGGCTATTAAAGCAGTTACTGCTATTGAAATAAAATCATCGCTGCCGCGAAGAGCTAAAGGTTCTCTGCTCGCAGCACTACACGGTCCTCTGCTGGGTCATTGGGCACAGTAACAAAGCCGGCAATGAGAAGGCCGACGAACTAATGAGAAATGGGTCTGCAATGGATCATGATCTAGCACTGCAGTCGATCAAGCCATCGCTCTTAGAGAGCGAGTGGAAAATAAAATTCGCATCAAAACCAACAACAGGTGGAAGGGCCAAAATACGGCAGTGGCCGGACCACCAAACTTCTACAGTTCAACATGTCATCGCTGTCTAAATTGGTAGGGGCTCTCATAACTTCCTAAGAAACTATACAATGAGACTAAATCTAAAAGATGACGATATATGTAGAGGCTGCGGAGACGAGGAGGTTCATGAGGGCACACCTCACTTCCTCTGCCACTACCCGAGCATTTGTCACTTAAGAAACAAAACACTTGGAAGTCATTACTCAGATGTCTCACTTTTTGATCTTTACAGGTTTTTGAGGATAACAGGATGGCTGGACGGCTAGAAGAAGGGACATGAGGCTAACCATCCTAACATCAGCGATTAACCCCCATCTTAAAGGGCATCACAATGGGTCCACAAAAACCTAAGTGTGGCAGAGCAGGACATACTCTGCTCGGTCAACCCGTTAACCTAACCTAACCCTACTGACGTTTGCATAAATTCCCACAAGAATACAATATTATTGCAAGGGAAAGGGTTAATTAAAAATGTATTAAAATTTTTAATAAAAAATTTAAATGTACAAATGACCATCCATAGCTGGTCTCAACGTTTTATTAATTTAATCGGTTTGTCACATACCGATATGCATTGACAGGATAATGTGATTTCATTAAATTTTCAAAACGTTCGCACTCAATATCAATCAATGCATTTATTAGAAATTCACTGTAAATTCTGCTATAGGTATAAGTGGGACTCAATTAGTTTTCTGTTCTTTTCCGTACGCGTGAAGATGTCAAAAAGATGACTTCAAAGAACCTGCCCAACCTACATCGGAAGATTTAATCAAGCCTAAAACCAGTGACGGCACTAATTACCACCTCGCATTGTATCGTTTAGCGGGCATCTTCGCGCCGAAATACTGTATGCCATCTACTAAGTAGAAAGTATATACCTAATAAGTAAAAATCATTTTTAATTTAAAAATTGTATTTTAGAAATAAATAACCAAATGTATACCTATAGGACTATTCTTTTAATTAGTTCGTGCTGGCGTTTGCATAAATTCCCAGAAGGATATAATTATTGCAAAGGACAAAATAGACGACCGCGAAATTATTTAAGGGTAAATTAAAAATGTAAAATTAATTAATGCAGTAGGAGTGGCGATCTGTGGGAAAATGTAGCTGGTCTTAACATTTTGTTAGTTTAAGGCTTTTACACACCACCGCGATAGCGATAACGATAGATAGATAGCGATAAAAGTATTCTCCTCAGTTTTTTGTTAGTTTTTATTTATGTTCTTGTACAGCAGTTTTGATGAAGATGAAAAAAGGCTGCTTCCTTTAGCAGACGAGGAAGAAAAGAAGTGATGTTGGGTTTCCATTTAGATATTGTCAATTAGAAAATTCGCAAGGGGAAATAGCGAAAAATTTCTTGTTGATACATATATTGACTAACAGAGCTTGCCAATAACTGACAAGGAAACCAAAGGATAGCTGAAATGTCAAATAAAATGTCATTTTGTCTTTAATTGACAGTGAAAATTAATCATGTTTGTCAATGAATAGGTAGACACATTTTGATAAAAAGGGTGTTTTTTTAAAGGTATAGAACTTTATGTTGGCAACACTATTTTAAGCTGTCAAGTGATTTATTTTTAGTTTGGTTTGGCATTTCAACATGAATAGACTGACGCTTGAACAACGCTTCCAAATTGTGCAAATTTATTTTGTAAATCATGGTTCAGTTCGAAATACGTATCGCGCACTACGTCCATTTTATGGTCAAGATAATCGTCTCACTTTTAAAAATTGTTGAATGGATACGTCAATTAAAAAAACTGCCGTATTTGGAGTAATGATAATGTCGAGACACCTTTACATCCACAAAAGCTGACTGTTTCGTGTGCTTTATAGGTTGGTGGAATAATTTGGTCCGTACTTCCTTAAAAACGATGCTGGCCAGAAAGTTACAGTCAATGATGACCGTTATAGAGCCATGATTACTGAATTTTTCGTTCATTTATTGAACAATCATGATGTGCAGGAGCTGTGGTTTCAACAAGACGGCGCAACATGTCTTATACAGTTTGTGCCACAATTGGTTTATTGAAGGTAACCACATAGTTTCACGTTGCAGACTCGTGAATTGGCCTCCAAGATCGTGCGATTTAAGGCCGCTTGACTATTTTCTGTGAGAATATGTGAAGTCGCTAGTCTACGCCGATAAGCTCGAAACGATTGATCATTTGAAGGACAACATTCGCCGCGTTATTGCCGATACGGCTACAAATGTTGAAAAAGTCATCGAAAATTGGACATCTAGACTACGTCCGAGCCAGCCGTGGCGGTCATATGACAGAAATCATATTTAAATTCTAATGTCAGCAAATCATATTTCGAAAAAAACTAAATTTCATGTCAATTTAAAAAATCATCTTTGTTTTATTACATTTCAAAGTTCTATACCTCTACACCCTTTACAAGGTAGGCCACTCTTTTTACACAGGTCCTATCCCTTTTCACGTGAATGTTTTTTTTTTTTTTATGAATGATGGTTTCACCCATTATAAAATAAACTCGAAGTCAGTTCTATTCATATTTTTGCGCATACCCGTGAACGCAGCCCAAGAACTCATTGTCAGTCTGACAGCTCAATGCTGTCAATTCTTTTTTTTATTATTAGAGTTTGGAGTTGGATTAGGTAAAGAGAAACGTGATCCAGGAAATGGTTAACTGGCTTTTCATTTCAGTGGATTTTACTAATTCTTTTTGCGTTTTTATTATTTCATCGAAAAGGATCCCCAAATTTAGCTAGAGCGCAACATTGCTGTCAGAAGTGGGATTCCCGATTCGACATGTCGGAAGAATATATGTAGAGAACATTTTCTCTAAGTTAAATCTTCTCACCCTAAGTTTGGAACAGCAGGGCGATGCGATCTCTCAGCTTAAACAGGAGCAGCAGCTACAGACAGATGAGTTGCGTACCGCTTGGGTATAGCTACTCAAACCACACACCAAGCTAGATCCGTTGAAATTTCCAAAGAAGAGGTACCCCCGACATCGATGTACTCCACAACACACAATCAACTAGCGGGAACCGTTTACTGTATAATGAAGTGGAGACGGTCGCCGAGTTGGGAAATAATCGGCAGTCGGTGACCAGGGGTCATATACTCGACATCAAGTTTACAACGTACACACCAGCCGTCACAGCGGAGTCATTATTCCCGGAATATTTGGCCTACAGTAATTCAACTCGGTAGATTTAAACGTCGTCGTGGGAAAGTGATGGTGGTTGATTTTCCCCTGCCCACTACTTGTCATCGGCATCCTTGATATTGATGTGCTACAACCTACAACTACAAGCCATGAAAAGTGTTTTGAATTTTTCATTTCATGAGCTACGAATTGGTGGAGAACGCATTTCTTTGATTTCTGAAGGCTGCCACTCATCTTCTAGTGGGGACTTGACTGATGAAGCTATGAGAGCGGTGTTTCTCCGAACCGTAAATGAACTAACGATTTCTCCTCGAGCCGAATCTTTTATCATGTTTAATCTTTTCCGACAACAGCGTCTGTTCATCTGCTCTGCACTCTTGGAAGGTGTTGTATCTCCTATATAGGTAGAAAGTCGTTTACCGAAGGGCATTATAATTGGCAAATCAATGAACAAAATACTGGATGGTAATGTGTTCGTGCGAGTGGCTAATATTGCCGACAACTTGGTGGTATGACCAGGTAATACGCAAATTGCACTTTTTGAAGAGGCCGAGTGCATGGAAATGGAATGCTCCCGATTTTCTGGTAGATTTACTTCAACGACCCCAAGAGCACCTGCGCCCGGAGCAACAAAAAGCCGCGAATGTGCGTCTACGTGAGTTCAGGGATATCTTTAGCAGTGGGCCTGATGATTTGGGAAGAACAAAGCATAATCTAAATGTAGGAGGGGTCACTCCGGGTAGGCAGCCGTCACGTAGTTTACCATTAAAGAAACAGGAGGAGTCCCGACAAATCACTGACAATATGTTGCGCGACCTCATGTAGCCTTGTTCCAGC
The DNA here is from genome assembly GCA_949372485.1 of Cheilosia soror. Lineage (NCBI taxonomy): Eukaryota > Metazoa > Arthropoda > Insecta > Diptera > Syrphidae > Cheilosia > Cheilosia soror. The sequence continues at coordinate 33,994,884 of OX443561.1, read as the reverse complement.
CCCTGGGCATCGCCAATCGTGATGGTTGAAAAAAAGGACGACTAGATTTTGCGTCGACTAGAACTCCGTCATCATCAAAGACTTGTTTCCTTTGCGCACGGGCTTCCGTGGCGTGAAGCGTGGCGAAACCCGTAAGCAAGAAGTTTATAGCTCTTAAGTTAGTGTTGTCACATAATATCAAGTAATTACAAAACTTCGGTAGAAGGATTATTCGACGATATTTTTCCGCACCAAATAATGTTACTCAGCTTTCACAGCTGACAACGAAATTGCATTATCAAAGTAACATGTTAGCTTTTCCATTTCGTCTACTCGCTCAACTGCCAGCAAAACCTGGGAGAAGAGTTTGAAACGATGGTAAAACGTCTTCGTTGACCATGAATCTGTCCGTATGATTTTTTATTAACGAATCTATGCAAGAAACATACATCTGCGAGCATCTCGAGAGCCTAACAGCCCTGGCCGTGGGTTCTTGATGGAGTGTAGGTGCAATAATCTCCCTAATTTTGATGGACATCAAAAATGGATTGGTTCTACTTGTCCGGCAAATCTTTATTTGGAGTTGGAGTAGTTTTGCGTCCACTCTCCTTTCTTTTGTGGCTCTCAAAACTTCCGGATTCCGGTCTTCTTAGAAACGTGTATTTCCCCAAAAGCAAGCTTAGAACAACCAAATCTTTTCGCTTTTCGTTATCGCCATTGCTTCGCTTCCATTTTGATAGCTCTGAAGTTCTGGAGTACATACTACATAATGACAAACTTTCAGAAGCACAAAATTAGCTAGTCTGATGGAATTTTCATATTTTTCCATCTTTCCGTGGAGCACTTGGATTTTTATGGCGGAGCACTAAGTGCTTTGGGACACTCGGTTATAAACCTTAAATCGTATAATTGATCAATTATAGGAAAAGCCAGAAAATATTTTGGTGTATGCCAAGGATATAAGGACAACATCTGCTATTTCAAACTATTTCAACGCTATCGCGTTGGTGTGTGGACAGCTTTAATCGGTTTGTCAAATACCGATATGCATTCACAGGATAATGTGATTTCATTAAATTTTCAAAACTTTCGCCCACGTCATTAATCGATGCATTCATTAAAAATTCACTGCACTTTTGCTATATAAACAGGACTCAATTTCGCTAAGCAGTTTTCTGTTCTATTCCGTACGCGTGAAGATATCAAAAAGATGACTTCAAAGAACCTGCCAAGGCTTACTAAGACCCAACCTAAATCGGAAGATTTAAACAAGCCTAAAACCACTGACGGCACTAAATACCTGTTCGTTTTGTATCGTTTAGTGGGCATCTTACCGCCGAAAAGATTCAAAACTGTCTACGCCATCTACTCGTACGTACTGAATGTTGTCGTAATTATTTTTGCACCACTGATGTTCGTCCTAAGCTATGTGCTGTGGTGGGAACTATTGCAAATTCAAGAACTTCTGTCATCGCTGCAAAACTTCTTTGGGGCATTATCTTGTGAAATCAAGTTTGCGGTCATAATTCTCATGCGACACTATTTGTTTAAAATTGCGACAATTCTTGATAAGCTTGATGCTCGTATCCAAAATTCTGAAGAGATATATGAAGTTGAGAAAATCGTTAGATTTAACAATCGGACATTATTGGTTTTCATAATCACTTACTTTACGTTTGCGGCGACTTCATTTATCGGAGCGATTTTTATTGGACGTCCACCATATTCGTTGTATATCCCGTATTTGAATTGGCGTGAATCTACACTTAATTTGGCGATTTCCGCTGCCATAGAATACATTCTCCTTAATGGTGCTATCTTGCATGAGTTGATCAACGATACGTATGCCATCGTCTATACTGGAATTTTGCATTCACATTTGAAGACTCTTATTATGAGGGTGTCCCGGATCGGAACTGATCCAAGGTGTACACAGGAGGACAATCTAAAGGAATTGGTTCGGTGTCTACATGACCATAAGAATATAATTGAGTAATTTTTACACAGAAACCCTTAAGGGGCGGTACTAACTCTTGTGTCCTTCCCGTTGCAGGTTAAAAAGCACAATCGGACCCATAATATCGATAACATACTTTATTCAATTTATGGCGACAACAGCGAGCCTGGGAGCTACGCTAATCACTATAACCATTTCCAACGGAATGCCTGTACTTGCCGGATCGGTTTTATACGTTTTATGCTTAATTATTCAAATCTTACCAGTTTGTTATATAGCCAATGGCCTTGCAGCTGAGAGTGATCGTTTACCCGAAGCGATTTTTCATATGAATTGGATGGATCAGAGTCGGGAATTTCAGCGAATGTGTTTGTTCTTCATGCACCGGTCACAGGAGACAATAGTCTTCAATGCCGGGAAGATGTTTCCGATTTCATTGAGCACTTTCGTGTCGGTGAGTTAGTGAAGTAAGTATTCAGAGAATCAAAATCTTGATGGTGTATCATTTACTTTCAGATAATTAAATTTACCTTTTCGGTGTATACTCTTTTGAACAACATGCACTTTGCCGAGAGATTTAATTGATACTGCAAACTGACAACACCGCACCGCAACACCAACAACATTTTTAATTTAGTCATATTTAAATAGAGAGGCAATCAAGTTCGAAAAGCCTCTGTCCACAATTAGCACATTAAGTTGAATTATTTCGATTGTTTCAATGCAATAAAATATAGAGAAATATTTATGTAATGTAGGTCTCCTGAAGACCTAGACGGCTTTACTGTGTAAATGGCTTACTGACAATGACTCAATCGCCCTATATCAATGCGGTTTTATGCCAACGTTAGGTCTTGGCAAAAAAATAGGAATTCCACACACCATTTCTTCATCATCATCATCATCATTATCATCATTTTCAATGGTCCGCTTGTCCATTAAGTGGGTCGCGGGTGTAGGTTGCTCAAGTGGACCCTCCATAGCTCTCGATTCTCCGCCATCGACTCTAAATCATCAAGGGCAATCCCCATACGGGTATAGGAGAGATTATGGACTTGATCTAACCATCTCATCCTTGGTCTACCTAGAGGACGCCTATACCTGATGGTACGAATTCCATAGCCAAACAACCGAAGCATGGATCGATCCGTCCGGAGAAGTAGCTGCTCGACATTGAGTTCCTCACGTATTCTGGTATTTCTGATGCGATCTCTACGGGTCACGCCAGCAATACTACGGAGAAATCTCATTTCGGCAGCTTGTATCCGCGAACGTATTCTTTTGGTCATTACACAAACCTCATGACCATAGGTGAGAGTTGGAACAAACACCGAATTAAAGACTGACAACTTAGCTTTGACACCAAGTTCAGTCCTCCTAATAACAGAATGACCAAGCTGTCTCAAAATTGACCTAGCCTGACCAATCCTACAGGAAAACTCGGCATTGCTCCTTCCATTACTCGTGAATAAGAACCCGAGATACTTAAACTTCTCCACCTGTTTCAATGGGACTCCACTAACATGCAGAGTGCATTGAAAAGGCGTTCTAGAGACGACCATCACTTTAGACTTGTTCACGTTAACCTTCATCTCAGCTTTAGCACAAACGGCTACAAACCGAGCGAGTGCGCGCTGAAGTTCAGTTTGAGAGGATCCAAGGATGACCAAGTCATCAGCGAAGAGCAAATGACTTATCCTCAGATCTCCCAATTCGAAACGTTCCTCGCCAAGACTGCGCTGTATCACCCAGTCCATATAAGTAATGAAAAGGAGAGGAGACAAGACGTACCCCTGACGAAGTCCAACGCCCACGGTGAAAGGTATTGATTTAACGCCGTTTACCCGACCACAGCTTGTAAATTTCTTTTGACAACATTCTTGAAGGAATTTAAGGAACACGAAACTCGCAAGACTACAGAGGTGTCCGTTTTTTAAAGTCCGTTCAACTATTTGCATAATGCTGCGTCACACATGCCTTCCCATTAAAATTGTGTCGGGTGAGACCTAAAAATCTACCCGTCTCGCCCGACACGATTTTCATTCGAAAATATGTGGGGCCCAGCAAATATTGGAACAAAAGTAGCAGGGATGGGTTTAGTTGTGCAATATATCTGAAGGGTTTTTCAATTACGGAAATATAATCATGGAAAATTTATGAAAGTTAGCTTTGGGATTGCGACAACTTTGCGTAAGCAACTCCAAGTTAGGTCCATCAGATAAAAGAACAGTTGAACTCATTGGAAACAAATTTAAGTACACTCTCAGAATGAAGAGGCGTTAACTACACAACTTTGATTTTATCTATTTACTTAGAGGGCTCTACAACCTACAAGGCCTCAAATATAACAAACCTCTCCAGCCTCCTGTTGTGCCCTCCAAGTTTCTTGATGTCTGTAACTTCAATCTAAACTTTCGCCAGGTATATGGTGATAAATTCTACAACAATACCCTATTCCGAGGACTGTTTTTTTTTTTGAAGAAGTGATACTTTCATTTGTTTGTCACTAAGTTGGTGATAAAAATAAACCTTATTCATCGGTAGACTGCCGAACAAATTAGAAGGCGATACATTTTATAACTTGTGGCAATCTACCAGTCGGTACCATTATCCCAAATGGTTATGGTCGCAAAAACTAACGAAACCAGTAAAATGGCACAGTCACACAAAAGAGCAAAATAAAAGAAAGCGGAATTTTGTGTGCCTCGTGCTCGAGCTCGTGGTACTAGGTACGATGGTCACGTCATGATGATATCACATAGTTCTATAAATTAATAAAACATTTGAGGAACGCTTTACCTATACACATATCCGCTGCATTTGTATACATTTTGGTCACTGCACTGCGCATCTTTTAGCACGTGATACCTCTGACAGTATAATCTCGTGATTGTCACTTGGACTATGGCTTCTCTTATCATCGACCATACCGCTGGCAGGCGTGATAGTGATAGCTTCATTTGAGTGACAGTGAGCTCAACAGAAATAAAGCAAATACTTGCAGTGACATTTGAGTGGTGTGTGATTGATGCTCAAGCCCTCAGATAAAATTGGTCACTACCGGCTTGCAAATTGGGAGAAAGCACGAAGCACCACAACTGTACCACGCCGTGCGTCGTCTTATCTTCCCATTTTTATTGACTATACTTTATGACCGGGCCATGGTTCTCACACAACCATAGGTTTATGAAATCGACTTACAGATTTGAATCGCAGATACGAGTGCGACACGCCTAATTTTTGAAGTCGTTTTTTTTTCCAGGAGGCCATTTCGTGATTTGATAGGCGCGACGTTCTCTATTAACTGCTGCGTAAAAAGTTGTAGATCAGCGATAGGGAAACTATTTGCTGCTACGATTAAAACGATATTCCCGCTGCCGCTATCGCGCGTATAATAGATAGAAAAGTTTTTAGGAATAGTTCCTACGCAGTTAGGCAATCGTATCAGTTCCGAGTGTGTGTGTGATTAACGGTCGCGTCGCGGTGGAAACTTTATTTTCTTGATTGTCCAAGTGACGGATATTAATTTCCGCTCGAAAACACTTGTAAGCGCAAAGTGCGTTAATCCACACATCATCAGGGGTGTTCGCACCATGTGAACGTGATGAGATACAATTGATTGTTGAATTAAGGGCGCACGATAAGAAATGATCTTTTCATATGTGATTGGATGGCATTTTGGGAAGTTCTATGGCGTGATATATGAGTGCATTTATGCAAGATCAAGGATCGAATATTGAGTTCAAGAGTTTTGGAATTTTCTTTCGATTTTAGCTGGAAACAAATTTAACAGCCGCGATATGATAAGAACGCTCGTGAGATATAGACAGACATGCACGTGTTTTGTCGACTAGTCATGGTATAGGTATTGCACAACGTCGCGTTGGTCGGTTTGGATTTTTTTGTTTAGTCACGTTCACGTGGTTCCTTTTGATAGCGCTTGCGTGTCGTAATTTCCGTCCGAAATAGATATCGCAGTGTTTTATCAGATAATCAATTCAAATTTAAGCTACACCCTTCTATGCGGATTCTACACAAAATAAGGCCTATACTATGTCACGTATTACTCAGGTTGATTTATAGGAAGAGGAGTTTACTTAATTCACTTAGACCAGGGGTTCCCAAACTTTTTCATACTGCGACTCCCTAGAGAGGTTGAAATATTTTTGCGACGCCCTTCTAAAAGCACAGATATGTGAAGCTGATCTTACTAAAGATTCACTGAAGGGTTTTTCAATAAAGACTGGTAAACGTTGAAAATATCGTCGTCCCATATTTGTGTCAATTCTGCTTATTCATTCACATACCCGCATTCATCTAAAAATACGCCTCGGCGCTAAAGATAATTTTTCGGCCAAAATTGAGGTTCTCTTCCAAACGCTCCGAAGCCAAGTCAGAGAACAAACGGCTTTGTCTACGTTCATTAACTTTGAGCTCCTAGATTAGTTGGACTATGTACTGGCGTCAGCCCATAAAGTCCCGATGCAAAATTCGCCAAGTTGGAATCTGCGAAAGGCCGATTTCTTATGCACGTCGAATTGACTGCCTCGAGTTGTCCTGTAGTGTACACTCTCATGGACCACATCAATGCTCCCGATGAATCTGGCTGGCAACGACACATATGAATTAAAAAACCCTTATTTAATTTTGAGTGCAAGGCAAATTCGAGTGACAGCCACGAAGCAAGTCTGACCGGAAATGCGGAAAACATAAACGCGCTTAATCTTACGATTGGACTTCGCTTGGACCTAGCTCATAGTATTCGTAAAGAGAATCGTAATGCTTTGCATTTGTTCGAAATTTTACAGCAGTGAAAAAATAACACTTGCGACGCCCTTAGAACAGCGCCACGACGCCCCAGGGCGTCGCGACGCACAGTTAGGGAACTCCTGACTTAGACCAAGTGTAGTTTTTGTTTTTAGAATGATTACTCTTGCACTCATCGCCACTTGAATAGAACACCCTGTACACTCTTTTTGCAATTCCTAATCCTAATATCTCGAAAACCGAATGATAAAATAATGCGGTCATTTTGCGCGTTAGTTGCAAAACTCTTCTTCTTTCTCTGTGACAAAATAGAAGTTCTGGAAAAGATTCATTATATTTTTTTTTCACTTTATTTTAGAAGGTTGAAATTATTTTTAGAATTCGACATGTATTTGAAAACCAATATTGCTATCTGGCAAAACATTTATCTACCAAATAGAAAGGTTAAGCGGAAATGCAACATCGGGTATATATTTCATTTGATTTTTTAAGAAACAAAAAAAAAAGCAACTCGACAAACGTCAACAGCAAGGGAAAAACATAGCTTCAAATGGAATTTGAGACTCAAACGGGGGTCAATTTGACATCAGGTATGTATTCGAAACAGGGGGCAGTATTTTTAAGCAATGAATATAATTGTTTCAATTGTTTTTTGACCATACTAAGAGGGACAAGAATGGCCCATGTAAAAGCTCCTTTCCTTCAAAAGAATAGTTTTTGTTCGACTTCACGCGTCTGTGCCATAAAAAGACTTGGACGACAAGGTTCTCATGCAACATTTTCCTAGTTGATTATAGAAGGTCTTTGCGGAACTTAAGAACCCGTTATCCTATTCATATTACTCTCAGTTATACTGACATCAGCAATGGCTTGTTCTTTGTAATGCTGGGTTGGTCTTCCTAGTTATTAGCTTGAGCATAATTGTCCATTCTGTCGATGTCGTCTAGCCAATTGGGTCGAAGTGTGGTTTATAAGATTTTTCTTTTTTTTGGCTATTCTTACCCAGTCTGTCTGCTTTGTCTCTCCCTATAGGCCAGTTGTGGGGATCGTTGTTATTCTGGCGACAACCATCCTTTCACGTTTTGTCTAGAAGGTATGCTTTTTTTCTCGATGTATAGCTTCATCATATTGTTCTGGATAAGAGATTGGACGTCACTAGAAACTCTGATCTGATTTTTACCTCCACTTCAACAGTGGATCTTACTCCTTGCCAACTCACTCATCAGCATGTTTGTTTTCAAAAACATTGCTATTCCCTAGAACACAGATGAGGGTAAGGTAGTAACCATTGAGCCACTGCGTCCATAAAATCAGTCGATAAATAGCGCTTAATTTTCATATTTCTATATTCTATTAGATAAGAAAGTTGGCTCACGGAAATTGTTCACTGAGGTTCTGTGCAATGGACAGTCCAACTATGTCGGAGTCTTATTCACGAGTGATTAAGAGAGCATTGCTGAGTTTTCCTTTAGGATTGTGCCAGGCTGGGTCAATTTTGGGACATCTTGGTCATTCTGCTGTTAGGAGGACTGAACTTGGTGTCAAAGCAAAGCTGTTAGCCTTTAATTCGGTGTTTGTTTCAACTCTTAGCTACAGTCGTGAGGTTTGGGTAATGACCGAAGGAGTAAGATCGCGGATACAAGCTGCCGAAATGAGATTCCTTCGTTGTATTGCTGGTGTGACCCGTAGAGATGCCAATTAGAAACACCAGAATACGTGAGGAACTCAATGTCGAGCAGAAATTTTTCCGGACGGAACGGTCCATGCTTCTGTGGATAAAAATAAATAAATAGATTACGCAACAGGCGGGTAGACACCCTAGGCCTTGCTTCTCGCAATCATTCGTTTGTGTGAGTTTTCTATTTATGGGACGAAGGGACCTACAATTTTATGCCGAGTCCGAACGGCTGAATTGAGAAGCTTTTTCATGACACTCATACTCTCGGATGTTTGTCAGACGTTCGCGAGAGGTGCCGTAGTAGAAAAAACCTTAAGATGTAATTTGTGTTTTTCCGGGGATCGAACCATGGATCCCTCGTCCAGCACACTAACCACTGTGCTACTGCGCTTTTGTATGGGAGCTAAAACTTAGCTCGAGCAGCGTACTAAGCTTGAAGCGTAATTATAATACAAGTTTTTTTTTTTTCAAATATTTTAACAAACACAAAGTATGACGTACCTACTAAATAATCAATTGCGTTTAGAGAATTGGGTTAAGGTATATGCTGAGGAACCTTGTCTCGTTTTTAATCTTTTTCGAAAATTATGTAGGAACTTTTAGTCAAGGAGCTGACAAACGTTTGTGCAACGTCATTTTATCAAAGCTAATTTATATTTTTTTGTTAACCTTAAGCTAACGATCACAAAAATTAACATTTCCCAGGACAGTAAAAAAAGAGAGAAAATAAGGCATTGGGTTTAATTTTATTCATAATATTTGAAACTTTTGTCCTTCACTTTTGAATGGCTCTTGGCATGCCATATGGCTCAACGAGTTCTTTGAATCTGTCAGCTAAACTTAGGACAATAAATTCCAATATATTAAGGATGAACCTAATCTTATAAAGCTTTCAAAGTTTGAATTTAATGAACTTAACAAACGTTGCATTTGCAAGTTCCAGAGAAGCCGGCGGATTAGCCTCGAAATAAGCGAAGAAATGAATTAAAAGATTAATTAACAAAAGATCATTTTATAAAAATGAGAAAGAGAATCGCTAACAAAACAGAGCCTTGGAACATCAGCATTCATTATGGTGAGTAGCAGACTTGAAACCATCCAAATCAACTTGAATTAAACAGGCCGAAAGGTAGTTTTTCTAATCCCATGAATAATCACGCATTTTCGACAAGAGCGATTGTTTACAAATGACTAAAAGTTCTTACTAAACTTTGAGACATTGAAGCATTTTTTCCTCGATTTTTGGTCATATGAGAATTTGACAAGTTTTGAAAAATCGAAGATTTTGATTTCTAATGTTGGCGAAAGGCCTTATAGCAGTACAAGCAGCAGTAAAGCAGTTCTACAGCCAGTGTAGGAAGAACAGGGGCCTGTACCACGAAACAACAAGTATTGTGGAATGGGAGTATTTTAACATATTGCTCCCATAAATTGCTACTATTTAACAATACTCGTTGTATCGTGGTACCGGCCCCAGAAAGTGCCCAAGAAGCAAGAAGTATAACTTAACTATCACAGTGTATATTTTACGGGAAATCTAAATATAATAAGCATCTTACAGAAAAACTACCTAGCGACCGACAGCAAAAGTATAGCGCGTGACAAGTTTCAATTTTATAGAAGTAGAATCTGAATCTATAATGATGAACGCAGCGCAGATGTGCTAAGTCAAAATAGCTTTTCACATTCCATATATTCAAATGCAAATATCTCAAAACCAATACAATGGACTTAGGGAGTTTTCATCGAACGACGACATTATGTAATTATACTGGAAACGAAACTGTCTACTCCTTAGATAGTTTCAACGGAGGATGATGATTGAAGCTAACTCGTTCATGTGGAATTATGCTAAGCCTACATGTAGATCTTGCACAAGATGTACATGGAAACCAGGCACGAAGCATGACTTTTTAGGAAGCGGAAGCACTGGACCTTAAACTTAAAATTAAAAGTCCTTTATTCAAGAAGATATAGCATTTTTTTGAAATTCTTACGGAAGCCCTGCTTCCCTTTAATATATGGACGCTTCGTGCCTGGCTACAAACCCTTTAAAAGCAATGATAAAGGATTAAAAGACAAAGACAATATAAACTCTAACTACAGTGTGGTAATAAAATTGTGACACTAGTTTGTAAGATTCTTGTCTGCTAATTTTATTTACATATTTGTTTGTTATAGTGTTTATCTATATTCTATATACTATTATATAAAGACGTAACTGCTAAAATTATGTTCGCAGTGTTCTCAGAAACTACTGAACGGATTTTGATGAAACCTTCACTAAAATATTCTTTAGGAACCTTTGCTTGCAGTAGGCTATATTTAATTGCATTTTATTTCTTTAATTATGAGGAAAAAACAAATTTTCTTTTGTACGCTATACATATTCCATAATTTTATTTATTTTTTATTTTGACTTAGCTTCATTCAACTTGCCATAATATTCATAAATCCCAATCAATTCAAAAAAGCGTTTAAGGAAATTCTTCCCCCAGTATTTTGAGCTATCATTCATCTTTCTACTCCATCCAGAAGCTTAGAAACAATAAGTTAAATATCAGATCTTAGAAAGAATGAGAGGTACATTGAGTTCGTTATTCGTGCTATATTTTTTACAACAGTTAATTATTGTGTTTAAAACTTTCAAGGCAATATATTTAATGTTCATTTAGCACATAAACTGCAGTGAAGTGAAAAACAAAAACTATCCAAACACGTGATTTATTTTTCCGGTAAATCGTTACATTATGTCAATCATCGAAATTCTGTCTGCTGGCCTGTCTGTTTATTTAGTGGACTTAATTCTTCTTTTTTCAAAAGGAAAGGGCACAAAGTCTTATAGCCAATTTTACAGTGGCAGCTTTATCCTGGGTTTAGCTAAGCGTAGGATTGAACATAAACTTCTAGCGGACATATTGAACATATTTTTCGTTTTCACAGTCCACAGTTAAGCTTGGTTTAGTAAAACCACCAAATGAGTGTCATTGTGAACCATTTATCTTGAATATACAAATCTGGTGACTGTATGCGAATGTGTGTGCCATCGAAAATTACGAGTGTGCGTGGAAGCGAAGCAGTCGATGTTGTTGCATGTTCAATGCTAGAGAGTTTTTCCGCCAATAACGGAGAGATAATTTGACATTTCTCTTGAATAGCATTGCCAAACACAATTATATATTCACCCTTATTCCCGTTGGCGTTTGTCGTATACGACTCATGTGTCGTGTCGTTGTAAAAACGATATTAAGACTTTTTTTCGAACTTTTGTTAACGATTTTGCCTCATTTTATATGTGTTCACTGTAATTTCAAAAAGTTTTGCTTAAAAAAGTTACAAACACTGACTTAAAACCAAAATGAAATATAGGCGTTTACGACAAACGCCAACGGGAATAGGGGTGATTGTTACTTATTTAGGTTTTCTCAGAGTATTTTGGGATAAATATTATATTATTGTGCTTGGCAATTATGTATTCTCTGGATTGATACTTAAGCCACGGAAGTCGGTGGCTTAACTTATGGCGCTATTTAAGTGAAGTTTATCGTTAAACCTGCACTGTGGAAACCAAATTTGTGTTAATCCTGAGTTTATCCTTGGATCGACACATAAGCTCGGAGTGTGAAATCGGGTATTAATATTTTTTTTTTTTTTTTGCAGAATCAACAAAAGTGTACACTTTCCACATATGTATTTACTAATGTTTCATCTTCTTCTTCCGGGTAATAACAAGACTCTAATAGCCGGTTTTACAGTTCGAGTTTAAACTCAGGTTTAGTTAAACTCGCAAGCAAGTTTAAACCAAGTACTTGAACCGTGGGTGTATTACAGTGAAATTTGTACGAACGTTTAGTTAAACTTCGGTTTAACTTTTCTCGTCTGTTTTGTACGCCACTGTAAACGTAGAACTGATGTGTATTTGAAATTTCCATCATTTTTCTTTATTGTGTCAGTTTGGCAATTTAAAAAAAGTGACAGTGAGGTAAGGTGGGCGCAGTAGCGCAGTGGTTAGTGTGCTGGACTACTGTGCGAGGGATCCCAGGTTCGATCCCCGGAAAAACACAAATTACATCTTAAAGTTTTTTCTACTGCGCCACCTCTTGCGATCGTCTGACAAACATCCGAGAGTATGACTGTCATGAAAAGGCTTCTCAATTCAGCCGTTCGGACTCGGCATAAAATTGTAGGTCCCTTCCATTCGTCCCAAAAATAGAAACTCACACAAAACGAATGGTTGCGAGAAGCTAGGCCTTGGGTGTCACCCGCCTGTTGCGCCACCTATTTATTTATTTTGACAGTGAGGTAAGACAACATAAAGGATAAAGCCCGTTTATAGTATTACATGTTCTGACCGTTACCATTTAGTTGCCAAATGTGTTACCCTGCGACGACCCTGACGACAGTCCAAAGAACCTGCTGCTGTGAGGTAGGTATAGAGGCTGGATTTCTATAGGACCTCAAGTCGATAAGCATAAATCGGGAAGAGCGAAGTGGTACCCTGATCAACCTAGGACCAATTCAAGCCAAACTAACTGCCACGTCTTACTGGGAGTGATGCCAAAGCCCGTTCAACATAGACGCGATATAACTTATCACCTATCGTTCAATATTTTGTGCTGTGTGTATGTGCACTTCTAAATTAATTTGCAGCTTCCAGCAGCTCTGCCTGTGGTTATTTCGACTCTGGAGCCCCGCTAGATATGGTGGTACGTCCACGATACAAATTACTTCGAAGATCAATAGAGAAGGTGTATTCAATCGGATTGGCAAGGGCAGTTTCGATAGCTGCGTCAATGATCTCACGTGTGATGAATGTTTTCGCCAATATTTTCGGATGGCCAACACGTAGCTTAACTTGGTAACACTGCGCGCTGCATTTAGTATAATTTAGTATGATATTTATCGCTAATTTTGTTTCTGACGGTTTCCGAAGCTAAAATAAAGTGACATAAGTCATTGCACTTGTGAAACAGAAATGGCGCATTTTGTGTTGTAATTTTTGATTACACCTCAAAGTTGACGAGTACCGGCTCTATTGTATTAGATGGTATACAAGTATTTCTAGAAACAGTGGCGAGTACAATCAAAGATAAAGGCTTGCACATGCGAACTAATTGGCTGCATAAAAACAACAATGATAATGTTGCTTTGTCATAAACCGGGGCGTTTAAGAAATTTCGGAAAATAAACTCAGTTTAAACCCCCATACATGGCCGGTTAAGTTAAACTCGGTTTAAACTCTCGATTAAGTTTAAACTAGCACTGTAGAACACATTTTTGTGTTAAACGTCGGTTTAAACTCGCACTGTAAAACCGGCTATAAAAGTTGTTTATCACGAAGCTTTAATTTAAACTCTTTGAAAAAAGAGCAGGAAAAAATTGTAAGCAGGAAAATCTATCTTTACGTTGGGGTAATCCTTTTAATGTTCATATTCCTTGGCACATGAACACCAGTAATAGGTATCTCTCGGCTGAAAACTGAATAAACTAAAAAACAACAAACACACATGCAAAATCTCAGCACATTAGGTAAGAATACAGCTAGGTTCCAGAAATCGAGTGAAATCGAAATTGAAAATCGAGTGAATTCGTTTTAAGTGTTCTGCATTTCGAGCTATTCGGAAACTCCGAAATTATTTCGAAATCACAATTTCACTTTGTCTCAATTCCGAAAATTTTTAAATCGAAATCGAATACAGTGAAATGTAGAACACAAAAATTCATTTCTGATTTCATTTCGAGTGAAAGTGAAATGTGGAACCTAGCAGATAATGTCGAATTTTATTTCTTCTGGCTAACTTTTTTATAGTTCGTGTTGTCAATCAAAGTGTAATCTTAAATGAATCAAATATAAGTTCGTTTGTTTGCTAAAGGCGAGCGACGCAAGGCAAGCACGGGTCGGCTAGTGTATTATACGTATTGTATTTGTTTTCATAAAAAAGGGTTAAAACCACTCTAGACTGATTTAAAACGTAAAAACCATTTTAAGAATAATGAAGCATTCAATATTGTTAGGATCTTGTAATTAAAGATAAAATAAAAATCCCCAGAATAAGAAGTTGGAAAAACAGCAAATGAAACGTCGGGAACAGAATGAAATAGTTTCTATTTTAATTCGGAAACCATCGATCAGTAAGCTTAAACATAACTACATATTTTGATTAAATATGTAGAAATTCCAAGAATCAGTGAATAGCCAACTACACAGATGTAAGAAGCTTGTCTGTAGAATTCTAACACTTTTTCCAGCGACAATCAATTTCACAGCTAATTTGTGGTCATTTTTTTTGCCACTTCAAAGGCAGTATAGTAGACTTGCGTTTACTATTTTTATCATTAGTACATATATCCGGCCCCAATTGCTTGGCAATGTGACTTCTACATTGCGCTTTGTTCTACCTAGCCTATACACGCGAAATCAAATTTAAACAGAAATGACATCAAATAATCTTTTTAAAAGGCAATATTATGATTGTTGACATGATTTGTATGGGTTTTATTTCATTTTCATATTCTGCATCTTAAAAATAACGATTAAAAATATGTTATAACTTTTTTTCCTTTCTTCGCATCTCTAAATCGTTTCTCATAGAAATCACCATACCTACCAGTAGTTATACATATTTTCACCACGACAATGCGTGTCCTCACTTAACCCAAGACATGACCCCATTAAGCAGTGAGGAAAATCGATTGTGAATTATTTTTGAGATAAATTGAAGCATACTTCTTGGCAAACTCTAGCCAAGACCAGAACCAACAAAAAAATTATTCGTTGGGTTAGGGTTACCGTTAGCAGTGAAATTTGTGACGAAATATTTTTGGAATCAAATTTTTTTAACACCAAACTCACCCTGATAAGACAACGTAACAAATGATATTTGGACACAAGATTCAGTACAACCGATTGGCTTTAAGGTCCGAACAAACTGTCCATCTTGAATTGTGTACACATTCACGGTTCCATCCTAAAAAAAAAACGAAAAATGGTCATAAAAAAAACAGCTTAAAGTCAAGAGATTTCGACTTACCAAAGATCCAGAAACAACCATATCGAGTTCAGTGTAAATAGCTACACTAGAAATTTCATCATCGTGCCCATAAAGAGTGGTTAGCGGCTTTGGCGAAAAACTGTTCTGTGTATTCAACTGAGCAGCACTTGAGTGCGACTGACTGGGAGCTGGAGGAGGATGACCATATTGATTCGATTGAATGTTCCATATGATGCATGTGCAGTCTTTTGATCCGGTCACCAGATATGATCCACAGTTGTCCAATGACACACAGGTAATTATATCTGAGGAAGAAATGAGCGAAATATGAGCCACATTTCAAAGAGATATCAATAAAGCAGAGACTTACCTAAATGTCGAGTCACTGAAGCAATAGCTTTTCCCTTATGCAAGTTATACACTCTCAAGGAATTGTCCCAAATGCCACCCGAATACAAATGCTTTCCATCCGTACTGACGGCAAACATTTGCGAATTAAGGCTGTACGACGGATGGTATGGCCCGAAAATACGTTTGCGGTTCCTGAAATGATACAAGGAAATGCGTTAGTTAAGGGATTTCCAGGGTCTAAGCGACCAACGCACTTGAGGTTCGTTGTGGTAGCGTCCATTTCCAATAGGAATCCCCTATCCTTATCGAAGGATATCCACGAATTACAACCTAGAATGCTTGACTTTGATATGCTCACCAGCACATCGGGACTCAGCTGAAGGAATGATCGTGGCGGGCTTCGCGGTGGACTTAAAAATACAATTGGATCTTTCGGTGTCGATAGCTCACAGTACACTTGAACAACTTTGTCAAGGAATTGCGTCAGATCGGGTCGCTTAAGCTCGGCTCGTACAAGCTTGATTGCAGTCTCATCTTGAGTAAGGCGCCTCGGATGGGGTTCACGCAATAACTGCGAAGGCACTTGACCAAAATTATTGATCATTCCTGTGGGGGGCCAAAATCAAATGGTTAATACAAGTCACACATGCTTCTACGGGTACTTACCTTCCACAGCTTCGCGTTCGACGGGATTTTCGATTTTGTCCAAATCGACAGCGCCCTCATAAGAACAGTAGTAGAACACGTTCAGTGCTTCTGCGGCTTTAGGACCTTTCTGCTTATAACTAAAAAGGGAAACGAAAACTGAAACGTGTTCGACTATAGTCGACTACTAACCCAAAAATTAAATCGATCCAGTTATGTAGATTTTGACTGACATACTCCGACTCCAGTGCTCGCCTATGGATGGCAATAAACTCTTCGGGTGTGGTCGCCCACGGTGGTAGCATCACGTCATCCACTTTCTCCTTGGTCAGCTGGAGGTGTCCCAAATCCAATCTGCAGCAAGTACATTAGTCATTCAGACAAACAGTCTCAATTCAATCACCTCTACTCACTTGTTCATATTTTTCAGAAACTCTGGAAAGTAGAAGAACTCTGGAATCAACTCCTTCACATCATTAGGATTGTCCATCAGCAGCTTCCAGGTCTGTGGAATGGAATGAAATTGACGATCGGCGACATCGAAACGTCCACTTTGCAGTTCAATGTGCAGCGATGTGAATGGCTCCACACGCAGTAGGTAGTGCAAGACACCCGCTGAGTTGGAATAGTGTGTACCGTAATGGAATTTGGGTATCATGCCAGAGGGATCTTCGAAGCTATCGTATTTCGTTCGAACTTCAGCTTCATTTTTGGCATTTATCTAGGAGGCAGATGATTTAGTTGAGGTTGCTATCAGTTGGAATCGAAAACACTTACCACTCCCACGGGCTTGGATAGATCGCGGAATGACTTGGGGTCTGTAAGATCGAGGATATCACTTGTGTAGTCGGCCAATATCCATGGGAAAACCGGATATTGACTGAGGTCATTGTAGGAACGACCTAAATACAAAGATGGTGACTGGTTGAAAGGGTATACGCGAGAAAATTAGTGTTACTCACCAGCAATGGTGTTCAAATACATTAGATATTCGAAGTTGGATATCTCACGGTTCACCCATTTTTGTGTAAGTCCAGAGGACCGCAACAATTCAGCAGGAGAACGCCCGGAACCGTACAAAATATTTGGTGGCTGTAGACTGAGAATCTTTGTGAATACTTTGTTGCGCGTCTGTGGAAACAAAATTTGTGCATCGATTACCATTTAAGAAATTGGTGATTGTGAAACTATGTAGAAGATGTCATAAATATCTAATATGTGCTTCCTCTCTGTTCTTGGTGGTCATTGTCTTTGCTATGTTGGAGCAGCTTTAGGTGAGCGCAACTATGACGAGAAAGGTTCTTAATATTGTGAGTTCAGGATTTGTTTTGGCCTAATCGAATTGTAAACAGCCCGCCCCACCAATTATCAGAGGACAAGAGGCTAAAGGTTTTTGTCGATATGCTAAGCAGTTTAAGAGACTGCATAGCTAATTTCATGATTAAAATATGTTCGGCGATTCCAACCGTTCAATATTTCCAATTGATAATCTTTGTTAACATTTTGTTTATGGAAAAAAAAATTTAAGTTATGTGGAGCCAAGAACGTTTATGTTATATGAAACATGGTTTCGCGGTATATACCTAGAGGAGTTCGTCGAATTTAAGTTGTGGACTAAATAATAACGTTCTCTAGTTTATACTATCAACCTAATGCAGACTCGTAATTTGCAAGAAAATCTCGTAAGAAAATCCTTAGTAAAGCCCTTTGTACATGGTCGTTGAAGAAATATTTCTTGAAACAGATTAACGCAGAACATCAGCAGCCATTTTCATAGTAGAAACCCCTTCAACAGCAGAAATCGTGATAACGGCTATCAAATAGCGGGAGTGCAGTGCAGACTTACGCTCAGGCGGCATTAGAAAATTCAAATAACGTTGAAATTTCATCGGACCCTGTTGCTCAAGTTTTCTCAGTTATTCTCGCGAAATTAAAAAAACAGAGCACAATAAATAAAATTATTGTCGATAGTAATTTTAGGAAAATGCGTATTTACTTCAACTAGAATATGAATGAAAACAAGTTTTTAAAAATATGTACCTATACTTGGAATGCAAACGGACTTTTGCAAAAACCTGACGCATTGGAAATATTCATGCGAGAAAAAGATATTGACATTTGCTTGGTTTCTGAAACTCAAAAAGAAAAGAAATTGCATTTAAAAATAAAAGGTCGCTCTTCGGGAAAAACGAGAGGCGGATCATCTTTGTTTATTAAAGCCTGCATTAAACAATATGAAGACCGAAAGATAGAGCTTGAAACTTTGCAACTAATGCACAGTTCGAGTAAAGAAAAGCCAACGTGTTCTTAAAATCACATCTATTTACTGCTCACCGCGTCTCGCGCTTGAAAAAGTGATTTTACTAACTTGTTTAAATCATCTAATTTTATTATTGGCGGTGATTTTAATGCAAAACATACATTTTGGGGTTCTAGATGCATACTGCAAAACTGAGCGTTTCACTTACGACACCTTATGAACTTGAGGTTGAGATTAACCGCGTCGTTGAGATATTACAACTCACCTTCTTCGCCCAACCCAAAGCAAAAACCGAAATAAGAGAGTTGGTCAACCAAAAAAGAAAAGCGGGTATAAAATGCCAACAGATTCGTTCGATTTTCTACGATTTTCGTAGAAACACTAGCAAAAAATTTTGCGCCTACCTATTACCAGACAATGACCCTAATTAGAGGCTCATAAAATCCTTTCAATATTTTACTGGCGACGGGTGATTGGATGTGGTAAAAACCCAGCGAGTTACAAAGAAGCAGTACCTGTGATCGCATCCGCCTGAATGCCACATACATTTCAACAACTAGATATCTATTATTATTATTGAAAAAAAAAGAAATAATAATTACTGCAATAATTAATTGGTGAAAGTAGATGACAGTTCAAACATGTGTCGAAAATAAATCAATTCACTTCGTTAATACCAAAATACACAATGTAATAATATTGCACACATTTTCTTTTATTTACAAATGGTAAAAATGGATAAAGTAGAGAAAAGCAATAACCATTTAATTGGTCAAAAGTGCGCTGGTAGAAAAATATCCCCTTAAGGGAAATTGTTCTGCGCTTCCACAACTGCGTTTAGTTAACTGTCAAATTATTTTGTACTGCGAAACTGAACGAGTTAAACCAGAAGTTTAAACTCTCGGTCAGGTTTAGTTAAACTTCAGTTTAAACTCTGACTGTGCAACTGGGCATAGACTTCTTTCTTTGGGGTTATTTGAAAGAAAAGGTGTACGTCGATAAGCCAGCAACAATTCAAGAGCTAAAGAATGAGATAATTCGGCACATTAACGTTATAGAACCTCAATTAAGCCTCAGCGTCATCGAAAATTTGGACCATCCGCCGAGGTCACGGCAGCCATTTGGCCGATATTTTGTCCCAAACATAATTGAACCATACCAATATTATCATAATAAAAAGAAATGACAATAATTTCCTAAATAATTTGTGTTTTATTCAAAATTAACATCGGCCCTTAAAACTTAACCACCCTTTATATACTCGTGATATACCAAAGGAAGATGAGACTATCCTTGCTGCGTTTGCCGTTTTCAAACGTAGCAAATAAAGTAAATGAATGGACGAGGGGCCGGCGAATCGCCCTCAACGAAACTAAATCTGTTCACGTGAACTTTGCATAAAAAAAACGAATGACTTTCCAACTTTCTTAAATTGCCCAGAATACCTTTTGCGAACGAAGTTAAATACCTGGATATGACACTGACCAGACGCAAGGAGATCGAGCTCAGTACCGAGAACAAACTGCTTCTATACTAGCAAGTGATAAAGCCGGTGTGCGGATCTACGGTATACAACTTTGGGGTTGCACCAAGAAAACAAATGCCAATATTATACAATCTTTTCAGAATAAAGTGCTTCGAGAAATTGTAAAAGCACCGTGGTGTGTGGGTATATTAGAAACGACGATAACCACAGGGATCTCGGAATACCTACAATCGAAGCTGAAACTACAAGCTTTGCGCGAAATCATAGAAACCGACTAATCGGACACACCGTCAATACAGTCCTATAAATTTTGTATGAAGAACAAAAACTTTCGACTTGATGATATAGGGATTAACCGCGTCTAAATTACGGAACATGCAGGATCTTTTATTGGAGTGTAACCTGTCAAAAATGTACATTTACTAGACATACCAGGGAATTGGAATTGGCCGATGAACTCACTGGAATAGGAACAAAGATAATCTGGGCATACCAGTCGCCACTTGCAAGAAATAATTAAAGCCAGATGCTATCGAGAGTGCAAATCGTAAGTGGACATTAGGTACATGTCTAGCGACAAAACAAAATTGGATTTACAACGCTCTAAGAATTTGATTTCCCTCATCAGAATGCATGTCGGCAGCGGCAATACAATAGGCGTACGCCGTAAGACTAGGCATTTTTCTAAACAACTTTTGCAGAACCTGTATGGAGTACGGTGTATGGATGAAGAAGAGGAGAAAATTGTTCCTCACATTCTTTGTTGAAAGCTTCACTTGGGAGCATTCCCTTAAAAAGGCTTAGATGATCTGACAAACATCGACATCAAAAGCATTTTACGCTTTATAAAATATATGGATCTTAAAATGTTTCAACGAGTAGGGATCTCATGATTCGTTTTTCGTGCTATCACAATGGACTTAAGTATGTTGCCGTTTCCTAGCTGGCACCCACTTTCAACCAAAGAATAATATGTAGGTTATATGAATAATATGTGCGTTATATAAATGTTGCCCCATCCCACTTACCTTTGTTGTAAAATTTAAAAAATAACTGGTTTGATCTACCAGAAAGATTTCCAATGCACTGCGCCTCAGATTGTATTTACGCAAGTGTACCTCGCGAATTTTACTTATAGAAAACCTAAAGCGAAATTTAAATTATGAATATATAATTTTTAATTAAATACAATATTCATGTGTCGTTACCTAAAATCATTCTTTTCTCCATCTTCTGTCGGTGGACTAAGGTCGACAAAAGTAAACACAGCTTGATTGACTTCGATGCGTCCTTTCACTTTGGTCATTAGGGTTATCAATTCGCAATCCTGTGAAATCACAGCCTTTTCTAATGGAATATCCTGTTGAGATTGTGCTTCGATTGTTAGACGGAGTTCATCTTCTAACATTGAATTGTCATCGTCGAGAAAGTCGCGTACAACCGCGGTCTTGATAGTCGAATCAAATTCAGATAGTTCCCTGTAAGTAAGCAAATTTATTTTTTTCAGAACGTTGGGATACATTCGATTTGTTTTTTTTTTAGTTACTTTGTATCACAAGCATTTGCAGCATTATCTCTAAGGTTAGCAGCATTTTCATGCTTATTTGGGTAAAGTTGCGGTTCGAGTTTAAGTCGCATTCTGGCCACGTTCTCGTGGTTGGAGAGAGTCCAAAATTCTTCAACTGGTTGGCTGGAAATATAAATGGATAAAAAAATGTTACCTATCGTGATAGAAATGTATGCTATGCAGTTCAAAAAGGACATTAAGTTTAAAATTATGTAGATAAAAAGAATACGCTAAGTTCGGAGTGGTAATGGTGACCAATTATAGTATTTAGGCTGTTGCTATTCGCACGTTGTTCGGGACACGACTACGTAACGAAATGTCAAAGTTTATATTGCTTCAAGTTGGGGTAGTGACTCGCTACGCTCGCGGCAAGGACTCTAAAGTCTAAACTCCAATATAATCATTTTCGGATATTATGCCGTACGTTAAGGATCCAAATTTTATATTTATAAAGAGTTTTTAATGAAAATAGGATTACATTACGTTGATTACGTAGTCGTGTCCCGAAAATCGGTAAACGTCAGTTCAGTACAAAATCTGTCAAAATGAACGTGCGAATAGCCACTTCGTAGTATTTAATTGACGCAGCAATTCTAGTGTGAGGCATTGTAATGTGATTTTCTAAATGAATGAGAAATTAACTATAGCTTAACACGAACACACTCTTGTCGACTTTAGAATATGTATTTTTTATGTCAATTTTAAGGACGAGGATGTTTTTATAAAACAAATATTTTCTTGGACGTTTTCCTTTTCTAGTCGTCTTCGGAGATCGGAAGGGGAAAGAAGACAAAGTCAGGGACGGGTCATGGATGAAATGGGAAATCGGTAGATATCGGAGTGAGAAAAAAAACACAATTTTTGTTTAGTCGATTTATTTATTCTTTCAATTTTCAAAGGCGAATACGACAGACGAGATCTAACTTCGATGTTCCCGTGAACCCCTCTGTCCACAATGACATAAAAAGATCATTTTTGACTAGTCGCAATCGCAACTACATCTACAATACAATAATAAATTAAATTGGATAATTATTATTTGGGCCGATCCCGGCGGTACTGCAATACCGGGCCAACCCGCGACAGAGGTGGAGCAAGCTCCTAGCACTCCGTCTAATTCCAAAAATCAGTTTAACATTTGTTGTCCTCCGATGGAGGATCTATCAGATGTTAAGCTGATAAGAACAGATACTACACTTTGATCTTAGCCATAAGGCCGAGAAGCGATAACTAAACCATGATCAATGACAGATACTTGAGTAAATTTCAACAGAAAGAGAATGCGAATTATAATATTTAATGAAAAGAAAATGAGCTTAGGCAACTCAAATAAATTTTTCTTATCTTGTGCAGTGGTAGGTAGCCAGGTAGATAAGGTAGCTTAGCTATACGGGTAGGTATATCATGTGCATTCGCATATTGCCATCAGTATTCATTCAGTCATACATTTATTTTAGGTTTCATAGAGAATTCGGATTGTACTGTGCTGGTGTTAGGGCGAGGGTGATCTTGACTCTTGGAGATGCTAAATATGAAAATTTGAAATAAATGCCCCCATTCCCACAGCCACAGTGTAGCTGAAGAGATGGCTCGCCTTTGACCAACATTTCAATAAAATAGGAGGCTAACAAAAAATGGAAAAACAATGCAAAAAAAAAAGCGTTTGGCAATTTCTCTATTCAAGTGACAGATCTTGCATTAAAAATGACAAAATGTCATCAGCATCACTATTTTGCGTCCACTATCCACGTATTGCCTGAACACAATGGACAATGGACTCTACACTGTATGCAGCACAAAAATGTTGAAACTGCATACGAGTTAGATATTCATATTATGTAGGGTAGATACTTTTAACACGTGCAGTTTCTCATGAAGTACCTAATCATAAGCATACCAAAAACATAAATGTAAAAAAATGTAAATGTACGCCAAGTTCTTAGTTTAAAAACATGTTAAAAAAAATTGGTGATTGTTGAAGGTTTTGGCTTAGGCTGCAGTTATAGCTATCAGTAAAATGCATCCGTAAAAAAATGGTTTCACTTTTTTGGAGCACTTAAACTTAATTGTTGAACTCAATCCTGGTCTTAAAATGTTGCTTTTGAATTATAAAACTAATTCGTAAAAAAAAATTAAGCAATTGACCTTTAAATTTTCTAAAAAAAGAATTTCTTTATTTTTCCGTACGAAAAACTTTTTCTGTTCAACTTCTCAACCAGTTTCACGAAGTATTCCACTGAATTCCTATGATGTGCTATGGTTAAATGTTTCAGTTTTGTTCTGTTTCGTGTTTTTACGGATGCATTTTACTGATAGCTATAACTGCAGTCTTAATTAGTTCCGAAGTTAGAGGGGAGTCGAAAACAAAACAGTCTGAGTTTGTTCCTGAAAAAAGGGCAAGTGCCTTTGCACTAGAGAACTTGGCAGCACTTTGACTTAGCATTCTATTCAGCCAGGTATATTTTATTAATAAAATTATTAATAATTAATAATAATTAGATAAAGAAAAGTCGAAAAATTCCAACAAACTGCCAGTGCAATCGCAATGTCGCCAGAGATCGCAATCAGTGCATTTCGGACAATATGTTCTGCAAATTTTTCCAGTTTTAATTGGAACGTATTTTTCTCATTTTTAGGGCCGGTTTGTTCACAGCTGGTTAAATCTGTGGTTAGGTTATCATAGATTTAGTTTAACCCATGATTAAATAACTATGATAACCAAAAAGCGTTTGTTCACTTATTTTTCACTTTGGTCACCAAACCACAGATTTGCGACAAATTGTTCCAGTTTTCCAGTTTATTTGTCAATTCAGTTGTTAGATTTAATCAATAGTCAATAGTTGTCACAACCACAGCAATGCATGCAATTTTTTCCACACTGTCTTGCATTGTATTCATCTGCCAGTTGTTGAAAATGCGTCCACATAGCAGATACGAATGCAACACACTATTGTGCTATTATTATTTATTAAATTAATTTTTATTTTTGAAAGAAAGTTGTTTTGTTTTAGCTTGAACAAACAAAATTCCAGAATTTCCTTGGTTAATGTCGTTAATCGACCAAAATCGCCTGGTTATCGATTTCTGTGATTAACTAACCAAATCATGGATTCTCTGGTTAAAATTTGACTGAACAAACAAATTCTATGATTATCAGCTGGAACAACCATTGATTAGAGTTAACCAAAGATGAACAAACCGGCCCTAAGTATGTTTACTAGATTTTCAAAAATTAAATGTACATATTAAAATTTGGACAGAACAACTTTAGTTCAGTGTTCAGTCGAATCAAACAGTACAGAACAGAAAATGTTTTTTATTTTTTTTTTTGACAGAAAGATTATGTATGTGTAACAAAAAACTGATTTCCAACTGTGAACATAAAAGATAAAATAATTCTGTACACATACGTCATATTTAACAATATTGATTAATTATTGGCCCGACTTTCGTCAGGCCCTGCCAAAAATTCTAATTTAGACTCATTAGAGTGCTCCTCTCCACGGAAATCTTTAGTAAAAGGCGAAAGATTTATTCGACACTGAAGAGAAGCCAGAGTGACGAATGACACATTTCCAGCGACTACTAGACACATTTTGTACAGAAAGTGAATGTGAACTATTAGATGAAGTATAATTTGCTTCTTTCTTATGCCTAGCAGCCTAGCCCACCCTTGCCTTCCCTAGGTAGGTAATTGAGTTGAAAATTAAATGGGTTCACTCGCGTGTAAAACTGCACACAGAACACAGAAGTGGACTTGCGGAGAATCAGCAGTTTTATTACCGTGTAAATGTTTGATCCTGCTGACAGATGAAAAACAAAAAAATAATATTCAAGAGAATATATACAGAGAATTGGCTGTCGCAATTGAACTATTTAAGTGATCACTGATCTGATCACTAATCCGATGATGAATTGCTGGTGTAAATCGAAATAGCAATAATTTCTACCAAAGTAGAAACTTGTTTACAAAACGAGTCAATGTCTTTTTTTGCAGAAAAGTCGTGGATATTACCATTTGGGATATAAAGGGTCCGCCAAATAACTTTTTTTTTTGAAAATGCTATAAAAAAAAACTACTGAATATTTAAAAGTACAATCCTTCGGTTAATAATGGAAAATAATTTCATTCAAATGGCTGCCTCGGCTGGCCATGCAGTAGCCTACACGATCGGTCCAATTTTTAAGCACATTATCGATTGTGTGCAGCTGTATTTCACCAATGGCTTCGCGAATATTGTCCTTTAAAGCGTCAATTGTCTCTGGCATGTCGGCGTAACACTTATCTTTTACGGTACCCCACAAATAATAGTCCAACGGTGTCGAATCGCAGCTCCGCGGTGGCCAAACGACATCAGCTCTGCGGCTGATAATGCGATCTTCAAAAACAGGGCGCAAAACATGGAGTGTAGCTTCTGCTGTGTGGCACGTAGCGCCGTCCTGTTGAAACCAAATGTTGCCAATATCCTCCTCTTCAATTTTTGTGAACAAAAATTCGTTCAACATGGCCCGATAACGATCGCCATTGACTGTAACGGCCACTCCTTGCTCATTTTCGAAGAAAAATGGCCCAATTATGCCTCTGGACCAAAATCCGCACCAAACAGTTTTTTCTCGGGTGTACGCACTGTTTTTGGCTTTTCACGTTTTGGTTTATCGATGAGGATGCCAGTTTCTTTCACTTTTTTCACAAGATAACGAACATACGGAGCTGACGGTGCTTCTCTTCTTCCAAAATCCGTACGCAATTTTCGCAAACATTCTGCAACATTACCATGATTTTCAAAGTAATGTCGCAAAAGAAGGATGAAAAACTGTGACATCTACTACGGTGATTGCTACAGAGAACAGAAGCAGCGTCTATTCGGATGCGGATTCGTTGTAAGCGGCAGACTTAGGCAAGAAGTCTTGAGCTTTCGACACGTTAGTGAGCGCCTTACAACTATCCGCATCAAGGCTAAATTCGCCAACATCAGCCTGATATGCGCTCACGCCCCCACAGAAGATAAGGACGATGCTACCAAAGAATGTTTCTATGAGCTCCTCGACAAAACATATGAGCAATGTCCTAAGTACGACGTTAAAATCGTCTTAGGTGATTTTAACGCCAAAATAGGAAAGGAGGACATCTTTGGTAGCACTATCGGAAAGCACAGCCTACACGACACCACGTCTGGAAACGGACTTAGGCTAATTGACTTTGCTGCGGGACGTAATGCTACTATAGCAAGCACACGGTTTCCACACCTCAACATTCACAAAGGAACATGGCGGTCACCAGACCATCAAACGGTCAATCAAATTTACCATGTTGCGATCAACGCAAGGCACTCCTCCAGTATTCTAGATGTGCGAACTTTCCGAGCGGCCAACATAGACTCGGATCACTACCTTGTTGTAGCCAAGGTACGTATGCGGATATCCCAGACACCACAACAACGAGGAAATACTGTGAGAAGATTCAACGTTGAACGGCTACAAACGCAACAAACCGCCAGAACTTTTGCCGATCGCGTCTCCCTCAACCTCTCGAGTAGTCCTGTGCAGCCAGCATCAAGTGCTGAAGACCAGTGGCATCGATGCCAAGAAGCCATCAGAAAAGCCGCGACTGATGTGCTAGGTTTCACCCGACCACCACCGCGAAACCCCTGGTTTGATGAAGAGTGCCGGCAAGCACATGCAGCAAAGCAACTGGCCTACAAAGCGGCGCTGCAGAGAAGGACGAGAGCAGCTCGTGAGCTCTACGAGCAAAAAAGGAGGGAAGAACACCGTCTTCTCCGGAGGAAAAAGAAAGAGCATGAGAAGCGCGCGATCGAGGAAATAGAGAGGTGTTACTCCAGGAACAATGTTCGGAAGTTTTACCAAAAGGTAAAAAGAACGTGTCACGGGAACAAGGCCCGAACAGAGACCTGTAGAGACGAACAAGGAAACCTTGTAGTAGAGTCACAGTCGGTGCTGAGGACATGGAAAAACCATTTCTGCAGACTGCTAAACGGCGAAGACGACACAAATTCCGCTGTCAGGCAGAATGAACCATTCAACCTGGGCGATGAAAGCCAAGACTTCCGTCCACCTGACCAAAATGAGGTAAGGATAGCAATATCCAAGCTGAAGTCCAACAAAGCTGCAGGACCGGACGGTTTATCGGCCGAGCTTTTTAAGGCAGCGGGGGATGACTTGGTAGAGAGCATACACCAACTCGTTTCTAAAATTTGGTCAGAGGAAAGTATGCCTGAAGAATGGAGCCTCAGCATTGTTTGCCCGATCCATAAGAAAGGAGACCCTCTAAACTGCGCCAACTATAGAGGCATCAGTCTCCTTAACATCGCTTACAAAATCCTGTCTTCCGTACTGTGTGAACGCCTGAAACCATTTGTCAACGAACTGATTGGACCCTACCAGTGCGGTTTTAGGCCCGGTATGTCCACAACCGACCAAATATTCACACTACGGCAGATCCTGGAGAAAACCCAAGAAGTCCAAATCGATACTCATCACCTATTTATCGATTTTAAAGCCGCATATGACAGCATTTATAGAGACGAGCTATACAGAGCCATGTCTAGTTTTGGCATCCCTGCCAAACTTGTCAGATTGTGCAGAATGACGATGGAGAACGCTCGCTGCTCCGTAAAGGTCGGAAACAGTCTCACCGAGACCTTTGATGTCAAAAAAGGATTTAGACAAGGTGATGCGCTGTCATGTGACTTTTTCAACATCATTCTTGAGAAAATTGTGCGAAACTCGCAAGCCAACACCAGGGGCACAATTTTCCAAAAGTCTGTGCAACTACTTGCATACGCTGACGACATCGACATCATTGGCAGGACACAGAGAGCTGTCACTGGTGCGTTTGCAAGTATCAGTACAGAGGCGGCAAAAATGGGTTTGGTGGTGAATGAGGGCAAAACAAAATATATGCTGTCAACTAGAAGGGACACACAACATCGACGAATCGGACAGAACGTCACGATAGACAGCTATAACTTTGAGGTAGTTCGGGACTTTGTCTATCTCGGCTCCGCTATTAATTCTGAAAATGACATCACATCAGAAATCAAGCGAAGAATTACACTTGCCAACCGCTGTTACTTTGGCCTAAGAAGGCAATTGATTAGTAAGGCCCTGTCGAGAAACACTAAGGAGACTCTATATAAGACCCTCATCATCCCAGTCCTGCTTTATGGCGTAGAATCATGGACGTTGTCAAAAGCGGATGAAGATCTCCTTGGTCGCTTCGAACGCAAAATTCTTCGAGTGATTTTCGGTCCCGTTTGCGTTGACGGGCTTTGGAGGAGGAGATTTAACAGCGAACTCTACGAGCTGTACAGCGACATCGACCTTGTCAGAAAAGTACGTATCAGTCGACTAAGATGGCTAGGACATGTAGAGCGAATGAACACCAACGCTCCGGCCCGAAGAGTCTTCGATTCCAACCCGGAGGGACAACGCAGTAGAGGAAGACCTCGCCTTAGGTGGCGCGCACAAGTGGAAGGGGACCTCAACCAACTTGGAGTGCGCAACTGGAGGCAGTTAGCCAAAGATCGTGCTAACTGGAGAGGCGTGTTGGTTGAGGCCCAGGTCCACCCGGACTGTAGCGCCATCTAAGTAAGTAAGTCGCAATATTTCCCAGCGTTGTTCAAGCGTATACACAACCATATTCGTTCAGCGGAAGAATAAAACTAATTATCTGTCAAATCAGACATGAGCTAAGTGTTACCATTCGCGAAATAAGCACTAGTTGAAAAAAAAAACGTTAGATGGCGGACCCTTTACATTCTGATGCTCATCTGAATATCTTTGAACCTCCCGTATTATTTCCACCGTGTAATTTTAGCTGTCCAAAACGGCCGGCGTTAGGCAATAAAGCCCAAGCAAATAACACCCAAGTAAATTTGGAAATAAAGACATAAAAGAAAATTCGTACAACTTGTTGTTGCAATATCAACGAAACTTTTTTTTGTTTCCAATTATTGACTTATTATTCATTAGTCATTACCTTGAAAATATTTCCAAATATTCGTCGAAAATCGCATCAATTTCTCGTATGAATTTCGTTTTCAAGAATTTTCTAAACAAATCTGTTTAGTGTTCTTTCTAGTAAATACATTTTTGGACACTATGTTGTGACGATTTCCTATTCTAACACATTTTTGGCAGTAATCTGTTTAATTGGCGTTAGGCATTAACGCGAAAATCATTTTGAAAATAACGCCCAAAAAAATCTCGCACAATTTTTTGTTGCGAAATTTTTCGTCCCCCTGCATGGGATTTCTGTTCGACAGCAAATACTTTTTGCGTTTTATTTTCGCCTTGTTGTAAATTTTTGGGCGTAATGCATTTTTTTTCGAGTTATTTCTAAATCGATTTGGGTGTTATTTCCTTGAGCGCTATTGCCTTTTTGATTATATAGATTTAATTTTAGCACATGGTCGATGCAAATCTCTTGGATTTTCGAATGGCTTACATTTAGTCACAGAAAACGTCTATAAAGAAGTGCCCTGCTAACTGGTGAGCCTAAAATTGGTAGAAAATAATCTCAAACGGGATCCCTACGTTATCCCCTTTTCCAAAATCCCTTATTGGGCAAAATCTCTCATTGTTTTCTTATCTTTTTCCAAAATCTCCCGGGACGAAACCCCCTTTGCAAAATCATACATTGTTCCCAAGCAGGGGGGCAGCATGCACCCTCTAAGTATCTCACTTTTTAACACCATTTTTAGGTGTCGCGACGGCAGAATTAATAACGACAAATCTAAAAATGGGGGATTTTGCTCTGGGGATTTTCTCCTAGGGTCTTTTGGAGTAAGGGAGGAAAGGGAGATTTCATCACCAACCCGTCCCAAAGAGTAGTAGTTACTAATTTTTCGTTTTTAATGTTTTTTTCAACAAATCTTTGTGCAAATCATATAAATTCACTCACTAAAAACGCAATTTAGAAAAATAACTCAATGCATTAATAGGCGTATTTTTGGGGCAAAGTTTTGATACATTTTTTGAAGTGGTTTTGTTAAAAAATCTTTGCTAGTTTTTGAAAGAAGTCACTTCAAATGCTTTCAAATTCACTTCTCACCGCTTCCAAAGCAGGGGCCGAATCGTCTCATCCGCAAACGAGCTATATGTGCCGGAATTTGTTTTTGTTTCGAGTGTAAAATCGGTTGATTCCGTGAACGTATAGCTCGTTCACGGATGCGGCGATTCGGCCCCTGGTCCAAATTTGTTTTTCTTTTTTGCCGGATTTTTCAACAAATCTTCGGAGTTTTCGACTACGAAAAACTTTTTGAAATATTTCGGCTGAACATCATCCGATTTGCATGAGGATTTTTTTGTTGGATTCGCATTGAATCACATTGAAATGCTACGGAGTCGAAAATTTTAAATTTAAGGCCCGTTACACCTCCAAGTTAAAAAAAAAGAAACAACAAAAAATCCCATAATTCGAAAATCTCTAAGCCTGACATTTTCAAAACAACTGATGTGTATTTCTGTGTGGAAATATTTCTTAAAGTTTGGTCAAAATTGGAAAAAGAGCCCATAAAAAAAAGCATAGCAAACGCGTTTCTCCTTCACTTCGAAAAGTAATCCGTTGATTAATCTGAAACTTACAGAATTTATCTATGTATATGAAATGGAAAGAGTGCAAGTTGATTAAAGGTTTTCAAGTTTTCTGATAGATGGCGGTGAACACCCAAATCTTTAAATTACACTACTATGTACCTGACAATTACGGGAGCCTTGTAATTTGGTACATACACGTCTATTGCCTCTAGAAAACATTTAATAAACTATAGGTGGGATCGGGAAAAGGGGCTAAAAACCAATAAAAAAATTGCAATTGCCATTTTTCGAGACTCGTGGGAGCTAAAGTTTTTGATTTGTTTGTATGGGAGACAATTCCTGATGAGTACGGGTAGCTTCTGTTAGTTAGATATGTATAATTGGGAATTTTGTAAATTAGTTTTTGATAAATAAATAATATGAAAGTTGTGCCTGACTCAGGTGTGGGTTAGATTAGGTTTGTTGATTGGCGCAGATTAGTTTCTGCGATACCTACGCCAATACTGAGAGAATGTGATGAAATGAGATGAGATAGGTATGTGCATTGGGCAGTCCTACCAAAGTGTGCTTAACTCAAAAATTCATCACATACCACAGAGTTGGTTAATTATGTCGACTTCCCCACGAGCACATCCGTTTCAAAGTTCGAATGAAAGCCGTCACTCAGCAATTTAATATCTAATAAAGTCTAATATTTGTATTCAAGCTTCATTCGATGCTGGAATGGAATGTCTTAGAGCAGGACCCTCTTCAAACACAAATAAACAAACAGTGAAATCATCTTTGGAGGCAGGCAAGCTTGCCTTCTCCTAAGACTTCTAAATGAGGTATAGCGCTCATAGAATTTCAATGAGCTCTACAGGCCACGGAATAAAAGTGCGCAAATTTTAACAAGAACATTTAGTTATTTTTATTTTTTGTTTCTTCCAATTTTTAGATCTTTTTTTTGTTTTTTAGTTTCAATGAGAACAAACATGGTGATGAAAGTAATTTACAACAACGACAATGATTAAGGTTTCTGATTTTGTACAATGGATGTCGCTTATTATTCCACGAACTCCGATTGTGGCGATGAATTAGCTATGTGGCGGCAGTATAAGGTAATCCGTGAGGTAAGGCTGGGTGTGCGGCATGCAAGTTAGACGGCGATGGTTCTGGCGGCAACAACTGGTGCTGGGGCAGCGACAATTGGAGCGGCAATAGTCTTGGCGGCAACAACTGGGGCAACGGCGGCAACTGGGACATCCTTTTGGACGACGGCGTTGAATCCATTGATGTCATCGGCGTAGTAGTTGACAATACGACGGGAACCATCGGGTTCGATCAGGGAGTATGATCCACGGACGACATCTCCATCGCGGGTCTCCTCTTGGGTCTTTGAGTCACCGGTGAGGGTGTCTTGCACATCGTATGCGAACCTGTACTGGGGGAAGGAATCGACCTCTTCGGCGGCGACAACTGGGGCGGCAACAACTGGAGCGGCGACAGCTCTAGCGGCTACAACTGGGGCTGGGGCGGCAACAATTGGTGAGGCGAAGGCACGACCGGCAACGACTGGTGCAGCAACTGGAGCAGCATAAGCAGCCCTGGCGACCAATGGAGCAGAGTAGGCAGAGTAGTATTGAGCTGTGTATGGCGAGGCGTACGCCAAAGGTGCTGGGGCTGCGGCGGCTACCAAAGGAGCTGCTGCGGGTAACAAACCAGCCTTAGCTGAGATAGCCAAAGTGGAAAGAACTGCAATCTGTAAAGGAATTCAAGCGCGTTAGTGTATGTGTGTATGTGAGTGTATAATCCAAGATAATAATCCAACGAGTGCTATATAGGTATATCCACAGTGGGAAAACTACTTACAATAAGCGGACTCATTGTAGGCTTAGGAAGGATTGTTTCTCACTGTCTGATGCTCTAAAGTGAACTGACATACCGCTGAAACGGTTGCGCGTCTTTTTATACCCAAAAACGACTTCCATACGCCATCCGTTGATTTGAATATTTCGTTCCGAGTCTGGACGTAAATTTCGCGTTTTCAATTTCAAAATCGCACTCGCTTCGCAGTCGTGGCACGTAAATCGGGTAATACCATGGCAATATGCACACTGCGGATAATTGTTATTCAATTTTCATACAATGAAGTTTCGAACTTCATCACATCACCTACACACACACACACACTCATCCAGCGGGTGAATGGCTGAAATAACCAAAAAAATACATATAACAATATTCGAAGCGCTTTTTTTTTTTTGGTTATACTTTTTGGCAATAGTGTTTCCTCCTATACTTGTGAAAATATAAAGCAGACCACCGAATGCCAGCATGCTTCGCCTGATTTTTCCAGGGCAATTGCGTGAATCTCTTCGAATTCAATACACGATGAAGGTGGATGGCGGTCGATCGATCGATGGTATGTCTCCGAATACTATTTCGTATCCTCTTCACTTAGAATGCCGACGATTTTGTGCAAATTTATGATAATGGGTCATAAGGAAGTGCGAAACTAGACTGACAGTAATTCACGAATTAAAATTCGATTTTATTGTGACTTTTAACTAGGGTTTCCTTCAGAATGACAAATTAGAGCATTTTCGAAATTAATCGAATGTCGAATTTCGAATAATGCGGATGTCATTCTTTTTCGTCAGAGACCACAGTAGTGGTGCCATGCTATAGCAATTGATGTCAACAAAATGCCACAAAACGTCAAAAATTCTCTCTAACTCAAACACACCTTTATAATTTTCTAATACAAATTGGCTGACTGTGCGATTTGGCGCGTACTGATTCTTTATGATGTAGTACGTTGCATCTTGCATGGCACACGGAAATTACATAGAATATTCGCAAGTTCTGACAGTCCATTCACATGAACATTGCATGTATACCAAGAAAATGGTCGCAATTTTAGCCATCAGTTTCTAATTTGAAGTTAAGTTCGAACGAATGTATTATTCGCTAGTTTGTAGAACGCGATTTAATGTTGTGGATCACGAATAAACTTTGACAAGGGTGTTTTCGTTCACGGCAAAAAGTTTGGAATTCAAAATTTCGTTGTTTGAACTGTTAAACTTGTTTTCTTAATACATTTTCATGGGATAATTAATTATCGTAATCTTAGAAATAAAATGTGCAATTTTCTGTTCATAAATACATCAGAAGTGGTTGTTCGCATTCGCATTGTTCTATTCGTTCGTTCGCTCTCATGTGAATAGTTCTTAACAGTGAGAATGCAAGGAGATTGTATTCTTCCGTACTTACTTACCCCACGTTGGGCGCCATTTTGTTGTTTGTCTTGCTTCGGGTCGCTGCTGGCAGGCTTGCACCCGCTCTCTAAGCTCGCCGGATGGCGTGGGAGCTTGACCCAGGCACGTAACAAAAACCGTCAAATCATGCCAGTCTTTCGACGTAGAGGCAATTTCTCGTCAAAGTCATATCACCTCGACGTGGAAAGACTGGTATGTTTTGTTAAGTTTTCCGTCACTAGTGCTCACTTCCGAAATGGCGATTTAATTAGCACTGTTTGTAGAACATTTTTACAAAACAAAAATAACTGGCCACTACTTGACAGACTCTTCCCTTCACATAGAAGTATCCTACCTATGAGCTAGTTCATCAACTTATAGCACTTGAAGGAAATTTAACCAAGAAATTTGACATTCGATTTCGTTTGCGATTATTGTAGCCATTACACACACTCATTCAGCTGGAACCCTTTGGGTTGGTGAATTTTAACAAATTTGAGAGAGCCGTCAACCCACTGAGAAGCACTATGCGCCCAGGATTAGTGCGATATCGAAGCCAAGGAGGCATTAGAAAAATTGCAAATGATGTGCAAGATTTCACAAAACCAACACCACGAAACCCCCGATTTAATGAAGCAAGCACACACAGCAAAGCATCTCGCCTAAAAAGCGGCGCTGCAAAAAAAGGACGACGCCAGCTCGTAAGCTCTAAAAAAAGAGGAGCAAAGAACGTCGGGAAAAGAGAAGTGTTATAGTCCAGAAGCAATGCTCGGAAGTTTTACAAAACAAAAGTAAAAAGAACGTGTTAAGGCAACAAGACACAAACGACAAACCTGAGCAACGAAAACCTTGTAATAGAGTGACCTTGACCTGTTAGTGTTGAGTTCCGTCCACCCGGATAGCAATATACAAACTCAAGTCCAACAAGGCTGACGGACCAGATGGCCTGCCAGCCAAACCATTTAAGGCAGCGGTCGACAGAAAAAAATACGATCTAAACAGAGGAATCAGTCACTTTAAGATCGCATACAAGGTCCTGCCGGCCGTACTGCCTGAATGCCTAGAAGCTTTGGGGTTTCTGATAAATATCATGTTGCACAAGTTTGTACAATTATAGAGCCACCTCCACAGCGGGACTAGATGCTATACTTAATCTTAAACCCCTAGACCTTTTCGTAATGGAATCTGCTGCAAACATCAGCGACCTTCGGTTAAGTCAGACCAAAAGTTAGAAACACAGCCAAATTCTGAACAAACACACGGGCGATTATGTATGCACGGACTAAATTCCTCCCCGCCTAAGTTTTATAAGTTTTCCCATAGTAGGGACGAGGACGATATCCATTGGATCAACTATACCCATCTATACGGATGGATCAAAGATGGAGCACGGCTTTGGCGCGGATTTTCACTCCCAAAAGTCTCAGACTATCCAGTTCAATCAGACTTCCTGACTACTGCAGTGTATTGCAAGCTCAGGTACTGACACTTGGTAGTGACAGAAGCTGTTATAAACAGGTTTCAATGACCACAATACCTCATGCAGATATTACCTTTTTCATTGACAGCCAGGCGGCAATAAAAGCGATCCCTGTCGTTGAGTTAACATCGAAGCTTGTAAGTGGCTGTTGCGAAGAGCTATACGGTCAGGTCTATCAATGACACACTTAAATTTGTAAATACCTATCCGTATGGTTTACAAACTCGTAGGTTTTTCCATATAGGCTTCTAGCGTGTGGGAGCCATAAACCCTTCGGGCGTTTACAAGAGTAGCGGCGTTCTTGGAGAGCTGGGCAGTGACACAGTAGATGTTCCACAGATTCTATTTCCTCTTCATCTCTGCAACTCCAGCAGAAGTCATTTGTAAAGATACCCATTCTTTGGGCCATGTTTCCAATGATGCAGTGTCCGCTTATTACCCCGACGAGCACTCGGATTTGGTTTCTATCAAAAGATGTTAGGATCTTTGACCTTTTAGTATCAACTGCATGCCACGAGTTATAGCTACGAGTTATAGTACAACCGGAAGTGTTGTTCCATCGTTATTTAGCCAATGCTAGTTATGCTAGTTATGCTAGCTAATAGTACATCCATTTCAGAGAGCATTACTGTCAATGCCGACAGGCACTAGCTTACGGATTTGGAGTTTACCAGATTGGAGTTAAATTGATGTAAGTGCTGCTTGGCTGTCCACGCAGAAGGTAAATTCCCTCACTAAGACAGTTTGAGCTGCTTTCTTAACCGCGTAGATCGCTGCCTGAAAAACGCTGCACTGATTTGCCAGTCGGTATAAATGGCTGATATTTAGTTCTTCTGAGAAGAGTCCTACTCCCGTTCCATTCTCTGTCTTTGAGCCATCTGTGAGGATGGGTATACCTTTTATGACAATACTCGACTCGTCAAAGGTATACCTTGGTTTCTTTTGAAGTCTGTGAGTGGCATGAGTCCCTTCTGATCAAAGATGTGAAGTATGCATGAGTGACTGAACGATTCGAACTTTCAAATTTTGTTCTCTCGTAGTCTGAGAGCACTTTTGGCTGCCACGTTCTTAGTGTATAGCTCGATGGGTTGTAGGTTCAGCAGCGTTTCTAGACCCAGTTGTGGTGTAGATTTTAGTGAACCCGTTTTACTTATGGAAGCAGTTCTTTGTACCTTGTTCAGATTCTTGAGGTAGGATTTAGTGTTAACAGCCTCCCACCACACAACCGAGCCATAGGTCAGAATTGGTCTTACGATCGCGGTGTACATCCAGTCCCAGTGTACTATGTTCGGTTGTAAGCCCCACTTCTTCCCGAAAGCCTTTGTGCAGGCGTAAAAAGCATTTAGTCCTTTCTTCATTCTTTCCTCCGTATTCCGTTTCCAGTTTAATTTGGAGTTGAACACGATACTCCAGGTATTTGGCTTCGGGAGTACGATTAAGACGAATGCCTCTTAATTTTGGCGGTTCCCATTTTGGTATCTTATATCTTCTGATGAACAGGATGATTTCAGTCTTGTTGGGATTAACCGTTTTTCTCCGCCCACTTTGATAGCTCTGATAACGCACATTCTATGAATTCACTAATAACGCATCACATTGGATCTACATTGATCTAAGTGCGGCACTTATACCTAGGTTCCGCCGGTCTTGCCAACCCACTAATCTAACCTAACCTAAGTTGTACGATTTTGCCACAAATCACCTACAGTAACCAAATATTTTCGAATGTTCAATAAGATGGATAAACCGTTGAAATATATTTGAAACCGTTGACGGCGTTTTCGAGTAATACGAATAATTATCTTTCAAGTGTTTTATTGGAAGTCCTTTCCGATTTAGAGATAGAATGCGAATTTCAAAAACTACGACTTCACGTAGTCGAGTTCGCCGGTGTTGTGTGACCCTTCTTGTTGACAGCATTATGTAGGTTTGGTACTTGGTTGTGCCCTCTATCACCACAATTCATGCATAGTAACAGAAAAACATTTTTTTCTAAATCAGGAGACCTCAAAATATGTAAGGTCATCACTGATAGTCACACACTCTGTCCAATAATAAAAATAAGTCACATACGCATCTAGCTAGACAGACCGTTATGACATTCAGTTATTTCTCTAGCAAAAGTTGTTAGTTTCAATTCGCTTTTATTTTTTTTTACAAAATTCAACACAAAAAGCGTGCCAGCCAAGTGTTAATGAATCATGCGTTGAATTGTAAGTGTGAAAAGTAAAATGTTGTCACAATTACTTGTAAAATTTTGAGTTTAATAAATTACCCAAAACTTGGCAATACCCAAGTGGTAATAGGTATTAAGCTCATGCATAAAATTTAAGAACGAGTGACACGAATGACACAAAGTATCTGTAGGTATATCTGATTTGAAAAGCTACTTCTCGTGAGACTTGGTAAGAACTTATATAGACTCAATTGCATTAGTGCAATTTCTGGATATGAGATACATTTTTTTACGATTTAATTATTATCCTGCCACTGTAAATGGCAACCTAATATCATGGCAATAAAATATTTCATGGCACATCAAAAATTGCAGGTGTAACTGTAGCATGTGGTAAAGTCTTTCATTTGCTAACTGTTATGTATGGGTAGAGTCGCGTGCGTGATTAGCTTTCAAAATGAAAAGCCCCCATTAGTGACCTTGGGGTGCGTGGCTTTTTTGTGATTGGTATATTATGCTGTTGGTCTTCAACGTTTTGGCCTTATAGGAGAGTGTATCGGTATGATTGTGTGAATGTACGCACATGGGCCAGTATACTATTTGGGAGTGAACGCTTAAAAGTCCGATATGGGCTTTAAGTGGGCATTTTCTTTTCGTACGTGTGATGTGGTGCATTGATAAAATTACCAGCGAAAGGAATAGGCGAAAGCACCTTTTATTGATTTCGTTGTACGAGATTGCTGTGCGAAATCACGCAGCTAATGGTGAATGTTTTTTTTTACACAGTGACAGTGGGGTGCAAAAGTTGTTAACGACGTTATACTGTGTGAAAGGGTGAATGTATATTTTTTTGTAGAAAAACAAAGAAATGGTTTGTTAAAT
The DNA here is from genome assembly GCA_949372485.1 of Cheilosia soror. Classification (NCBI taxonomy): domain Eukaryota; kingdom Metazoa; phylum Arthropoda; class Insecta; order Diptera; family Syrphidae; genus Cheilosia; species Cheilosia soror. The sequence goes on along the minus strand of OX443561.1, from coordinate 33,955,867 downwards.
GTTTCTCGGCATGAAGTTAGCTGCGATTTGATTTGCCATTTATTAATCGAATACTTCACGCTTCAACAATGGCTGCAAATTTGCAAAAAATGTTTTTAATACACTTCCGATAAGACCATGGATAAACCCTATTTCTGGTTGAACGTCATCTATATGTATAAAAATTAAGTTTACCACTCACTTAAACGCCGAGCCCAAACCCTTTGCTCTAGAAAGCTGAAATTTTGCACAGAGGTTCCCTTTATGATGTATACAAGGAATAAGGAAGGATATTTTGAAATTCGACCCCTAAAGGGGTAAAAGGGAGGGTCATCATACCTTAATATTGTAGTAACCTTAATAAATGACATCAGTTTGGTTCTGTAGTCTCGTATAAAGTAAGTTTTATTTTATTAAATCTGACATTTTATACAGTGTGAGCATACACTAAAATTCTGACAATTTATACAGTATTTCAAGATACTACAAATATCTTAAAATCTAAAAATATCAACAATTTTACGTTGGTTAGGTAAGTGAAAGTTCCGGAATAGTGAATTTCATTTAGTATTTCATATTAAACCGCTTTGCTAAAATGACAAATTATTTATTTTAAGAAATTCTATTGGATATTTCAATTTGTAAAAAAATTCAAATTGGACCAAAAACAATTGCTGACTAAGGAAATCCCGAATTTTTCGGAATTTTTGGATTCGTAGATATTCGGGATTTTGCTTTTCGGCCTTTTTCCAAATTTAGCATTTTTTCCGCGATTTGTAATTCGGTCAAAGGAAATAAAAAATGACTGTGCGAGGAATCCCAGGTTCGACCCCCGGAAAAACACAAATAACATCTTAAGGTTTTTTTTACTGCGCCACCTGTCGCGAACGTCTGACAAACATCCGAGAGTATGACTGTCCTGAAAAAGCTTCTCAATTCAGCCGTTCGGACTCGGCATAAAAATTGAAGGTCCCTACCATTCGTCCCAAAAAATAAAAACACACACAAACGAATGGTTGCGAGAAGCTAGGGTGTCTACCGCCTGTTGCGCCACCTATTTATTTATTTATTTATTTAAATCACTTGTAGTCCACACATTTTATTTTATAAATAACCAAATGAATAGGACTAGGACTATTTTCTAATCACTTTGCGCTGACGTTTGCATAGCTTCCCGCAAGGATATAATTATTGCAAAGGAAACAAAATAGGCGACCGCGAAAATATTTAAAAATGTACAATTAATTTTTGCAGTAGGAGTGTCGATCTGTGGGAAAATGTAGCTGGTCTTAATTTTTTTTTTTTTAATTTAATCGGTTTGTCACATGATGTCATTAACAATCAATCGATGCATTCATTAGAAATGCATAGAGGAGAACAGGAAGGTGGAGTCGCACTTCTGGTCTTATGAGGCTGTACTTAGTGTGTTAGCTCTAACCTTTCAAAATTAAATTTTTTGATATTGCAATATTTATGAATCCAGATTTTTTTTCATAGAAATCTGCTTTGCAGATTTTTTTTTTTTTTCATAATTGCAGATTTCTCAAAATATTTTGATGGCAACACTAAATTACCTGATGTTGTGTGCAAATATCAGCCTTCTATGACAGACGGACAGACATCATAGCGAAAACAATAAGGTTACGTTTTGTTTCTATGGGAACGGATACGGAACCTTAAAAACGACTCCTGTAAAATTCAACACGTGTGTCGCTTACGATAAAATTCCGCGGCTCGAAAATGTAAGAACTAGATTTTATAATGATTATCTTTGATTTTCTTAGTCATAATCAAAAAAAAACCAAAATGTACACAAATTTATTGGGCCCAACTTTCGTCAGGCCCTGCCAAAAATTCTAATTTAGACTCATTAGAGTGCTCCTCTCCACGGAAATCTTTAGTAAAAGGCGAAAGATTTATTCGACACTGAAGAGAAGCCAGAGTGAAGATTGACACATTTTATACAAGTACTAGACACAATTTGTACAGAAAGTGAATGTGAATTATTAAAACGAAGTACGAACATGGACACTGCACTGCTGGAGGAATAAGGGTGGAAATAACATTTTATATTACTATTGCCTACATATTATTATGTAGGTAGCTACAATCTACAAAGAATGTAAATCCATGCATACAGAAAAAAAAATTTAGGAAACCCACTTAATTATTGAAAAAATAAGTCAACAAAAACCACAACTAGTATATTTAGTAGAATCAGTCCGTTAAAGGGCCAGATTCTGTTCATTGTTCTTTGTCTATCCACAGTACTGTGGTGATGTTTCCTAGCATTTCATAGCTTGCGATCGCGATAATGACAATAGAAATCACTGCAACCGATCGATAATTCAAACCGTGTTTGTCATACGAGTTATCGTAACTAATGACTAAATTACTATCGAAATTATTGATTTTATCATCTGTTGTGAATTTAAATTGTTATTGATCGAAAAATATTTTGAGATCGACTACCTACTGACTGAAAGCGAGCACTTTCCTGAATTGCTCACTACAATCCAGGTCATTGAGGATGACAGATCTATTGCCTGGGGCAGGGCGGAAAATAGTCCCACGGTACAGCAAGTCACTTTTGCGATCAAATCGCTAAAAGCTGGCAAATCTGCCAGAGTGGATGAAATCCGGCCAGAAATGCTCAAAGCCTTAGCTGAAGAGGGAGTCAAATGGCTCTCTCGTGTCATTAAAGTGGCCTGGGAATGCGGCGAAACTCCCAGCGATTGGCTGATTGGGGTGATTGTGCCCCTTTTCAAGAAAGGGGATAAAATGGATTGCTCCGGAAAAGTGTTTGCCAAGGTGCTGGAAACGCGTTGCAGAGCTGTGGTCGAGGCACGATTAGGAGATGGGCAATGCGGTTTTCGTCCCGGCAGAAGCACAACCGACCAGTTAATCACTCTCAGGATGGTACTTGAGAAGGCTAGGGAGTATGCTTCACCTGTTTACGCTTGCTTCGTAGATTTGGAAAAAGCATACGACCGAGTCCCTCGAGGGAAACTCTGAAGTGTATTACAGGAGTATGGAGTTGATGGTTCTCTCTTGAGAGCCATTCAAGCCATTCAAACCATTCATCGGTTTGTAGCCGTTTGTGTTGAAGCTGAGATGAAGGTAAACGTGAACAAATCTGAACTGATGGTCGTCTCAAGAACGTCTGTTCAATGCACTCTGCATGTTGTCAGTCTTTAATTTGGTGTTTGTTCCAACTTTTACCTTTTACCTATGGTCATGCTCATGAGGTTTGTGTAATGACCGAAATAATAAGATCGCGGATACAAGCTGCCGAAATGAGATTTCTCCGTAGTATTGCTGGTGTGACCCGTCGAGATCGCATCAGAAATACCAGAATACGTGAGGAACTCAATGTCGAGCAGCTACTTCTCCGGATGGAGCGGTCCATGCTTCGGTGGTTTGGTCATGTTAAACGCATGTCCACAAGCAGGCGCCCTCTAGATAGACCAAGGATGAGATGGTTAGATCAAGTCCATAATCTCTCCTATACCCGTATGGGGATTGCCCTTGATGATTTAGAGTCGATTGCGGAGAACCGAGAGCTATGGAGGGTAAACTTGAGTAACCTACACCCGTGACCCACTTAATGGACAAGGGGGCCATTGAAAATGATGATGATGATGATAAATGTATGCTACCGCTACGGTCGAACTAAAATTAAATATGAATATGGACGGGATTCAAATCAATGCTACTGTTCTTTCTGATTTGGTTTTTAGTTATAAAGGGTTTTCAAATAGGGACGAGTCGATTTTGACAATTTCGTTGTATAATTTTTGTATGTTGTTCTTGTTAATCTTTCTTTTTTTATTTTTCAGGTACCTACTAAAGACAAATTATGACGGCAGGTTGCATTGCAGTTGCAGCGCTGAGCAACACCAACACGTGCAAATAAATGAAACTTTTACATTCGTCAACTTTCACATTTGACTATTTAGGCTCACAACCAGCGTTGCCGCAGGTTTTTTTTTTAAAGGGTAACAATTTTTTTCAAAAAGTGTAACAAATGGGAAAAAATGTAACAAACTGAAAAAAATATTTTTTTTGTCCAACTGTCCATGTGTTAAAAACAAAAACAAAAGTATTGACCATCGAAGTAGATTTAAATTTTTATTTCAAAAACTTTATTTACCACCATGTAGAACATTGTCAACGGCGAGACAGAAAAATATTAAGGGTATTCACTTAAACGCGTAAAAGTCACATATGGAGAATAGTTTACGCAGAGCTTATAATTTTCCGCGACGATTTTGACACGCAGTCGTATGAATTCTTGTTGTTTGATTCCAGATTTACAGTCGATTTACGCAATTACATTTCCGAGGGGTGTTCACTTAAAATACCGCAGAAATTTATACATTTACGAGCTGCATAAATTGATCAGGTTAAGGGAATACCCTTATTGTTGTATTTTCTCGTTCCTTCCTATTCCCATTCCCACTCGCAGTTTGACGTTCTGTAAACCAGAGTATATCCATTAATGAGTAGGCACACTCTCTCTACATATGCATTTCCTACTACCACAAAGCAAAATGCAGAAAAAATCGTACAATAAGTGGAAGCAGGTCGAAAGAATACTTTTTACCTGCATACAACGACTGCTTGAGAAAAAAAGGGTACACAACACATTTTGCCTGTACCACTACATGGGGCTTGCTGCGTACGACAAACGATTGTGGGTTTTTTCATAAAGCATTTTTAAAGGCGACCTGAAGTGATGTCAGTATATTAGTATTTTCTCTCAACCATTCAGGTTGATCAGGTAACCAGCTTTGCTTTCGTAGAATTGCTAATAAAAAAACAAATTTTGTAGTTTTTCCCATTGGTTATTGATTAAATGGTCTTTGTTATGGACATGAAAAAGAAATGTTTCATTTTCTATCACGAAATTCAACCCTTTTGCCTTGCTACGACTTCGTTAATTACCATATTTTACGATTTTAAGTTTTATTGCCAGCACTTTTTAGGTAATATAATTCACAGCAGATGGTCATACTAATTACTTAGGTTGGTTGTAGAGGGGATTGTTTACATTTTTTTCGCACGTATTTTTAAAGGCGACCTGGAGTTGGATTGTTATCAGTCGTTCATTACCATCAATTGACGAAGTAAAGGGTGTTCAGTGTCAGTGCGTGTGGCAAACAATTAAAAATAGTGAAAATTAAAAGTTGAAGTGCAAGTTTGCATAGTTTAAGAACTTTAAATAAAATAATGGGAAAACATTATGTTAAATGTTTGGCGTGTGGGCAAGAGCAGAAAGAAAATTTTGGAGTTAAATATTTCAAAATACCGGATAATAGTGAGAGGTAAGCAATATAAGTTATAGATCGGGGAAGAATGAATATAAATCTGTGTTGTATTTCTTAATTTTTTTTAGAAAAGCGAACTGCTAACCTGGAACTTCCAGACATTGAAGTGCAGATGGAACCACAAAAACAAAAAAAGGACAATTTGGTTTACGCTTTCAAAACTAAACCTGACTATAAAACTGTGGACTTTGGTATTGATAATGCATTCTACTATTTCGCAGGTTATATTTTAAAAAAATACCGCCTAAACCACAAGTGTGAGTTAAAATTGAGTCCGCAACTTAACGTTTCCTCCCTTTTTACAGATTTTAAAGAATATGAAGATGCGAAATTGACACGGCCCAATCAAGAATTTTTAGACTCGTTAGAGAATCTTGAACAAAAATTTATTTCTTGTTTTCCAAATATGTACTACCTAAATAATTTTGAGGGGAATATTTTTAACTTTTGAAAAATGAATTTCATTACAACTGTTGCAAAAATCAAAATAAGGAATTTCTTATCAAATTTTACGTCCGAGTACGGGTTTACTTTATTCTAAAACAGTTCAATAAAAATAACAAAAAATGCACCAACAAACAAAAATATTTAAGTGTAGCACACATGTGAATATATATTAGATATAAAATGTTCAATAAGAAATATTACAAATTGATTTTGCTTTTTTGTACGTCACACCCTGTACCACATTTTGAAATAGTTCGACTACTCTTCCATCCCTCTTTTACTAGAGCACTTTTAGTGCCGTCTATTTCTCGTGTATGTGTACTCTGTACTGCAAAAGCAAATTGTAAACTGATAAGAAACACGTGGAGAGTGTCCCTACTCATTAATGGATATACTCTGCTGTAAACAAACAAATATCTTGACAGAAATTGCTAGAAGTTTCTTCGAAAGAAAGAAAGTGCTGTCAGTTGAACTCTTTAATATTATTTTTAACGCGAAAAACAAAAAAGATTTTAATGGGAAAAAGTGTTACAAAGCGAAAAATAAAGTAACATTGTATAATAATTGTAATTGTAACAACATTTTAAAATGATTAAAAAGTGTGAGTGTGTGACACTTGTATCATTGTGGCAACGCTGCTCACAACAAGTACAACTACAGCAATAATTTAAATTGGATAATTTTTATTTGGGCCGATCCCGGCGGTACTGCAATACCGGGCCAACCCGCGACAGAGGTGGAGCAAGCTCCTAGCACCCCGCCTAATTCCAAAAATCAGTTTAACATTTGTTGTCCTCCGATGGAGGATCTATCAGATGTTAAGCTGATAAGAACAGATACTACACTTTGATCTTAGCCATAAGGCCGAGAAGCGATAACTAAACCACGATCAATGGCAGACACTTGAATAAATTTCAACAGAAAGAGAATGCGAATTATATTTACGAAGAACAAAAATGAGTGGTAGGTTACAGCTATGGCAGAATATAAATGGAATGGAGAATGGTAGCTAAGCACTTAGCTAGGTAGGTAGGTAAATCGAATTATTTTTGTATGGGGTTGGATATGTATTGTATATACCGATTTCATCTGTTTGTAAGCAAATTTGCATTGATATAGATATAGGCTTAAAAATAATTTCATATCAAAGGTGCAAAAATCGTCTGCTCCCAATCATCGCCAACGCAATTTCGACCGAGATGTTGCGTGATACTATTTAGTACATGACTAAACACTGATCGCAAGTATTTTTATTTAGCGATAAAATCGAAAGCACATCATGGGAAAGCAATGTATAGTTGCATCAAACTGAGACATTTAAAGTTATGACAGACAGACACTTGAATCACAATCAAGTCGAAAAACGATTGACAACATTCTTGGCAGGTAGGTACCTACCTACCTATTCCTCCAATGCACTCACAGTCACAATCGATTTCATCATATTCCTGGAAAATCGATTCACAGCATTTTTGGATTCATTCTCTTTGCCAATTATAGTTTGGTTTAAACAATTTCTTCCATGCAATGTACAATGTATTAAAGGCGGTATCTAGGCTGTCAGTTGTCCTTATTCGGCGTAAAAAAAAATATATATCAAGATTTTCAGTAAATGCTTATTCGAGTGGGTATCCATTTGCTTTGTACAATGGGCACACATTTAAGCACAAAAAAAAAAGTCACAAGGTTTATTAAAAAAAACTTGGACTGACCAATTAATTTATACAGTAAACGCCCGACTCAATGCACTTATACGGCACGAGCTGTGATACCATTCACTTTGCGAAACAAAAGTGGCAGGTACGTAGAAAAAATGCAATCGGCTCAGCGGCGCGGTGCGGCGGTGGGTTTTCAAAAAGGATTGGATATTAATATTTATGGAGGTGAGAAATTTTATTCCTAATCATATTTGTTAAGGAATTTTGAAATAACGCAAGTCAATTAGCCAACAAAAACCCCTTGCGGTTGGACAGTTTGCAGTGTCTTTGGACATAAAAGGACACGTGGTCCAATGAGATTATTTTGAATGTCATACTTGTAAAACTCAAAGCAATTGCGACATGAAGTTTATAAATGTTGGATTATGATGGAATTTAGTAGAGCTTTTAGCTAGGTATCCCTATCATATACAAGGTGGCGCAAGAGTCATAACCATATTGAAACATGCTACAATTTTTGCAAATGGCGGGAAATATCAATTCTCTTTTGACAGATACAAAATACGCGTCAACAAGACCTATTTACTACCTACTGTTTTGTCGTTTTAGGTTGGTCGTCCAGAAACGTCCGGAAGAGCTCAAATTTCTCTTTTTTTCCAGTAGAAGAACTGTCAGTTGAGTGCCAATCCAACGCTTTCAGAAGCGGACGGTTCTGGACGACCAACCGAAAACGACATTAAAGAATGCGGAATAATTTGTCGATAGTCCTGGCACAGATACAATTTCGGTGTAGGTCGTCCGAAACCAACTATGACTATCAGACTATATGGCGATATGGGACATCACGAGATGCTGCTAAGTCTGGCCGGCCATGGAACAGCCATTCTGCTGTGAATATCGCAGCTGTCGCTGAAGATGTCGCAGAATACCCCAGAGTATCACACAGACGACGTTCTGCGCATCAAATGGAGGTCTTTACAGAGAATTTTGGTGAAAGATGTTGCATTACAAACTGCAGACAGTGCGTAATTTGTTGAGCCACAACCCAAATTCTGAAGGCTAAATTTCCTGGCCGCTTAATCTATTGATTTGGCGATTTGCACTGGCCGGCTTTTTTGAAGTTTTTTCAAGTCACTATTCGACGTCATCAAGCTTCAGACTCTCGAAACCCTCAAAGAGAATATCCCTCAGGATTGCGAGGACCTACCGCCGGAAGTTCTGGCAAGAAATGCCATAAATGGGGCGCGAAGAAGGCCACTTAGCCAATATGATTTCCTCGACTTAACGGAAACAAATTTAAGACATCAAATAAAAAATAATCCAAAAGCAGAGACAAAGTTTTTCATTCATAGAAAAAAGAACGTCGCGTCGGGTGAAAACTTTTGCGCCAGTTTTGCGCCTTAGGAATTCTGTTCCAATTTGCGAATATGGGTATCCTACCTCTTTGAGAGGTTTTTGGTGGTGACTGAGCTAGTCAAATCTTTTATAAGTTTTCGTCACTTGGTTGCGGCTTAGTTTTCGGGTCAAGGTGGAGGGTGATCGTAACAGTCTGCCTCCTGCCTATTGCCTCTGACGCGGTCATCACTAGGGAGGGAGACTGGTGCGTAGCAGAGGTGGCTGATTCAACCAGTCTGCTTGACCAAAAGCCAGCGGAATGGAATGGTTGGAAAAAGGATGCCGGCAACCGAAGCAGTCTGCCTCCCGTTTATTTTCCTTTGACAATAAGTCCACATGACAGAGACTGGTACTGAGCAGAAAAGCTTGATTGAAGCACTTCAACCTGGTGAATGGTACCGACAGTAAATGTCGCGATTTGTCTGACGTAGTTAGCTCTTTCCGTTGGCGCTTTTGGTGAGTTGCGTGTTAATATTTCAGCGAAGCCAATTCGACTTTGTAACGAACTTGCTGATGCAGCAAATATAGTTGCGGGACAGATCGCTTAGGTCATCAAAGAAATAAGCCACTAAGGTAGTCATGCGCAAGGTGGCAAGAGCAGGATAGGAGCAGAGGTGGTTTCCTCTTCCTCCTCGTCCACGCAGCTCCTGCAGAAGTCGTTATGGGTCACTTCCATTCTGAGGGCATGTCTCCCTATGAGGCAGCGTCCCGTTAATATTCTCACTACGGAGCTAATTTGGTTTCTATTAATACAAAGGAGTTTCCTAGTTCTTTTGGCGTCTAATTTCGGCCAAATTTGTCTGGATATTATGCAGGTGTTAATACTGTTCCATCTATTGATAGTGATTTTTAATGCTTCCTCGAGGAGCAGGGTTTTTACTGATTGCAATGGGGCGTGCGGTTCTTCGCTGATATCAACAAAGCTTGATCGCATTGGAAATTTGAAGATCCGATTCACGTCAAAGAACACATCTTGAAAAAATTGGAGCACGACCGGCTCAGTTGGTATTGCCACGACCAAAGGAGGGATCTTAAAAATCCTGTCCAAAGGCAATTTTAAGTAACGTTATCCTATAAAAGCGCGAAAGAGAGGTAGGCCAGAAAAAACTCCTCGATCACACAAATGCAAAAGGAGAAGCATTTGATTGACCTTAGCGAAGAAGTGATCCAAAACCGGGAGGCCTGCAGATTCTTTCTGTGGTCGAATCGACGAACCAGAAAGTGGGAGGGTTATGCTCCTTATAATACTAACCATTACCTCGCCGGACAATAAGGAAGAAGAAGATCCTTCCCTACAGACGGACTGTAAAAAGTTTGACTGTGATTAGAGATCTGCAAAATCCAGGTGTTCTTGTAGACTATCCGTCGTCTAAGTCAAGGTATCAAATCCAAAGATGCACTTAATTCCGATGAAAATGACATCTTACGCAACTTTTATAAGTTGCTCAATACAGAACACAGGGGATTGCGGATTACAGATCTTTTGCTATGAGCAGAGCCGGAAAGTAGTTCCAAGGTAGAGGAAGCCACTTTTGAAATTTAATCGTTAAAAGCTTGCAGTGGAGTGGATGATATCCGGCCAGCAAAACATCTAGGTGAAGAAGATGGAGTTCAATAAAAGTCTTGCTATAGAGCCAGGCGTGCATACCTATGCGATTTCAGTCGCAAGGCTAACTATTTGAAGTTGCATGTGTTGAGTTCTTTGCATTTTGAGCCGGAAATCACATGCGCGCATAGCCTTAAGGTGTTCGAAAGGCATTGCATGCTGATAAAAATACTCAAAACAAGTCGCCAAAGGCGATGTCTCGATTGATACAGATGTGAACAGGGTTTTAAGTTAGCCTCGTCGTCGGAATAAATCTGTTTAACGAAAGAAGCGCGTTCGTATTTAAAAAGTCTTTCTTCTCGTTCTGAGATCGAGATACTTGAAAGCAGTAGATATCTGCTGTTTGAGATTGTCCAGCACTATCCAATATAAATTTATTAATGAAAATAGTGCCTCACAAGCCACAAAAATCACTACACAACTCTTAAGTTAAGAAACAAAATTCAGATTTTTTTGTACCGAAATTCTTTATTCAGTAAATGCAGGGTAATTCACTATAAGGTATAACTTGGCGTTTTGTTTTGCTATTTTGTTTTGGTTTACACGATTATATACATAAATATAAAAATAATAATAATAAGGTAACATTAGGAAATATTGAGTACACAAATACATACAAATAAATCCTGATTAGAACTCTTCTATGTCGCATCATACGCGTGCGATAAAAACAAACAAAATAATAATAATATAATTAAATTAAAATTCGATTCGATAGTGTGTCGATTTTAGGTGCAGTGGCCAGCCGTATTGCGCGAGCGTCGCCGCCGCCGCCGCTCTCAATGGTATCCATGTCCGTAGGAGAGTCCACCGCCGTAGGAGAGTCCACTGCCGTAGGAAAGTCCGCCGCCATATGCAATACCACCGCCAATGGCAATTTTCGAGTAGGCTGGACCTGCTGATACAAACGTAGGAGCTGCAGCGGCATAGGCCACCTTCGAGATGGCGGGAGCTGCAGATACGTACGTTGCAGCGGGAGCTGCGGCTATATATGAGGGAGCAGCTGCGGCATACGACACCCTAGAGATAGCCGGAGCTGCGGCTATATATGAGGGAGCAGCTGCGGCATACGACACCCTAGAGATAGCCGGAGCTGCGGCTATATATGAGGGAGCAGCTGCGGCATACGACACCCTAGAGATAGCCGGAGCTGCGGCTACATACGTGGGAGCAGCTGCGGCGTAGGTCACCCTTGGGGCAGCGACAACAGTGGGAGCAGCGGCGGCATAAGTGATCGTGGGTGCTGGGGCAGCCACTGCGACGGGCGCAGGAGCAGCCACGGCAATGGGCGCTGGAGCAGCCACTGCAATGGGCGCTGGAGCAGCTACTGCAACGGGTGCTGGAGCGGCAACAGCCACTGCTGGTGCGGCAGCTACCTTAATTGGTCCGGCAGCAATGGCGCCAGCTGACTTCTCGACGACAGCGTTGAATCCGTTAATCTTGTCGGCAGTGTATGTCACCTTGCGGATGGAACCATCGGGTTCGCTCAGCGAATAGCTTCCATGGACCACACCGTTGACAAGGGTCTCGGAGGCGTGTTTCGAATCGCCGGTATGTGGATCGGATACACCATAGCTGAAGCTGTATTGTGGATTTGGATCGACTGGTTCTGGTACGATGGCCTTCACGACTGGAGCAGCAGCTACTGCGACTGGGGCTGGTGCAGCAATTGCAACCGGTGCGGGAGCTGCCACCACAGCGGGACGTGATACAACAACTTGTGGCTGTTGTTGCACGACAATGGGTGCTGGACGAGCGTAACTGATTGCCGGTGCGGCAGCAACTGCATATGACGGTGCGGCAGCGTATGAAATTGATGGAGCAGCAGACACTGAAACAGCTGGAGCCGCAGCAGCATACGAAATAGATGGAGCCGGCGCTGCATATGAGATAGCTGGAGCCGCTGCAGCATATGAGATGGCTGGAGCCGCCGCAGCATATGAGATAGCTGGAGCCGCCGCAGTGTATGAGACAGATGGAGCCGCTGCAGCATATGTTATTGATGGAGCAGCCGCTGCGACTATCTTTGGAGCAGCATACGACACTGAAACAGCTGGAGCCGCAGCAGCATACGAAACCGCAGGAGCTGCGGCATAACTAATTCCACCGCCGTATCCTCCAAGATGACCGAATCCACCACCGCCATATCCAATGTGGCCCAGAGGGACTGCCTGCGCTACGGCAGTCAGGCAGATGGTCAGTAGTACCTGCGAATGGGACAAGAATTCACCGATGAGTGAGTATCTTATATCAAAAGGACACTTGCGAGGGCTTCAACTGGGTTTACCTTAGCGAACATCATTTTGTGTCGATCTGCACTTAGAAGATTACAACTTTGGTTTGAGATACATTTCCTCGGCAAACTTCACTTTTATAAGCGTTCACAAAGAATGCCCCAGCAGCAGCTGCCGGCTAAACATGGTCGGAATCAGCCATTGGCTTGACGTTTGGATTGATTTCATCACTGAATAATTAAGTCAATTCCAAATTGATTCCACTTGTTCGTCGGTCTGTGTGTACGTATACGAATCCAATCCCAATCGGAATCGTATATGCCCTCCTTTCGGTCATATACAAGATACAAAGATCTGACCAAAAGACAGATACTAATACGTGACCGCATATACGATGCTGGATCCCTACTCTTCTGCAGAAGAATTCTCTGGGTGGTATACCGTATACGCGAGTGATGGCCTTTTTGATGGACACACCGCATGGAACCGGTCCGAACTCCGAGTTCGCAATCCGCTCTTCGACTTTTAATGAATCAATTTAATTCGTTTATGTTTGTTCCCCCAAAAAGAGATCACTTCGGCGAACTCATATGAGCATAACAACATGTCAGATGCAAGTGCTGCTGTTTGGAACACTTTGATGGGTGGTTCGTTGGACCGCGTGTTGCGACTGAATGAGGTTTCATAAACAGACGACGCATAAGGTCGTCGACGTTTTGCGTGCAATTAATTAAAATGTAACATTCGCTGGAATGCATAACGTGAAATGGGAATGCGATACAATGGGATGTACCTATATACTGTCGGATACACAAGATGAGTCGTGGAAGTCATCGGTGTGAGGCTTTTGATACATTCTGTCTATGGGGTAGACCTGAATGCAGTCAGCCTTCGGTATACATATCCTAGGTGGGGACCCAGGTCTCAGTATACTTAAATTTCCTCGATTTTGTCTTCAAAACGTCCAAAGATATCATTATTGGGCTTTGATAATCTTCATGGGCCATACTTCAGCACCCTAGACAAGCCCTTGCTACTGAACTGCATTTCAAAGAAACAGCCGATTTAGGTTAGGTGGCTATCTTGACTAAGTCAAAACACACTTGGAACCAACAGTTTGAGTGCCTTAGCAGCAAATACTCTCTCTGTACTGAAGCGTGACTGATTAGTGACTTAGTTAGAACGTCGACTGAAACAATCAACTTCTAAAAAAAGTACGCAATTTAGGATCAATAAGATGGTATTTCCAACTAAATTACTCAGGGACGGTTTTTCAGCCTCGAAATTCACAGGTATCTAAAGGTAAATTTTTCATGACTTACCAACACTAGGCTGTCACTTGTGCCTTATTACTTAAGTATTGAGGCGTAAGCGGCAAAAATGTGTTTCGTTTCCGACGGCAAAATCAAGTTTAGGCCATAACCGACTAATCGGACCGAACGTAGCTATGGACAGCTATAACTTTAAGGTAGTAAGGGACATTATGAACCTCGGCTTCGCTATAAACTCTGACCACGACGTCACATTCGAATTTAGAAATGAAGCGAAGAGTTACACTGGTCAACCGCTGTTTCTTTGGCTTAAATAGAGAGTTTAGCATTAACTTTTTGTGAAGAAACACTCTAAGGAACTGTTTATAAAAACTACAGCAACATCATGGACGGTTGCCAAGGTTGCGAAAATTTATTTTTTTAGTCCCGTTTATAGTGAGAAGCTTTGGAGGAGGAGATTCAACGTGAACGAGCTATTCGTTCACAGAACTGTGTCTATTTAAGAAGCAAAGCAAATTCCAGCCGTTGCATTACCTTGGTAGGAGAGGTACGAGTCCGCCTCAGCTTCCTCGACAGCGCCAAATACCCAGATCTGGTTCTGGATAGAAAACTGAGCTGGAAACTAAACCTGTAGGTATTAAGAAGGCCTCTACCGCACTTTATACTGCAAAAGGATCTTGGGCCCCGGTCCGTAAATAATATACTGGTAACCAATAGTCAGACCGATACTCATGTACGGAGTCGTGGTCTGGTGGCCAGCACTAAACGAAGTAAGTTACCTATCTCTACGTAACAGAATCCAAAGAACGGCATGTGTTTGTGTGACTAGTGCCCTGGGCGGACCTCCAACCGCAGCACTGGAAATCATGCTTCACATTCTGCCTTAGATGTATACGGTAGGGAGATGGCGGCAATAATGTTGAAACAAAAGTTACGGACTACGAAACCACGGTCCTGGACTTCAATATTAAGTACCTACAAGACCAGTATCCCCGACCGACAGCAATGGGAAGAGAATGCGGTAATAGACGAAAAAATGCTAGAAATATACACAGATGGGTTTAAGGTCTAAGACAGATGACGGGGTAGGAGCCGGGATTTTCTCAGTTCCATTCTCCCTAAACTAGTATTTTGGAATACCAAATAACTGTAGTGTCTTTCAGGCAAAAGTTATGGCTACTCGCGAAGCCTCTGTAGGTGAGAGAGATATCGAATTCAAGCAGCCATTAAAGTACTCGAATCACCAATATTAAGATCCAAATACTGTCGTAAATGATTAAATTAAATCTCCGGTATCACGTTAGTGCTGTGCTAGGTCCCTAGGTCATAAAGATATACCAGGTAACTGAAAAGCTGGACGAACTAGCAAGGAACGCCCCATGTGCCAATTAAAATGGCAAGATACACAACATCAGCTCATTAGCAGCATGACGTGATCTTGACGACGCAGGACAAACAGCCTGTTAAACATCAGCAGAACACATATCGGAACTCTTGTCGGGGTATTAACAGGTCAATGTGTTAGGAAGATATTGCACCGTACAAGGCTTGGAGTTACCGCTAATGACTTTTGTCGCAGTTGCATAGGAGAGTAAGAGACAGAAATACATTTCCACTTACTATGTAACTGCCTAGCGCTATCGGCTCCATCAGAAAGGAAACTAGGAGAGCACTTTTTCCAGGAGCTTTCGGATATTGCTGAAACGGGATATCAGAAAAATACGGAAATTCCTCTAGACATCAAAATGGTTCCAGTAGTAGCGGAAATACCCGACTCTGCTAGTGGTATCACCATAAACCTAACATGGTCTATGTGAATTACTAATTATGCAACAGATAATTGCCATCTTATCTAACCTAACCTAACGTAACTGGATGCATTAAGTCCTCAACTGGAGAGTCTAATGTTGGTTTCGGACTATAGCGTCATTCGAATAATCGAATATAATCTAGGAAACCGGCTGCTGTGTAAGCTATACGACCAAATTGGGTTCGAACCTCCTTACTCGAAAGGTAGAATGCGCCCGTTATAAATCAGAGAAAAGATCCTTCCAGTTTTTGTAATTACATTCGTATCGTTCCGTGTACTGGAGGGTATGCAGAAAAAAAGTTAGACATTAAACGTTGTCATTTCAATAACCCGCTTATGCATTACAAAAGGTCGCTGCTCAAATGGACGCTTCATAGTTCATAAATCTCGATCTGCAACCACCAGCTAAGCAGGAGAGATGTCTCACTTGATCAACCATTTCTTGGTTACAACTCACGAAGAATCCATTCTGATAACATAAATTCCATGCTGCATGTAGTAGTACTCTTGAATTATGTCCTCCAGAAGCGAGTTTCAAAGATTACTTGTCCTGTAGCTAAAAGAGATTTGGAAATATGATCTGGCGGAGTCCCAAATTGACTCCAAGATGGTGCATGGATTCATTGGAATGAATGGGTTGGTCGTCCATTTTTATTTCACTTTTACTTTCATTAAAATGCCAACTTATTTTAGGAACATGCCGACTGTATAAAAATCATGAAAAACGGTCTAGCGGTTATCGAGTTATAACGTCATAGAGTTTCACTCCATAGAAGATGTTTTTTGTATGGGCGGTGCAACGCCCTTTTGTCCAATTTTGACCAATCTGCACAGAACACTACTGCGCCAATACCTAAGACCGCATGTAAATTTAAGCTCAATTGAGTCGGTTGTCTTCGAGATATCGAAATGTGCGCATACAGCGCCACTTGTTAAGAATTTTCCGGTTTTTCTTTTTTCCTAAAACTTCACGTAGCAATTAGGAACAAACTCGCAGAAGGAAGTATCCAATTTGGTCCAGTCGTTTTCAAATTTTAGGGAGTTCAGTCGGCAAATTTGTGGAACTATACGAGAATTTTGATTCCGAGCTACAAGACTCCGGGCATTGAGTTTTTAAATTACGACAGGTAAGACCGAATCTTCCTTTTTAAAAACAATGGTGTCAGCACGTTACTTGATACAATCAAGCTCTGGCAGCACCTAATTTGTCTCAATCGAGGATAATCAATTGAGACAAATTAGGTGCTGCCAGAGCTCGATTGTATCGACTGAACTCGATTGTATCAAGTTACGTGCTGACACCCCAGGACTCTCACATTGTCAAAGCACTGGGTTTAAAAAAAAATGGAAGTCGTGTGCATTTTGGAATGTTACAATGTCACAGGTAAAGTAGAATACCTTTCAAAAGTGACGTTCTTTTTCAAACACACTATTGCTAACACGTCAGAAGCATCTTCCAAATACAACATTTAAATGGATCTAATTCATTCGGAAAATCAATCTAGCGCGAGGACTTTTAAAAAGGACTTTCACAATCCACAAAATAAATTTAATGTTTCCCAATAATTTCCCAACCCGGGCAACATGTTGCCAATGGTCAACAGCATGTTCACGCACAAATTCTAAACAGTAATTGGTCCTTTCCAAACAATTGACATACAGACACTCTTTTGAACATAACCACATCGAAAGTTGGCCAAATCTAGATCCCGAATGTGGATCAATAAATACGACTTCGATCGAATAGGAAAATCGTAAACCACCTGACAGACCTTGTGTTCGTTCGCCTAAGGAATGTGTGCGCTCCGATGGCATGCCGCCTTTCGCAGATAATTAATTTGCCCGAATTGTCTTAAATGATTTCACGATTCTGATGTAAGATTGTGAATTGTGATAATAATTAAAGGCAATGACTGCTGCATGCAGCCCATAACCATTTCCGAGCGAGATAACTTACAAAATGCGTTCAAACGATTGCAACATCAATCGTTGTATAGGTACCGCACATATTTTAATTTGCACTCCAAGATTATGGTGGCGCTGGCGCGTTCAATTGGATGTTAATTCGTCGTCGACGACAAAAAATGGCCTCTTCAATAACCGTATCTCTTTCAGATGGGACGAGAACGAGATTTATTTCAGTTTATTCGTTGAGCCTCTCAGAAGTGGTTGTTGCATTGTGTCGCACAAAATAGTGAAAATATGGAACTCGGTAAGTCTTGATAACGACAAAAAAAAAAAAACCAATTCTCCACTTAAATCACGTTTAATTAAGTTATCCCAACAAGTTGACAGCTAGCTGTCAGATTAGTGCTTATTTCCTATTTTTGGTTGTTCTTATGTCAAGTCGTATATAAATTACTATCACTTTCCGCTAAAGATAACCATGCAGCGCGTGTTTAGAATAATCGAATTGGAGCAGGTGCCACAGCAACGGCTGGCCTTGGTGCTAGCAGTGGTCCTCGTTGGACGACAGCATTGAAACCGTTGATCGGATCAGCGGTGTAGATGACAGTACGAATGGTGCCGTCAGGCTCGGCCACAGAGTAAGATCCCTTAACGACATCGCCTTCTCTGGTCTCCTGTTGGCTCTTGCTGTCCCCGGTGAGGGCATCCTGTACGTTGTACGCGAACGTATACTGTGGATGAGGATCGTAGTCAGTGTTGATTGCCGCCACTGGTGCAGCCGCCAGGGGTGCAGCAAAGCGTTGCTGCGGCAACAGAACTCCACAGCTCACTGCTGATACTAGGACACAGACCACTGCAATCTGAGGGAACACAAAAATGTGATTAATTATTTTTCCAAAATGACATCTTATCCCTTTACCTTGAACAAAGCCATTTCTTCGAGTTTTTCTTCGAGCTAACTTCGCTGTATTGTTGAATGGAAAATACTTTTCGGAATGATGTGGCCTTTACACCAGGAAGCCTCTTTTAAATGAAAACCCAAAATGTCACCCCCACGCACTGAGCTGTAATGACGCAAAATATGGGACAAACCATCGCTTGTCCCCAATAAGTGGAGTATGCCATTATGCAGACTGAAGCGATGTGTACAACACCAGAGTGCAGGTTTGATAACCAACAATGAAAGTGAAATTATTATTGACCAGCATTTGTATTCACGGTAATCGCTCAAGGCCTGACCACGTACGCGCTTCTTGTTTTGGCTTCTGTCGCGCCGGTGGCACAGTGGCACCCAAATGTATTTTAATTGATGAGTAATAGATTGCGGTTTGTTCTGCCCATTTGGGATAGCCATTGAAAGACACCAAAAATTGTATGCCACATGACCTTTGTTACATGTTACGATGTGTAACTTTCAGGAGCCAAATCATGTAACTTTAAAGTGGATCGTAGTCCAAACGATTCCACCTCTAAAAGTGACTATTCAAATGCAGTGGTAAAGGCGAGGATTTTAGTGTAGAGGGAAGAATGTTCGTTTGAAACAAATAATTTTGCAAACCATTGATTTTTTTCACAACCGATGTAACCCCAGAACTTGACAGTAAATTTGTCACTCAAATTAATAAATCTGACGAATTATAGGTATTAAATACATAATGTCCGGCTGAAGGATTAAAATCAGTTAATTTAAATTGCTCACAGTACGCTGTTACAGGCGTTACATAATGAGCGTTACACTTACTCGAAGAACAATCTCATATACTTATAAAATAGTTTGTCCTGACTGATTGGTGATCAAAGCCCAGCCCAAATGGCAAGAGTTGACATTTCGAAACAAATTTCCTTTTATCACCCAGAAGCGATTTGGCGGGAAATTCGAACTTCAAACATGGGAAAAGGGGAGGCAAAGTTTGTATGGGAAATTTTGTATTTTTCATCTGATCGATTTCAAACTCGGTTTGTGTACTCTATATAAAAAATAAAGGGAATTGTTTTCTCTGATTTTTGAAATTTTGCTTTGGGCCCGAGTTATACGCGACGGGATGAGGAACATTTTATTTTATCCTATTGAGCGTGTAGAAAAGCAAACGGGCTGTTTCTGTAACGGTTGCAATAAAAGCTGCGGCTAAATGCTAAATGCTTCAATAATGAAGAAGGGTGGGGGGATGTTGCTGCGGGTTCTGTTCTTATAGTACCGGTTGCGCGCATACAGGCTAGTAATGGCTGAACTTGACATGTGCCGACATTTGTTAACGATTTGACTATATGAGGCCCGCTATTGCGAGTGTCATTTTGGGATTAAGTCGATTTTAAAATCCTTCGCTTTTGACATTTTCTGTCATAAAACATTAAATTCATATTTCTTCGAAAACTAAATGTTGCTCCATTAAACTCTAATTTTTTTTTCTTAGATTGAAAATTTAAGGGGCGTGGCACCTCCCATACAAACAAAAAAAATATTCAAAATCTTATTTCTCGAAAACCAGCGAACCAATTGTGCTAACATTTTCAAACTTTTAGACAAAGGGGTATTTTTATAGTCATACCAATTATATCTGTTGTGAAAGGTGAGCGTTGCTAAAAAAATGTTGAAGTTTTTCGATAGATGGCGGTGAACACCTAAATCTTAAAATTACACTTTCTATCTATCTATCTTGACTTTACGGCAGCATCAGCGAGTATTTTATGAAAGTGGATACAGACTTGATATATGCAAATCATATACAGTGATGGAAAAAATAATAGAAACAAATATTTACATTATGTTGAACCATCATTAACTGCATACAATTTGGTCTTTCTCCAAAATCAATTCTACACTTAAATGCTAGGTAACAGTACTTTGAAATGCTGCAGGAATTTGCTCTTATCAGCTTTTGGTTTTCGTGTAACAGTAAAAAGTATGACCAAAAATGTTATTTTGGCTGGAAAAAAATAATAGAAACAAACAGTCGGCACCAGTGGTTTTCAAGTAAAGTTCGGTCTTATTTTAATTGAAATAGTGGTAACTTAGTTTATCCTGTAATTTAATGTTTTTTAGATGAAAATCTTAAAACAGCGAAATTAACATTTTGTTAAAGTGGGTCTTAAAGTCCATTGCACCAGTTCTGAGCGTGGGGTTATAAAAAAGCGAAGAAAAGACGTCAAAAAAAATGAATGAATGAAACTAATGTCATAAAGTGTTCTAAAAGTGTTCTTAAAAGTATTCACAGCTATCCATTCAAGTCATAAAGTAGAAACCAGAGGCAGAAAACAGAAAAAAAGACTCCACGATTTGACAAACTGTCTTGCATAGTCGTGCAAGAAGAAGCCATTTTTTTCTTCCACAGACCTAAAAAATTAGTTAAACGCACCAGTTACAAGTCGTACAATAAGAAGTAGATTAAGGGAAGTAGGTCTTCCTGGAACAAGTCCCAGAAAAGTTCCATACTTGACCAAAAAAAAAAATATTAAACAGGGACTAAGTTTCGCCAACAAACACCTCCACCGTGCTAATTGAAATAACGTCCAATGGCCAATTAGGTTGATTCAGATGGGAAAATGTACGTTAGACGACTAAATAATTTCGAACTCGATTCCAAATATACAAAGAAGACATTTAAACATGGCGGAGGAAATTGAATGATTTGGGAGTGCTTTTCAGCACCTGGGGTTGGTCCAGCTTTAATGGTAAAGGATAAAATGTGTGCCGTAGACTACGTGGAAATCTTAAACACTGTTATGCTGCCATTTGCTGAAGAGGACATGCCTATTAATTGGGAGCTAATGCAGGATAATGGCCCAAAGCATTCCTCAAATTTGCCCAAATAATGGTTTCGCAAGAACAAAATCAATGTTATGGAGTGGCCATCACAATCTCCTGATCTTAACAAGGTAGAACATCTATGGGGCGTTCTTAAGCGCAGGATCGGCGGCTGCAGAGCCAAAAACAAGGTAGAACTGTGGTCAATTATTCAAAATGCATGGCACTCTATAACTCCCGAAACTTGTGCCAAGTTGGTTCGTTCCATGGGACGAAGAGGTGAAGCAGTTATTAAAAAAAAGGGCGCAACGACCAAGTATTAAAAGGATATGTAACATCTTTCTGTAAATTAATTCCTCACAGAAAAAAATAATAATACATAATTTGTTTCTATTATTTTTTCCAGGCCAAAATTAAGGAAAACCAGAATCGACATTTATTCACTATTTCAATTCCTTTTTTATTAAAAACTTTAATGTAACATTTCTTCATTACATTGTTACAAAACTATTAGTATGGGTTTAATTTATCTTTTTTCCCGAAACCATTTTATTTTTTCGATAAGCGACGAAGAACACGTTTGTTTCTATTATTTTTTCCATAACTATATGTAGTTGGCGCTCTAGCATAAGCATATAAGGTGTTCGATTAAAATTCAGCTAGTTAAGGCCTCAGTTTCTATTTAATTTTAACATGTCCCTATTTTTAGACATTTTATTAAATGAAAGTGTACGGTTGAGATATGCATTTAAAAACAAAAAAAATGTACCTATCCCATAAACGAAATATCCCGGTCCGAATTAGGTGAATATAACCACTTGCATAATTTTTAAACATTCGAATATATCCACGGTAATATTTTGTATGCGAGTGCAACTCTTTCTGACTGTCTGTAATTTGGGAAGAAACGTTTGCGAAGAGATTCTGGGATTTGAAGAAGGACTCAGGTGAGTTTTTATAATGAATATTTCCGAGGAGAATGGAGTGGAGAAAGGGTTTTTTCAATGAGGTCTACAAATTATCGACACTTATAAGTCATACGATTTGAAGTTCTAAAATTTGGAATATTGATACACATTGTTCTGAAAGACAAGAACATATCTAAGGAAGCAATACAATTCCTGGGCACGCGAAATGCCATTATATACTGACGCCATAATTTGAAAACGGGTGGAATGATTTGCTTATTTTTTTTTAAATGTTGGCAATAGTTTAAAAAAGATTTTTACGGAGAAAAACTTTTGAAAAATTTTCCGGATAACCTTTTTCCGGTCATACAAATAAAAAATATTGCAAACGCTATTCTTCGGCAGCCATGGGAGCCAAAGTGTTAAAGGTTATGGCGATTGCCCGAAAAACTAGACACATTATTAATTCCCCTTATTTTCTCATAATTTCTTTACGGATAATACACCATGAATTTATATTTAGAATCTAAGTCTATTTCCTGCCACATTTTTGTAAACCATCAAAGAGGTAAGATTCACCAAATAAAATTAAAGAAAATCCATACCCGCTTTCTAATATTTTTGAATATTGCTACATTTCTTTCTTTCTCGATCCCAAAATCCGTCTCGCACAAACACAAAGTTTGCATAATTTGGAAAATTGATAGGCAATATTATTTCTGGGCACGAGCAAAACCGGAATGGTTAATGAAATACAGTGAACCATATGAATACAAGATTTAAATTTTAAAGGGTGTTTTTTTTAGAGGCATATAACTTTAAGTTGGCAACACTATTTTAACTGGCGGCCATTTTGTCAGCTGTCAAGTGATTTATTTTTAGTTCGGTTTGGCATTTCAACATGAATAGACTGACTCATGAACAACGCTTCCAAATTGTGCAAATTTATTTTGGAAATCATGGTTCTGTTCGAAATACGTATCGCGCACTACGTCCATTTTACGAACAACATAATCGTCTCACGTTTGGTTGAATGGATACGTCAATTAACAAAACTGCGGTATTTGGAGTGATGATAATCATCAAGTGTATATTGAGACATCGTTACATCCATAAAAACGGACTCTTTTTTTTAATACTTCTCCCGGGAAAGGCGAGCCTATAACGCTTCAACAGCGCCCCGAGATGCTTTCAGATGTATGTTAGTTCTGCACTTAAATTGCTGCAAATTATAGACTTCTATAGAAATACAGGGTTTTTCAACAGGGACGCTACAAAAGTAGAGCGACAGGGACAGCAAACGACGCCGAATTTCTTGCTGCTCTTTTGACATTTCTCTTCAGTAAGGTTTGGTGTGGTTTATGGGCCGGCGGCGTCATTGGGCCGTACTTCTTCCGTGATGATCAAGACCGGCACGTTACTGTGAATGGGAATCGCTACCGTTCAATGATAACCGAATATTTTTGGCCCCAATTGGATGATATGGACTTGGAGGACATGTGGTTCCAACAGGACCGCGCAACAAGCCACACAGCGAATGTCACAATCAATTTATTGGAAACCAAGTTTGGAGAACGTGTTATCTCACGAAATGGTCCAGTCGCTTGTCCGCCTCGGTCGTCCGATTTGACGCCGTTAGGCTATTTCCTGTGGGGCTACGTCAAGTCTATTGTCTATGCCAATAAGCCAGCGACGATTGATGAACTTCGTACGAATATCGAACGTGAAACGTTCAGAACGTGCAGCAGTATCGGCCGATTTATGCTTGAAAACCGTCGAAAATTGGGTTCAGCGTCTGGACTTCTGCAAGCGTGCCCGTGGTGGCCATGCAAAAGAAATCGAGTTCCATACATAATGGCATACGAACGTACTTTCATAGGAATAAAGAATTTCATTGATATCCAAAACCGTTTTTGTTTTATTTAAAAAAAAAACTTTTGTAGCGCTCTTATTGAAAAACCCGTTATATCCCCAGGAAGCGAGTTCTAAAGTTTGCTTGAGTTTTGGAAATTTGATGTCCTCACGGTTGTCAAGTTAGCTGCCTGTATAGTCGGGCGCACAAAAGTTGCATTTCGAGGGATAATGTTGTGCTTTATGGGTTGGTGGAATAATTGGTCCGTACTTCTTTAAAAACGATGCTGGCCAGAACGTTACCAGTCAATGGCGACCGCTATAGAGCCATTATTACTGACTTTTTCGTTCATCAATTGAACAACCATGATGTGCAGGAGCTGTGGTTTCAACAAAATGGCGCAACTTGTCACACAGGTCGTGCCACAATTGATTTATTGAAGGAAAACGTTTGGTAACCGCATAGTTTCACTTTGCGGACCCGTGAATTGGCCTCCAAGATCGTGCGATTTAACGCCGCTTGACTATTTGACCATCAGACGCCCTCACAGTCCTTCTGCATCTTTTGCCTTTGGACCTTCATATTACAAACATTACAATACATAGCGCGATCAGACTAAGAGAGACGGGGTGCTAGTATGAGAGACCCTACGGAATTAGCAATATTCTACTTTCTCTCTCAAGAGAGCTATTACTACCCTCAACGGATTACACTACCCCCCAGAATACTTTTTAACAAACCCTTTAAAGTAGAATTCCCATTCCCTTCAAGATTAGACTGGCAGGAAGGACGAGTGAACAGGGACTCGGAACTGGCAATCTACACGGACGGTTCAAAGATGGACTGTGGAGTAGGTGTGGGTGTATTTTCGGAGGCTTTGAGCATCTCAAAATCCTTCAGGCTCCCGGCACAGCCAGTGTGATTCAGGCGGAAATACTTGATATTCGTGAAGCCTGTCGCCTAATCAAACTACACACGAACATAGTTCTGAGGCAAAAGATAGACATATTCATTGACAGTCAAGCTGCGATCAAGGCTATCGCCTCAGTCAATATAACCTCAAGATGAGTTTTAGAATGAATGCTGGCCTTGCTTGATCAGTTCATGGTTACCCTGATCTGGGCTCCAGGCCACAGCAACGTTTATGGAAACGAACAGGCTGACGAGCTGGCCAGATAAGGTTCAATCCTCCACTGCTCACTGGCGGAAGCGATCCACATTCCAATAGGAGCAGTCAAAACAAAATTTCCTTAGAATCCCTTTCGAAAGCCAATCTCAGATGGAGGAGGCTAACAAGGCTGGATCTCAACCACCCTTCGACATACTTACAACAACCAGGTCAAATGCTTGCCTCAAACCGCACTCCTACCCACCTACCTACCTACAATACTTGTAGTTTTGTGGTACAGGTCCTTGATGGCACGGATTCCATTGGGGGCATGTGTTTCACGTGATTTAATTATAAACCTGATGTCAATTCAGCAGACATTTAAAAGATTTGTTAATATTTTCTGACTAGACTTATCCAAATGTATAAACAAATATCCATTCATCGATGAGGACCAGTTTCAGTGGCTCGGATAGGCGCTACTGTCAATAGAAATTAAATATTTTAAATTAAAATAAATTCATCTGTCTGATTTTTGACCCCACTGTGTGCCACCAAACGATTGTTGATTAATTAAATCGAGAACACGCACCAAACACCTATTACTAAAAAAATTATTAAAATTCATATTGTTAAACACCATCGGCATTACCATCACCCAATGGAATTCCCAGTGTTGCACAGTCCATTCCATTGGTATATAGCGATCCAAATTGGCACGCTTTTTAATGCAACCATTCACGATTACATATTCCACTCGATTTGGAAACGATACGGCGAGGGTGTGCTCTACGCTATTTTATTATGCGACAAGGTGCATCAATTATTTAATACGGAATTGATTTTCATTTATAAGCAACGTCAAGGTCCGAAAGTAATCATTCAACAAAGTCAATCTATAACGAAGATATCTCCCAGAAATCATACAGATAAGATGGCATTCATCAAGGTGAGTAAATTTGATACGCAGTCCTTGACAGCACCAGAAAAAAAAAATAAACTATCCTTTTCTATATAATTTTTCTAGATCGCAATTGTCTGTTGCGTCCTAGTTTCAGCGGTGAGCTGTGGAGTGCTCCATCAAGGATTCGCTGCACCAGTTGCCCCAGTGGCGGCAATCAACACCGAGTACGATCCCCTGCCACAGTATACATTCGCGTACAATGTCCAGGACGCCCTCACTGGAGACAGCAAGAGCCAACAAGAAACCAGGGACGGTGACGTAGTCAAAGGATCATACTCCGTGGCCGAACCTGATGGCACCATTCGCACTGTCATCTATACTGCTGATCCAATCAATGGCTTCAATGCTATTGTACAAAGGGGACCATTGGTAGCTCAAAGACCAGTTGTTGCTGCTGCGCCTTTGGCTGCACCGGTTGGAGCCTTTGGACGAGTCTTCTAAGCGTCAGATTAGGTGAATTGTAGTCGACTTTAATAATTTATTATGACTTTAATAATAACATTTGTTTAGTTTGTTCAATTAGTTGTTTTGTCTGTCTTCGAGTACAAAGTATCTGTCTGCCTTTCGTGCTGATATCCGTAAATAGTTATCTCTCGTAGCAAAAACAAAAACCATTCTCTAAAACATGCATAAACTGACTTCGAATGAATTATTCACACACATACGTTGACGTTGAAGTCTAGTTGGAGTTTAGTTGTTCATGACAACAAAACGATCGTATCAATGAACAGTTTACATCCATTGGAGCACACTTTTGGCCAGAGCGCCTGCTTTGAGATTACGTCATGAGTCTGCTGCCGTGTGCCGTGTGCGGCGCGCGCACATGTAGCGCATTTAGAATCTTACAGATAATCTAGAGCTCTGGCGACAATTCGCGTCGCTTTTATTCCAAAGCGGTTGCTTGTAGTTACAAGAGTTGACACCAATTTAATACACCTTCTGTGTTATATAGATGACAAAAGCTATGTTAGGCGTGGCATTTCGCTTTTAGTTTTTATTTTCAGGTCTCAATCTAATTCAAAGCTGCGTGCGCGCGCGCTCTCTCCCTCTGTCGTTTGAGTGTGACATACTGGGGGGGTTCGCGTTTGCGCCTTGAGATGAATACTATTATGGCGGTCTGTTGCATGTCGAAATGAAAGGCCGACGACGCGTTGCCGTCACAGTAACGAAAATATATAACTTTAAAGTTTCCCTCGCTGTCGAATATTTCAAATGTGAATGGGTAATGGGCCATTTGCAGTGAATTGTAAAGAAAATCAAGATATTTATGCGGTATTGTTAGAACTCAATAGTTCTGTGCCTGGATTTATGGCGGAATATATGTCATGAAGTTGATGGTCGATAGCCTTTAATTACTGTTATATTAGGTCTGATTTAATGCACGTTTTTTGCAGTAAAGCAAATTAGAAACTTCATCCCGAGATACAATTCACTACTTGACTCTTTAGTGAGATGCACACTATAGGTATCCAGTATCCGTATCCATCCCAACCAAGAGTGAGTTGATGGAATACACAGTTCTTAACAGTAGCGCAAATAGTTTCTGTTAACACGAGGTTGGCAGGAATATATTTACCTAGGCAAAGTAGAGCTCCTTCCACCGTAGGTCCCGTGTGAGTTTCGTGTGAAGTGTTGTGTTGCGGCAAAAGTCAAAGTCTTTCTAAAGGAACTAATGCGGTTATAAAGAGTAAGATTATCTTACTTTTTATTAAAGTAAATAAATAGTATGTGTCTATAGAACCGTAGAGAGGTAGCGAAGTTTCTGACAGTACACGGATAGTAAAAAAGCTTATATTAGGAGGAACAAATACGGGAAAGCAACGGACTTAGAGAAGCGATAGAAGACGTATATTTCGTAAATATTTTACGCCCTCAAAGTCGCATAGTGTTCACCGCACTATTAAAATTTCATATTAGCCGTTTTTTATTATCAGCTATGATCCATATAGATCATCGATTTACATGCACTTACAACAACAACATCTGATCCTGCTTTTCATTGAGATCACGAAATATGATCTGAAAATTAAGTCAACTATTTCTCGTTGTTGTTTCGTGGCGTTGTTTATTTCATTCACTAAATGTTGGTGTCCCTGTAAATTATAGCCACACAGTAATGTTGCCAGACCAGAATATGGAACACAATTAACAGCACATAAAATCAATTAGCATTTTTTCAAATTTGATTAAGCCACTACTCCAACTTTCGAGATGTTTTGTTTCGCTATATAGCACAGAAATATAAATGGAAATATTCATTCATTTTCAATGGTCCGCTTGTCCATTAAGTGGGTCGCGGGTGTAGGTTGCTCAAGTGGACCCTCCATAGCTCTCGATCCTCCGCCATCGACTCTAAATCATCAAGGGCAATCCCCATACGGGTATAGGAGAGATTATGGACTTGATCTACCCATCTCATCCTTGGTCTACCTAGAGGACGCCCGATGGTACGGATTCCATAGCACGTCGTGGAATCCTGGTCGGGGACATGCGTTTAACATGACCAAACCACCGAAGCATGGATCGCTCCGTCCGGAGAAGTAGCTTTTCGACATTGAGTTCCTCACGTATTCTGGTATTTCTGATGCGATCTCTACGGGTCACACCAGCAATACTACGGAGAAATCTCATTTCGGCAGCTTGTATCCGCGATCTTATTCTTTCGGTCATTACCCAAACCTCATAAACATAGGTGAGAGTTGGAACAAACACTGAATTAAAGACTGACAACTTAGCTTTGACACCAAGTTCAGTCCTCCTAATAACAGAATGACCAAGCTGTCTCAAAATTGACCCAGCCTGGCCAATCCTACAGGAAAACTCGACATTGCTCCTTCCATCTCTCGTGAATAAGACCCCGAGATACTTAAACTTCTACACCTATTTCAATGGGACTCCACTAACATGCAGAGTGCATTGAACAGGCGTTCTGGAGACGACCATCACTTCAGATTTGTTCACGTTTACTTTCATCTCAGCTTCAACACAAACGGTTACAAACCGATCGAGTGCGCGCTGAAGTTCAGTCTGAGAGGATCCAAGGATGACCAAGTCATCAGCGAAGAGCAAATGACTTATCCTCAGATCTCCCAATTCGAAACGTTCCTCGCCAAGACTGCGCTGTAACATCCAGTCCATATAAGTAATGAAAAGGAGAGGAGACAAGACGCACCCCTGACGAAGTCCAACGCCCACGGTGAAAGGTATTGATTTAACGCCGTTTACCCGAACACAGCTTTTACAGTTTGTGTAAAGGGATTGAATGGCTCTCAAGAGAGAACCATCAATTCCATACTCCTGTAATACACTCCAGAGTTTCCCTCGAGGAACTCGGTCATATGCTTTCTCCAAATCTACGAAGCAAGCGTAAACAGGTGTAGCATACTCCCAAGCCTTCTCAAGTACCATTCTGAGAGTGAATAACTGGTCGGTTGTGCTTCTGCCGGGACGAAAGCCGCACTGCTCATCTCCTAATCGTGCCTCGACCACAGCTCTGCAACGCGTTTCCAGCACCTTGGCAAAGACTTTTCCGGGGAGACTTAAAAGTGATATACCCCTGTAATTAGAGCAATCCCTTTTATCCCCTTTCTTGAAAAGGGGTACAATCACCCCAATCTGCCAATCGCTGGGTGTTTCACCTAAGGCCTTTAGCATTTCTGGCCGGATTTCATCCACTCCGGCAGATTTGCCAGCTTTTAGCGATTTGATCGCAAAAGTGACTTCCTCTACCGTGGGACTATTTTCCGCCCTGCTTAAGGCGATGGATGTGTCATCCTCAATGCCCTGGATTGGATTGAGCAATTCGGAAAAGTGCTCGCTCCATCTGCGCAAGATGTCCTCCTCATGTCCTCCTCCTAAATGGAAATATTATCAGTAAAATACGGTTAATTATGATGCATATTTGAACATAACATTTGACCATAGTTTCCCACAAAAAAATATTGAATGTAAAATGTATGCAGATTTGTGTTCATATGGTAACAATCCCGACACAACAAAGGAAATGTCAAACTCAAATATGAGCAAGTGCAATGGAGAAATCAACGCATTGCGACGTCACATTGTACTGTGTGGCTGCAATATGGCGGTGACAATACGAAATTTGTCATAATTGGTACTGGATTTTATATGTGAAAAACAACTGTTGTCACAACTTAAATGTAAAATCATTCAATGATCCAGTTTGTTTTATTTTCATGATCTGATCCGTATCAGATCACGCTGATAATAAAAAACGGCTATTGTGTCCAATGACTTCAACCATTTGACTCAAAACAAGTATCGCATTTGATTCTTAGATGAACTTGCCGGCGCGCGAAAGGAGTTTTCATACACTGAACTCAATGCGAACAGAATGAAAGTTGCCAGGTTTGCTGGGAAGTCCAGCATTTATTTAGAACAACTCATTTCAATCAAATTCGCTTTGGGACTTTCGATATAATAGTGGGTAGTGTTTTCGGTTTACCCGTTGGAAAGCAAACTTCTTTCAAACTCAATTTCACTCTGTAGAATTACACAGAACAACACAACACAACACAAATTTCAATCAGAGGTTGGACAATTATACATTGTTAAGCTCAAGGCAATCGTTCTGCAATATACCATACCCTTCTTTCGTGTTTGAATTTGATTTGCCTGCGTTTTATAATTGAAAAAAATACCGGGTGGGCCAAATACAATACAGCTCCGAGGCGGCCAATTGACATCGCCAAGGCGGCTGATAGCACGATTTGAAAATTTGGTGCGCTAAAGGTCGATTGTGGCATGGGCTGTGTGGCATGGCACGGCATCCTGCATGAACCAGAGGTCGCCCAATTCCATGTCTTCAATTTCAGTAAAAAAAAGTCGGGTAATATGGCTCTGTAACGCCCACCGTTTACCGAAATGTTGTTCCCAGCCTCATTTTCGAAGATGCCACCACTGAACAATCCGCACCAAACTGTCACTCTGCTAGGTTCCACATTTCACTTTCACTCGAAATGAAATCTAAAATGAATTTTTGTGTTCTACATTTCACTGTATTTGATTTCGATTTCAAAATTTTCGGAATTGAGACAAACTACTAGGTTCCACATTTCACTTTCATTTGAAATGAAATCGGAATTGAATTTTTGTGTTCTACATTTCACTGTATTCAATTTCGATTTCAAAATTTTCGGAATTGAGACAAAGTCAAATTATGATTTGGAAAAAAATTTGGAAGTTTCCGAATCGCTCGAAATGCAGAGCACTGAAAACGAATTCACTCGATTTTCAATTTCGATTTCACTCGATTTCTGGAACCTAGCTGAAAGTGAAATTGTGATTTCGAAAAAAATTCGAAGTTTCCGAATCGCTAGAAATGCATAGCACTGAAAACGAATTCACTCGATTTTCAATTTCGATTTCACTCGATTTCTGGAACCTAGCTGAAAGTGAAATTGTGATTTCGAAAAAAATTCGAAGTTTCCGAATCGCTAGAAATGCAGAGCACTGAAAACGAATTCACTCGATTTTCAATTTCGATTTCACTCGATTTCTGGAACCTAGCTGTAGATGCATTGGCTTCTCGATAATAACGTGCGAGTTTTTAGAGCCCCAGATGCGGCAATACCAGTCTCACGAACTTTTTGCACAAACTTGCGTACAGCGGGCGCAGTGGGTGCTTCATTTCAGCGAAAACTTCTTTTCAAAAACCGCACTGCTTGGGCTACATAGCACTCACTTTGAAAATAAGTTTTCAATACTTTTCAACGTTGTCCAAGCGTAAAGCGACTCATTTAGTTCCGCGGAGGTATAATACTGACTTTCTGTCAAGATTTTCAGCGAAAAACAGCTGTCAGTGTCAAAAAAACCTATGATTTAAAAAGAAACCACTAGATGGCCTACCCTTTATTGAAACTATAGGGAGCCTTTTTCGAGAATGGTTTCTTTATATAAAGGGCAATATTTCATATCCTTGGTTACAAGTTTTTGTTGCAAAATTGTTCGACATTTTGGGTTTTATTTCCCTGACAGGGTTTGTTTATTAGGGGGCACCATGCCCCCTATACGTATTAAGCTGCAAATGATTTTTGGGCTTTATTTCCAATGTTTATTATTGTTTACTTTTGAGTATTATAAATTTGTTTGGGTATTTTTTTCTTGGGCGTTATTGCCTAACGACATCTTTCACTTCAGGCCCGGAAATCTGCAAATGGTCTCGAAAATTAAGCGTGGCAAACAACGACATAGCCTAAAGCTTTCTCAGAGTCTGAATATATATTAAAAACAAAAAAAAAATTATCTAAAGTGCCTTTCATTAAGGACTTGACAACTTATTTTTAATAAAATAAAAACCATTTCAGATATCAGAAAAAACAAAAAAAAAAAAATGGGTTAAATTACTATGAAAACATTTATGAATGGAATTCGACTTCGTCCACCACGGGAACGTATGATGCAGTGGTCGATACTTTGAACCCAATTTTCGATGGCCACTATTTCTCGTTCACTATTAGCTCTGAATCTGAGCTTGTTGTCGTAGACCAATGTTTTAATGTAGCCCCATAAAAGAAAGTCTAGAGGCGTCAAATCACATGATCTCGGTGACCAATAGACGGGTCCGTTTCTCGAGATATCACGTTTACCGAACTGAGACTTCAATAACTCGATTGTTGCACCCGCTGTGTGGTTTGTAACTACATATCACTGATGTCTAATTCATGCAATTGTCCAAAGAAATAATTTTCCAACATGATTCTGTAGCGAATACCATTTACCGTAACGTGACGGTCAATTTCGTGGACGAAAAAAAACGGCCTAATGACGCCGCACCGCCATGAAAACAGCCTCTATGGTAGCAATATTCTTCACACATCGGGCAAAACGTAGTCTCACTGGCACGGCAACATCAAGCAGCAAATATTCTGACACAAATTTGTTCACTAGAGACTAGACTATGAATTGCTTTTCTACTGCAACGAGAATTGCGACCGAAAATTTGCGTTAACGCTCTTAAAACTGCGACCACCGACTCGCAATATTTATATTTTAATAATTAATTTTAATTATTTGTAAACGTTGTTCCTTCGTGAAGCTTGAAGTTGTAATAAAATACCACTGAGACAATTTATTTTCCCAAACGTAACATATAGTGCGGTGTGTTTTTGGTAGTCTGAAAATGTTATTAATTATTCTACTTCATCTTACCGAACAACACCCTAAACTAGAACAGCCTGGTGCAAGAACCTGATGGCTCGAAGGTATACTTGATGGGACGTTCCTCTTCCTGCTAGTAATGGGTGGTTTTTGAAATTGTTTTTATTGTCGATAAATCAATTCTTGCCATTTACTTTTTGAATATTATTTCGTGTAAATGTTGACCGCCACTACATTTCAAGTGGTCCATCCGAAATGTCTAAATTTGGTATACTTTTCCCAACATATCGACTGGTACATATCTCACAAAAAAATACGAGTTTATGTTGTCTTCCAATAGTTGCTGGCTTTTCCGTATAGACGAGAGACTTCACATATCCCCACAAAAACAAATCCAGCGGCGTAAAATCTCACGATCTAGGCGGCCAATGCACAGGTCCAAAGCTTGAAAAGAATAGCTCACCAAATTCGCCTCGCAATATGTCCATGGATTCGTAACACATTTTTTACCGAGCACAATTTTTGGTGAAATGACAGTGCTAAGTGGACATTTTTTACTTTGACACGTGTCACGAATCACACGTGAATAGCCAAAAAATCCGTCTGAAAGGCCAAATAGCAAAAAATCACCCCCTACATACCGTTTCGTTTTTTTTTTTAAATTTCTCACAGATGATTCTTTAAAAACGTTTTATATATGTATGATGTGGATGTCCCAAAGTACAATCATACATATAAAACAAAGTACAAAGACAATCACTACCTCTTCATTTTGCCATATACGTTGAATATCTTCCAGATCCATTTCGGACCATCTTTATTTTGGACTTATATAGGTATTGAATTTTACGTCGCACATCGTCCAATATTTCATACTGCCTCTTTGTCATCCTTTGCAGTTGGCAATATCATCCGCGTAAAGCAGACGTTTTATATAAGGTGCCCGGCAGTCACGAGTCCGCCATGTTAAAAAGTTATAAAGTCATGCAGTGAGAATAAGAGTGGGCTCCAACGACAACCTTGCTTAGCTACCATATCTCTGTTTTGAACCAGTTGGTTCGTCCTTAACATACTGACCAATGCATTTCTGTCAAGATAAGTCCATGCGATGCTGGTCAGAGGGAATAACAGCTCAAAAGTAGACACAAATTTAAAAAAAATTCTCAAAATTGTCCCTTGCAGCTAGTTTAAATTACGTTAGGGTTAGACTGATGCAAAAATAAGTTCCAATTGCCAATTTCTCTAGCACTTTTTGACCATTGCATATCCAGTTCGCTGGTCAACTCTTTTGTTTTTAATTCAAGGTGAAAATTAATTATGAACCACCCGACGCGACGTGTAAAATATTCTAGAAAATACCAAATGGCACAACGTTTTAAAGCAATTTTAATTTGCAATGCCGATACCGGTCTTTTAGCTTCACACGCACGACAATTACCCACATAAGTGCACTGTAATTAATGGTAACAACGAAGAAAACTCGAGCGGGCACTAAGTTACTTAAAAATCTTCAGCAGACTTTAGATAAAATACATGGCTAAGCCAATCTGACAAATTAATATACAAGACAAATTCTATCTTCTAGGTATATCGGCATCAAATTACAATGCACGCATGTCAAGTCCTTCTACCGCCACCATCACCACGCTCGGTAGCTTACAACAATTATTTCGATTTAATTACACGCATCCAACACCCAAGCAGTAGCATTAGCATTTAGCCTATTCCCAGCGGTGTAAATTTTTAATGGTCACCGTTCGACAACATGTCCCAAAGAAAGGTATTCCACGACCGCCCTCAGGGCACAACATTTAAAAAGCGGCACCATTAGCCAGTGGCTCAATATACATCCTCACACACAGCTAGACTAGATTAGATTATGCAACTTGCCCATTTGACGTATACCCCCGCGTGCCGCTGCCATTGCCAACGTGCTGTGCTATCACCAACGCCGCCGCCCAACTTGAATGTCGTCGCCTTTGACAACCCCCTCAACCTCCTCAACTGAAGTGCACTCAATTTGAGAACATGCATTGAGTGACTTTTTCCCTCCTCGCATATATGGACCAGTTTTCAATTTAATTTTATTCTCTTAACGCGACGATAGTTAAATAACTTATGGTACTGCCGAACCCCAAATAAAAGCGAAAAAAACAACAACAACAAAACGTTGATAAGCCAACCAACTTGAGATGCAGACAAACAAAAAAATAATAATAATACGAACGGCAAAGGAAGGTAGAACAGCGCACCGGCACGGCACACTATGCATGGGTTCCATACTGAAGAAAATGTGCAAAAAAATGCAACAAAAAAAAAAAAAAAAGAAGCAAAGCTTTAAGGCCTACGGTAGGCCTGAAAGTAAAATGAAAATTAATTTTTGAATAAATATTTTAGGCGAACGGGCGTATCAGAGTATATAAGCGAAGGTTAGACAGCCACAGAATCACAGAGCATTTATTTGTCAAACATTACAGACATGGTACAAAAGGCAAGCACACCTCATTTTAATATTCGCAAGGAGCTGTAGAATAGTCTTTGAATATCGGTTTTGTGTTTTTATTTTCATGATGCAACAGTTGATCATCCTGACAGCCCTTGTGGCAGTGAGCTCAGCAGTCGTGATTGGACCTCCGGGCTACGGACCCTATGGACCAGCTATTGCTAAAGTCGCCGCACCATTGGCCTATCCAGCATATCCGGCTTTGGCAAAGGTTGCCGTTCCAGCTATTGCAAAGGTCGCCGCCCCAGAACCATACGATCCAAATCCGCAATACAGCTACAGCTATGATGTTCACGTTAGTGATATGGACGATGCTATCGCTTTTACACAGAGAAATAATAGTTTTATTAATTTTCAGGATCCATCGACCGGTGATGTAAAGAGCCAACAGGAGAGCCGCAGCGGAGATACCGTACATGGATCCTACTCCCTGATCGAACCAGACGGCACAAGGCGTTTAGTTGAATATACCGCCGATCCAGTCAACGGATTTAACGCTGTCGTCCATCGTGAACCAGTTGCCGTGAAGGCTATTGCTCCAGTTGCCAAAGTTTTGGCCCCAGCTCCGATCCTTGCCCATGCACCTTTAGTGCACGGTTCACCATACGGAGCACCATACGGCTCGCCATACGGTTTGCCATTGGCCGCTCCAGTTGCCAAGATCGGCTATCCAGGATTGATCCACGGTTAAGCACGAGGAATATCACGTACGAATTTGATGCGCTTCATCAACGACTATATGGAATATCTCGGCTGCTCTTATCCGCCTAATCTGTGTCATAAATTATGTTGTAAATGTATTTATTCTTTGTAATTCTTTTTTAATTGTTAAGGCTGTTTGACCGCGATAAACAAATAAATAAATAAATGTTATGTGCAATTCTAAATGAAATTATTTTGATTGATATTGATATTTCAAGTCCAAGGATCAGATTGAGACAAATTATTTGAGACACAGTTCTGCCTGTGTGTGTTCATCAAGACGTTCTTCTTTATTTTTCATAACGTATAGTGACAGTTTGTTTGTTTTTCACAGTCGAGATGGAAAACATTTCCAGAGAACCACCAGAAGCATGTCAATTTTTTTTTTTTAATATTTCGTTAAATAAGAAATTCAAGTCCGGCTTAAAGCATCGCAGCCAAAAGTTCCCCGAGATTTATTGACAAGTTTTAGGTACTTGGTACGAGATACGCGGGAGAAGCTATGAGCAGCTATGACGTACAAGAAGAGTGGAAATTACAAAAAATTTTCAAAGAAAAAAATAATGAAAACGAGGAGAAACTCTGCATCCTATACTCATCAACCAAAGACGAAAATAACCATAGTGTTTCCAGTATCTCGACTTCATTAAAGATGTAGCTGAAAGCACCATTCAAGCACCCTAGGAAGAGCCCTCGGTTTCCATTTTGTGCCTTGTGTTTAGCAAAAAAGGAAGACAGAAGATGCACACGTTAGAACGCTGCAGCGAACAACAAGGGTATAGCGATATAGACCTATCAAGTCAGATAAGATGAAGACCCGATAAAGAAATAAGTCTCCCAGCTGAAGAAGATTGAAAATTCTCACGATCGAAACAACACCCGGAGGTTTTATACGAAAGCCAAGCATTTATATGGTTTCTGGCTAGAATGCGGGCTCTTCGTAACAGCGAAGGAGGCCTAATTGTTGAAGCACCGGGACTAGCAAAAAGCAACATTTCAAGCAGCTGTTAAATCGGCATATATTGTAGAAAGAGTGATTGAACAAGAAGATAACCAGTGTCCAGTCAATGAACAACCCGTTCAACCACCCAATATAGAAGAGTTTTGACTTATACCCTATTCACACCAAGCCGAAAACCAAGTTTTCGTCAAAAAAGTTTAGAAAACTCGTAGATGCATTCACACCGAACACCAACTCGTTTTCGTTTGACGTTTCAATTAGCTCTGAAACTAGCTATGAAATGTTTGTGGCGACTAGACTTATATATATTTTCAAAATATTGCTCAACAATGAAAATGCTTTGTTCTTTCGTATGGCGCTCCGTTTTTACTAACCCCGAACTGTCAGCTGTCACATTGATAATATTTTTTTCCGTTGGCATCACTGTACTATTAAATGGCGCAAAATTAAAATTTTGTGTGAATTATAGTACACCTTTAATAGATGACAGAAGTATGCGTAATGCGTAACGTTTAAAAGTCAAGTCAAGTTCTTGACATAATAAGGGTTTTTCAATGAAAGATGGAAATGACCCGAGGCCATTGCTTGTGTAAAGTGGCTCTCAGTGACCTTGAGATAAGCACTTAGACATATAGTGCACAGTCGGACGATTGTGCATACCACTGGTGTTTAGGGGATTGATTCCTTTACTTGCTACTCATTTAAGTAATTTCCTGCCGTTTATAAAAAAAATGGTATTACCTAAGATCACTCTGAAATCATTGAGAAAATAGTTTCCTACGTAAGTTTTTCTTAAGTTGGCTTGGGCAGGGAAGCTGCACAGAAAGTAGGTAATAGACTCATCCATATTTTCATATCTGCAGCTTCTGCAGAATTCATTGTATAGCAGACCAAGTTTTTGTGCGCGTCTGCCTAACATACAGAGCCTGCAGACAACACTAATTGATTGATTGATTCTGCTGAATTCTTACCGGCTAAAACCACCTCGCTTCCCAAACAGACCAGATTATTTGGCTTTGCGGGGGTTCGGTATTAAGCCTTAATGGTCCAATTATCGTCGCTCTAAAGCATGTATTTTATGAATCGGCTGCTGACCAAATTAGTTCCGTAGGGCGATTTTTTCGGCTTCGCATCGTGGGCCATAAAAGAACATGTTCAATGAGTTAAGGCGACAAACGGGTTTAATTCCCTGCACATAACATTTAGCTTTGGCGGCACTTGGCCACATTTTAATGGCGTACATGAGTATTAAGTCGCCAGCTCCTGCAAGCAGTGGTCTCTTATTTATTTCGGGTCTAGTATAATATCAACCTTGAAGGTATTCACGAATAGTTTTTGGCGATTTTTACATAGGTAGAAATTCTAGATCAGCGGTTCCCAATCTTTTTTGTTCGCGGAGCACTTTTCAGCTGACTTTTTTTCGAATCCCATATTTCGCAGTTATTTTACGATATTTTTTTTATTATTTTAAAATTGAATAAGTAACGTACGTGAAGTGACCTATTTGTTTATAAATTGTTGGGTTTTAATGGACTTTCTATATGTCCAAAATGAAACGTTATATTTTCTTCACTACGTTTCGTTCATGTCTATGGACATCATAATTTTTACTTGATGATATCTATAAACATGGACGAAATGTAATGAACAAAATAAACTGTTTCATTTTGACTTAAAGCTTACTAGAACCCAGAAATAAGTACCTAACTTGTATGCAAAAAAAAAACCTTTAAAAACCTCATACGAACCAACACCGAACCAAAGACTGCACCGCAGACCATTACTTTCCCTCCTCCATGCTTTGTGGTCAGAGGCGTGTACTTGGCTGCAATTCCTTGTTTGGAGGACGTCTTACATACATACTTTTCCATCGAATCCAAATAAATTAAACTTGAATACCTTATTCCAAAAACTTTTTTCAAAATTGCAATTATTTTTATAACGGCAGTTTTGCGAAATCCCGCCTCTTCCTTATGTTCTTTGTTGACATGTGTTTTTTTTTGCGAAAAATGCATCCACGAACGGCACGTAAAAGACTAGGGGGGCTTCTCTGTATTTCCTTCCAAAAGTGAAATTTTCCGAATCAGAATATTTGGTACTCTCTAATTCGAAAGCGGAATGAAATCTCGAAATGTTAAAAGCATTAGATAATACATATACGGAAAATCGAAAGTATTACAGATTTTAAGTGGAACAATCTTCCTAACTTTTATATGGACATAAAAATTGTGTTGCGGCTATTTGTCCGACAAAACTGAGCGTCTTCCTTTAGAGAAGTTTTGCTTCCAATCTCCTTTCTGTTGGGGTTCTTAAAACTTCCTGTTTTCTGAGAAATTTGTACACCGGCGAAAACAAGTTTCGTAGAACAACCTAATTTTTTGATTCGTTTTCATTTTAATAGCTCTGGGGGGTTATTCCAAAATTCGCGGCTGATCGTATTAAAAGCGATTCTCAAATATGAACGAAGGTGCGAAAATTATATTTTTAGTGCTCTCCAATTTTTTTCAATTCTGACTTCCAATTTTCCATTTATTTTACCAAAACTTTGCTTTTCGCGTTACAGGAATTGAGTTATTTTCATCCGCCAGGAATGATTCACCTATCGATTTTGAATGCAGCAAATCGCTTTTGGAAATAAAAACATACAACTCCGCCATGAAAGCCGATCCGCCATGCTTTTGAGAATATCCCCCCTGAAGTTCTGAAGTATTTTTTACCCATTTTTGTACTGTATAATCAATACTCAAATTCGATTGCTGCGAATAAAATTACAAAGTTTCAGGAGGACAAAATTAACTAGTCTGATTGAATTTTCATATTTTTTCTCATCTTTCCGCGGAGCACTCGAATATTCACGGCGGACATCTTCGACATCTTCTATAGTTTTCGACACCACCACAGCGTCGTCTCAAAAGCCAATAAATGACGTTTCTTTTAAAATGGGTAAGCGCTAAATTTTGTCATACATCACGTCTCACAGCAAGTGACCTAGGACCGTACCTTGTAGTACACCGTCAGTTGTTGCGTATTCTTTCTTTGCAAAGTAAATTTTTTTATCATTTCACGAAGATTGTGCGGTATTTCAATCCGGTAAACAAAGACACTTCATTTCAGGGTTTTTAAATAAAACAAAAACGGTTTTGGATATCAATGAAATTCGTTATTCCTGTGAAAGTGCGTTCGATGCCATTATGTATGGAACTCGATTTCTTTTGCATGGCCACCACGGGCACGCTTGCAGAAGTCCAGACGCTGAACCCAATTTTCGACGATAGAGAGACGGTCACAGAGATGTCCAACGCTTGAGAACGACGTGTGAGAGACACATTTGTGCTTTCTTCAACTGAAGCCTCAGCGGCAGCAATATTCTCGACACTACGGGCACTTCTTTGTCTCACTGTCACGGGAACATTTTGTACTGTGCCTGTGGATTCAAATTTTTCCACTAGACGCTCAATTGTTGATCTGCTAGGACGATTATGACGACCATAAATTGGACGTAACGCTCTTAACGTTGAGGCCACTGACTCCGAATTTCGGTAGTAAATTCTAATAATTTCGACTCGTTGTTGGCTCGTATATCTTTCCATCATGAAATAGCAAACCTTCCTGAAGAGGAATGTCAAAAGAGCGGCAAGAAATTCGACGTCGTTTGCTGTCCCTGTCGCTCTACTTTTGTAGCGTCCCTGTTGAAAAACCCTTTATGTTTCTAAATCGTCCAATTAAATTCGTTTCTTAGTTTGTACACATCATCAGTTTCTAGTCCATTTTCAAACAAACTGACAATTTAGTTCAGATTACCAAAACGGACTGTTTTAAAGGTAAGCCTCTCCATAGATTAGTCACCAACCTTTCTCCTGCCAACGATGTTCAGTCTCTTCCTCTACATCCTCCGCAGACTTTGTGTAATTTATTTAAATCGAACTCAAATGGCATTAACATACTTAGCGTACGCGCAAATGGAGGCGTTCGATTTGTTCAAATTAGCAAAGAACACTCTTTCCACATCCGAACCGAATACGTGAATCCGTAAATACCATTTGCTACTCCTACTGTATGTCGCTTCTCGCACAGTGGGTGCGCGTTGGGTAGTCATTACAATTTCGCTGAATTAATTCACTAGTGTTTATACCTCGAAACTGCACACGCATAGATCGCTACACAATAATACCATAAATAGTGACGGCTTTATCGAAAAGTGCACTCACAATAATTAATTTAACAATTAAAAATGGAAAAGAAAATCATTTGTTGTACTGCACACGCGACGTAACAACGATGTCACCGGGAGACACTTTATTTTTTTTTGCTGTCAACGGCTTTTCCGCAAATTTGTTTTAACATTAAAACCCGTCGCAGCAGATAATTGTCTGAATGTTAAGTTTGATCGTTGTTGTAAATCAGACAAGGAATAGCAAAAAAAAAAATAAATAAATAATAAAACTGAATGTCTCATGAAGACACTTACCCGGTGTACCATGGTCCGCGGGGACCGTAGAGGAAACGCTTAGCTGTCTTCCATTTCTTTTTGATGTAACTGCTTTTGGTTTTTTGCTGTAGTGCCGATGCGGTGAGTCGCGTCATTTCTTCCACCTGACGCACTTTCCATGGCATCACAATTTTTTGCTATATTAAAAAAAAAACCAACAACATAAAACGGGTCTTTAACGAATACAATGTTAAAATGTGCAAGTTGTATAATGGCGAACGTAATAGAAAAAGAAGACGCACTATGTTACGTTATAGTGTCGGTTCTATTACCTGGAAGTGACGGCGGTTGTCTGCTTGAAATGTACCACGTTTTTTGGACGCAACTTTGCAGGCCTCATAGCATTCGGCCCAAAATCGATTGATAGGTTCCCATAAAGTTAATTCAATTTCCCGCTGATAGGTGTCGTAGAGGGGCTTTATCTAGAAATAAAAAAATTATGGGAAAAGTTTAATAAAAGTGAAAATCCTAACTTTGTATAAACTAGATGTCAGTACTTCTGACATGGGTATTAATAAACGCTGCGGAAGTCATCAACCGGTTACGAAGTTACGTCAAATCTGCGCTGTCGGACTTGTTAAATTGTTTCTATGTAATAAATTAGTTGGTTGCAACCGGCAACATGGCTTCGTAAGTGATTTGCCGCCAATCAGTAGACTCCAATTCAATTCGCACTGAGATTTGCCAGACTTTCGCGAGGGGTGGCCTTAATTTGTGATCAAAATTGACCCCCTCGGTCGAGGACGCTAATCACTGAGTCACTGCACCCAAAAAAGTGTCGAAAAGCCTCAAGAATTTTGAAAATTTATGTACATTTGCGAAGTTGCTACGTCTGCCCGGTAAATCTCGCGTTGGATAAAATCACGGTGGTTGAAATAGAGAGGTGCTACTTCAGGGTCAATTTTAACCCAAACCCCAATTTTATAAAGAGCGTGTCAAGAGAATCTATAGACACGCCTCCATTGAAGCACAATGGGCGCCGGCGAAGGAAAAAAAGACTTACAGACCATACCAACAAATTTACAAAGTTATAAAAAAACATTAAGAAATTATGACCTCCACTAGAATTCCTAACAAAACCGAATAAGAACAAAATATGTAGTTACACAGAAGGATGACAAAATCCTCTATATCGACCGGTTCTAATATGGACATCGGTGCAGGCGGTGATTATATTCAGCGAAATACCTTGAAGCAGTTGAATAGCTTCATAAAATCCATGGAGTGGGAGTCAGTCATTGTAAGGACAAGGGGAATAAACCAAATATAAAGAAATAACTGGATGTGAATTAAAAATGCACGCATCCTTGGCCCTAAGATCTTTAGGGAAAAAGCTCAGTTCGCTTGAAAAAAAAGATCAATATTGAGTCTTTCAGTAAAAAAAAACCCTAAGTTGGACCAATCTCAAATATCAATTAATACACATGCAGACACACAAAAGAACTGTGGCCATAGGTAAGCGAAAAGAGCTCTAAATTCATGATTGGACTGTGCCGTAAATATATTCGTATACTAGACTGGACTCGATAGGCGTATATAGGGCATACTGCAGAATTAATTCCTAATCTCTTGGCCTTGTTAAACGATGGCCTAAAGAATTCTTCAACCCTTAAGGTGATAGTACACGGCATGTAGCAAGCCACATACGTATGTAGCTCTGACGTCAAAAGAGAGTACACAAAGAGAGCTTGTACAAGGCATGTACAAGGATGTTCGCTTCTTGCTTGAGTACGCTAGCGAAGCGTAGTCTCCCTTTTATGCTTAGATTTGTGAACGTCCAACGTCGGTCGCTTTCTTCGGTTTGCTCTTAAAGGTCTGCATATGCAGACCGTCTTAATATCCTTAACTTGAATACCCTTGAGGGTGCGCAGGGACGTTGTCCACATTCTCTTGATCTATCGCCTTCTATCAGGCTCCGTCGATTGCGCGTCTTTTATAACTCTATTTTCTTTAACACAAATCCCCGTATAATTTACGCTGCCCCCGTCTCTGTTACCCACCGACTCGTATGCTGTGAAAGGTTAACTCAAACCTTTCAGTTTTCGATTTCGACCGCAGCACCGATCGCCCTAAACTCCATCTCTTTCACCATTATCCTTATCATCTTTAAGTCTTAGGCCAAATGCACACATCGGTTCTAATAAACATGGAAATAAACACGATTCGACCTTATTTCCTTCGACTTTATTTCACGGCGCAACTCTGATCTACGATGAAACGAAACAGCGACAGGTTAAAGTGAAACTTTTTATGACTTTTTGGCCAGTAATTAAGAACTTCGATAAAACAAAAAAAAAAGGAAC
Source organism: Cheilosia soror (assembly GCA_949372485.1). NCBI lineage: Eukaryota > Metazoa > Arthropoda > Insecta > Diptera > Syrphidae > Cheilosia > Cheilosia soror. The sequence goes on along the minus strand of OX443561.1, from coordinate 33,911,578 downwards.
AGGAAACGCGTGGGGGTACAGCCCGTGGTGAGATAGTCCGGCAGAATGAAGCATGAGGGCGAAACGAAAAGGTGACAGATTCTCAGAGTAGGAAACAAAAAGGGGCAGAGTAATGCAAGTGGTGGGGCAGAGTAGGGAACAAAAAGATAGGCAGTAACGCACATGGACGTGTCGTAGACTAGTGCACAATGCTAAGGTGAGCATCCCCGTTTCAACCTCGTCCACCATTCAACGTTAAAGTAGCAGTGAATTGGACACACATTTCGAAAAGCGACTCATATTTCACTTCGTTTTTTAGTCGGTGTTTGTAATTTTTTCGAGACAAATGAAATGATGGTGAAAATATAGAAAAGGAAATAAAATTGTAAACAATAGTAAAAAAATCGAAATATCGTTTTAGAACGACACGAAAAACACGAGTCGTATACGACAAACGCCAACGGGAATACGGGTGATTATGACATAGTTTGCCAACACTATTCTGAAACATTGCAAATGTAAACAAACTATCACGGTTCCCGTAAAATTGAGCCTAATGACACATCACATCGTTGAATGCCAAATTTTCTCGCGAATTTCCGCTAAACAGTCGTCATTAGCGCGTGAAGTACTTTTATTACCAAATAATTGTCGACATACCAACCTCTCCATGTGATTAGCCTATGATTAAAGTACATACTTAAATATTAAGCACGGATTCATCCAAAACGGAAACGCACTTGTGGCAATACTTTATAATGACTATAATGACCATCTAGGCGTAGCTTAATCGAGCACCCGTTTAGTCACAATAGTAATAGTTTCTCAAGTGCCCTTTATCATTATACTATTACCGTTGCAAAAGATTACCATTTTCAAACCCTAACCACTTAATGCCCTCGATAATGCCGACATGTGCGCTCTCCGCCCAACTGTAGAACGATTACATAAACTCCACTATGAGTATGTACAACGCATGCCAATTAAGTGCGCCCATCAAATTACTCGTTAATAAACCGTATCCACAAATTAGTATGATTTAACTTCTTCTTCATCTCCATACCACAAATGCTGCCGCGCACCGTCATAGTGTAACCACAAACAAGCCAAGAGCCACTCTCTGGTCCAAAACGATACAGCGCTGAACGATCCGACAAGTTCAAGTTCAAAAGTGAGGAAACACATCTCGCATCATCCCCCCTCGCATCTGACTTGGACTTGGATTGGAACGTGTGCACGTCTCGTGAAAAGTAAAATTTGTTGTGGAAGCCAAATTCAGCGGTTAGTTTGGCTAAGTGAAATGCACATCGAAGCAGAACCGCATGATTCCCACTACGGAATCGACGAGCCAAATTACAGGTTCGGTAAGATAGCGTGTTGTGGTCGTATAGGAAACCCCATCACAGGCACCTTCGAGATGAAGCGCTAACTTACCACAGTCACCAGCAATGCAAAGAGAAGATGGGACAACTCCAACTCCAAGTATAGCTAAAACATCTGTGATTGCCTGACTGGAAAACACCATAGAAAACAATAAAGCAACGCACAAACAAAAACAAGAGATGCTTTGTGACGCTGCCTGAACTCGTGCAGCCACTATGTTACGGGATTGTTTTTATTTTTGGTTTGTTTTGTATCTTTTTTTTAATGCTACAAGCTACCTATATCTTTTCGGGCTTTTGCCGTTGGATATGAACAGAAAATTGAATTAAAAAAAAAAAAACGGGAAACTATAAACTATGTGTGCGATAGGTAAATGAAAATATACGTCTCCGATGATATCTTTCTTTTATAAAGCAAGATACTTTCATAGCTCACGACTTAGTATGCGAAAGAAAGTCTCAAGGTGTTGTGCGGCATTAAATTAATTTTTTCGTCTCAAGAAGAAAGTTAAGTGTTGGCTTAATCAAACTGCAGAAGAAGGAATAAGAAGCAATGCTTTTGAATATAGTTCTATCTGTAAGTTTTATTGAGAAAGTGTTTATATGGACTTTTTTCTTCTCAAGAATAAGAATTGGCAAATCCAAGAACGAAAAGGATTATTGAGGATTCAGTGTATTTGTTATAGAAAGTGTTTTATTTTTATTTGTTTTTAAAATGCAAGTGTAATTACATGGGAATATTTCGAAGGGAATAAGTGGATACATAAATAATATTAAATAAGTTTTTATTTTAAGTGTATATGCATCTTCAGGATGTCATAAGTTAAATGTACATTGTGTTCGCACACTTTTTCCTGGAGGTAAATCTCAGTGCTGGTTTAAATTTATCGATTTTAGAAAGAGATGGATTTGTCAAAACAGTTTAAACGTTCTCATTGGAATATTCCGCGGTACAAATAATCATTTTTAGTGTCCAGGCTAACTTTTACGAAGTCACAATGGCGAAAATTTCCATATAAAATTATCTACTGTGACCGTCAAAATATTTAAGTTGAAGATTAAAATTGATTAAAAAGGCCCATTGTCATTTCAATTTTTAAAATTACTACTAAATGGTTGTTGGTTACAAGGCATGCAGTTCGTGGTTCGATCTTCAGAAAACATCAACCAAGCAAATTGGGAGTTTCGATCGATCGTTTATTTTTATGAACTCTTTTCTTTTCGTTCCTTCGCAGCTGTCAGTTTCAAGTTGCAATTTGTATTGATGTTAAATTCAGGATTTTTGATACGCATAGACTTCTGATAGCATTTTAGGAACTTATCTGCAAGATAAACTTCAACTTTTTGGTTTCAAAGGATTTAGATAACTGACAGATAAAATAGGCCCTATCGAGATATCCGTTCAGAAGAAATTCCGAAACGAAAATCAAATCACTTCGGAACACAAATTGCGTTCGAGATATCCGTTTCGGAACAAAATAAAAATAAGTGAAGTCTATAAACGCTTTTGTTTTTGTACGAATTAATAGTTCGATTGAATAACGAAACGAATGAATGCACAAAGTAAAACAAAGAAAATAACAATATTTGAGAAATTTAAAGAGTTATTTCAGGAGAGCGGCATAACAGAAGAACATTTGAATTAACATAGGTACGAATTATTGTGCGCTCGTCGATATGCGATCTACGGTTCCTAGGTTTTAAGAAAAGAAATCCCCTTTTTTTAACACCAAAATTATATTTTTTCCCCTTTAGAAAACAAAAAAAATCCCTTTTTTTCGAAGAAAAAATCTTAGCATTACCAGGGGGCTTATTCCCATTTGGAAATAAGCCGCCAGGCTTTGAACTCGGGTAATGCTTCCAATTGCTTGAGATATTTGTTTCTTTGTATCAAAATCCAAAATAAAATGAGTATTATTACACATTAAGTTGTGCCGCCGTTGTCTAGAAATTCGAGAAATATTTTGAATTAAGGCAAAAGTGCAAGGACAAAGTATATGCTGAGCCACACATGCCTTCCCATGAAAGTCGTATCGGGCGAGCCGGGTAGATTCTTAGATTATCTAGATAAGAAAAGAAGCGTATATTACACTGAAGATCCATTCTTTTTTTCTACTCACTTAAAATCGACCTGTCTAGCCCGAAACGACTTTCATGGGAAGGGATGTGTGTAGGCTTGCCACCCGTCCTCCTTTGAGGAGGACAGTCCTCCTTTATAAGGTGATGTCCTCCGTCCTCCGCAAAAAGAAAAATGTCCTCCACTTACAATGATTATTACTGAAACAAAAAACATCAAATCCCCCACTTCTCAAAAAGTACGATTTTATTTACAAATGTGGCAGCAAATACATTAGAGTCAAGTTTTAATATAAACGGCAGCGCCTGCAAAAGGCAGAGTTTCATGTTTCTCACCTCTTTAGATTCTATTGACCTCTGCAGTCTGCCTCTGCATCCGGATTGACCATTAAAGTCTAGTACGCTGCTACTGCAAAGTTATGTCAAAAAGAGGTAATTGTAGTAGAATGCTTGGTACAATTCTCCACTCTCTCTTCGCTTGCGAAATTGTACATTGACGGTGGCTACACGATTCATGGGAATAAATTTTAAATTTTAAGCTGCTCTCCAATTTTTCTCTTCAAACATTAGATAAAATCGTAAAAACACAAGAGAAAAAAACTAACATGATCTGTCAAAATTCAGCTTGACAAAATGTGCGGAACTATTATTGAGCACGGCGCTAAATTTTGACAGATATATGAAGTACCTACAGTGTGAAATGAAAACTAAATTTTTTAGGGTACCGCTCGGCTAAATAGATTGGCTTAAATTTTAAAGATAATTTTTTATGAGAGCTAAAATTTAGCTCAAGGAGGGTTCTAACTACTAAGCTTAAATTATTATTTTATTAGTATTTATTGTATAATAATTGGGCAATATTTCCACGCATTTTGGGTTTTAAAAAAATATATTTTTTTAAAGTCCTCCACGAGATTTTCTAGAAGGTGGCAAGCCTAGATGTGTGGCATGACTTTCATTCACATAAACGACTTGGCTACACACAAAAACAAACCCTAATTGCAATGAAATACAATTTGCAGGTACAGGAGTAATGAAATCGAAAATACAATAATTGTATGGTAAAGTCGAAGCGGACGCTCGCTTTTACGTCTTCACTCTACCAACGCAATTACCAATTGAAGATTTGTATCGAAAGCCCTATGGTTTCGGAAAATAACCTTCGTGATCATGCGTCATGCCCATGCGAAAATTATTTCTTAAAGTGGATTTTTGGTCCATTACCTGTACTATGTTTCCCTTCTACTCACTCAAAAATCTACCTGTCTCTCTGTTTTCATTTGACATTTCCATTATTGCAACATTTTCAGCAGCAATTGATTGTCGGAGAACTTCGTAAGAAATAGCCGTTAGTTAATGGGATAATGCGCTACATTTCATCGGAGAATTTATTCGAAAGTGAATCGGATACATCGAATGGAATTTCTCAGATTTCGTACAAATCGGAGAAAATTCCGTTCCGAACAGATACCTCGATAGGGCTAAAAGTCTCTGTTAGCCTTTCAGCCGGTTCTAGTGGCTGTCAAAGCCTTTATCTTTAAGATAAGCAAACTATTTATTTGAAGTGGATGGCAAAATATAGTTTGAAACCATTTTTTCGTTGACGATGGTAACAAGTGTCCTAAGATGAATTTGAATTGAATTTTTAGACGACGAATTTGATGAGTATTAAGAACATATTACACGGCCCCGTATAGAAATTTGCCCAAGATCAAATTATTTTGAAACACTCGGCGATGAAAATAAATATTTTTACATTAATAGAGAGTAATATAAGAACTTTAGTTTACTAGTAAGCCGAATATCAAATACGAGTATACAATATAGAAATTTATTATTTTCAATGACCGTGGTCTCTAACATTTACTTATTTACTATTTGATTTTCAGTAGTGCAGTTCTATCAAATGCTGGTAAACTTGTCTACCATTTATTTCATCAGAGACTTTGACGATGAAACAGAACAAAATATCAGCAACCTTTAGCAATAGATGACTATCCGAAACTTTATCCAGAATTTTTGAAACTGATCCTAAAAATTAAATAAACTGCATGTCTGGATAGCACGAAACTTTCTCGTTCATATAGCAAGTTTTTAGTTATTTTATTTTTTTTTTATAATTTTTTTTAAGTATCTACTGCTTAAAACTTTAGAAGCTATATAGACGATGAAAACAATTTTTTTTTAAATATAGGAACGTTACTTATATACGAGAATGTTAATGATTGGCCTTACCAATACTAATTTTTCACCTTCAATTGAAATATTTTGACGGTCGCACCTACACCTACCAGTACCTACACTAAAAGCGAGTGGGTACATATTTACAAATTCTAGCTCTATGAAAACAGGCAAGCAGAAGCTGCAACCATGAAAGTATGTAGGTAGTTCGAATTAAGTACATTTCTGATAAGTTACTTCGGATTCTACCTGCAACTTGATTGAAAAATATTGCCTCCGTCCGAAAAGAGGTAAGATACTAAATAGCTTGCATTTCGTTTCAAAAGATGGTATTTTAACATTCGATCGCACTCTACGAACAGCTATTCAAGTAAGACGCTTTTGGATTTTCTTAATTCTAAAATAATGCCCTTCGTAAAATGGATTTTGGCATGTAACCCACACGAAGGTCTCAGGGTTCCATTTTCGTGTTCGATATGTTTAGGGGAAAATCTGGGGACTTTAACAACAACTATCATTTTTAGTTACCACACCTATTTACAGTAGTGACAGTTCGATTATGAGCAGTGCCCACCGAAAAGAAAATAATGTATTTCTGATGGGGGAGATTCGGTTATGATTTAGGCGGTATTTTACTGAGCGGGAACATTAAAAATCGCATAGTTACCAAGAAATTTTAACGCTTCTTTTTATATCGATGTGCAAAGATTTTCTTCCAAAAAATGTCATATTCCAACAGAATAACACACCAGCCCACAACGCAAGGTCCGTAAAATAATGATTATGACAAAGCAATCTGGGTGATCACAGAAAACGTCGTATTCGTTATTTTGCTACGAACCCCGAAAGAACTTTCGGGGTTCGTAGCAAAATTCCGAATACGGCGGATTCTGTGATCACTCAGAATATCAAGGTTATGAAGTGGCCGACTCGAAGTCCAGTGGCCTATTTCACCAACTCACAAATTTTGTATTTACAAGAATTTTTTGACAATTTTCTTAGCAAAAAAAACAAATTCGGTTTCACCGCATATTTTAAATGCAAAGTTGTAATTTTTCTACAGATTTTGAGGAAAAATACTTGTAAAAACAAATTTGTAAGTTGGTGAAATAGGCCACTACTGACCTTAATCCCATCGAAAATTTATGAGATATTCTTGCACGTAATGCTTACCACAGCGTCAAGAAGCTAAAAAAAAAAGCTATCCGAAATCGTCAATCATTCCTTATGAGCTTAAGAGTCTTATCAAGCAATGTCAATACGCCTTAAAGATGTGCTTGCAAATAGAGTAGGCCAATAAATAAATATCTCCGATTTTCAAAATTTTGCTTATGCCAAAAGTTTGTGCGATAAATTTCGTTCGATTGCTTTCAAATTTTTAGTACGAAACTACAAAGCCGGCATTCACAGATTTTCAATATATTGGAAAAGCTTTTTTTACTTGCAGGTGATAGATTTCATTTCTGATTCGGCCAAATTTGTTCAAATTGCAAGTATGCAGAGAAATTTTTATACAAAATCAATCGCAGAAAAAAATTGCTTCGTAAAACTGTACGAAATATGTATATCATTTGTAATTAAACTAAACCAAAATATTTAATGAATTTATACCTACTACATCACCTAGGTAGCCGATCGTGCCCATTACATACTTGAACGCTTATTATAGACATAGACATATTATCCAAAGAAAATAAGTGTGGGTGTGTTTTTAAAATGTACAAGAAAACTCTTAAAACAATAACATTTTTATCAGCCAAATACTTATAACAATTGTTTTTAACTGATTTTTAAACATTTACATGTTGGCGTTGCAAATTCTCCAACTCCAGCTTTTAAGTAGTACATAAAATATTTTAAAACAAAAATAAAAAAAAAAGTGGAGCTCTTTTTTTAAATGGCCAAATCTGGGAGTTTTCCTGATTTATCTAAGGTGAAATATTTTGAATATTTCCTACGAAATTTGGCATATATAGTAGGTATTCTTCTTTTTTGAAAACAATTATTGCTATAGCTAAAAAATGTCTAATGATTCAGACTATTTTAATTTCATGAACTATCTGATCCGAATCAGAATATGCCCAATGCCTATTGTTGCCAGGGTTAAGGCTGGGTGTTTGAGGGTATATGATATTTCGCCCCGATGGGGCTTGCAGGGCTTAAGAGATAATTGATTGCAGTAAACGGCTTTCGACAGTAAATAAATAGACGCTGTTAGTGACCGTCTTAGAATTTTTATTTTTTGACTTTTATGTACCATAAAGTCCCAAAAACGTCATTTTTTGGGTGTTTTTTTTTTCGCCCCGGTGGGGCAATATCTAAATGGAACTTTTTTATTTTTTTTATGATTTTATTTTATAGTTAATGGGTTAAATTAGTTAGTGACCGTCTTCGAATTTTGATTTTTTGAGTTTAACTATTATAATCTGCAAATTAAGGTGACCAAAAGGAAACAGTGTTTGTAGAGCAACCAGAACTTATTTTTGTCAGCTTTTCAAAACAGAATAACATTCAAACATTTATGTATCCGTTCATTGAATACAAATTAAAGATTTGGTTCATAAAATAGTTAAAATTGCATTTTGAAAAGTTAACAATTTAACAGCAGTTTAATTTTTGTTTCAGAACTCACGCTCACATATGCAATGTAGTTCACAAAATATCCGACACAGCGCTAATCGTTTTCTCTATAATTTTGCTCTCTCGCGAGAGTCTGTAATTTGCAGATTGTTGTTTTGCCGCATTCGTTGCCACTGGGATATGGAGAAAACAAGTTTGGATCCTTTTTTTGGTTTTCTGATAGATACATACTAATTACTTAATAATATTATTGTTGTTGTTTTAAGTCAATCGAGCATTGTGAGGCATAGAGGCAGATTGGATAAAATATCATCGTAGACGTTACCTACAAAACGGTACACGTACGTAACATAATTATGAATATGATAGGGAAATCAAATCGAAATGAAAAATTATATTGAGAGCGGAATATTTTTAAGGGATGATGAATGATGATTGATATGGATTGAGGGCTTGAGAAGATTTGAGAATATGTATGGGAGTGGGAGATGGGAGGTGAATGATGATTTTTTTTATTATGAGTTGAGTTCAAATCAAACTACCTAAATGCAATACCTAAATAAAATACCTACTGTATGAGGAAAGGGGTTGGTTGCTTTGCTGTTCCCTATTTTAGGCCGAACTTTTCAAAATAGATTAGTGGTTGTGTGTTTTAATATTTTGAAAATTATTGTGTGTAGTATAAAGTATATAGATATACACAACATCCGCTTTTATTGGTGATATTGAAATGGTCATCTATTCATAAATCATAATGATTGGTCAATGTTTTGCATGACCAATCTGGAGAAGAATTGTTAATTTGTGTTGAGGTTAAAAATTCTAGACACAACAATAAAATGTGTTCCTGTGGGCAAACTCATTGTTTGTTATTACAAAATTTGAAGGCAAATTAGTACATATATAGAACTGGGTAATGTTTTGTTGCACTTTAAACGTTGTCCAGGTAACTCATTCACGATATAAAAACAGTGTTCTACAGGATGCTATTTTTGTATTTCATGCCGCATGTGGTTGGTTTGTAAGGCGGCCCTAGATTAGGTGCAGCTTTCAAAGCTCCTCTAAAAAATGTTATTAGGGGTAACCCAACCTTTTCAATGCCTACCGACTTCGCAGTGTTTAAAATACTTAAAATGATAATACTGTTAACATGCAAACCAGGTATAGCTTCATTGAGCAGGGAAATCCCTCCTGCTCAAAGGTGTCATAGTATTAGTGTAGGTCTGCACATTGCAGCTCGTCAAGTGAGTCAGACGTATTGTGTTAAGATCGCAGTTCGTATATGATTGCAAGGGCGCTTGGCGAGTTCGCGCAGTGCACATTAAATTTAGTTATTAATACATACTCAATATCTATCTACGTACTAGCATGGCAGTCACACCCGGCTTCGTTCATGTTATTTTTATACCCTCCACAGGAAGGTACATATCACTTTGTCATTACATTTGTAACGCCGAGAAGGATTCACCGGATGAATCAGGATCACATTCTGAATCGATTTAGCCATGACCGTCTGTCTGTCTGTTGAAAACACGATAGCGTCCAAACGAATCGACATGGGCGAATGAAATTTTGTGAGAAGACTTCTTTTTACTGTCAGGTTGGTATTGAAAATGGGCTATGTCGGTCAAGTAGTTCTGGTACCTCCCATACAAAACCAGTATTAGACCAAAGTCTCTCTCTGTCTATTGAAATCACGATAGCGTCCGAACGAATCGACTTAGGTAACTGAAATTTTATGAAAGGTCTTATATTTATGGCCTTCAGTTTTCTATTAAAAGTGGTCCATGTGGGTCAAGTACTTCTGGTACCTCCCATACAAAACCAATATTAGACACATGCCTGTACCTATACAGTACATACAGTGGAGGGTATCAAACCATCGGCCAGGCCGATGATAACACTTTTACTTGTTTTTTTTCCGCATGATGCTGCCGTATATCTACAAAATTGATCTCATTATAGTCATATCCTCGGTCATATGAAGATAATTACAATTAGTAATTTTTCTCTTCTAAACGGTGGAGGGAGATAATTAAAAAAAATGCCAAAAAAGCCAAAAACTATTATTAGTTTTTTTTTTTAAACACTAATTGGGAGTAGTACAATATATGTACAGATAGGACATACATATGTACATATATCCATCCATCAATCGAATGGAAAATATGAATTTTCCTATATAAACTTTGATGAAACTTGAGTTTGGCTCTTACCATTTGGGCTAGGCGTCCCCAATCAGCCAGGACAAACTTTTTATTAAATTAGATAATCCATACCTACATCCATAAATCATAAATGGTGCGAGCAGGGCTGCAGCCGTTTGTTTTTGGATAGGATTTATATTCTATATAAATATAGTATATTGTAGATATACTAAAAAGGAACCCAAACCCACAAAACAAAGCAATAATAACAAACTAGCCCTAACAGGTTTTTATAAACAGCCAGCATAAAATGCCAAAAAATAAAAGCTAAGGTCAGGATCAGGATCAGGAATGAAAATTTGTATACATATTATGGATTTTGGATATTTTTATTAAAATATTTCGATTTGTGCTTACGATTGCGATTGTACGTCGCTATGACGAAGGCGATATTCATAAGTGTGCGTTAGGAAATTCTATATCACACACACTTTTGGTTTCAGTGTATTAGATAAACAACGTTTGCAGCAACAGGAGCAACAGCAACAGCAAGCACAGCTTGTCCCTTTCCCTTCCCTTTGGTTGTTTTGATTTATTTTGTTGTGCAGACAATTTTGTATTATTTTTATTAATTGAGCTGAGCGAGTCTGCACTCTGCAGTCACAATTGTGATCTTGGTAAGGGAGGGTGTGCTCGGCTATTTTAAATTCTGTGCACTAATACATGTAAACACGTTTACTTGAGCACAGAGTTCGTAGCTGAGGGAGACCCACCCTTAAGACAGAAACTATTCGAAATTGTGTATTTCACTCTATAGAAAAATCGTCTAAATACCTGTTGATGTAAACAAAAAATGTCCAACAAGGACCCAGGCTTATTAGGTACAAAAAATTACCCATTTTCTTGAAAATTTCATTAGTCTTATGTGACATTCGTTACAGTGACAAAAATCAGATAATTTGTTGGTTCTACTTTTTGTGCGACAAAGCCTTTTTTTATTGTCCGTACTTTTTCTTAACCAAACTTTCAGACTTCTATCTGACTTATGTAGATGCGTAGGTAGAAAATTATAATTACTATTGAAGCCAACATAGATAAAAATTCCCATCGATATAATCGCACTAAGGACAATGCATTGACTTGCATGAATGTCCTTGAATCAAATTCAGTGATCCCAATCCAAACCTAATCAAAATCAGTACAATGACTACTACTTGTACCGTGTAGTGCAAATTACAAGGCGCAAGAGAAAGAGGATAGCGTAAATTTAATTTAATTTGTTTATTTGCATTAACAATGAAATGTATTTTAACGCATAAAATGTCAAACAACAACGGACCTAGAAAAAGCAAAACATAATCGGTCAATTTTGTATTGTATGTAATCGTAAAAATAAGCGAACGCAAACTTTCATGGGCGATTAATAGCTTCCTCCCTTCTAAATTGGCAGGACCAGATGGAATCATCCCGGCAGAAATGCAACATGCCTATGGCATTCTTAAACCTTGGATGATTCTACTGTTCTCCTTAAGTTTAGACCATGGTTACATACCAAAATTATGGAGAGAGGTGAAAGTGGTTTTTATACCCAAGACGGGGAAAGCCTCTCACACCACTCCAAAGGACTTCAGGCCTATTAGTCTGTCATCCTTTCTACTGAAAACACTAGAGAGACTGATAGATCTATATATTCGCCACAACACCAAAGCAGGGACTCTCTCGAAATCCCAACACGCCTACTGTAAGGGCAGGTCGGTAGAGACAGCTCTGCACTCCATTGTCGGCACCGTGGAAAAATCAATAAGCTACCTCTCTCTACTAAATAGAATCCAAAGAGTGGCATGTGTCTGTGTGACCATTGCCCTGCGGACAACTCCAACCGCGGCACTGGAAACCATGCTTCACATTCTGCCCTTGGACATACACGGTAAGGAGATGGCGGCAAAATCGGCATTGCGTCTGAGAGAATCACTGCAGTGGAGAAGCAGTGACACAGGGCATGCCAATATTCTAAAAACTAATAATGTTAAAAGAGAAGTCACAGACTACGTAACCACGGTCCTAGACTTCAATATTAAATACAAGACCAGGGGTGGAATCGGCTAAGGTGATTTGTGATAAGTGATAGTCACAATCAACAAAATTGGTCTGCGTAAGGTGATTGTCACCGGTGACAATCACATTTTTGTGATAATTTCTTGTGACAGCAGTTTAGTTGTCACTTACATGTTGATTTTAGTAGTGCTTTTTGTATATTTTGATGTGTTAAGCGAAAGTGGACGTGTTTGTACCTCTGCAATTATTTTTTTGGATCTGAAAGTAAATAGGAATAAAATAAAAATAACGATGGGGGTGTTTCTTTGTCCGACTGATGCGATTAAATCGCCGAATTGAGCTAAACATAAACATACTGGAGGTGGAAAATCCAAATTAAAAAATTCTTAAAAAATGCTTGACTTCAAAAGGATATAGATATTTTTGTAGTATATATCCAACACCCCTACGGCAAATTGCATTTGCCAACTAGCATATCACATTCCATCTACTCTCCAGTTAATTACAAGAAGTGACAAGAAGTTGGCAATGACGTCAGCAGTCAGCACCAATAGGTCAAAATACTGTGTGTGAGGTGACCTCGAGAAAATTAAACTCTGTCCCATATTTAGGGATACTTTCTCCCAGAAAACGGCAAAAAGCAACTCTCACAGAAAAATATTTGGTCAAATCCGGGTGCTTTTTCACGTAGTTTGCGATTTATTGGCTGCGCAAATCCAATAGATAATATTGTTAGACATTAACATTGTTAAAATGGTTATTTGTTATTTGTATATTATGTACTTTGCATTTTCTAAAAGTGCATTATCTTCTCAAATGCTTTTACCCAAATCGAAAACAATACAAAAAAACAAGTAATGACACATGTCAGTGTCAAGTGATGCCAAGTTTTAACTAATTTTTGGTGATCACCTTACGCAGAACGAGAAATTTATTTGATCACAAGTGATTGTCACATTTGTGATAATCACAAATCACCTTAGCCGATTCCACCCCAGTATTCCCGACCGACAGCAATGGGAAGAGAATACGGTTATAGACAAAAATACGCTAGAAGTTTACACAGATGGGTCTAAGACAGAGGACGGAGTAGGAGCCGGGATTTTCTCGGTTTCATTCTCCCTAAACCAGTCTTTCAGACTACCAAATAACTGTAGTGTCTTCCAAGCAGAAGTTATGGCTATTCGCGAAGCCGCTGAACTGCTGAAGGTATCGTAGGAATCGTAAAAATTTGCAAATAAATATGCCAAGTGTTCTTTCAAGTTGAGTTGAGTTGTGAGTGACCACAAAAAAATTCAGGATCGCAATAATAATATCACAAATAACGATAACGATCAATCATAATCAGTCAGCTCAGCAGAACTAATCGCGATCGATTCAAATTAATGGTAATGAAACAATATTTATTTGGCCCGACTTTCGTCAGGCCATTACAAAAAATTCTATTTTAGACTCATTAGAGTGCTCCTCTCCACGGAAATCTTTAGTAAAAGGCGAAAGATTTATTCGACACTGAAGAGAAGCCAGAGTGAAGAATGACACATTTACAGCGACTACTAGACAAATTTTCTACAAAATGTGCGTGTGAATTATTAAAACAAAGTATAATTTTCGGCTACCTACCAGCTGGGTAACTGAATTGAATTTTGTATATACATACACACGCATACCTTCTTTCCTACCTATACGAGTCGATGGCGTGGCGATGACGATGCTATGCTGTATGGACGTATGAAATTGAAAGTAGGGTGAAACAATGCGAAGTGATTGGTATTTGTTGCCGTTGGTTGGTTTGCATTTGATAAGGGAAATCAAAATACATACATATTTGTTGTTTATGAATTTATGACATTTGGGCGTTCTTAGATCTTTGAAATGACGTGCAATGGATTGGTGACTGTTTCTACGTAATCCGACTAATGACTAACATGGTGGACGATATGAAATTAGGCACTACGAACGTGACGTGCGATCTCATATCTGATAGAATTATGTCTCTCATTCTTTGCGGTCGCATAATTTCACGCTGGTCTGGTCAGAACATTCTGTCAGAACATTCTATAGGTACATACATATTTTAATCGTGTCGTATTGCCGTACAATTTCAGTGAAACTTTGGGCAAGGGAGGGGAACTTCTTTAATCTGCCGGTTAGGGCGATGCGATCAGCAAAATTTAAATTTCCGAGTTGAGCAGTTGGGATGAGCACTGCCTGTTCGATGTCGAACGGCTTTCGCCACCAAATGCCACTGCGCGACTTAATCGTAGATATGTTGTCTCGAAAAACGGAGACACTTCTCCCAGTTTGTCTATGGCCGATGACAGTTCTTTGTTACATTTTAATGTTCGGGCCAGAGCGAGGGCTCCATGAAATTAGGCCCCAAAAAATTATGTAGTATAAGAAGCAACAACTTTTTGTAGTAGGATTGGGGGATTTTTTTATTTTTCTTGAATACATTTGTTGTAATTTGGGTTTTTCATTGAGTTTGGGGTGATATTTTTTTATTTTGGGTGATATTTCTTAAAATATCAATAATATTTCTTAAAAAAAATAATATTTAGAATCGATTTTAAATTGGGGCATAATTACACCAAAAAAAATTTATTTTTCCCCAACTTATTAATGAAATAAAGCCCCAAAAAAATGCAAAAAGGCCAAAAAAAAAAACTCGAAAAGACCCAAAATAATGAAAATACTTTTAAATTTCATAATAATTTTTGTTATTGTTTGCTAATCATTATTTTGGCGCAATTTTTCATTTGGTTGGGGCAATTTTGCATTAATGAATTCGGGAATTTTTCATTATGAAATATTTCCGCAATTTTTGGGATTTTTTAATTATTTTTGGGTCCTCTTTTCATTGGGGGCTAATTCTATTGAGCCGGTCCTGAGATGTCTTTTTGCGATTTGTATTCCGTTTTTGGCAAGAACAATCTGTGATCGGCAATAGGCAAACTGGGAGTGTCGATCGAGACAGCTTTAGTGAAAACGATGTCGTTCGATCGTTTTTATTTTACGCGATCTGGCCCCAAACATCTTTCCTTGTATTTTGTTTTTAAATCAAGTTACATATTTCCAAAAATAAATTTTTAAAAACCATGCTCAAAATACCCAACCTCGCTTCTATTCAAAAACAGTCACCCCAAGCAGGGGGGTTGCAGGGCGGCAGAATACTCCCCCGAGGTACATATTCCACAGCACAGTGGCAGCAGATTTATGACTTTCAAAACTGGTATACTCCGTCATTGTAGGTGCCGGCGTTGTTTTTTAATATTGTTTTTTTTTTTCTAAATTGCCCATTGCGCCTAAACGGATTGAACGTAGACTACCTCGCCCTTCCATAGAAAAAAAATAGCTTTTACTATGTCTTTTTACAAAAATTAGTTATTATGTTGTATGGCGATTAAGTTATCATACTCGTGGCCAGGAAGGAGTGTTTTTGGAACCTACGCAGAACCAAGACGATTGTATAACAAGCTTGGCAATGAAGTTATGAACTATCGAGTCACGGGAAACTATTAAAAGAAGCAATAATTCGGGTGATCACAGAATCGGTCGTATTCGGAATGTTGCTACGAACCCCAAAAGAACTATCACAGAATCCGTCGTAGTTGACATTTTTGCTACGAATTTACTGCTAGGTTCCATATTTCACTTTCACTCGAAATGAAATCGGAAAAGATTTTTTGTGTTCTACATTTCACTGTATTCAATTTTGATTTCAAAATGTTCGGAGTTAAGACAAAGTGAAATTGTGATTTCAATAAAATTTCGGAGTTTCCGAATCACTCGAAATGCAGAACACTGAAAACAAATTCACTCGATTTGCAATTTCGATTTCACTCGATTTCTGGAACCTAGCTGTTAATACCGAATACCGAATACAACGGATTTTGTGATAGTTCTTTCGGGATTCGTAGCAAAATTCCGAATACGACGGATTCCGTGATCACCCAGAATGTATTTTCCTGACCGCTAAAACTGGTGCCCCCGAGAAAGGAAGTTAATTCCGATTAATTTAAGAAAAGTACACACCACATCGAATATTTTGTATATTTATCGTAATCAACGAGTAATTGAATAATTTTCGTTCGATCCATCAACAGGGCTATTATAATAGATTACAGGTAGACGAGCTTTTAAACAAACGCAACCATGTACTCCATTTCATAATTCAATCTCTTCCTCGCATGGAAGCACTATATTTAATGAGCCGCATTTGAAAGATAAACAATATAGATAGATATACAAAAATTGAGTATAATGTTGTCTAGCCATGACACGGTAGTAAAATTCAAATTTGCACATTTTTCTTCATAGTTCGTTGAAGATTGACAGTTGACTTGTACATGCACAAGTGTGTATACTGCATAATTATGCAATCTAATAGGAACCTAATATGTATATAAAAAAACATACTAAGACTTAAATCACTTGAATTTGTGTAACGTTTATTTGTTGCAATCATTTGTTTATTTAATTGCTGTATTTGAAGTTTAGTAAAAAGGTAGGTTCATAATATCATGATTGTGAGGAATTGACATATTTCCCCTCCCTAAACAATACGAGGGTCCAATTTTTTTGAGAACGTTTTTAAACTGTTGTGTTGAAGCACATCTGTAGAATGAACAACTTAAGCGTAGCTCCTGTAAACATGAGAGCTTTTCTCAGTCAAAAAGTGAAGTAGACTTTCAGGCTAAAATATATACTAAATGAAACAAACCTAACCTTTATATAGCTATATAACTACTGTAGACATTTTCTCTGTTACCTCAAAGCACTAAATCTATGTAGTGAACAGATTTCAATGACACTTTAATTGTTTTTTAAGACTGTAAGATGTTCACATAGCCACGTCCTTTGGAACAGTTTTTAGTCAAGTGTATTTTTTTTTCTTGACTTCACTGTCTATTCTCAAAAATATACCTACTTCAAAAAATACAAAAATAAAAAATAGTTAAGGGATGTCCTTGATCGTGGTTCTGCTTTCTGGAGGTGGGTGCACTGCACATAAAAGCCTGCGTTGTGCAATTGTGCATGCGTAATATAATCAACAGGAACAAAATGCGTAGATGGCTGGTGAGATGAAGTGAGACAACTGGAAGTGTGTTGGTGTGAAAACAAATTGAGGGCGTTTCGCTTGGTATTAAAACTAAAGGGTTTGCCATAATTCACGCAAAATTTAAACTTTGCGCAATTTAATAGTACAGTGATTCCAACGGAAAAAAATATAACAATGTGACAGCTGACAGTTCGGGGTTAGTAAAAATGAAGCGCTATACGAAAAAACAACGCATTTTCATTGCTGAGCAATATTTTAGAAAACAAATTAGGGTTTGTCAGCTACAGTCCGCATTTTTCGAACAAAATCATCTTCGTTAATGGCTTAGTGTAATCGGCCGTTGTTGCGATCGGAATTGGTCATCCAGAGTTCGCGATTTAACGCCAGTGGTAGTGGACTTTTTTCTTTTGGGTTTTTTTGGAAGTCAAACCACTAACGAACGCCTTGAAAGAGGAAATTTGGAGGCGTATTAATGAAATTCAGCCACATTTATGAGAAACGGTCATAACAGCAAAGCCGTTGCCGCCATTAATCCGATGTGCTATTCCATACATAACCCCAATCTGTATAAAAGGTGGGCCAAATACAAGTTTCTTTTCAAAAATGAAATAAAATGAACAACATTAAATTTCTTCCATTTATTATGGCTTTATCAGTAAAGAGCCAATGTTGCCAGATTTTTTTTTTTTTTTCAAAAAACTGGAAATCCACAACAAAAAAAAATTTAACCAAAAAACTGTAAACCTTCAAAAACGAAAAGATTTGTGTGAAATTAAGTTTTTTTTTTTTAATTTTATTAAACACAAAACAATTAATTTTAAATAAAATAACTAGAATAAATACGATAGTACTACGATTAAAATCACATTTTAATTTATTCTTTCAAATCTGAAATACAAAAAAAACAAAACTGTAATTTGTACTAGGTTAAAAACTGTAAGATTGTCTAAAAAACTGTAATTTACAGCTAAAACTGTGAATATGGCAACATTGCTAAGAGCAAATATTCCCATTAATTATTGAACACAACGTCGTTAAGGGGCTTCCTCGGCTGGCTTTGCAGTAGCGCATTCTGTCACTCCAATTTTCCAAGACCTTGTTGATGGTTTTGGGCTGTAGCTCACAAATTGCTTGGATGATATTGGCATTAAGTACTTGAAACGTTTCCGGATTGTTGGCATAACATCGGTCTTTCACGGTTCCCCACAAACAAAAAGTCCAAAGAGGTCAAATCGCAGCTCCGAGGCGGCCAATTGACATTGCCAAGACGGCTGATAACACGATTTGGAAATTTGGTGCGCAAAAGATCGATTGGGGCATGGGCTGTGTGGCATGGCGCGCCATCCTGCATGAACCAGAGGTCGTCCAAATCCATGTCTTCAATTTCAGTTAAAAAAAGTCGGTTAACATGGCTCTGTAACGCCCACCGTTGACCGAAACGTTCACCCCTATCGTGGAAACCGCCGGGGGGAATTATTAACGGAAAAGAATATTTTGGTATTGGCGAATCCGCAAAGTAAATTCCGCGCCCCAGATGCGGCAATTTTGTTTGTTAACGTAGCCGCCGAGATGCACGTGTGTACAGCAGGCGCGGTGGGTGCTTCATTTCGGCCAAAACTTCTTTTCAAAAAACGCACTGTTTGGGCTACACAACACTCACTTTGGAAATACCTAAGTTTTCAATATTTCCCAGCGTTGTTCAAGCGTAAAGCGACGCATTTCGTTCCGCGGATGTATGATACTGACTTTCTGTCAAGATTTCGAGCGGAAAACAGCTGTCAGTGTCAAAATAACCTATGATTTAAAAAGAAACCACTAAATGGCACACCCCGTACATACTCTATGAATCAATAAAAAATTTAAGCTTTCTAATTAAAAATCTGTATTTTCTATCAAAATTATATTTAGCATGAATTATAGGACACCCTTAGAAAAAGACTGAGAGGAGATTCAATTCAACTCAGCTTTCATACAACCCAAACTAACTAACAACTTATAGACAACCACCGCCATCTTTGTTGTATTTTGACAGATAACTTTTCTATCAAAGTTGTATATGACAATATGGACAATACCGAATTTTGAATGACATAAAACCAAGAGACAACACAACAGCAGTTGTAGTTGTCTTACACAATAGGGGCATATTTTACGACGCGACCAAAGTTACGGGCATAGCTGGTATTCTATAAAAAAAACCACATGTCCTGCACCTGTCAAAACAAATGATACTTTTAAATACAAACATTTAATTGAATGCAAATTATCATTTCTACCATTCAAAAGATTTTCTTAAATAAATCAATGACACCCCAGAGTCCTTAGCACCTATGTCAGGTTCAAAACAAAAATTATAGTCACACATTAACCCACCTGTCTGGTTCATATATGAATACAGCTGCGAGCTGGCAATATCAAAGCGATTAATTTACTTAGCAAGTCAAAAAAGTAATATTTGTCCATTTGCCGTCTAATAGAATGATAAATGGCTTTACAAGTAGCCTCACAGAATGCCACTTTATGCTCTTGTGCTACTTTGCAGTCGTTATGCAAATGAAGGCCCTCAATTCATCATGTTTGCGAGTAAGATCTATATTCAAAAAGTATGGATACACGCATACGGCTTATGCGTAAAACTAAAAAGAGTGGTCAAGACATCGATAGGCACAATTAGTCATGCTCACGTTAAAATTATTCATAACAGATTACGAGTGTTTGTTTACGGTCATGGGCAATCTAAGACTGTATGCTTACGAGAAAGAGACTTGTCTATCAATCAAATGTGAAGTTTGGCGATAGCCGAGAGAGTTAGAGCAATAAAGATCTCAATCATCACTATAACTGGGTTTAACAAATTGTATGTTTGGGGAAAGCAGCAACAAAAAAAGAAATACAGCTATAGTGATGGATTTATAACTAAGTTTATGATAAAGCCATCTGGTCTAAGAAACACCTCACAAATGAGCGCTTACATTTTATTAGCTATAATTTTAGTTTCGTCGTAAAAGGAAAATAAATCAGAGGAACCTAATTGATCATTTTTCATTTTTACCCTAAATTTATTGAAGCTCAGAGTAGCTAGCTTGAAGTTGGCAATAAAAATCACCTTTAGTACCTATTATACAAGAAAGCGTTAAATAGGGAAAGGTAGGTAAATATAGCCTTAAGCAAGATCGTAATATTTAAAGAGGGAATTTAAATTGATTATTTAAAAAAATATATAGTATATAAAACGGAGCGATCCATGCTTCGGTGGTTTGGTCATGTTAAACGCATGTCCCCGACCAGGATTCCACGACGTGCTATGGAATCCGTACCATCGGGTAGGCGTCCTCTAGGTAGACCAAGGATGAGATGGTTAGATCAAGTCCATAATCTCTCCTATAACCGTATGGGGATTGCCCTTGATGATTTAGAGTCGATGGCGGAGGATCGAGAGCTATGGAGGGTCCACTTGAGCAACCTACACCCGCGACCCACTTAATGGACAAGCGGACCATTGAAAATGAATGAATGAATGGATGAATGAATGAAAAAATAATAAGTATGTATTTTTTATTTTTATGTAAAACTAGTTCATTAGACTGGGTTAGGTTAGGCTAGGTTAGTGAGTTGGAGAAAGACAGGAGAAACCTGTAGAACCTTTAGATCAATGTGATGCCCTAGGGGTTTAGGACTCCCACACATTGGAAGGAAACCTATGAAAAACCTGCAGATTGGTAAACATAATACAAAGGAATTTTTAATGTAAGTAGGTCATTCATGGACCTGTTGAAAAGTTCTTCTAAGTCCTCGAAAAAGTAACTATGTACAAGTAACAAGGATTCTATTTCTTATGTGGCAGAGCGCTAGGCAGTGGCAACGAATTTGTGCGGTGTCCTCATCATCGCGTCCTCTGCACAGCTCATGCGTCGATTGATTCCCATTTTCTTGGTATGATATTTCAGCACATTGTGTCCGGTGATAATATCCACAAGGGAGGTCAATGATTTCTTGTTAGTTTCTATAAAATTCTCACAAACACACCTCTGTGCCCGGAAACCCAGCAGAGTCTTATTCATTACGTTTTGCGCGCCAAGAACCCGTGTATAGCTCTTTACGACAGTGACTTACAAGCTTCAATTTTAACTAAAACGGCAGAGACAGTATTTATTGCCGATTGACTATGAATATGGGCGCAATAGCGCAGTGGTTAGTGTGCTGGACTACTGTGCGAGGGATCCCAGGTTCGATCCCCGGAAAAACACAAATTACATCTTAAAGTTTTTTCTACTGCGCCACCTCTCGCAAACGTCTGACAAACATCCGAGAGTATGACTGTCATGAAAAAGCTTCTCAATTCAGCCGTTCGGATTTGGCATAAAATTTTAGGTGCCTTTCCATTCGTCCCAAAAATAGAAACTCAAACAAACGAATGGTTGCGAGAAGCTAGGCCTAGGGTGTCTGTCTACCCGCCTGTTGCGCCACCTATTTATTTTTTTATGACTGTGAATGAAAAAGGTAATATCTGCATGAGGTATGGCTAATGATCCCATCTCATTTTTGCTGAAAAACAGGAGAAATTCACAAAATCGAAGCGTTTCACAGGTTTTCTATTTTGAAAAAAAAGGTGTAAAACAGGAGTTCAATGTGAGTACTAATTTAATGTTTAATGTAACAAAAATACGTAATAATATGTATTAAAGAATATTTAACAAAAATGCTTAGTCAATAATCATCATCATCTTCAAGGTCAATGTCGAAGTCGTCATCTGTTTCTACGTTGGCATCAGCGGAGCGCAAATTGTATTTTTCTTTTGCTGAGATTTGGCGGAGCATGTCCGGTTTTGATTTGATTAATTCGAAGAATTCAATGCAGATGCACGACATTTTCAAATTGACTTTGACGGTTAGAATGGCCGTCAATGTATCCACTTTTAGTTGCGATTTTTCCTTCGTCCACGTCTTGTTCATTGCAGCAAAAACCCTTTCGACGGAAGCAGTCGAACAGGGCATGCAAAGAATGTAGGTACTCAACGATTTTTGCGATTTCCTTGTACTCGTATGTAATTTTTGCTCCGTTAGCTTTTTCGCGCAGTTGCCAGTTCACTGCGATGTTATGTTCGACGTGAAGCGACGTTGACAATTTGAAATTTTAAAGTTTAGTGCGTTAAAAACATCTTTGGTAAAAAACAGGTTTTTCGAGGGCAAAAACAGGTCACAGGTTTTCGGTCCAAAAAACAGGAGTCTCCTGCGCAAAACAGGAGAGATGGGATCATTAGGTATGGCCATCATTGCAACCTGTTTGGCAGCTGTTGTCGCTGCCAGTAACTCAGCTTGGAATCCACTGCTGTAGTCAGGAAGTCTGATTGAACTAGTAGATAGTCCGATACTTTTGGAGTAAAAATCTGAGCCAACGCCGACCTCCATCTTTGATCCATCTCTATAGATGGGTACGGAAGATCTGGGGATATAAGTTGATTTTCGTGCCATTCGTCTTGTGAAATCTAGACGGGAATTGGTGCAGTCCATGCATACATTATTGACCGTGTATTTATTCAGAATTTTGTGCCTGACCCGTCAGACTGTATTTCTATAGCTTTTGATCTGACTTAACCGCAGGGCGCTGTTTACAGCAGCTTTCTGTACGAAAAAGCTATACAATTAGTTACAAATAAAGAGTTTCTCTGGGGTTGAACCTTGTAATATAGTGGAGCTTAACATAAGACATTATAGCCTTTGGGTCGAGAAAACCACGTACATATGATCAACTTTTGAAGACTTTTATTAAGTACTAAAACTACGTATTTACAAAACTAAAATGGAAGTATAGGCATTTGTTGAAGCACAAGTGATAACTTTACAAGACCGAATTCGAATAAATCAAACTACGCGCACGCAAGACGAGTTAGGCCCGAAACACACATGCGATTTCAATCGCGCGTCTGTTTAGTCGCAAAAAATGAAGCACACACATTTCAATATGAATGCGCGCACATAATTTTGGATTTTATGTGTGTGTTTCATTTTTTGCGACTAAACAATCGCGCGATTGAAATCGCATGTGTGTTTCGGGCTTTAGCCAAAGTGACAATTGACAAGTGAAGTTTAGGAGTCGCCACTGAACTGGCGTGCGTTCATAATGACAGTGTTCAGGCAAAGCTAGCGAAATTACTTTGTTAGCGCTTTACGTTTATTTACTAGCGCGAATGCATTTTCTTTCGAAATTAGATTTTCATTTAATTGAAAGTGCATATCCGCTACAACATTAAACACATAAGTATGTCGTTACTTTAACCTTCCGTTCTATAGTTGTAGGTTATGCTCATATATTGTTATAAAATGTCAGTCAATGGAGCATCGACTGTACAATGTGGCCAAAAATGTATTGTAGTTGTAACTTATCGGTAGTTATAGAGTTAAATAAATGAAGTAAATCATCTCTAGACTTTCATTGTGGTCAAAGCTTGAACATCATAACCCCTCGCTCTGTTATCCAGCACACTAAACACTGCCGTCATCGTTGCCAAAGTGGCACGATCGTGCTTTTTGGACACTCAAATTTATTTGTGGCACGGTGGCACGCACGTTTACTTCATTTCTCTATCTTACTCAAATAATTAAAGCTCAGTGTAAAGGACCAACTACCTACGAACGTACGAATATTCGCGAGTTTTGACAGTCCGTTCACATGAACACTTTTCTAGGTTGCGGCAGTTCGCGAATTTCAGCCATCAGTTTCTATCCGCAATGTCTAGTTTGAGGTTAGATCCGTACGAATGTTCTATTCGTTAGTTTGTGCAGCGCGAATTAAATGACGTGGATTGCGAATAAACTCGGACTATTCGTTCGTGCCAACATTTTTAGAATTCGAAAACTTGTTTTCTTCATACAGTTGGTGGTATAATTAGTTTTTCTATTCTTAGAATAATAAAATGCAATTTTCTGTTTGTAAATGCTTAAAACGCGGTTTGTTCGCATTTCGTTCGTTCGCTCTCATGTGAATGGTCCTTAACCCTTTCTTCGTTTTTTGTTTCTGTTTGTGGCTTGGCGGTGTAAATGTTAAAAAAAAACATTTTTTTCTTTGGACACGTTAAGGCCACACTCCTCTAAAAAAAGTGACACGCTTTTTTTTATTTTCGGAGGCAACGCTGTCTGGCATTGAGTCGATGTGCTCTCCTTCTTCTCTTGACGGCAAAATTTTTTAAATATGATGATCCCACTAGCCAGTAATGTGACCTATCGTTGATGTAACCTCGTTTCAAAAAATGACTTGTGAATTAATTAATTCACTAAACAGAAAATTAACTTAACGATTTAAATAAAATGTTGGTCTCGACAAAATTTCTTCAATTTGCAAGCCTTTTTCTATGGTAAGTCTATCCAATCAGCTGTCAAATTGGTTGTCGCTTAACAAATTACATCCTGTACTTATTAAAAAAATCAATTATCAACAAAAATAATTCCAAAACAAATTTCAAACGCTGCTTATATGAAAGTTGAAATATCTCGCTGTAGACCATGAATGGTGGAAGAGATTTCTTGCCGCCATTATGTCCCAGCTCCTCCTGGGGTTGACGCAATATGATGTTGAGGAGTGTGATCAATATGGTCGCTGGGGGCTCGTTCGTATTTTGATGAGGCCAGCCACAACCAGCCAGCCTGTAAAACCACCCAACTCCAAATTTTCTTCGTTTAAACATTTGAAAACTGGCTGTAGGGTTTCGGAGCGTTACGCCACATGCTCTTCGAAATGAAGTCTAGTCGGTGAACGAATCGCGTATTTCTCAACTTCTCGAGTAGTCCTGTACAGGCAGCATCAAGTGGCGAAGACCATCGATGCCAAGAAACCATCAGAAACGCCGCAACTAATATGCTAGGTTACACACGACCACCACCACGAAACCATTGATTTAGTGAAGAGTGGCGGCAAAGCGTTGACGGGCTTTGGAACAGGAGATTTAACTTCAAATTCTACGAGCTATATAGCAACATCGATCTGGTCAGAAAAGTACCCATTAGTCGTCTAAGATGGCTGGGTGTAGAGCGAATGGACACCAAGGCTCCAGTCAGAAAAGTATACGATTCCAACCCAGAGGGACAACGCAGTAGAGGAGGATCTCGCCTTAGGTATGGCGCACGCAAGTCGAAGGAAACCTCAAACAACTTGAAGTGCGCAACTGGAGGCAGTTAGCCAAAGATCGCAACTGGAGAGGCGTACTGATTGAGGGAAAGATCCACCCCGGACTGTAGCGCCACCTAAGTAAGTAAGTAAGTAGAGAAGAGTTACCCATGTCCAGTCAATGAAGGAGAAGTCCCAAACATGAGAACAAGAAAGCCGCTGGCTCTCATCCTTTTACCAGCGAAACCCCTCGAATACGGAGGTGATTCTTTGGCGCGTGCTCATTGCTCATGCACCATTTTACCAAGTATAAATGGGAGAAAGAATGCCCGAGGACTTGACTATAAGCTTCATTGTACGATCTACGAAAAAGGCAATCCTTGCTTTGCAAGAACTATCGAGGCACATCGGCACAATAGATCCTTTCCAGCGTATTGTGTCAAGCTGGTCTGCAACATACTAATCAGCATGTACTAGTGTAGTTTTCGGCCGGGAAGATCGACAATAGACCAACTTTTCAACGCTGAGGTAAATCCTGAAAAAGTCCAACGAATTTTAAGTCGAGACTCGCCGCTACTTCAAGGCCGCTTATAATAGTTTTAATTGTCAGGAATTATATTTGCCGAATTCGGGATGACCGCCAAAACTGATCCAACAATATCGCATGACGTTAAAAAACACGTGGTGGAATTGACGCCGCTCTTTCGAACTGTACACCGGCAAGAAGAAGACCATGCGATTGCTTCAATCTCGTTCTGCAGGAGGCACATAAGGCAATATATTCCAACTACAGATCCCATCATTTGCTGTGGTATGTATGTGGACGATATTGACATCATCGGCTGCTTTAAGGGGCCCGTTATAGAGGCTTTCATTGTGATTGAAGAATAGGTGACTTGATTAACACTCGCTATCAACCAGATAAACAAATACCTATCTAACGTCTAGAAGGAGATGCTAATGTGGCAACAATTTTGAGACAGCTACGAAGTTCACCTATCTTGAAGTGATCCCTCGAATGAAGTGGGCATCTGCTGGAGAATAACTATAGGAAACCGCTACGATTTGATAAAACAATAAGCTACAAAACTCCTAAATCAAAGGATGAAATGTTGTCGTTAAACCTTACTAGGACCATAGGGCTAGCTTCTCGCAACCATTCATCTTTGCAAGAGTTTATTTTACGAATAAAAGATACAGATTGGCTAAGTGGGGAAGCTTTCACAGGACAAAGTTGTACTCTCGAATATTTGTCCGCTGTTAAAAAAAAAAACTTGTCGTCAATCTGGTTATCAGTATAAACCAAACTGAAAAACGTCCACAGTCCATTATGCATAGCCAGCGGCAAACATGTTAGCTTCCTGAAAATAGTTCCCAACAACGTCTCTTCAGTGTTATGCTCGATTGGCTATATATGTATACTTCACACGGTCCATTCAACTTTTGTCTTCTCATGCATTCCTTCAGGTCTTGTTTGGCACTATACCATCGAAGAGCGCAATAATCTCTATAGCTTATGCAACTGATCTGCGACAAAGCGCGCAAGCATATTTTTATCGACAACAAAACTAGCTTCAATTATAATTGCTTTGGCCAACAAGTTGTTAACTCGTTTTGGCAAATTAAATAATACATCGTCCATCCATTACCACATACAATTGACAACTCATTTCATTTAGTAGACTGTAGCAGCATTTTAAAAATGAAATCGGTTCGCCTTCTCATTAGGAACGGGACAGTCCTAATTAAAATTGTTGACCACAATTCCGGTGAAAAGAAATTCAACTGGACAGCTGCAGAGTGCAGCCTCCAAGAAGGCGAAATTACCATTTAAAGTAAAAAAAATTAATTACCCCATAATAGCCATAGCCCATAGGCCATACTGAATGCGGCGGCGGCGGCCTATGAATCAAGTTTGGCAGAACTCTAGCTTTGGCCGAATGTGCAGTTTATAGCACTCCCAGTGTGGTACGCGCCATTTGAGCAATTTAGGTCGAACACGCAATTTTTTGCGCAAAACCCGGCCCCCACTCTCTCGACACAGCCCACCCTGCTATTATATGTACATATAGTACACACTCAAAGTGATTTGTAGCATTTCAAAGTTAGGTGTGTTACCGTTGTTGTTGCTGCTGTGCGTCAATTCCAAGTTCAAAACTGAATGCGTGCTCCGCACCGAAACAAGAGCAACATTCCCATAAGTTGCACATTTTATCGGCAATTTACCAGCCGAGTGACTATGGCGGTGATCTGAGCCAAGTGGTGGCACCACACCGATCAACTGGTTCGTTCGCAATGGCTGTCATGTCATATAAAAGAAATCGTTGAACTCTTCGCTGCCACTACCAGTACCACCGTTGCGTCGTCGTGTCGGGCGGTTGGTCGTCGTCATTTCATTCAATTCCAATTTGATCTGTCAAACTCGTTTGTCTGTTGCCATCATAAATTGATGACATTAGTTATGCGGGGTCCTGGTGTAGGTATAGGTAGACGCGAAATCCGTTCGAATAGATAAGGCGCCACCACAAATATGCGGGCCACTATGGCAGAGTGAGCTCCCGAAGTGCGCTTTCATGTTTCGGCACTATGAAGGTGTTTGTGGTTTATTTCACTCTTCCCGCAACTTCACTTTCACTGCTTGGTTGCGCGTGAGAAAGTTTTAAGCCGGCCCAAGCTGTTTTCTACAATGGGCTATATGCTTGGGTTAAATAATGAGATGCGCACATTTAGAATGTAAATTGGTTCTAATTTGATTGTCAAGTCAATAGAAGAGCTATTCTTTGGGCTGAAATCGGAATTTGCTTGTAAATTTATTCGAAAAGTTTTGGTAGAAGAAATGACAATTGCATTTTGTTTATACCGGTTGAAAAAGGGAAAGTCATTTCTTCAGTTGCCAACAAATATGGAGACACTTGCAAAAAATGGCAATTGACAGACAGGCTAAAAGTGTTTTTGGTGTATTTAAAAAAAGTTTTGAGAAGATTGTAAAAATTATCTACCTACACATTCACCCTTATTCTACGTGGCGTTTATATTAAACGACAGCTGGCGTTTTTTGAGTCGAGTCGCTTTAGTATCGGTATTCTATTCCTTGAACGCCTCTCTCTCATTTATTTTACATTCCACATGAGTTCCACACCAACAACTGATAATTGACAAGTAGGTATTTATGGCAGCAAAAGGAGGAGATTTTTTTTTGGCAAATTGTTTAACACACGGAATTTAAATCCAAACAAAAACAAACGAAAAATGTGTTGAACAGTCCTAATGGTCGCGATATTACAACAGTTTAAATCAAGAAGACGAGGTTAATAAGGTGTTCGTCTTCTAAACTGTTGTAGGTATGTATTTGTGTTTTGTATTTTAAAGTGCCAGTCATTTTAAAACTGGCTTCGACATTGCGTTTTCTTACGGTCGGTGGAGGGAATGATTTTAATTTGGGTTTTGCCCAACCAACCCTTAGTGACATGCTTACCGTCATCGAAAAAAAATATACATATACCCACAGTGGATAAACATGCATTAAACGGAAGAAGAAAGGTATTGTGCAAAAATGATGTTTTACCAAAAGGCTGGAATTTCATTTTATCGGGGTTTGTTATTTTCATCCCTTAATCATAAGAGAATTATAAAATAACTGCATAAATATAAACAATTACCAAAACTCATATGTTTTTTCTTAAATTTGCCTTCTAGTCGTTTAAGAATTTGTAATCGACAATAATCGGCGTTTTATGAGTCGTTTTGTGCAACTAAAACGACAGTCAGAATGCGAAAAAGTGTGTAGAACTACTTAAACGCCAGATGTCGTTAAACGACATAAAACGCCTAGAAACACGCCACACCTAATACCGATTTCAAAAATCGCCATATGTCGTTTAACATAAACGCCACGTAGAATAAGGGTGATTAGCTGGCAGCACGGTCTGTTGCACTAATTGGTGCAACTAAAAGAGAAAGTGGGCCGTAGGAGTTTAAGTTTATTTCAGGTTAGGGTTATTCTGTTTGACTATAGTAGGTATGCTGGCCTCAAAAAAGTACTTAGCATATTTACCAATAGTAAGTAGCGTCCATAGATGTTCTAATGAACATATATACTCCGCGTCACTTGAATAGCACCCCTATCGGTTTTCTTTTGCCCACTGGTCCCGAACCACGCATGCTAGAGACTTAATTTTTTTTTAATTAAAGTTCATTTAATTGTTGTGATTTGACGAGAAGGAAGATTTAAAACTGAAGCTTTAAGTATGTAAATATTAACAAAAAATTGTTAACTAAAAACTGGCAAAATGTGGGGTAATTTTGTAATTTTGCGTCACTTGAATAAAACATGCATTTAGTTTGACAAGAAGAAGTCAACCCTTAGCCCGGTTCGAAAAGCACAAAGCTTTCGTTTTTGTCGCGGACATGTGACCTGGACTTAGTAGAAGCATTGTCTGGTCTTCTAAAATGAAAAGAATTTAATTTGTAAGCCCCGGATGGCTATAGCTACTATTTCTATAACCTCCGCAAAGAGGCTAAACATTTGGACCGACTGCATTGCAGAGTTGAAGGTGTGATGGTGTGGGGGGCCGTTTCGTATTATGGTACCTGTAAATTACAATTTTTGTCAACCACAATGAATGCGTTGTCTTAATGGTATATTACAAGAGGGCTTTCCATATTTTCATAACCTTTTTGGACCTCTGCCGTGGATCTAACAACATGATAATGCGGCAATACATAAAGACCGGGTTGTTAAAACGTATTTATAGAGCCAATTTGTGGAGCTATTTAGCTGACCGGCCTACTCACAGGTTTTGAATATCATCGAAAACGTTTGGCAATGGTTGACACATCAAGTTTATGGATCGGAACAACAATATTGGACAGTATCTAAACTAACCTAAGCCATCGAATTAGTTTGGAGCTCGATTTCGCTAAATTATTTGGCCAATTTTTATATGAATCCCTTCCAAACCGGATGTGTGAATTTTGGAGCAGAAAGGTAGCTCAAAACACAATTGAACAAATTTTTTTAAATCTTAAATACTCCAATTACCTTAAATTTAACTAATGTTTGCATTAAACAGAAGCAGAATTCTCTAAAATGTTTTTTTCGCTTAAGTGTTCTATTCAAGTGACGCAAAATTAATACATCGAATTTTGCCAGTTTTTATTAAACAATTTTTTGTTAATACTTAAAGCTTTAGTTTTAAATCTTTCTTCCGGTCAAATCACAACAATTAAATGAAAAAAAAAAAAAAAATAAGTCTCTAGCATGCTTGGTTTGGGACCAGTGGGCGATAGAAAACCGACCTTAAGGGGGGTGCCATTCAAGTGACGCGGAGTGTATATAAGAAATTGAGAATAACGATTTTATTTTGCAAGAGTTTAATATAAAAAAAAGAAAGCTAGGCAAGATCCAAGACTGGTCTCCTCTGGCGTGAATAGTAAAACTATAAAAGTCTAAAAGTCATCATTCTTTCTTTGGAGCTGCCCTGCCCCAGCCATTTTAGGAAAGGCCTATAATCATGAAACTATTTTGGCAATAATCGAGGTATTTCTTACTTATACTTAGATGGCAAGCCCGGTCATTGGCACTTTAAGTTGGTTGAGGTCCCCTTCAACTTGTGCGCGCCACCTAAGGCGAGGTCTTCCTCTACTGCGTAGTCCATCCGGATTGGAGGTGGAATCGAAGACTCTTCGGACCGGAGCGTTGGTATCCATCGCTCTACATGTCCCAGCCATCTTAGACGACTGATGGGTACTTGTCGGTGTACATCTCGTAGAGTTCGTGGTTAAATCTCCTCCTCCAAAGCCCGTCAAAGCAAACGGGATTGAAAATCACTCGAATTTTGAATTTTGCCTTCGAAACGACCAAGACGATCTTCATCCGTCTTTGTTAACGTCCATGATTTTGCATGTATTTTGTTTTGCCCTCATTCACCACTAAACCCATTTTTGCCCCCTCTGTACTCATACTTACAAACAAACCAGTGACAGCTCGCTGTGTCTGTCAATGATAACGATGTCGTCAGCGTATGCAAGTAGTTGCACAGACTTTTGGAAAATTGTGCCCCTGGTGGTGTTGGCTTGCGAGTTTCGCACAATTTTCTCAAGAATGATGTTGAAAAATTCACATGACAGGACAGCGCATCGCCTTGTCTAAATCATTTTTTTACATCAAAGGTCTCGGTGAGATTGTTTCCGATCTTTACGGAGCAGCGAGCGTTCTCCATCGTGATTCTGCACAATCTGATGGCAGGGATACCAAAACTAGACATGGCTCTGTATAACTCGTCTCTTTAAATGCTGTCATATGCAGCCTTAAAGTCGTGAAGCA
Organism: Cheilosia soror; assembly: GCA_949372485.1. Lineage (NCBI taxonomy): Eukaryota > Metazoa > Arthropoda > Insecta > Diptera > Syrphidae > Cheilosia > Cheilosia soror. Next base: position 33,879,690 of record OX443561.1, on the reverse strand, counting down.
GGTGGTGGATATCGATTTGGACATTTTGGGTTTTCTCCAGGATCTCCAGGATATTTGGTCGGTTGTGCACTTCCCGGGTCTAAAACCGCGTTGATAGAGTCCAATCAGTTAGTTCGTTGACAAATTGTTTCAGGCGTTCACACAGTATGGCAGACAGGATCTTGTTAGCGATGCTAAGGAGACTGATGTCGCTATAGTTGGCGCAGTTTAGAGGGTCTCCTTTCTTATGGATCGAAAAAACAATGCGGAGGTTCCATTCATCAGGCATACTTTCCTCTGGGAGACGGGTTGTTGTATGCTCTCTACCAAGACATCTTCCGCTGCCTTAAAAAGCTCCACAGTTAAGCCGTCCGGTCCAGCAGCCTTGTTGGACTTCAGTTTGGATATTGCTATTCTAACTTCATTTTGGTCAGGTGGACTGAAGTCTTGGCTTTCATCGCCCAGTTACGAATGGCTATAGGCATATTCTCTGGGGCATTAGGAATCACGCTAGGCGTTTCTGTAGGGAAATTAAGTGCGGGCGAAATGGTTCAGGTCCTCCTGACCGTGAAGGTTAGTTAGAGAATTAATTTTCTGATACAATTTAAGTTCAAGTTTGATCCAATATTTTGAGTTCAAATTTGTCAAAAATGTGTGCAAATATTTTTACCTACCTATAAGTTCTTTCTTCTGATCGCTATAACTTCACCCTAACGTCAGAAAAATTAGTTGTCTAAAAAAAATATTTTTTCTCTTTCTCTAGATATTTGCTCTGATCACAACAGCGCACTGCGAAGCGACAGAAAATGCAGCAACTGAAGTTGAAGAATTGCTACAAACGAATTCGTCAATTCCATCAATTCTTGAAGCAACCGCCTCAAAGTTGGTCCGATATCGAAGCAAAGCTCCAGTCAACTATTATCGCTATAAGACACAACCGTTTAAGCGTCCCAGGCCAAGAATAAAAGCGCCAAAAACAAAATACGGTCCACCCACGTACTCAGAGCCAAGTAGCTACTATAAGCAACCACAAAAAACCTACACTAGCATACATTCCCAGAAGCCGTCGTTTAGTTACAACGACGAAGTCCACTATGAAGTGAGTTCCGAATATCCCCTCATAGAACATATTCCTTTGTCGAGCTATGAAACCCATGCAATGGATTTGGAATTCTATGAAGACTCCTATCCGAAGAAGAAATCTCCGTCACGATATGAGTTTTCAAAGCCGCAAAAGTCTCACTCTGGCCAGCGACCGCATAAAGTGTATGGCGTACCAAAGGAAACTTCCCTCAACTCCTACAGTTACTCGGGAGACGATTTCAAAAGTCAGCAGTATGCGTCGAAGCCGGAGGTTCATTATGATGTGTCGTATCATGAGGAACCTCAAAACGATAACTATGGGCCGCCTGCTCCACAAAAGGAGAAATATGAGGAGTTTCCTCCATATGGAGCTCCCCCAACCGAGCACGTCTCATATCACGTGCCTGATAATAAGTACGAAGCACCAGTGAATTCCTATCACCCACAGGAACATGCCTCACCAGGAGGACCATACCCAGCGTACGAGAAAAAACTTCCAAATGCTGGATATTCCAACGACAATCACTTTGCTGAGCCACCAACTGACGTGCACATCACCTACTCTCCATCGTATGAGATCAGTCCCCTGCCTCCAAAGCACAGGCCGCCCCAGAACAACTACGAAGCTCCCCCGAGTGACAATTATGGGCCGCCGAGCGACAATTATGGACCACCGAACGACAATTATGGACCACCACCGAATGACAATTACGGACCGCCCAGCGACAGCTATGGCCCACCGAGCGACAATTACGGCTCGCCGGTCCATGACGAAAAGCCCCATAGCAATTATCAACCTCCCAGTGATTCTTACCACCAGTCGAGTGGTGGGAATTTCGCAGAGCCCCCGGGGTCATACCTCCCTCCCATACACCACCAAGATGAACTTCCTCTGAAGACGAACCACATGCCGCCGGGCTACGATTACCCAAAGAACAGCTATGAGGTTCCACTGTACGATCCAATTCCCTTCGAGTCAACCACACCAGAACAGGACTACTTCCCACCGAATCATATCACCAGGGATCCCCAACATGAACATGTTTCCGAGTCAAACAATCAAATTCAGCGCATTGCGCCAAGTCGTGCGCCGAATCCATCTTCCACCACATCCCTCTCAACCACCGATCACGAACCGGAAGAACAAGCCAATAACAAAGTTCATCGCTTCAGCCCTCACAATCATCGATACAAACATTTTCAGCGACACGATTCGACATCAAAATCGCCAGTCGAACAACCTAGTTCCTCCGAATTGCCCTCATCCAAGTACTTGGACGAAATTCTCTCCACAACTACCAGTACGTTCAAGCCGAGGCGCAAACGAAAGCGCACAAAGGCCCCAGTCACCGAGAAGCACAATCTAGACACACCAGAGCTGCAGGAAGCCTTTGAATCTGGCAACGATCAGGCCGATGAACCAGCAGCCCATGCATCAAATATTAAAGAAAATGTCGATCCCGTTCGGCAACCAATTCGAAACACGTCACCCGTGAAAACTTTGACAGAGTTCTCACCCTCACATTCTTGGAATCCGATGAGAATACGCAACAAGCAGACTACTGCCCAAAGAGGCCAAAGAACAGCTGGGGTTCCTCTGAAGGAATTAAAAAATGTCGAAATACTCTCGATAGAGAAGTCACATTCACACAGTTACTATGCGGGGACAGTTCCGCCACGAACGAGGAAATTGAACTCTCGAGCGGATGCGGTGAAAATGAGCACAAGTCCGTCGTCAACGTCTAGAGCCGAAGACCCCATACAGACTACAAGAAGTTTCGTTCTAGACAAGACCTATTTCAAGGCGAAAGGCGATAAGGAAGACTACTACGATGGCACCGGCGAGTTGCCGAAAAATCATAAATTATTTTAAGGTGCGACGAGAACTGTTAGTATATAAGTTAGATAGTAGATAGTTATTTATTTGTAAACCATAGATCTTAAGTTGTAAACACGTGCTAAATGACAAATATATTATGTACATGTATTCGAAATTCGAATTGATCAAATTAAGCGACTGACGTATGCATGTGTTTACGCAGAAGTTTCTTTAACATTTTTGAAGTGACATCAAAAAGTGAACAATAAGGCAACAATTAGAATTTTAACCGTTTTACTTGGCAAACACACTCACGCCCAATAGGTGTCTCTAGTATGGACAAATCCAATATGGTTGCGATTTTGTTTCACATATTTTCCGTTCCGAGCCACGAGCGCTAGATGACTAGCTGCATGCCAAACTCCATTTAAAAAAAAACTGACATTTCAGCATTTGCGCTAGAGTTGTAGCACATATTGTGAAATATCCTTTTCTGCGAAATTTTTCAATCAAAATGCACTGCTAGATTGAAAGTGCTGTGGAAGTTCAGCCTTTAGTCAGGTCCGCATACTAGCTGTGCAGTTGGAACTTCCCAGAACCAGGATTCACTTACTTTACTGAGTAGAGTAATTGATTACTTTTTCATTTAGCACCGGCACAGGATTTTCTACCAGGAGATGCGCAAAGAAGAGTGGAATTTTTCCAGTGGCTACTGCGCAAACAGGCAAAAGGCGGGCACTTCCTCAATAACACTCTGTGAACTGACAAACAAAGTTACAAACCTCAACAATTTCCAGCAGTGATCAGACCCCAATCCCCATTTAATAAGCACAACAGGTAAGAATTTAATTATTGTAAACAACTTCTTCTCAATGTATGCGTATGCTTATGTCAAAGGAGGTTTAATGTAATTGTTTAGTAGGCCCGCACGTTCTTCCACAAACAGTTAATTCCCATTACTACCTGGAATTTCTTAGAGAACGATTACCGGAGCTCCTTGAAGATGTTCCTCTTGTTTAGAGAAGGGCGATGTTCTTTGAACAAGATGGCGCACCTTGTTACAGTAGCAGCGGGGTAACCCAATTTCTCAACCATAATTTTAATGAACGGTGGACTGGTCGATTTGGCCACAACCCTCGGCCACCCGGATCTCCTGACCTTAACACCCATGGATGTTTTATTCTGGGTGCTGTGAAAGAAAAATAATGAGAAATATCGAGTCTTTTTTTTTGACCATTTTTGTCTAACAAAAAACGGCTTTTACTGCAACTTCTGTTGATCGTACGTAAAAAAGTTGCTTTACATAATTTTTAGAAAATTTCTCAATGATAATAATTTCATAACAAAAAAAAAATTTATTAAGTAAAAGTTTTGAGAAAAAAACATTTTAAGTAAAAAAATTTAACAACAAATTTCCAAAATTTTGAGTTTAAGGAGCCATAACTTTTTTTAGGTGCACAGATATACCCGGTGTGCTTAGGACTTGTATGGGCTACTAAACAAAACTTTGTACCTATAATAGTTTAGAAGTTATAGCATTTTAAGTGCTAACACCTCCAAATTAGAGGTCACCTGCTGTGATCCCAGTAGGATCCTAGTCCTAAAATTCACTCAAAATTTGAATTTTGCGCCATTTAATAGTACAGTGATGCCAACAGAAAAAAAGGTAACAATGTGACAGCTGACAGTTCGGGGTTAGTAAAAATCGAGCGCTATACGAAAGAACAACGCATTTTCATTGTTGAGCAATATTTTTGAAAATAATGAAGGTTTGTCAGCTACAGTCCGCAATTTTGGAACAAAATCATTTTTAGTGATGAAGCTCATTTTCATCTTGATGACTTCGTTAACCGTCTACTAATGTCGATTTCCATTGGGCAAAAAAAAGCACTTTTTTTAAGATTCAGATCACTTTTGCGAACCTCGATTCGAGACAGAGATTCGCACATACTTTCACCAATACCAAAACAAGTGACATTTGCCAAACTTTTAGGTTAGTTATTGTTAGGGGAGACTGGGGCACATTTGACCGTGAGACACATTTGAACATTGCTAATAAAACAACATCTAAAAAATATTTCAAAGTACATATATAAACCAAAATTTAAACTTGGTAATACCGTGTTCTTTAGTCGTCAATGACTTTCGGATGTCTTTGCAGTCGAGTCGCCTGGAAGTAGCCGCATGAGGAGGTTTTATGCTTAAATTGCATATTTTAATTGTTCTATTTGTAAGAGTGTACACATTTTATAGTGAGCTTTTCTTTTTGTGTAAAATATATTTTTAAGGCACAACTTCATTTGAAAACGTATAAAGGTACGTTTTTTGACAAATATGAAAAATATAAATATTTGCGCAAATTTTTCTGTCGCTTGACTTATTGGGGCAGGTTTGAACAAAACAGTCGGGGTACATTTGAATAAGGGGTCTGTAAGTGGCATTGAACTAAAAGCTAAGCTACCACATAATACCTACAATTCTTTTAGTAACTTATTAGCTGCTAAAAGCAATTACAAATACTGCCGTTCAAAAGTGCCCCAGCCTAGTTCAAAACTGCCCCGTATGGGAGGCGGGGGTACCTTTGAACATAAGGACCTACTTCGTTTTTAAATAAAAATAAATGATACGCCCTTACTAAATTTACGTAGTTATTTGTCCAAATCAACGTTTATTTGCATTTCTTAAAGTGAGAATACTTTACAGTTTAATAATTTAAACAAATAGGATTTTATGAGACCTCGAAGCAAAAAGTGTAGAAATGTGCCCCTACCTATTGTGGAATAAATTTGAAAATTGAAAATGGATATTAATGTAGTGTAGACGAATGGATCGTCGTATGGGGTTGTTTTCATGGGGAAGGACGAAGTTCTAGTTCAAAACAAAACAAATAAGTAGTTATTGTACAAGTACAAGTAAAAAACTAACAATTAACAATTCAATTTTATAAGCACAAATTGGAATTTAAAAACAGCTGACTGTCAAATCACACACCAACACAAATGCAAAAAAATTGATCTCATTTCATGTCCCATTGGGCAGGGAAAATCTGAGATCTGAGAGCAAAACGGTAAAAGGCCAATGGAAATCGACATAAATTGTCGCATTTGGGGTTCAGAAAACCCACGAGTAATTGTTGAGAAACAAATGCACCCACAACGCGTGACTGGTGCGGATTTTGCGCTGAAGGCATCATTGCACCATTCTCCTTTAAAAATGCGGCTGGTCAGGCAGTCACAATAATTATTAGGTAATGGTGTTCGTTATCGTGATATGATAACCCAGTTTTTAGTGTCTAAATTACAAGAAATGGATATGAACACGTGGTTTCAACAAGACGGTGCCACATGCCATATAGCATAGCCAGAGAAACAAATCAATTACTGCATGAGTCATTCCCTAATCGTGGAATCGGCCGTTTTTGCGATCGGAATTGGCCATCCAGAACTTGCAATTTAACGCCATTAGACTTTTTCTTTGGGGTTTCTTGAAGTCAAACCACCAACGACTGGAAAGAGGAAATTGGGAGGTCTAATGATGATATTCAACCACATTTATGCGAAACGGTCATAGAACATTTCAATAAAAGAGTACGTACTTGCCAGCAAAGCCGTGGAGGACATTTATCCGATGTGCTATTCCATACATAACCCCGAATCTGTATACTCTATGAATCAATGAAAAATGTAAGCTTTCTAATGAAAAATCTGTATTTAATAGCATTTTGCGTAAATTATGGAACACCCTTTTTTTCTATCGACTTCTAACCGAAATAAGTTAAATAGGGTAGCCTAGCGCGTAAAGTACATAGTTAAGTTTGCTTCAGCTTCAATTCTTTAGAGTTAAATATCCGCAATCGATCTATTTAGTCAAGGTAACTGGAAGTACATTTATGTACCTACTAGGAGCGAAGAATAACTTTGTAAAAACTGTCGTCAAATTGTTTGAAATTCCCTTCAAGGCTCATTGGACACTTAAGTGTTTCTACGTCCTAGTTACAGAGATACAGGCAAATTCAGTAGGCGGTGGTTTTGGTTTTTTCTAACTAAGCTTTGATGCGTCTTATACAAACAACTGCCGTTTCAAATTAACAAAACTTACCATTTTATCGATAAAGTTACGCCACTTTTTGCTGGTGCTGTACATTTGAAAGTCATTAAAGAACACCGGGCCAGATGAAGTCGGTGGTAGATCAGGTAGATTTGCCTCCATTTGGAATATAGTACGAGATTTCTCCAGCATTGCCTTCATGACGGGCATCAGGAATGAATATTGTTCTGGATTTCCAACTGTATGACAAATGAAAGCATTACGCCGACTAATAAAATGGATGCCACTTGGTACTTACCTTCAATTGCATCGTCCAGAGCCTTGTTTATGCTGAACAACAGGTACGCCATTTCGGATGGGTCTTCCGAGTTGCGACTTTGAAGAATCGCATGCAGCTTAGCTGTAGCCATTGCCACAACACCAGGATTGGGATGATGAGAACACTTTAACAACAGCCCTAAACATAGGCGTATCATATCGGCCCAGTCGTCCGAGGAGGATTGTTGAAACACCATGAGTGCATCCAAAAGAGCCAACACACCGTCCAACAGCTTTGTGGAGCACTTCTTTGATTCGTCTTCATTAGAGCCGAGTACGACTAGGTCATAGACCATTCGAAGGATTTGTGATGCATTCTGGAAAGGAGGAGATTTAAATTAACAACAAAGACCACATTTTTTAACTTACTTCTTGATTGATTAAAGTCTGATTGCCATGCTCGGACAAGTCGAAGAGGGATGCTTGTACTGCCATTTCGAGGATTCGAAGTCGCAGTGATAGATGCGAAGCTATGAGTTCATTGTTCAGTGCCAGCAAATTGATGCAACCCAAAACTTGACCTCGTTCCTGCAACAAAATGTTGAGTTAATTTAGAGACGAGACAAATTATATATAATACCTTCCAGCACTGGGGATGCTCGTTGCTGACTCCTCTCCAGAAGATTGTAAACAAGACATTCGTGACTAGATATACCAATTGCTCTTCGGTGTCTACGTCGGCATCGGGAGAAAAGTCAAAGCTGGCGACCTAAGAACCACTCAATTATTAACACTTTCCTATGTACAACTCTGTTGCATACTCACATCGATCGATTCCTTATTTTTGGCACTGCTACTCGGCGACTGTGATGAACTGCCCGAGCTGTTCGACGAAGTTCTCTGCCTTGGTGGCATCACTTCCCCGCCATATTCCGAGGGACCACCCATTGTTAGTGACTCAAATGTATCCTGGATCTCGTGTGTCCTCTGTCTTATCACAGAATAAACGCTGGCAATATTCTCCGCCACTGCTCCGGAAACAGAACCAGCCAGCTCTTTGATTTCACTTTCGATTACATTGGCAGCCTCGGTGACACTGGCTTGGATTTCATTCAATATCATATCCTTTCCTTCGCGCTGCAACTCTTCCAAGTCCACGGCCTGTTCACAGAAACTTATCAAATCCGATTGATTGAGAAAGTCCGCATTATCCTCGAGTAGCACATCGTTGAGGTTTATTCCGAAACTCTTGCGTTTCTCCTCGTCTGGCTTGATATTTGTAATAGGCTTGCGAATTAACAGCCTCGCAATAGACTCTTGCCATCCGGATTGTTTTGCAATCAACTGCGGGGAGCTTTGCTTGATGAATGTCGTCTGAAGAAGTCGTTTGGAGATTTCCAACTTTACCGGCAATTCACACGTGCTAATGTGATGTATGAGGAATAGAAGGCCCGAGTAATCAGCATCTGAGGTGAGAATTTCATCGACCAAATGGAATAGAATTGTTGAGCTCAGAGTCATTGGTATCATGTAGGAGAAGAATCCCGGGTACAGGGAACTTTCTAGCGTCGGTTCGTGCAGCCGAAGAATTTGTTTGTACTTCTGGTGCACTCGTGTTGTTGACAGAAGGCAATCGATAAACTGAAATGGTTTTCAAAATATTAGTTTTGAAGGAGAATCGAAGATTTTAAGAGGCAAGAAAAGGGAAATGGTAATTAACAACTCTCAGGGCAGTCAATGCAAAAACTTTCCCTACCCCCGTATTCTTAATGAAAGGCAACCTCACGATAGAGAAGGCCAACAAACTGTGTCTTATCTAGGAGGATGTGGTCAAACTACAGCAAGCGAGAAGCAGTGAATTCCGATTGACTCAATAAAAGAATACCGCCACCAACACTTACCCGAATAGCCGCCTCCTGCACTTCCATTCCATAGACCTTCTCAATGAAAAAGTTGTACAACAAATTCGCAGTATGTGGCTCGTGCAGCAGCAAAAACATCTGATCCTTGCAATTCTTACTCTTCAAATGGAATATCATCATCTCGAGGAATTCAATTAAAATGTGTTCATGTTTAACTGAAGCCAAAAACGACACAATCATATGGATCTCCTTAACATTCACATCCTTCTGCAGGTAGAACCGAATTATGGCCAACAAAGTCGATCGTATAGTTACTGCATCCTCTGCCGTAATATTCTCGGGTGTTCCATAATACTGCCGAATGATGTCCAAAAAGAATTGAACGCCAAACTTCTTGCGGAAGTACTTCCTGTCATTCTTAATCATAGCACTCAGATACTGCACATGGCCGAGGGTGATTTGAAAATGCATCTTCGACCAAATGCCAAAGTTAAAGGCGATCTCTGTGTACAATGCCTCCAATAGGTTCACATTGACCGTAGTCTTCTGATTCAGTATCGATTCGATTAAGAGATGTGTAGCCATCAGAGCATTGACATCGAATTGCTTGGCACTGCACTTTTGCAGCATCATTCCGATAATCGAGAGACATTCACTGTTCAGTAGGTTCTCCTGATTGTTGTCATGATCATGAATGAGGTAGCGCAAAAAGCACATAAAACTCGCTATCGGGTGTTGAATCATTTTCCATTCGGTGTACAAATTCGATGAGAGAACCTCCCAATCGGAGAATTCTTCGATTGTCGGTGTCTTTAAGGGTTCCCCTATTAGATTCTCCGACTCACTGCTGTCGGTTGATAGCGAGAAGTCGGATTTTTCTTTGGTAATTCGATGGAGGATGGGCAGCAGGGCTTGAATCCCTCCAATACTATTGATTGTGTCCTGGAAAATAATACCAAAGGTTTATAGAAGGAATAGTCTCCCGCTAACAATAACTCACTTGAATCTTTATGATCCGACAGTGTTGTGCGCTGATAGTTCCGGGGAACTTTCCACTCGGTATAAGATCTGGACAGTAATCATGACTAAAAGCTCCGGCTGAATAGCAGAAGACAAATCTCGATGTGAGATCCAGCAGATCATTGTCCTGTGAGAATATCGAAGCGAAATTAGCTGCTCCATCGAAGATTGTCTTGAGATTAGTGGTGGGTTCTGCAAGCAGAACAGACCCAATTTGTCCCATAAGACTTATTTGTTCACCAAAGACGGTGTCCTGCATGCCGATCGGAAAGTTCTTCACATTCGGATCGAATGATGTCACACTCGTGCGTAGTGGCAGCGTAAAGTAATTCGAAACCTGAAATAGATATCGAGTTAAATATATTTCTATATCATATCCAGCTCTTACATTTGTTGATAGAGTCCTCTCGAGTAAACTGGGCAACATCCCCCTATAAGATGACGGCGATGAGGTTTCCTGTGAGGCAGACCGACTAAGCCTGTCTGTAGACACTGCTTCGGCAAGTCGCGAGGGCAGATGGGCCGATCCAATGGCACAAAAGCAAAAGGACTACAAAATAAAGGGGTTTAAAAAAAATCTCTATGTGTACACCCCCAATCACTTACCTCATTAACAGCTTGCACCTTCAGAGTGGCACTCAGCTTTTGAATAAAGTCCACAAACACATTAATTTGGCTGTAGGAGAATGGACGCTTTGGAGGTGTGATCGCTACTGTAACGTAATGCCATTGCCCATCCATGAGCGTTTTCGACATCACTGACGAAGTGAGGTATTCTCGGCGCGTTAAAGCTGCGACCACAATATTGCCATTGTTTTGGATGAATACTTCAAATCCGGTATTGCTAGTGGTGCGCAGACTGAAAAGGATATTGTTAGTTGTGGCATGTTTTTAAGGCGAATCCTCAATTCTTACTTCAACAACATCCTGCGGTAGTTTTTGCCTCCGCTATCCTCGGCGGTATCGGTCAGATCGCCTAATTTCAACAAAATGTGAAATATAAAACCATACGACCCAGACATTGTCCAACTTTTTATATCGGGAACGATAATTCCATCGTTTTCGTTGCCTATGTTGAAATACTGCGAGCACAGGTTGCCGTTTGTAAGGCTCTGCAGAGATATTGTCACTAGAGTCTGGAATGAATCAATTATAATAAATTATTAGTTGATTTATAAGATGAGGGAGAAGTAAGTATTGTGTACAGACGATGGGTCTGTAAAATATGCCATAGATTTGTACACTAAGCTCCTATACAACACTGACAAGTGGCGGTCTCTTTTGCATCATTCTGAGCTTTTGACCGACGATTTTTTGTCAGCTTCAGGTTTTCCCCTATATGTATGGTTTCTTTATGACGATGATATCTCAATGTGGATAAATCTAGCTACTAGGACACCTGGCTAAGGAAATAAAAATATAGCTTACACCAATGCAACATGAGAATTGCATTGAGAAACTTTCACGGGGTAATTTCATGTTTTTTTTTTTAGACGCTTGTAAGAGACCTTACGACGCACTCGCAAAAGAGATGTATGGTATATTTACCTGCAAAAGTTGCTTCGACTGTGGGAATTTTGTTTCGTCTTTTAACAAGGCCATAATTCGCTTCAATTCAATCGGAATGATGCTAAGCTTCGACAGCTCTTCTATTAGCTTAATCAAATTCTGGATGCATCCCTCGGAGAGTTTACTAAAATGCTGAAGACACTCACAAGCCACTTTGATAGTGCGACTTTCACATGCCACCGATTTACTACAACAAAACAGACAACTGAAATTCGTTAAATTCAATTCTAAACCAATCGACCTTACGTTGCAAAATTACTCGAACAACCCTTCACCAGAAGTGCACTGATGAACGCCTGTTCGCGTTCGTTTATCGCTGGTATCCATTCGATTAACTTCTGAATCACCTCCGGCAGCACTAGAGTATGACTTTCGTCGTCAAATGCCAGACCAAAACACGCCTCGAGTAATTTCTCCGATGGAGCGCCCAACGTCTTCAAGCCACGAAAGAGTCTATCAATTTTATCACTAGATCGGACTATTTCAGCTGAACTACTAGATATATGTGTCACAACTGCAAGAGTTCGAATGGTATTGTACGAGATCATTGTGTGATTTAAATTCCAGTCCTTAATTTCATTAGGAATGCCAATCAGTAGGTCAAGTAAATTCGTTTCAATTATAGCGCTGCTAATCTGTTTGGTATTCTTTACATCCGATAGGAAATTGCCAACGTTGGCAATGGTATCCGATAGGGCATTCACATCGATTGCCAGATCATTGGCATCGTTACCCTCATCATCGACGGCGATGTCAAATGTCTCACCCTTGAAGTGATTAGTGCTAATAAGTTGTTGCAAGACATCACAGTAGAGTTGTATTATTGTAGAGAGTTCTATTTGGCGCTGCAAAGAGGAATACGTTTATTGGAATGATACTTGGAAATGGAAAAGGATACTTACTTCTTCGGGACTAGATCGTTGCAGAACCATTATCATTAGGGCACAACATTTAAGGGCAACATTGCGTAGACCATTTGCACTCTCCCATTTGGAAAGAAGTTTCATTAGAACCGATACGGTTGCTGGACAGATTGCACGCATTCCATTTCGCTGTGGGAGGAGATTTCGAGAGAATTTTATTCAGTTCTTCAAGGACGAAGGGGCGATAGTGTTAGTCATGCAGTGGTGACATTCACAAATATAGTTTTTGCAGAGGAGAGGTGTCACTAAAAGGTTGATCATATTTTTCCTATACTATTGGAGGCTCTCGCACACATAAACAATCGAAGCAAATGGGGTAACAAGAGATAAGTTCTCACACATACAAGTAAGCTTGTCGCGTTGTGTTATAGGCCCCTGGTGCTAAATGTCGATTGTGTTTAACTTATAATCTAGGTTAGATTACCCTTCGTCAATATTTGATCGAGTAACATACATTGTATCGTTATTTAATAGGTCTTTCAAAGCAATGGTTTTTAGAAACCAAGAAATGGGACGCTCGGTGTATTTTAGAGGCTTCCCTGTTTTGTTTGCCCGATGCTCAAGAAAGGAGGCCCTTTAAACTGCGCTAGCTACAGATTTATCAGTCTTTTTAACATCGCCTACAAGATCTTATCTGCCTTGTTGTGTGAACAGCTTCGTACTCGTCATCAACCTGTTCGCTCCGTATCATTGTGAAGCTAGGAAAGTCAACCGTCGACAAAATATTCAGACTGCGGCAGATCTAGGAGGAAACCCAGGAACTTCAAATCGATACCCATCATCTTTTCATCGATTTTAAGGCCGGCTATGAAAGCATTTATAGGGACGAGCTATACAGAGCAATGTATAGTTTTGGTATCCCTGCCAAACTCGTCCGTTTGTGTAGGATGACAATGGATAATGCACGCTGCTCCATCAAGGTTGGTAAAGAACTCACCGAGACCTTCGATGTCAGAAAAGGATTTATACAAGGCGAAGTGCTGTCATGTGACTTCTTCAACATCTTTCTTGAAATAACAGTGCAAAACTCAAATTCCAACATCAGAAGCACGAGCTTTTCAAAAGCCCGTCCATCTACTCGCCTACGCCGACGACATCGACATAATCGGCAGAACGCAGCGTGATGTCACTGGCGCGTTCGTGGGTATTGAGACGGAGGCGGCGAAGATGGGTTTGGCGGTCAATGAGGGCAAGACAAAGTACATGCTGTCATCAAGAAAGGACAACCAACACCGACTCGACGTCTAGGACAAAACTTCACCCTAGACAGATATATTTTTGATGTGGTTAAGGACTTTGTCTACACAGTGTGCACGGGGGAAACATGCACGTTTGAGGAATTGAGCCCCAGGCTCTGCTATGAATTCAGACTATGGCACCAGCGCTGAGATTAAACGAAGAATATTAACTCTTGCCAATCGCTTTCTTTGGGCTAAGAAGGCAACTGAATGCAAAGCCCTCTCTCGACCAACGAAAGTGACCCCTTATAAGACCCAAGTCGTTCTCTATGGCGCAAAGGCATGAACTCTATCAAAAGCGAACGAGGTTACCCTTGGTTGTTTCGAGAGGAAATTTCTTCGAGTAATTATCGGTCCCGTCTGCATAGACGGTGAATGGAGGAGGAGATACAACGACGAACTGTACAGCGACATCGACCTAGCCAGAGAAGAGTGAAGGTCCAACGACTGAGGTGGTTGGGCCATGTAGAGCGAATGGACGCAAATGCTCCGGCCCGAAAGATCTACGGCGCTGTAGAGGAAGACCGCAACTCAGGTGGCACACGCAAGGAAGAGGACCTTAACTAACTTATCGTTCAAAATTGAAGGTAGGTGGTTAAAGATCGGGCTGGCTGGAGACGCTTGTCGATTGAGGCCCAGGTCCACCCCGGACTGCAGCGCCACCTTAAGTAAGTTTCGCTGTAGAAAATACACAACAGATCCATCCATCCTGTTCTCAATTATTTCAGAAACATGAAGAAAAAAAACGAAGGTCAGATCATGTAAAAATAAGACGATCGAACGACATCGTTTCGACGATAGCAGTCTATGTCTTTCGCCACAGATATGATAGAAATAGCTTCCTTGAAAACGATATCGTTCAATAGTTTTTATTTTACATCATCTGGCCCCAGGTGCACTCTAAGAAGATCAAACTTTGGGTCATTCCACGGTGTTTACGAAATGTTTTTGGTTGATAGCAAAAAAAAATGCTGAATACAAATAAAATATTGTTATCTACAGGTCAGCAATAGAACAAATGTATCCCTCGACAGGTGTGTACTTACCTGACACCTCTCGCTCAATCGTTTAGCACACTAAAGTCCAACTAAGTCACTACAATAGCAAGAGAAAAAAATGTATTTCTGCATTTTTGCTAATGAGTATGAATGACCAGACCATATTTTTAAATCACAACGAAGGATGGACGCAGTGTGGTAAGATGGACCCTTAAACCCTGTTTAACCTATGTAAATATTTTTGACTGTCGGCAAAGGGTTTTTTTTACTGTTTTTCGATTCATTTCGTAGTTCGATTAGTGCCGGAATGCCTTCTAGATTACTACAAAAGAAAACAGACCAACGGCGTCTAATTGCACCTCCATGGAGGCTAATCGATGCGATTACACGATTATAGAGCTTTGTGCGGAAAATAAGGAGTGCTGCTTGTACGACACGTAGCAGCATCTCACATGCGGCACTAGAGCTCGATCAGTTTTAGTTTCTTGATTTCTCACAAACGAACTTGGGTACAGAAGGCGGGATGCTTTCAGCGAGATATGATTGCCTTTGGACATAAGTTTGTAATAAATATTTTAAAACGAAAAACAATCTTACAACACTCGACAGAATTGAGAGAAAACGCGAGAGAACGAGGCTCTGCCTTGTTTTAAAACCTGATTTGGGGGAAATTGTTCACGATTGGCGCTTATAAGAGTTTCGCTCGCACAGGAGATTAGATTTCTTCGTTTTCCTATAGATCTTAGAGCTGAGCTTAGGTTGTCATAAAAAGTTCACGCACTCAGACCAATATTATAAGTTTATTGTGAGGAAATTATGAAGACTGACTTTATATCACCCAGCTGGGCAGCGGCGACCTCATCGCATCAACTGCCGGAATCAATTACGACAGCCTGCGATGCAGCAATGCCTAGAAGATCAGAACGACGAAGTCAGAACACTTAGGGCAAGGTACTTCCTGGATGGACAGAGATCCCAATGACTCGAAGGAAGACCAGAGTTCCATGAACGTCTATCTACCTTCAGAATATCGACACTCGATCTGGAAAGCCATCAGATAGAGAGAGAATGGCAGCATAAATGAAGACTCTGTGACGGAACAGACGCTGAAAATGCAATGTAAGCTGCAAAAGCTAAAGGGAAATAAGTCCAACAATGCTGAGGACAATTTTAGTAGAGCATCTTTTCCCATTTGCGCCATCTACTTTGTGCACAAATGAGACCTGCTCCGAATATATCCCGGCAATGCCACCGATTGATCTAGGTATAAGGTCTGGATCTTACGTATTCTAAAATATGGTAGTCAAACCAAATAATTCGGGCCTTTTTTTAAGTAACGATGCAAAGATCCCTTGAGGAGGCAACTAAATGCGCCTGCCTAATTGAGAGTACTTTCGTTAGTAAACACTTGAGAGTTGCTCTCGGGCGGCCGCCCCTTTGAGAGTAACATTTTCGAGATTTTAATATCGCGAATTCCTTGGTAGAACTTTGAGATTTTTTGACCTGGGAGTACTCTCATAACCGTATCCACTTGATATTTCTTTTGCTAGTCATCAGTTAAATTGTATAATGTGTTCTTACAAGCGAAAGGTTGCATGCGAGTGCTTTAAAAATGATTGCCACAATGACGTCGCAAGACTACGATCGCAAGAGACCGCCAGAACCTTTGCCGACCGCGTCTCCCTTAACCTCTTGGCAAACGCATCTCCAGAATTAAGTGCAGAGGAGCAGTGGCAACACTGTCAACGCGCCATCATTAAGCGACCACAATGAAACCCCTGGTTCGATGAGGAGTGCCGGATAGCACATGCAACCAAGACCGCAGCCTATCAGTCGATGCTGCAAAATAAAACCAGAGCTGCTTCGAGAGCTGCCCGCGAGCTCTACGGGCAAAAAAGAAGGGAGGAACATCGACTTCTCAAAAGGAAAAAAGAGCACGAGAAGCAAGCGGTCGAATCTATTGAGGCAAGTCATTGCAGGAGCAATGTTCGAATATTTTAAGAGATCTGCCCAAGGATAAAAGGTCCGAACAGAAGCCTGCAAAGATGAGCATAGGAATACGGTGGTAGACCCACAGTCGGTGCTAAGGATTTGGAAAGACCACTTCTGCAGACTGTTAAACGGCGAAGACGACCAAAATTCCGCTGTCAGGTAGAACGATCCATTCATATCCGACGATGATAGCCAAAATTTCCATCCACCCGACCAAAATGAGGTAAGGATAGCGATATTCAAGCAGGCGGCTGGAGCAAATGGCCTACCGGCCGAGCTGTTTAAAGCGGGGGGAGATGATTTGGCAAGGAGCATGCACCAACTTATCTGCAAAATAATGGTCGGAAGAAAGAATGCCCGATGAATGGAACCTCAGCATCGTGAGCTCCATCCACAGAAGGGAAACACTCTGAACTGCGCCAATTACAGAGGAATAAGTCTCCTGAATGTTGCGTACAAGATCCTGTCGGCTGTGCTGTGTGAACGCCTAAAACTTTTCGCAAATAGCCTGATCGGCCCATATCAGTGCGGTTTTAGGTCCGAAAAGTCAACCATCGACCAAATCTTCATACTCCGGCAGATCTTAGAAAAAACGCAGGAATTCCAGATCGATACACATCACATCCTTGGAAAACTCGTCCGTCTGTGCAGGATGACGATGGAGAAATCTCGCTGCTCCGTCAAAGCGAAAAAAAAAACACCACGGAATCCTTTGATGTCGAAAAAGGTTTAATTGTTGGTACGGAACTCGCAAGCCAACATCAGAGGCACAATTTTTGAAAAATCCTATCAACTACTACTATGCAGATGATATTGACATTATTGAAAGAACTCAGCGAGTTGTCAACAGCGCGTTTGCAAGCATTGAAACGGAGGCACCACTCGGACAAAACGTCACAGAGTGGACAGATATAACTTCGAAGTAGTTAAAGACTTTGTCTACGTAGGCTCTACAATTACCTCGCAAAAAGACATAGGCATCCAAGAGGTAAAGCCAAGGAAATATTGCCCAAGACCTTAATCATCCGGGTCCTGATGTATGGGAGAACGCGAGCGAGCTCTCAGTGGCACCTTTGCAAGCATTGAAACGGAGGCAGCGAAGATGGGTCTGGCTGTTAATGAGGACAAAATGTTAATGCTGTCATCGAGAAAGGACTCTCAACATCGGCGATTTGGACAAAACGTCACGGTGGACAGATACAACTTCGAAGTAGTTAAAGAGCTAGGCTCTACAATTACCAAAAGACATAGGCGTAGAAATCAAACGAAGAATCACTCTTGCCAATCGCTGTTTCTTCGGGCTAAGAAGGTATCTAAGAAGCAAAGCCCTCTCTCGCAGAACCAAGGAGATATTGTACAAGACCTTAATCATCTCGGTCCTGTTGTATGGTGCAGAAGCATGGACCTTTTCGAAAGCTGATGAAAACCTCTTGGCACGCTTTGAGAGAAAGATTTTTCGAGTGATTTTCGGTCCAGTTTGTATGTGTAGAGTGTGGAACTTTACGGGCTATATAGCGACGTTGACCTAGTCATAAAACAAAAGTGGTTTGATAGGGAATGCCTGAGAGCCAGGAACGCATCTTTCGCATACCTACGATTACTGCGTACAAGCAATTCCACTGCACTTAAAGTTCTCTACGCTTCGTCTAATAAGTATTTTAAGGAACTGTGCCGTTCGAAAAAACAAGCCTACAATCAGAGAAACGTAGACATAATTAATGGAGCAAAATCATCAGCGGAATTCTGGAAGGCCGTGAAGGTCATAAACGGAAAGAGAAATGCTATCGCTCCAGGCCTGCAAGCAAATATGCTCAAAGATCACTTCACCCAGCTCCTCAACACACCGCAAGTCTCTGCAGCGTTCCAATACGCAGCACCTTTGATTTTAGATGAATTCCTGGATACCCCAATCACCTTAGAAGAAGTTCAAAGAGCAATTAGCAATGCAAACATGAATAAAGCACCAGGAGAAGATCGAGTACCATTTGAATTTTACAAAAACTGTACCCCTGAATTTCTAACAGCGCTTACATCAGAATTCAATCAGATATTTGAAACTGCAGACGTCCCAGAGAGTTTCCGCAGAGCGATAATATACCCGTTACACAAGAAGGGAGACTACGAGGACCCGGCTAATTATAGGGGAATATCATTCCTGAATGCGTCAACTAAATTATTTGCAGCTGTCCTCTTCAACAGGCTTACGACGTGGGTTGAAAATAAAAAAAATTTGCATGAATTTCAAGCAGGTTTTAGAGCTAAGTATTCTACAATTGACCAAATATTTTCACTAGTGAATATAGCAGAGATCTATAAAAAGAGGCACAAAAAACTATATGTATTTTTCGTGGATTTCCGAGCAGCATTTGATACCGTAGCACGCGAAGCTCTTTTTTATAAACTCTACAAAATTGGATTTTCAACCAAAGTCATTAATGTCTTAAGGGCTATGTATGAAAAAAACACAGCGTCCATTTGGGATGGGACCCACTTATCCGAGGAGTTCCACACGACTATGGGTGTAAAACAAGGATGTATCCTTAGCACATTGCTGTTCATTTTATATATTAATGACATAATAGACGCTATTAAAGGAGGAATAGAGATAAGCAGAACGCGAATTCCTGCGCTGTTATTTGCAGATGATATGGCACTCCTTGCAGATACTGTAGAAGGTATGCAGCTGATGATCAACAAACTGGAAACCTACTGTAAAACCTGGAACTTGTCCCTAAACCTAGCAAAGTCGAAGATAATGATTTTCAGACAAGGTGGGGGGAGGTATTGCCGAAGAGAAAAATGGACGTATCAGGGTGAGCCAATTGAAGTTGTCCGCGAATATAAGTACCTAGGAGTTTTGATTGCATCAAACCTGAACATGAAGAGGCACTTGGCATTGAAGCTAGCAGAAGCAAAGAGAGCAGTTGGTGCAGTTTGGGGAAGTTGCATCAACAACAGTAATGTATCCCACAGCGCGAAGCAGAAAATATTCCGCGCTACCGCATCTACCATTCTTCTTTATGGCGCACAAATATGGGGATATCGACCATTCGAAGAGGTAGAAAAGTTTCTTCGTTATTTCCTTAGAAGGACACTTAGACTACCAAGCAGTTCGCCTGTCTACATGCTTCATTTGGAGACAGGTATATCACCACTGTTCTTGGAGACACTGAAATTACACCTGGATTATGTGGTACGAGTTATGTCAATGAACGATGACAGGTTACCAAAAATAGTACTATCGCACATGCTATTGACCAAAGGAACTTGCATACAAGAGTGGGAAAGGCTAGCATCTGAATGCGAATACAATGTATCTGTTGAACCCAATGAGCAAATAGTATCTCTGAGGAATAAGCTTCGCACCCTATTGCAGAAAACAGGTCAAAGATTATATGATCAATTTGTGAGTGCAGCGCAGGCATCCCAACACCGATCATACTACAGCAGACTAAGCCACTATCTACGAGATAAAACATATTTCATTGCTGGCAAACCAACAGATATGATGAGCACCATTTTTAGACTAAGGGGAGAACTCTTGCCCCTTAATTATATCCCGCACCGCCCAGATCTTCCTATACTATGCAACATATGCAACCGGAAAGAACGTGAGGATGTGTACCACTTTCTAGCAGTTTGTCCAATTCTTACAGAATTTCGTTTGAATATATTTGGAGTACGTACGCTTGAGTTGGATGAAGCGATAAGCATACTCAACGGCGACGTGGGATG
Source organism: Cheilosia soror (assembly GCA_949372485.1). Lineage (NCBI taxonomy): Eukaryota > Metazoa > Arthropoda > Insecta > Diptera > Syrphidae > Cheilosia > Cheilosia soror. The sequence goes on along the minus strand of OX443561.1, from coordinate 33,859,167 downwards.
GGACGCGTTATATAAATATACAACAATTGCCCTACGTTATCGAAGCTGCATAATTGGAGAAAATTTTTAAATCTGAAATTTGAAATTTGTAAAAATAGGTATAAATATTGCTTTATGTTTAAAATGTCAGTCTGGTAGACGGCCTTCAGCCAAACCAATTAAGGACTAAGATATTGTATTAAAACAAAGAAATTTATACATTTTATGAAAATAAATAGTCTGAATTAACTAAACTAACTAACCTAGTCAAAAAGCTCAAAATACAACGGCTGAAATGGCTGGGTCATATGGAGCGTATGGACAACAAAGCACCAACCCGACGGGTTTTTCGAGTCCACCCCTGAGGGACAACAAAGCAGAGGAAGATCCCATCTCAGGTGGCGCGCACAATTGAAGAGCGACCTCAACCAACTTGGTGTGCGTAACTGGACGCAGCTAGCTAGGGACCGAGCTGGCTGGAGGGGCTTTTTGGTTGAGGCCGTGGTCCACCCCGGACTGTGAGTGCCATCTAAAAAGTAAGTAAGATCAAGCGAAGAATAAACCTTGCCCATCGCTGCAACTAAGATCTTTTCCAATTCTGCCATATAGTGGAGAAGCATGGGCTTTGACGAGAGGATCAAAACCAATGAAAACCTCTTGAGGCGCTTTGAGAAAAAGATTCGTCTTTATATATGGTAAAGATAATAAGAGTGCTAAAACAAATCCATAGTCGGATCCGCATTAAACTGCATGAGAACGTGAAATGTTGTCAAATAATAATGGCGGACAAATAATGGAAATTAAAACTACAAAAGATATAAAAAAAATATACCAAAAACAAACAAACATTACTCTATAAAAGCACTTCATTCATACATCATACACTACATACAACAGATATACATGTTAGTTATAGTTAAGACAACATAAACACAACTATTAGACTCACCAAATTATCACAGTTATCTAGCCCATCACCAGAAGTAGAAGAACAATAAGCAGATTTATTGCGGACAGTGGTTGTTAAAGATTTCTGTAAATTTGTTTGTGTTTTTTTTTTTAGAATTGGCTTTAGAATTTATATTACTGAACCAAGGACAATATTGTATATTTTGCGGTAAAGATTATTACAGAGAAAAATAAAGCATCGAACCAATCATATAATACTAAAACATAAATTTAGAAAATAATGATTAAAACAATGAAAGGAAAGAAATGAAAAGCAAAAAAAAATTTAACTATGGTTACCTGTGAACCGGACACAACAGCTCCCAAGATGTGCACCAGGCATTCTCCGATCTCAGAGAATCGCAATATATCATCACTTTGAAAGCAATCTAAGGACGAAAACAAGAAAAACTCTTTAGTGATGGGAAATATTTAGGTTAACTTCTAGTTACCATAAATAAAGGGTACAATTTCTACATGCACAGAATGCGGCTTGTATGATAGTTGTTGATAATCGGCGATGATTCCTTTAAGAAAACTGCGCCACGTCAGATATGGATCGTACATGACTTCGAGGAAATGCGAGAAGCTTTTGAATATTTGTATGGCGGCTGGTGTTGCCTTTTTATTGGCGGAAGCCTGTAAAATAAATCAAATAAATTAATTAAAGAAAATTAAGACAAGAACATTTTTTTGTTACGTTTTCTGTTTAGATAAATTTGAATTGAAAATAATTTTTCATCTATTTTCGATAGAGTTTGTCGTAGACTACTAAATTGAGGAGGCAAATCAAAGGAGAAAGTAGCAGATCAAAGCAACTCATATCGACCAATTTCTCTACTCTCTCCAGTCGCTAAAACCCTCGAAGTTCTTCTCCTACCAAAACTCTCCGATCACCTGCATCTAACCAACCACCAACATGGATTCCGCAAACTCCACAGCACCACATCAGCTTTAAACGAAATCACCTGTCAAATCAGCAACGGGTTAAATCAACCAAGACCTTGTCACAGGACCATAGCAGTAGCCCTAGATCTGTCAAAAGCCTTCGACATTGTGAACCATGCCATTCTGCTCCAGGGCATACTTGAAACAACACTACCAAACTCCATCAAACGCTGTCTTGCAAATTACCTCAGCGGCAGACAGACATACGTCGGATTCCGAAACTCCAACTCAAAACACAGGAAAACCAAACAAGGTGTACCCAAAGGCGGAGTACTATCCCCACTTCTCTTCAACTTCTACATCTCAAAGCTACCACTACCTCCAGCAGGCATAAACCTAGTCTCATATGCAGACGACTGTACAATCCTAGCCTCAGGCCCTAACATACAAGATCTTTGTTCATCCATCAACGCATACTTGGGTACAGTAGAAACTTTCTTCAACGACAGAAACCTTAAATTATCAACAGAAAAATCCACTGCAACATTATTCACATTATGGACAAAATTAGTAAGACTCGAACTGGATATAAGAATAGCCGGGAGGCGCATACCCAACATCGTGCATCCTAAACTCCTAGGAGTCACTTTTGACAACATGTACAGTTTTTCAACACACGCCAACAACATTAGAAATCGCCTAAGATCCAGAAATAACGTCATCAAGTCACTTGCCGGAAGTTCCTGGGGGAAAAACGAAGAAACGCTCCTCGCTACATACAAAGCGATTGGACGATCTGTCCTCAACTACGCGGCATCTATCTGGGCAACAAATAAGCGACACCAACTGGATGCACCTTCAAACATGTCACAACACAGCCATGCGACCATAACAGGATAACACCTCATGGCCAACAAAGATCATCTACATACCGAAACAATGATGCTCCCGATAAAAAAACACAACACCATGGTCTCACAACAATTTCTACTATCCTGCCACTTACCAGAACACCCCAACCACACTCTCATCTCAAATCCCAAACCACCTCGCAATATCCGAAGGTGCATCACAGACTGCCAAGAAGAAATAGACGAAGGCGAAACCAACCACATTAACTCCAATAATGTTATGGACCCACCTAATTGAAGTGGCACAATTTCTAGGACTTGAAACCAGAGACGAATTGACGAATGACGAATGAAGCTGCTACTACAACAAAAAAACTGAATGTGTCCGTCTATGGTATCTGCAATACGTCCTCTAGGCTCTATACCTCTAAAGCCTGTTCCTTAGACCGCGAAGTCGACTTTCTTGTAGATTTATTGGGTATCAAGAGAGCGGTGCATACTAATCTCCGTTCTTTTTATTTTAGACAGCTCCTGCTCTAGGTGAGTTGATATCTAGTACATAATTGCTTTGCTCTCTGGCAAATATCGCTCAATGCGAATGACCGCGCCATCGACAGTTTTGTTTGGTACGCTTCTTGAACATCACCAGACCAGACGCCTGAATAGAACAGGTGGTACTCGATCAGAGGCACTTAGTAGGCATTATCAACGTGCGCATATGTTCTACATCATGACAGTCTAAGGAAAAGTTGCTTCACTCTTCAAACAATAAAAAGTTATCTGAACGAGCACGTCGATATCTCACTATCACAAACAGAGAATTCCATTTTCCTGAGTCTTATCAAAAATGTATTCAACCTTCTCTCCGTTTTCTAATTTTCAAGTTATTTGACTTGATGTTTCTAGCAAACAAAAGACACCCGCATATTCATATGCACGTACCAGCTAAACGCTGTCACAAATCGACACACCTGTTCAACCTGAATTAGATTATTCGCTCAGATATTACTGTTCCCAGCCAACTCGTATAGTCGCATGCTAGCGAACGTTTAAATTACAAACCTACGTAGCCCCCATTCTCCTCGGGGAAAACCACAAAACCACACACACACACTCGTACTCACATTTTTGAAAACATTCCCCAGAATGGCAATAAGATTCGATTTGTATTCATATTTTATGATCGCCAAGATGTTGTCAAAGTGCCGACATATTATTATCAGACAGTCGATGAGAATTGCAATCTCCTGAAGTTTGTTCTCGCTGAGTTCTCCCTGAAATGACATTGGTTTAACTATTTTGCAACATGCGTCGGTATACCGCTTGCTCACCTGTTCGCTTTGGTCTCTTGCTATGATAATAAATTTCCCAATAGCCGGTAGCAGTTCATCCGGCAGCCTTCCCAAATGTGGACCACTGTCCGGTTTTACTTCATCCCATCGTTGACAATGCTCGAGATCGATAACGATCTGATTCCTCCAGATTGTCACGAAACGTTCAATAAACTCACGAAAATAGGATTCGTCATTCTGCGAACAAGAATATTGTATAGAAACAGAAAAAAAAAAGGTAAACAAATGTCTATCGTCGTTATATAAGAAACGAGTTAGTAGTGGAGGTCATAAAACTCCCCCAAGGGGGTTTGCGGATACTACACCAATCCACATTCTATGCGACGCATCAGCAGTACTGCGCTTCCTGTTTTCTTTACTTTTTTTTCTAGTTACGTGGGAAGTTAGAGAATTTTTCGGTAAATTTATACGTTTTGCCGAAAAAGAATCGCATCACCGAAAAGAACATATTTAAGGCGTTGTCCTTAATTTACAAAAACAATAATATGGCCCCATGAGTAAATATAAATTATAATTCCAATTATAATCCAATACGATTTGGGGATTGGGATTATTTTCGCTTGTATCAGAATTTCATTCAGATACTTGCCTTTGTCGTGTATTGCACCCACAGATTGTATATATCTTTTTTATTGTCCATTTTAGAAGTGGGACACTTCCATTTAATGGGAAAATTCACAAAAACACAAAATGATGTTGAAAATGTTTACAAAACTTTTCACATTACACACATTCCATGCGATACAACAAAAGCACAGAAAAAAAATGCATACCACCTGTCAAAATTATCGTATGAAAATAATTTACATGCTGGCAGTGCCGATGTATCAGCTGATTGCTGAAGTGACAAATGAATGCATTCAGAGATAGCAGCCAACATTTTGGGAGGCACTGCGAAAAATAGTACAAAACTCCAATCTGTACCTAGTTCAAAGTTAAAAATTTTCCTTCTTATAATATTTTTTAATAAAGGTACATAACATTGTACAATGTAAATAATTCTCATGAATAGAGCTAGGTACGATACGAACAGAAGAATGAGGGAAATACTGAACGGACCATGTTGGGAAGTCTTAAAATTTAAAAAGAAGGTGTCAGAGTAACGATACCCAAAAAGAGACCTATTGAAATAAGGAATAAAAAATTGTAGTAGAGTCGCTGTCGGTGTTCAGGATAGGGAAACATCTCACCGAGATCTTTGATATTAGGACCTACAAAAGGACCTCGAAAAGGTGATAAGCTGTCATTGGGCGCGTTCCATTGACCGCTAGTCATCTAGCACATAATATTTCTGATAGAGGAACGCTGGCGCTCGAGATCTAGCGGCAGCGGCAAAGTGACATTAAAACCAATTTGAAGTCGTATTATTTCATCTTCATGAGAGTCAAAAATGTGTTTAGTGCCATCATGCCGCATATTTATTAATACACTATAATTTAAATAAACAAATACAATGTAAATTTGGAACATTTGACTTCTGCACTTTCACTTTTGTTTTGGCAGTAGACAGTTCGTTATTTTTTTTTTTTCAATCTAGCAGTTCATTTTGTGCCAGATTGAAAAATTTCCTAGAAAAGGATATTTCACAAAATGTGCTAGAGCTCTAGCGCAAATGCTGAAATGTCAGGTTTTTTTATATGGAGTTTGGCCTGCCGCTAGTCATCTAGCGGTCAATGGAACGCGGCCATTGTGTGTATTAAAAGATCCCTAGATTGCAAAGAATTTGGCACTGATAAACCCTGAAATTGGGACGTCGATTGGCACTATATGAGGTAGGTACGTCAGATGATATGATCTTACCTACTTGGAACCTTCTGAAGAATGACCTAGGTACTTCTAATATTATTGTAAGAGGAGGGTGCAAGGTACCTATTTGCCTCTGCAGTCTGCAGACAATGTTCCGTCCGCTGTCTCAGAGAACACCTCAATATGCTTAGGGATTTTCTGCAGAATGCCCTCATTGGACAAAAAAATGTGGCATGTTGTTTACAGGTTTACAGGTCCTGTTCAAAAGAAAAAAGAAAATCACATCTCTATTCGCCTAAAATTAAAAGGCACCCTTTTGGGGCTCACTAATACGGCCACGAATTGAAGCCTCATTCTAGATAGCTAACTTAGCTGAAAGCCCATTTCACAATAACTTCAAAAATCAAATAACTTAAAGGTCTAAGTGGTCTAGTCTAGAGTCGCGTTGGGGAACCATCTGTAGGTACTTCTTTACATATGGGTTCAAAACGAAAATCGGATCGCGGTTGAAAGAGTTTTCTGCCAAGATCGAAAGTGTATACCATCTACTTCCAACTTCCTATTCCCTGTAGCCCTGTAGGATGTTTCTGGCAGAAATCATGATGATTAAGAAGGCTCTGTCATGGATGTGGTATAATGTGTCTAATATCCTCAAGGGATATCACCATTTGTAGCGATAGTTAAGACTCGATTGAATCCCTGGATTCGGTCACCTTCAAACCAAAATTGCCCTTAATTGTCGCTTAACGAGATGACGAAACAATTAAAAATTCACCTTATATGGGTGCTGGGCCACAGGGGCAGTCCAGGGAATTGCAAGTCCAACGAACTCGCTAGGCAAACTTTGTCGTAGCCTCTCGCTACAATCTTATAAGACTATTAAGTTAATTTTTAGGGCATAATGCTCAGCCCTCCCTTGTCGAAGAAAAATACTTCTTGGAGAATATTTTTTCAACAACCTCGGCGAAGTCGTTAACAAAATTATTAGCCGATTCCAACGCTTAATTCCTATTGGTTCAGTGGGTACGGTAGGTCTAGCTCTTGATAGGTAGGTAGGTAGGTAGGTAGGTGTGGCGGTAGGTACTACAACTCATTTGACCTGTCGAAGTTGAGTTTAGATCCAGCCTGTGGAATTCAAAAAGGTTATCCTTATTAATTATTCAGTTTTACTCTTCGAGACCTAGTCGAAGGATTCGAAGAAGGATTTTACCAGAGATCGCCGTCTGGCCCTAGCTAAATGGTGCGTTATATAGATAGTGAGTGAGAGTTTCTTTTACGGCTGCGTCATTACAACTACGGCATTCTGTAGGTATTATGAGGGATGCCTTATCTGACTGCTCATCGTCCCCTATAAGGTCAGTGGCCTGATAGGGGACCGCTGTTATTCTGTCGATGTCTTTTCTCGTGTTTTGCTTACCTTTCTTTGTCGGAGGTTGTTACTATCCGATGGAGCACTCAGAAATAACTACTGGTTCATTGTACTGCCAATCAGACGCCTCGTTTAGTTTTCCCGTTTTTTGGAGAAAGATGAGAAGAAGCTTCTGTGATGAAGAGCTTAGATGTTCGGCACTCACCACGTCTGCCCCAAAGATCCGCCACCTGATGCGAGCAAAGGCCAGGACAACTACAGAGGAAGTATTCCACTGTATCGTCGTCCTCTCGACAAACAGAACAGATGGTGGTGTCGCTCAAGCCCAATATATTTAAGTGTTTGGCAAAAGCTTGGTGGCCCAAAAGCAGTCTGCAGTCAATTCTCCTGAGAGACAGAAGGAAAGATGCGAACCTTTTGCAGATGTCCGGACGCAGTCGTTTGGTCTGTCTACACCCAGCACAGTCGCGCCACCGACACTCGTGCTCACGAGAAACACAAGTATCAATGGATGACCTAACCAAAGATGCAGGCAGACCCAACGCAGGTTCAGGTCCTGAGAGAGCTTCTTCTGAACCCAGCCGGTCAAGCTCATATGCGATCTCATATCCCTGGATTTCCTGTGTGACCTGGGACCCAAACAAGTTTGACCTGAAGAAAGTTGACGTGGTAGTTTTGTCGCAGTAAGATTTCTGGTGTCATTGCGTCAGACGGCATATCCATAAGATAGGGGTAAAAGGATATAATTCTGTCACAAGTTCTTTCAAATACCAGTGCACGTGGTACCAAAAGCCACCTCTCTTTAATCGAGAGATGGTTTTCAGCGTACACCTCATGATAAAAATATGAAGAGGGAGGTTTATCATTTAGAGCAGAGCCAGGAGTGCTAGGGACGGCCCCTTTTCAGCCAAGGCAAACCGTTCTTTGGAGTTTGGCAAAAGAGGACGTAACACATTTCCGCGAAAGCCTGTTCCACCATACAACCGATGCATATGAGAGAAGTGGTCTTACCATTGTGTTATAGATCCAAAGGACCCTTTTAGGAGATAAGTCCCATGTCTTGCCATAAGCGCCTTTGCACTGCCAGAAAGTTGACAGCGTTTTATTTTTTATTTAGATATTTATTTTTCGATTCAACATGCTTGGACGAGATCAGAGATCGGGATAAGGACACCTTTAAGTACAAGCTGAGTCAGACAAATGACCTGCCTCCTTCCTGTGAAGAGAACAACCGTAGTTTTAAGAGGATTCACTGAGCCATCTTTTCTTGTGCACTTATTTGGAGGTTATATTGACTGAGGCGATAGCCTTGATATCAGCATGACTGTCAATGAATATGTCTATCTTTTGCCTCGGAACTATGTTTGTGTGCAGTTGGATTTGTCCGCAAGCCTCGCAGATAGCAAGTATTTTGAGATGTCAAGAGGCTCAGAAAAAACACGCGCACCAATTCCACGGCGCAATTTTTAACCGTCCGTCAGGTCCGTTTAGAATTTTAGATTGTTAAATTCGAGTCTAGCTAAATTCACCCATCCGTCTTGCCAATCTAATCTTGTAAACCGTAAACCCTGCGGGTAGTTTTGAGATCAGTAGATACTCTGATATCACAATGGGACTACTCTGTCCTAAATGTGACTGGACTCGTTATGTGCTGCCACCCGAACATAGCTTCTGACTTAGCTCGAACGTTTAACACGACTGCATTATGATTACGATCATATGACGGTCTTATGATCTCGTATGACTTATTTTAACAGGTCCTAAAGCTATAAGTAAACACGGCTGTCAGATCTTACAATATTGTCAGATCTGTCAATGGTCTGAAAATGATTGACAATGAGCTTCTTACAATAGCCAAACTATCTCACAATACAAAATTGTCCGGGCAGACGGTTGTAAGATTTTGTCGCAAAGTCTGACAATTTCATTGTCTGTTGGATGACTTAGTAGGCTCTCACATTAAGTCGGCTCTCACATTGAGGCAACAATCAATAAGCAACTGGAAATAGGAATAGGAAACTCGCAAAATTATCGCTCACAATTATTTTACTTTAAATTAAATTATGATGGGTTTCCACTTGTCGATTTAAAATTGACAATTGACATATATTTATGCCAATTCAACAATTGGCAAGTGGAAATAGCGAAAAATTGCTTGACAATGAATTGACTAACAGCGTTTGTCAATAACTAACAAAGAAACCACTGGGCAAGTGGAAATAGCTGAATTGTCAAACAAAATGTCACTTTGTCTTTAATTGACAGTGAAAATTAATTGGCATAGAGTTCATAAGTTGGTCAATTAACTGACAAACGATTTTTTGCCAATGATTGACATAAGTGGAAATGAACTGACGGTGGTGTCGTTCAATGATATAAACGCGAGAGCTGTCAAACTTTGTCAATCAACATGTGGAAACCCACCTTAAGACATCTCACATCAAAGCAACTAAATATCGCTCGAACAAAAAATGTCGCTGATTGCTTATTGGCAGTTGCTAGTTGCTATAGCGGCTGCCAAACTTCGATTTCGCGTCTATACCACTGGTTAAACTGTCCATCAATGAAAAAATTTAAGCTATTGTCAGCTTCCATAAACAACGACATCTGTCAATTTGCAATGAGTCTTTCAATGTCCTAATTGTCCGACAATAATTAAAATTCAACGATCTAATTGTCAGATGGAGGGCTGACAATGGGCTTACAATGACTTTTCTGACAATAATGTTAGACAAGATTGTGTGTTCAGTCGGCTGTAAGACATTTGTAAAATTTTTCACTTACAGATCAGACAATATTTGGCGTATTTTTTTGGGAAGTGAGTATAACAAAACCAAAAGTGAGTTTACAATTTTGCATGTAAAACCAAAAGTGAGTATAAAAGTTTTGCATGTAAAAGTAAAAGTGAGATAGCTATAGATTCTCAAAAAAAAATACGCCTATTGTAAGATCTGATAATCGTTTGTACTTACTTAACTCCTGCGGCTTATCAATATTTCCTATGCCAGTTATTGTCTCGTCCACTAAATTGTCGGAATGAAATTGATAAAACCATTGACATACTATACATGGACTGCTGGCAGCCAATTTTTCGTTGAAGCAAACATAAGCACTAGCTCTTTTGGTTCGCGGTGGAGAGAAACGAAAGCACTCAAATGTCACCGAGAAATTCGTCCGATTTTGTTTGAGTGTGCCACCTGTTATAGAACGTTTGAAATAATTTGAATAAGTCGTTATTTTTGCGCAGTTGCCATGTTTCTACAATGGATGGCACTGTTTTCTATGTAAAAAAATTGCAGTTTCGAGCAGAGGTGCATACCTCTTTCCCACTTTCGCCGCACTGAATCAAAAGGGCTAGTGCTTATGTTTGCTTCATTTTTCCTCGCAGGTTTGTATGAAACTGACATTTCACTAGCAGTCCATGTATAGTGTGTCAATGGATAAAACGTTTAGAAAAAGTTTTTTTTTTTAATAAAACACCAAAATTTAAATTTAATTTTTTTTTATTAAATAAAACAAACAGTTTTATTATAATTTAAAGCTTTCACAACATGTTTTATTATTTTCTTTCATATTATTCTTTTAGTTCATTATTTAGTACGCATTGCTCTGTTTTCCTTTAAATCTTATTTTCTTCTTCTCATCTTAATATTTTATGTATTATCTTAAAGTTTTTCCTCTGTGAATTTATTTATTTTGCATTGAAAAAGCTCAAAAAGATTATTTTATCGGCGCATAGATATACAAATCTTTTTCCATTTCAGTTGTCTTATACAAATTAAGTTAAAATAAAATTTGATTTTGTGTGTGGGTGTGTGTTTGTTTGTTTTTGTATTTGTTAATGAAATAAGTTAACAGTAGGTATTTTAGTTTTTATTTACAATTTGTTCATAAAAATACGAATTTAATATTTAACGCAGCACTGTGAGGGACCATTATGACTTTGGTCATCTTAGTTTACATTATTTATACGAATATTTTATATCGTTTTTATTGGATAGCAGTATATGTTTCAGTTACATTTTTTATTTTTTATTTTAATTAAAAGAAATGATTTATCTCAAGGATACCTATACTATAGGTAACTTTGTGTTTTTTTTTATTTGCTGCTGTTGTTGTTTTTGTGCTTTTCATAATTAATATTATGTGTATTTTTTTTTGTTGTCGCTTATAACGTACTAAGCGCATTTTTTTTAAATTGTTTTTTAAAAATATAAATTTTTTTCGTTTTATTTTTGTGTTTAAATTTTATTTTTTATTTGAGTATGTACCTCTATTTGATTATTGTGTTATGGTAAATATTTTTTATTTTATTTTTTTTTTTCAAACGTTAAGTTAATTCTAATAGAATTGGTCTAAAGTTTATCGATTTAAATTTATTTTTAGCGTTTCATTGATAATTTTTATATAATATTTTTATTGAATTAATTCGCTTTGCTTGGTTTGTTAGTTTTTTTTATATTTTACAATAACTATGTAAGAGGATTTGGATTTTGTAATGTAACTATTATTGGTTTTAATTTGTTTTTAAGAGGAGATAAAGTTTATTTGATCTTAGTTATGTATATTGTATAATAATGATTGTGAATTGAAGAGGGTTTCCTTGAAACTATGTATAGGTAACTTTAAAGGAGTATTATCCTTTATGTACAGGTTATTTTGTTTTTCTTTTAGAATTATGTTATTATATTTCTGAACAACAATTTGTAAATTGTTTAAAGCACTATATGTTATTTATAAATTGAATTAAGATGGTTTAATGAAATTAAAGTCATCCATGTCAGTTTCGTACAGTTGTTGGGTAATAGTGACAAATAAAAGTAAAATAATCGAAAAATGAGTTAAGAAAACATTTTAGTTTGATTTATATTGGAACATTATTGTACTTAAGTTATTCGTACTTTAAGTGGAGAACAGATGGAGCTGTAGTTGAGTTCATATGGAAGAGTATCTACTGAGGGACTTTTGTAGATTTTTCGATTTTAGTGACAATGGGAATCGGGGACGGAGTATATATAATGAATGCGTTGTGCATAAATTTTCTTATAAGGTGCAAAAGAGCAAACATTCCGGTATTGAAAAATCATCAAGCCATTGGCCGCGTTCCATTGACCGCTAGATGACTAGCGGCATGCCAAACTCCATATAAAAAAAACTGACATTTTAGCATTTGCGCTAGAGCACTAGCACATTTTGTGAAATATCCTTTTCTGGGAAATTTTTCAATCTAGCACAAAATGAACTGCTAGATTGAAAAAAAATAACGAACTGTCAAAACAAAAGTGAAAGTGCAGTAGTCAAATATTTCCAATTTGGTGTAAAATGGGAATTCAAGCTTCTATGTAATGAATACACATTTTATTTGTTTATTTAAATTATAGTGTATTAATAAATATGCGGCATGATGGCACAAAATACATTTTTGACTCTCATGAAGATGAAATAATACGAATTCAAATTGGGTTTAATGTCACTTTGCCGCTGCGTTCCTCTATCAGGGATATTATGTGCTAGATGACTAGCGGTCAATGGAACGCGGCCATTATGAAATATCCCTTTCTGGGAAATTTTTCAATCTAGCGCAAAATGAGCTGATAGATTGAAAAAAATAACGAACTGTCAAAACAAAAGTGTCAAAGTGAAAGTGCATTTAAAGTGAGAGTGAATTTAAATTGGTTGTAATGTCACTTTGCCGCTGCCGTTAGATCTCTAGTGGCGCTATCTCCATCGGATATTATGTGCTAGAGACGACAGCGGTCAATGAAACGGGGCCATTGTCAAAGTGTCAACTAGGTGTGTGGGTTATTTTTGTGTATTTAGTTAAAAGTTAAGTATATTCATATGAAAAATGCGAGTTAGATTACTCTTTCACAAGTCAGACAATACGAAATTTTCGTTGATCAAAATAAGTTATGGCTGCTGGGCTGCGAGAGTTTCTTATTCAGAGGTTTTCAGAAACGCAAAAGATACCTTAGAAATTTCTTACTGTTTGCGTTGCCCACTTTATTCATCGGTATATTTGACATCCCTGCTTAAATCATCCGTTTGTGTGAGAGTTGGCTAAAATATTACCGAACACCCAGAAAACGTGTTGGGTTGACTGTTGTGGAATCGCATGTGGGCTTAAGCAAGTGTCAAATATTAACGAAAAGTCAAATAGTTCAGTTATCCTATTATCGTTGCTGGATTTATAAAAAATATTGCACTTTAAATCTACTACGACAATCTATGTATATAGTTCCCTGACTAATCCCTTTAATTATTCCTCGCAATGAGACTACAATACTTCAACAATTTAAGTGAAGAACTACCTAACACCTGTCTGCAAGCATGTCCAGCCGCTTTTATAACGTCATATAGGCCGTGTGAATAAGAGCTTATTATAAGAATAAGGTTTTATTCACGAGTGATGGAAGGAGCAATGCTGAGTTTTTCTGTAGGATTGGTCAGTCTGGGTCAATTTTGAGACAGTTTGGTCATTCTGTTATTAGGAGGACTGAACTTGGTGTCAAAGCTAAGTTGTCAGTCTTTAATTCGGTGCTTGTTCCAACTCTTACCTATGGTCGTGAGGTTTGGGTAATGACCGAAATAATAAAATAGCGGATACCGCGAATACCAGAAAACCTGTTGAACTCAATGTCGAGCAGCTACTTCTCCGGACGGAGCGGTCCATGCTTCGGTGGTTTGGTCATGTTAAACGCATGTCCCCACGACGTGCTATGGAATCCATCAGGCAGGCGTCCTCTATGTAGTCCCAGGATAAGATAGTTAGATCAAGTCCATAATCTCTCCTCTACCCGTATGGGGATTGCCCTTGATGATTTATTGTCATTGTCAGCCCATTGTAAGACATCCATCTGACAATGAAATTGTTAGGTTGCTGACGATCGTCTGAGCAAGTCCGAAGACACAATTTTTATTATTGTCGGACAATTAGGACATTTTAAGACTCATTGCAAATTGTCAGATGTATAAACCACTTCAAACATCAGTAGGTATCAATTCTGATACTAGCTAGCCGTCATTTGAAATGTTGAAGTTTCGGTGAAAACGCAAAATTGGATTTCGAAATTTTGTTTGCTGAAATGTTGAATTTAGGTGCGGTGTAAACGTACTATTAGAAATACAACGACACATAAGATAATAACATCTGTTTGCTTGTTCGATTGGCATCCCGATTCGGAGAGTTCTTCTAGATGGTTCCGGACGATCAGTCGAAAACGCCATAAAAGTCTTCATTGGCCGTATTCAAGAATCTAGTCAAGGTAAGTCGACTTGAATTGTTTGGATTCAAATTGACCTGAATGCGAAAAGTTAACGTCAAAGTTGAGCTAACATTTTTGATCTTTCAAAATTATATAACATACTCGACACCGCGTTCCCGACTCCATAGAAGATAATTTCTCTCATAATGCTTATCATGAGATGATAAAGATGATAAGGAGTCACTATTTCGTCAAATGGATGTTAGCGATCTTTGTCTGTGATTATATTATCTTGACATGGATTTGAATGAATTTTGACATTTATTATGAATAGTAGTAGAGACATCTATTGGGCGTGAATGAAGTAAGTCAAGTAAAACGGTGAAAATTCAAATTATTGCGTCATTGTTTACAATTGATGTCATTTCCAAAGAGTTACATTTCCAATTTATTCCTCTCTGTGAACCACGAGAGCTAGCGCTAATGTTGGGCCACCTCGAAGTTGCCGACTATTAGTTTATAATAATTATGTCAATGGTGTGTTATTATAATTATTTTTCTGCACGTTTGTTGTAATCGAACTCCTCCTAAACGGCTGGACCGATTTTGATTAAATTTTGTGCGTGTGTTTGGGTGGGTCCAAGGATAGTTCAGGTTCCCATTTGGTAAAAAATGAACAAAAGGGCGTTAAAAAAAAAAAAAAAAAAAAACAAAAAAATCGGTTAAATAAAACGGCCGCAGAACAATTGACGGAAAATGTACGAGTAGGTACGAAAGCCTTGATTTGATGATGAGTGCCAAAAAACCAAAAAGAGTGCCATGCAGCAAAATAACTTGTCTAAAAGCTGCACTTCATAGATAGACGAGAGCGAGAAGGGAAGAACTTGGAATTCTCAAGAGAAAAATAAATAGCACGAAAAGTGCATGATCGAGGAAATAGAGTGGTCAAAACACATATCAAGACCAAACCGCAGACAAATCTTGTAGTATAGTGACAGTTGGTGTTCAGGATATTGAAAATAACCACTTCCGCAGTTTGTAAAATAGCGAAGATGGCCGAAAATCCTCCATCATCCAAAACGAATCATTAAACTTAGACAATTGTCGATTGAGTCGATTTTCACTTCCAAGAGAAAGCATCGACCAGACATTTTTGTAATCGACTACAAGCGACTGTCAAATCGACAAATATCAATCGCAATCGACAATCACAGTTGTCGATCGATCGACAGTGTTGTTGTCGCTCAACGATCAACTGTCGACACTCACATAATAAGTGCCTTAGACGATGAAAGCAAAAAACCTCGTTCACCTGACCAATATAAACTGATGATAACAATATCTGAACTCAAAAGCCAAGGCTGTTGAGCCGATGATGGAGAACGTCATCTGCTCCATTAATGTTCTTGGATTTCAAAAGAGAATACAAGGAGTTATTTGACTTCTTCATATATAAATAAATTACCCAAGAGTCGTAATCCAATAGCAGGGGCACAATTTTCCAAAACCCAGGATGACAGCTATAACTTTGAACTAGATTTTGTGGACTTTGCCTATCTACTTGGCGTCCGGTATACCTAAGCTCAGAAAATGTCATCATATGACATTAAAAATCCTTTTATTTGGTACGGAAGATTTACATGAATTCACCCAAATATTTCCAATACACAGCAAAAGCAAACCAGGTTGTCTTTGAACATCATGCAACTACATTCCAAATGCCGCCATTTTTAACAAAACGAAAAAAACTAAATTGACAGATTGGACAGTTCAAAAAGGCAAATTAAAACTAATGTCGTTTTCGATTGGCCGTCCACAAGCAATCCGAAAGCTTCTTAAAGCGTTCGATTGGCACTCAACTGAAAGTTCTTCTCCTGAAAGGAAGGAGAAATTTGCTTCTGGATTTGAATTCAGAATCGCAGAGAGTTCTTCCGCACTGTTCTGGACGACCAACCGAAAACGACATAAAGGAATAAATGACGGAAGTGTGGTTAGTTCCACTGTCAACACCTGTCAACGCATAACCTGTCTGACATTTGTATTCGTCTTGTTGTCACAAATTGTTTCTGTTAAACCCACACCCATTCGTGTTGGTCGATTTTAATTCTGGCATTAGTAGCATTAGCATTACAAAGAGGGACTAAATAAACAATTGTTGTATGGCAATAGTTAAACGATTTGCCGAGTAGGTACCAACATGACATTTCAGTTTTGACATGAGATTATAGGTCACTCCGGGTCAGAGTACAAAGGCATGCCTACCAACACATGATAATGTCACATATATTCCGAGTATACCTACGTTTCTAACGAACTCTGACGTCAAAGTGACATCAATTTCACTTCAGAGTGTCATGCGTATGTCGAGTTTGGCATTTAGTCGTAGCTTATGATTACATTCAGAAATGTTTAAAATAGATTAAATTAGATAGTAATATAAAATATTAAAAAAAAAAACAAAAATAAATAAAAAGTGTTGCCACTATTCCACACATTCTTACAAAAGCTTATAAATTATGCAATTCCCTTAATTTTAAAACAAATATAATACGATTGCATAAAGTTTTTTTTTTTAAGCTTAGCGGTGGTTTAATATTATCAAAAATTTCACAGAATTCAAATATAAATTTCTACCTTTCGTTTATTGCTTCCTTTTGAATTATTGAACATAACAGAGAGAAGAAAAAAAATTCAATTTTCAGTATCTACATGGAATGACATTAAAAACCAATAACAGAAAGCAATCAATCTAAAAATAAAACTTTTAACAGCTGGTAGTAAAGTAACGAACCTTCCAATTCGTGTTACTTATATCAAATTTCTTAACGCTATACACTTGTAACTACATACCTACTATATATACAGGCGAAGTAAAAATAAAGAAAATCAATAAATTGAATTTTTAAATAATTAATAAAATTCCCCTCAAGTTCTTCATTTCCATACAATAAAAATATGAAAGTGAAAAAGACATGAAAAAAAAGTAGATAACCATTGAAAGCTAACCCTTTCATATTGATGCAATTGAGCATCATGACAGGAGTGGTGCTTTAGCGATTTGACTGATGATTACATATTTGGCGCAATGCCAAACTCTTCTGCAGTCAAGTATAACTTAAATGTCTGAC
The DNA here is from genome assembly GCA_949372485.1 of Cheilosia soror. Lineage (NCBI taxonomy): Eukaryota > Metazoa > Arthropoda > Insecta > Diptera > Syrphidae > Cheilosia > Cheilosia soror. Next base: position 33,841,701 of record OX443561.1, on the reverse strand, counting down.
AACCTGAAACGATAATAAATATTTTTTTTTCCCACTTTGGATCCATCATTCCAACGGCCCCCACTAGCCCCATTGTCTCCACGTCATTAAAAAAAAAATAGAAGAGAAGAAAATGTTATGTTATCCTTTCCGCATAAGGACATACACCAACACCATCCATGCTGTATGCATCCATCATTTCGTTTCCAATTCGTATATAGCGATGGCCAGATGGCAGAGCCAAAATGGGGCAGCAGTGGTTAAGTGGGTGGATGAAATGGCAATTCTTTGAAATGTTTTCTGACATTTGACATGACCACTTGTGTCAATAAAATTAAAATAGAAAATAATAATCATAAAAAAAAGGTGAAGACATAAAGGTTCAAGAAGATTGGCTATGGTGAGTTTGGGGTTTATATTGCGAAGGGATATCAATATCCTATCTATGTCCTTATTGTAGTGAAGATAAATAATGTGCCCTCGAGCCATACAGAAACTGAATGTTGGTGGCGTCTTTGAATGACATTTCGTGATCTACTTGCATTGTAGTAGGGGTTGGCATGGTTCAACAATATTGCACGTGGATATCTACAGAGGGAAATTGCTTTTAGTTGTTGTGGCGTTATGGGGTTTTCTTTAAATTTTCCTTTTTTTTCTTCTTCTCTCTTTTCAAGTGTTCATTAGTGTGTTGAGGAAATAGATCAAGAGAACACCGCAGGGTTTTGTGACTTTTGTTATGTCTGATTTATTTTTCTGACATCAGAAATATGCGCATTATAAGAGGCAACTCCTGGTTTAATGTCAATACCAATGAGAGCTTGGCGACCTACCTTTACCTTATATACCTAGGTGGATATTTTAGAGAATACATTTTTTCTTTTATAACGTAGGGTAGGTACGTATGAAGGTAAATAATAGTAGTGACCCGGTGAAAAGAAATAGGCCTAGAGCACTAGAGACATATATGGACCTGATGCGCCATGTATTTATTTCTATTTACTTAAAGAATTTAATACGACTACGATAAAGAAGGTTTGTCAGATGGAGATATTGGTTCGCTATCGCTCAAGTAACAAGTACAGGCCAAATGACGAAATAGTCATATAGCTTTCGCACTATAGAAGGGCCGATCCATCTTTAAGATATTTGTAGTTTTGTTAGGCTAAAAACAAATTGTTTGATAAATGAATGTAGAAAACTTCGAAATAGATTGCTTTTCTTAACTTGCTACGCTGTAAAAAAGTTCCTGTTTTCAAACACACAAAAGGTTGAAAAATTGTTGAAATTTGAAAATATTTCGAAGCAGCTGTTGGGAAACTTTGCCAGTGGCATGGTGGTTTGTGTACCATAGACTTGCGTTGTGACTCATTTTCAAACACTGATGACAACCAGCCAGGTGTGTCTGAATCGAGTGGGCACAACCAGGTTGGGGGTTGTACGCCGGGGTAACTGCCCGACTGCGGAAAAATTACAGTCGAACAACTAGCGGAGGCTCCGAACTCCTATAAAGCAGTCCTTACTGCCATCCAAGAAGTGCGATGGCATGGACCGGGCAAAAATAAGATGAAGAAATGTGACATAAATGGCGACTGCTATCGTCAACAAAAACAGCGCTTATTTGGATGTGGATTCATGGTTGGCGGCAGACTTAGGGAAGAAGTTTTAAGTTTCAGCGCCTCATGACAATCCGCATCAAGGCTTAATTCGCCAACATTAGCCTAATATGCGCCTATGCCCCCACGGAGGAGAAAGACGACGACACCAAAGAGATGTTCTACGAGCTCTTAGACAAGACGTACGAGCAATGCCCCAACTATGACATTCAAATCCTAGTCCTAGGTGATTTTAATGCAAAGATAGGAAGAGATGGTATCTTTGGTAGTACTGTCGGAAGGTACAGCCTACACGACACCACCTCCCCGATAACGGATTTAGGCTGATCGACTTCGCGGCGGAGCAAAATGGTGTCATAGCAAGTATGCGGTTTCCGCATCTCGATATACATAAAGGCAGATGGAGATGCCGCCAGCATCAAGCATTAAAGACCAGTGGCAACATTGCCAAAAAGCCATCAGAGACGCCGCGCCTCTGATGTGCTTGGTTTCACTCGACCACCACAATGAAATCCCTGTTTCGACAACAAGCGCCGGAGCACATGCAGCAAAACAAGAGGCATAAAGAGCGGCGCTGCAAAGAAGGGCCAGAGCATTGCGTGAGCTCTACGCGCAGAAAAGAAGAGACGAACACCGGCTTCTCAGGAGCAAAAAAGAAAGAGCACGAGAAGCGCGCGATCGAGGAAAAAGAGAGATGCTACAACAGGAATGAGGTTCGGTAGTTTTACCAAAGGGTAAAAAGAATCTGCCGAGGCTACACAGCCCGAACTGAAGCCTGCAAGGATGAACAAGGGAACATCATAGTAAAATCGCAGTCGATGCTGAGGATATAGAAGAACCAATTCTGCAGACTGTTTAACGGAGATTACGAACTAAATCCGGCTGCCAGGCAGCATGAACCGATCAACCTGGACGATGAAGACCAACAATACCTTCCGCCCGACCTGGACCTGCGCTGGCAGCAACAGAAACAGCACTCAAATGCAACTGGCCCATTATACGGCTAGGTAGCATATTCAGTGTTACCCATTTTCGTGAAATTTCTTCCACTTTTACAGAAAGCCGAGAATGCATAAAAGCACCTCAGCGACGATGAGCGTACAGTATCAGCACTCACCACATCAGCGCCAAAAATCTCTGCCAACTCATCCGAGCAAAGGAAGGACAATAACAAAGGAAATGATCCGAAATATCGTCGTCCTCTCCACAAGCGTCGCAGATAATGGTATCACTTAAGTCTAGCACACTAGGATCAGGATGCTTAGCAAACGCGAAGTGTCCCATAAGAACGCCAATAAGTTGTCTGTAGTCATTTCTATTGAGAGACAGCAGGAATGCCGCAGACATTAGCACCGGACCCTTGACTACTTCTGGAGTCATCCGTGAAAAAATGAATACATCCCAAACTAGGCTCAGACTCTGACTGAAGCCAGTCCTGAACGCAAGGAACGTTGAATCTAAGCTTACACAACAGCCGAAGTTCCGGTGTCATCATCACGACGGCATTATCCATGAAACTATAGCCGTATAGCCGTAGGGTAAGTGTCGAGCAGGGTCATCGATATTCAAATACCAAAAACCACCCCGGCTGAGACGGTTGATTGCTTTGATAGTAGAACCCATGATACAGGTATCAAGGGGAGGTAAATCAAGCAGAGCATCTAGAGCAGAGCCCGGCGTAGGTACTCGAGAAAGCGCCAGTATAGCCAGAACAAACGGTTCTTTGGAGTTTTGTGCAGAAGAATGTCACATATTTTCGCGAAAGCCCTCTCCGAACCAAACAACTGACGCGACGCTTAAGCTAGAAAAGGCCTGATATCATAGCCGTATAAATCCAAAGGACCGTTTTAGGAGACAAGCCCCATGTCTACCGAAAGCAGACGGTTTTTGTCAGAAAGGCGGGCAACGGATACATATATGCCTCCGCTAGGGCCACGCTTTTTGGTGGCTGTGTCTTTTCCGCAATATTTTGTCCGACGACGATGCAAGAAACTTTTGAAGTCACCGCACCGGCTTCATCCAGATCAGAGCTTCTTAGTTAGATTTATGAATTTTAAAAACAAAAACAGAATTGGCACAAACATTTTGACAGCCACTGCGGGAGTTTTAAAGCCACTGGTTTTTAATGATAATGACACATTAGCACAGCGCCCTTAAATCCTAAATTCGATGTTCCACTGCAAATACTACCAACCTTATGCTTGATACCTTATTCAAATAATGACGTTGAAGTATTGTATGACAGTGACAGAACTCACTGCAATTGTGTCAAAAGTACTGTTCGTGTGTCTTCTTTTCGGTAATGCGCGCGCGTCACTGCGTCCACATTTTTTGGGCATTACGGTGACTTTTTTTTTCAGTTCTCCCAACTTTCAAACACTGAAATTCTGTCTACAGCGACGTCATCATTGTACCTTAAAAATAATGTTCTAGATATGTTTAAGCAATTTATTAAATTTCAGCAGTTTATAAATTAGATACATACCTATTTCAAAAACAGAATTTGCGGAATGCTTTTTTTTTATCAATACTCTTTTTAACTAGGTATAAAATGTGCATACTTTTAACAAAGTGGAACCAAAGCAATAAATTATAAACGCCAGTTGGTTCATCAAAAGATGGGCGTGTCACATTGGGCCGGAGGTTTGTCAGTAGGGGTATAATATCATATACCTCAATCATGGTGATGCGATCGATCTCCCCATTTCAGTGGAACATTGTATTGATAGTGAGTGAAAATGAACTAATTGTAATACTAAAGTGGGAACGGGTGAAAAGTAATACTAAAACTTCTACTTTCAATGGTTATTACAATAATGTAAAAAAAAAACTTTAGATGATAGAAAAGTTATCACTTTAGTGCTTAAAATAACAGCAATAATTAGACTAATACTTTGATTTCTTCAAATAGGGAACACATCCCTTTCTACTATATAATTAATATTTTTTTATATATGTAATAAAAAATTAAATTCAACACTCTATAGCTTAAAAAATAACTAACATTCCTAATTTGTGTCTTAAAAATCATTGAAAGCCTAATGGATACAACTCTAAACATGAGAAGATAATAATTTTAATTTAAATACAAACAAATCAACCTCTGTATATAATAAACTCGAAATTTTCGACGACAAAAATAATTTGAAATTGACTAAGAATACAAATATTGCTCTCGCTTTTGATATATAACAAATTAGTGATCTAGCAACTAATTTGAAAATGTTTGCTTAGATCTTAATAAGAAACCGAGTGGTCCTGATAACATTTTAATACTATGATTTATCAATAATATTTAGAGCTAATTAAAAAATATATATATATAATATATGTTATGTAAATATGTTTGTTTTTGAATATGCTTTCTTTTTTGTTTGCTTTATTAATTGTTTTTTTTTTGTTTGCTTTTTTTCGATTTTCTTTTACAACAAGAGCCAATAGAATTAGAATATTATTTATTCGATCACATGATTTTATTTTTGTTTATAAAATATATTCATAAATAGTTGTTAGCACTAATTTAGTTGTAAAGTTAGTGAGAATTTATTTTTTTTTTCACCTGGAAAGAGGAGACAAAAAATATAAACAAATAAAAAATATTTAATGTGCAGGCGTTTCTAAATGCAGATAGTACATTATGTAAATATCCTTTACAGTGTGGCATTGATAGTCATCAAAAGGATTTGTTTTTATTGAAAATAAATTTAAGTCTTTGTACGAGAAAAAAAAAGTGTTATAATTGTATTACAGAAGTTGTTCTGTTTTCTAAAGTGTGAGCCATTATAAGATTGTATGGACAGAAGGTAGTATCAAAAAATGAGCGAAAACTTACTTAAGTACTGTCAAACTTTTTAAAATGGCCACCAATCCCATTATGATCTAGTACTATAATTTCTTAGTTAAACTGAATTACTACCATCCTAGTTATGTCTCTATTATCCCGACTTACCACAACGTATGGTTTCTGGTAATACAACTCAGCGCTCCCCAACTTACTTACTCCTTACTCCGCCTCCACTCTTTAACGCCATACAATATAGAACTATTGTCTCTTCGAAATCTATTGTCAGGGCACCCTCATTATAGTTGTACTTTGTACATATTCGCATTGTACGTTTGTCCCGTTTTCTTGCGAAGATTTTTGTTGCCCAACAAACCAGGCGATTCGCATTTCGTTCGCTTCAAGTTCGCCGGCAAGTTCATCTGAGAATCAAAGGCGATACGTAGTGTGGTATGAAACTGTTGACTTTGCGTTGAATTTTGATGAATCTATAGCCGTATTTTGACAGAGACTCGACAATATACACGCGAAAAAAATATTTAGAGACATTTTTGTTGAAATGGGAAACAAAAGGTATCTACATTAACGGGGGTGACTCTAGGTTCAAAGTAGAATATGCGCAACGGATTTATATTTTTCTGTGGAATTTGTAATATTGGATGGAAGTCGCTTCTTTTATATTTTTATATTGCCCACGTTCAATGTGCTTAGGTACCTAAATATTCAGGTGACTTTCAAAGAGCCCTAAACAAAATAGGCGAGAAATACAAGGTCACTCTCTGCTGGGTTCCCGGACATAGTGACATTGATGGAAATGAAAAGGCAGACGAGCTAGCAAGAACTGGGTCGGAGCTGAATGCAGTAAATATTATTGCATCAATAGACATCCCAATTAGTGTAGTAAAAAGAAATATTGACAAAAAATCAAGGGAAAAAATTAACACCACCTGGTCAAACAGACACGACTGTGTTATATCCCGTAGCCTTTGGCCAAGAATCGACGAAAAAAGAAAAAGATGTATTCTGAAAATGAATAAACGGGATATTCGAATCTTAACAGGTGTACTGACAGGCCACTGTACCATTGGTACCATGGCCACAAGACTGGGCATTAACTCACCAGACTCACTGCAGGAGCTGTCAAGACATAGGAAAAACGGAGACCATTAAACACCTACTCTGCGAATGCCCAAACCTCCAAACTAGTCGACTCCGATACATGAGAGACTGACTTTTCGGAGACCTAGAGGACATAGTGCAGGTACCACTGACGGACACAATCAGGTTTGTTAAAAGTACAGGATGGTTTATTTAGTAGACCAACCCCGCCAAGGAACAACACCAAGAAACAAGGTAAAGTGTTATGCATGTTTTTTGTGTTGTCCAATCACATCATCAGCAAATTTTACTTATGACAAACAATCGCCATTTTTGCATTTGACAATGGAAATATGTGCGTCAATTTGCATTCCTAACCCAGGGTTCTTCTAGAGTTCTAGATGAATATATCGGAAACTTTACATTTGACTTGAAAATACAAAGAGCCAGAGCGTGATCTTTGGGATTTTGTGGAATCTATCGTCTCCCACTTTTTATTCTCAGAAAAAATGATAAGACAATAGCCCTTGTATTAGTAAATGCTGTGTATATTTGATCAGTCGGAAGCAGTTGCATAAAATTATTGTACGTTATGGCAATACTAGCGAAATTGTATAAGTCAAAGTTAGGTTAGGTTGTGGGGTAGATTAGGCACAACCCTCCCAGGAGTCTCCATGGCCAGAACCTAAATCAATTCACCCAAACACTAAATTTCTCTACGGAACATAAGAATGGTTTCAATTTTGTCCTTCCTCGTTAGTCTTGACGGATTGCTTTCCCGTAAGTAAAAAATAGCATCTCTATGATTTGATTAATCACTGCTATCAGCAATATGTACTCATTACTTTCCCAAATATGAGAAAAATCTCACATTATTTTCAAGATTTACTGCCCAAAACCAGCAATGGACTGCCTATATCGTAACAGAACGGATAAAGTGAGAGCTCCGTAAATATTTTCCCACATCTTTACCTTGACGCTTGACAGTGTCAGTAGAAAGAAGGAAACGAAATTAAGGCGACAAAAATCATTCCGCAAGTTTACAAAAATAGTCAGAGACTTGTAGGAAGCCGACAAACTTGCCTCCCTTTGACTTCTCGTGTTCTCCAATATTAAAACCTTTATAAAAATTCTCCCCGAGCCATCCCCAAACCAACACGTACGTGTGTATGGAAACTAATATGTGCGAATCTATACTCGATCAAATTCATAGAAGCTGTTTGTCAATCTCGAGCGTGGACTTTGAAGTGCAAAAAGTAATACAGTAGGTACCAACATCTCCCTGTTATCGGCTTAAGGGACTGAATATATAAAGGGAGAGCCTATATCTTTTGCAAGGATTATCTGAATTCTACCAATGTGCAATCGCATTGAAATTTTATGCCTGATCAGTGATCACAATTGGATGAGTGACCAACTTCAAGCGTTTGATTTATCTGAAGCTACTACCTAGTACTGTCTATTTCAAAATCGGGTTAGGTTAGGTTAGGTGGCAATTATCCGTTATATGCATTGGGCCAATCATTTTTAATCTTCAGCTTGAATATTTTGACGGTCACAGTGGATAATTTAATAAGGAAATTTTCGCCATTGTGACTTCGTAAAAGTTAGGCTAGACACTAAAAATGATTATTAGTACCGCGGATAGTAATTAATTTTCATATTTCATAATTCTTGGAACCATTTTGAATTCTGGAGGAATTTAAATATTTTTCTTATATCCGTCGTTTTCAGCAATATCCGCAAGCTTCCCGAAAAAGTACTATCCTAGGTTTGCTTTTTGATGGAGGATAGCGTCGGGCAGTTACTTAGTAAGCGGTAAGGTATGTTTCCTCCTCCTCCTCATTCCTGAAAGAAGTTCAAACCAACATAATATTTCTATTGTAATTGACTTTTAAATCTTCTGGCATTAAATCCGATCCATTTAACCATCGGTATCACATAAAGCCACTACCAAAAAAAATGACAGGTGGTCACTAACGACTTGTGTGTATCCAAATCTAGGTGTAGCGAGGCTAACTGCGGATAAGATAAGATTTTAAGACTTGCAAGCCCAACCTTTAAAGTACCAAATCATCAAAAATAAACAAATTTACAGCACATTTAAAAAATTCTTAGGGATCTCGAATTCGTGGAATATGCACATAAGGCAAACCCGGAGACCAACCGGAATGTTTTTGATGGTGGCCCCCAACAAATTGTTAATTTTTTTTAATTTCCATGTAGGTATATGTTATTTTAAACCAATGTGAGGCACAACAACAGTTAGCCATTTTGTACAAACGAAAATTGCTTTTCAAGACACGTTCCACGCTTGAACACAACTCCCTAGCGGTGTTGGTTTTCGAAAATGTGTCCTTGATTATCTGTCAAATCGGAGACTCTTTTCTCAGTTTAGTTAGGTCAATTACGAGTAGGAATTTAGTCCTAATGTAAGCGATATCAAGCATTAAACGTCAACCATAATAGTACTTTCCTGGCTTAAGATAATGTCAAATATGGACGAATATCCACATAAATTCTATCAGGCTCTTGAAGTCGTATTTTTTGTGGTTACCTACGTCCTACACCATAATAATTTGAACGCAATTGCTGCATAAGCTAAATTGCTGCAATATAATTATGACTAGTGTTGACAAGTATTGTAATTTTATTGCACTGAATGACAGTCTCGAGAGAACATATTCCGGAAATCGAACAAAAGCTCTAAAATTTTTGTAGAGATCACGCGTTAGGAATAAAATGTATTAGCTAGAGTCTCACAAGTTTTCTGTGCAAATTTAATGGTCTTTGGCAAAAAGAGTAATGATTTATTGTCCCATCCAAAGCCTTTGTAATAAATAGAAACTGGCATGTGAGCTGCATTCACAGTTCCAATGCTGGTAATATATCAAGGCTTTCTATTTTAACTATGTATACCGCTCTTCAAATTGCGAAATCTGTGTAAAAATTAAAAAAAAATTAAATTGAATAAATTATTGGCGAATGTACAAAATGGCGTGCGATATCTGGTGGCGAGGAAAAGAAACCTCTCAAATACACAGGAATATAATTATGATCGGTAAGCAGTACGTGTATTTTTGTACAGTTAATTTATTTATTTTATAAATGAAAAAACAATTTTAATTGATCTAAACGCCTTGTGGGTCTAAAATTCTAGTATTGCTTACGATAAATAAAATAACCCGATAAAATATGTTTACATCGTATAAAAGTGGATTGATTTTATTTTTTGGAATAGGCTCCTTTAAATTATTGTTAATATTCCATTTTATTGTGCAGCATTTATCCCAAATACCAATGGCGGACCCAACTAGACGTGATTCATCACAGACTTTGTCGATAACCATCTGTGATATTGCAGAAGATTTTGGCGGCATAAAATGATTCAATCGCGAAGGGGAAGAGCTCATCAAGGCTGGTTGGGTCTCTAGGCAATAGGTGTGATACCACATTCAGCAAACAGTGATGTAAATGGTCTGGTCATAAATGCATCCTCGATGACTTCAAAACCCCACGAAATCAAACTAAGGGCCACTTGCACCAAATCATTGGATATGTAGATAAACTTCTGAATAGCTAATTGACCAAAGATAAACCAATAAATAGTTACTTCCCGTCTTCGTGTTGCACCATTGCAAAATTATGCCTGGATAAGTAACCTTCGAATATTTTAAATTTGACAGTACTACCAATACTAAAAACGCAAAAAATGCATTGAACTGTCGAATAAATGGCAAGTAAAAGCTACAGACGTAGGTAAATAAACTCGTCCAGTGGATGAAATTAATGTCAGATAATTCCAATAGCGCTATAGGGCTCCAAATTTTAGAAATATAGGTAATCGTGCCACTCTATAGAAATTTGTTGCAACTTTATCTATTGTTCTGCTGTTGTTTCTGAAAATCTAATGTAGGTAGGTATTTTGGTCTGAGTTGAGCTATCGCATGCGAGTAACCCTATGGATTATACGACATGCTGTCGATTCGATTCATGCACTCCGATCATATCGCCGCATTTTATTCGCTGACATCGAAATGTTTTTTTTTTCTATCGAATATTCCACGATTATAAAAGTAGCTACATATTTATAAAACCACAATCGTCGGAAATTAAACTAATATCCATTCTTTGTGTTGATTTTATTTTCCACACTACCAAGTACTTGACACTTTCTTTTACTATTTGACGTTTGGGCACGAATTTTATTTTTTTTTTGAATTTATCCACGGATAGATAAATAAGTGTACTTGTGCAACACAATTTTTACCTAATCAGCGGAATAGTGCTAAACAGTGAATAAAAGAATAAATACTGCTGTCAAATAAGTTTGGTGCAAGTGGCACTAAGACATCTTGTACATGGTTATACGATTATGTTTATATGAGTTGCATTGGGATACGCCACAATGAGATGCTCGATGCAACATTTTTTCTTGTAAACTAGTAAGGAATTAATTTTTCACATAATTTTTAATTATTAAATGCCATTTATCTTCTTTTTTGTATATTTTTTCGCTGAAGTGTCAAATTTGTGCATCGGGAAGGGTTCAAATTATCGCCGCTGGGGTACGTACACCTTCCATTTCTCAATTTAAAACACAGTCCCATTATCCATTGAGCAATAATCAATTATGACCTTCAACTGAAATATTTGTAGGTCACAATAGATAATTTTACATGGAAAATTTCGCCATTGTGAGTTAATAAAATTTTGCCTGCTAAACACTAAAAATGATTAATGGTACCGCCATCGCGGCATATCTTGACATGGCATAACAGCTTTAGCTTTGGAGTTTTGGAAAATGGACGTAGCTCCACCTATATTGCCTGTTGAAATCGTTTAATAAAATGTGAGTGGGATTGCACAAATCGCCATGTCACTTCACGTTCCTATATAAAACAAATGTTGCAATGCTTTTTCTCCATACTGTAATGCGAGCTAAAGTTGTAAAATTTGGAACATTAATGTGCATTGTTCTGATAGACAAAAACATATCTAAGCAATATGGATTTTAAAATTTGTTATGGATGATGTATATATTGGCGTCAGCGGGTAGAATTTTTTTGACGTCTATTTGTTAACAATTTCAATTGATCGTTTAATGTAACACAGTGACGAGTTGCAAGTTGTAATTGTAAGCATAAATTGTGTTATTGAATACACTATCAGTTTGTGTATTGAATTCTGAAAAAAGTCTGCTAAGGAGACACACTGTGAATGTCTACATTCCTCCGCACTAATAATAATTTTTAGTGTACAGGGGGCTTATTTTTATATTTCCAATTCAAAAGCGGTAGCTATCGCTTTTGACAGCTTTTGGAAATACAAAAATATCAATCCGCCATGAAAAGCGATCCGCTGCGCATTTGGGAATAAGCCCCCAGGCTAACTTTTACGAAGTCACAATGGCGAACATTTCTATTTAAAATGATCTATTGTGACCGTCAAAATTTTTAAGTTGAAGATTATTGGTAAGGCCCATTGTGCTTGAGGCATAAAGTGACAGTGAGGTCAATTGAGGCAGCTCTTTGAGTCCAATGCGGAAACAGAGAGTTTATTTATTTATTTATTTAACTACTATACATAAATGTCACCGTTAATCAGTTTTGAAAATAGAGTATGCTGTTTTACAATTCTTTCAATATTTTTTTTAAATTAAATTTTGAGATATTGAAATCAATCACATAATTGTACTTATTGAAATCCCTCGTCAGGTTATTGATAGGGCCATTACTCTCATAGTTACATCGAGACGTCCTTTGGTATAAAAAATTTTTAGTGTTAAGTTTAGTAACATAATTAAATCTTCCAATGAAGACGAAGAGTGATCATTAAAATAATTCAAAAATTTGTTTAGTAAATTAAAACTATTTTAAAGAATGACTTTCATAACTTGTTCATTTTTTATTTTCATAAAAAAAAACCTTGATGACGTTTGTGCCACACTGTATTTATTATTGTTACTTCTATATATTTCATTTTACTCACAAATGCTCATGAGAGGCAATAATAAAATTATTTAAAGCTATATTTGTTATTAAGATTAATTTCGAATTATTTTTTTTTTAAATTACAAGTACATAATTGTATTATTTTTTTTTCTTGTTTTTTGTACCGATTTCAAGTTGCAATTCATATTATTTAGTTAAATTATTTGTTTTCCTATTTTTTCTTTATTTTATTTGTTTTTTTTTTTGTATGTAGCTAGCTATTTATTGCAAATTTGTTTTTTGTTATTTTCTTTTCCAGTAACTATATATAAATATTATTTATTAAAAATGCTGAATGATGCGTCCGTTTATGTTATTTATTTCTGCTAAATATGAGTTAATTCGAAAAATCTATGCAAATGATATAGTATGTACCTATATATTTTTGTTTTGTTTATTTTATGTGAAGAGTGAAAAAATTTATTTAATTAATTAATCAATTCTATAGAGAAACATTTTCATTGTCTACTCGATATTGTTTACTTTCCAAAACGATATTTCAGATTTTCCAAACCATGAACTTGACGTTTTAAACGGCCGCTGTCGGCCCAGGGGGAGTTGAAATACTGGTCGTCATCGTCTTGCTCAAGTTTCTGCAAAAAAAAAACAAAGACAAAGACAATTAAAAAATCATCGCATAAACAATAAACGAACAAGAAATATGAACAACAATTATTTATTGTTCTATGTAGCATAAAAGGGGATATTATGTATGTAAGTATATTTGTGTGATTTATTAGGAGGACAATGGATTTTGCTTTTAATTCCAGAGACAGAGCAGAGACAAAGAATGCAACAAGTTGCATTGGAAAAAATGCACAATAAGGATGTAAAATGTGGAAATATTAAAACGCAAGAGCATGAGAACGATGCAGATACACCATATACCGCATAGATACTTTGTTGTTCATGTGAGTTAAATAGTATTTCGTTCGCCCGAGGGATTATAAAGTTGTTTGCCTGTTCAAAAGGAACAACAATGCCACGGAGGATGAAACAAAAGCTAATAAAAAAAGATTCTTCCCCGCTAAAGTGATATGATATAGGAGCTGATCTCACGACAAAAAGGAGGCACAAATGCAAATGTGGAGGAGCTTATTTTTATTTTAAGTGGGTATGTCGCAGTCGCAGTTTTATGCGAATGAGAAAAGTTGAATCGACTTTGCTAATTGAGTTCGTAAAGCCACCGAATGTATTGTTTCAGAAAAGGATAACTGGTTAGACCTAGAAATAAACTTAATTTTTCAGGAAGTAAATGCCGTACTGAGTGGCTTCATATTGTATTATTTTAAACTCCTTTTTAAAATATTTTTACTAAGGACTCAACTTTCAAATTACACACAAATTTGTCTGGCTATATTATATATATGACATCGCAGTAGGTTGAGTTAAATTTTAATCACATGCTCTTATACTCATTATTAGGGCCCGGATTTTTATGCAATTGCATAAAAACTCACGCAAATGCATATTTTAGGTTATAAATGCATATAATGCATATTTCATATTTTTAAGTTTTTGCTTGCATATTTGAATATTTCTCAAGTTTTTCATACAAAATAGATTTAAATTTGAGATTGTAGCATAACTTTCAGATACTGAAACTTGACGATAAGATCACTGAATGTGCCCAATGAACTTGTCATAGGCATATTTAAATAAAATATTATTTGAGCATGCCAAAGGCAAAGCAGAGTAAAATTAGTCGTCTTAAACAATACGTTTCAGAAAATACTTGCTTGAAAACTAATGGTAAGGTATTCACCCCTATTCCCGTTGGCGTTTGTCGTAAACGACTCGTATTTCACTTCGTTTTTTAGTAGGTGTTTTTAACTTTTTTGAGACAAATGAATTGAAATGATGGTGAATAGATAGAAAAGGAAATAAAATTAAAAAAAAAAAAAAACTGAACATCATTTTACAATGACACGAAACATGAGTCGTATACGACAAACGCCTACGGGAATAGGGGTGTCTGAAAAATGTTTGACAGACAGATTTCTTCTGAAAGGAAGTTTCAAGTTCAACAACATATAAAATGTATTCGACATAAACATAAATCCTTTCTCACGGATTCAATTGGGGAAAGAAATTCGTTTCCCGAAGAATTTGTGTAAGGCTATGGTTTCCGCCGATATTCTTTTGTGGAAATTAAAAAATTTATTTTAAGCCTTCTTGAAGAAATACACTAAAGAAATAGTGCCCGACGAGGTGAAACTATACGTTGAAAAGTTGTACGTAGAGGTGACTGATCGAATAAAATTTGCGTTAAAGAGCAAAAATAAATAGATATCGATTGATCAAACAATCGATGTACCTAATAGGACGTTGTGTCGCAAATGTCATTGCCGGTGTTATTTCGCCCAACGAAGCGAGCACATTTTATGTTCCTTATTATTATTATTCTGCGATAAATCAATTAAAACAAATCCAAATTTCTCTTTACAATTTTTTTATAGCATTTTTTTAATTTTTAGTGCATATTTTGGGGTTTTTTGCTGCATGGTTATGCGCATAAAACATGTTTTTGTAATGCATGAAAATCCGGGCCCTGCTCATTATAAATAAATAAATTATAAATTATTTGATCGTAAGGCCGTGTGTTAACTATGATAACTAATCTGGGTGATCACAGAATCCGTAGTATTCGGAATTTCAGTAAAATTCCGAATACGACGCCACGGATTCTTTGATCACCCAGAATATTATTTTCGGATAATTTTCTATCGTGGTGGAAAACGAATCTTCACCTGTCAACAATTTATCCTGCTCCGGGAGCAAGATAAAAAAAAATATCCTATGGGCTAGAATATTCAAAAGGAAATAAAACACTGAATTTCAATAAATTAATACCGTGACATTCGATAAAACTCTGTTTTAAGGTTTGAGTTTGGTGAACTTCTCTTTTCACCACTTAAGTCTTAGAAAATTAACCAGAGATAATTATTTAGCGCGGACTAATAAAGTGTAGAAATAGATATGTTAAGCATAATCGGTTTCTTTCAGCATTAAACATTTTCAGGCCTAGTTCCTCTTTCCGGATTTTTTCTCGAACAATCAGTGGTACATTGATGCCAACGGGAAAAAAAGATAACAATGTGAGTATGTGACAGCTGACAGTTTGGGGTTAGTAATAATAGAGAGTTATACGAAAGAACAACGGATTTTCATTGTTGAGCTACAACTATACAAATACAGTCCGAAATTTTCGAACAAAATATGGCCGCCATAGTGATCAAAAACCATCAACTGTGAAGAGAATAATTGAAAAATTCAGGGAGATTGGATCAATTAGTGATCTTAAATACTCTGGAAGTCCTATCACAAGGTGTTCAACAGAAAATATTGAAGCAGTTCACGAGAGGCATTATCGGACCATTCTTCTTCGAAAATGCGGCTGATCAGGCAGTAATAATTAATGGAGTTCGTTATCGTGACAAGATAACTCAATATAACTCTATTAAAAAATATGGATGTGACCAACATGTGGTTTCAACAAGACGGTACCATATGCCATCGTGTAATCGGCCATTTTTGCGATCAGAATTTGCCAACCAGATCTTGCGATTTAACGCCATTGGAATATTTTTCTTTGGGGTTTTTTGAAGTCAAAAGGTCTACGTAAACAAGCCCATGACCACCAACCAACGCCTTAAAATAGGATATTTTTTTATCTCTTTTTCCAAAATCTCCCATGACGAAATCCCCTATGCCAAAATCTCCTACAAGCAAACTAAACTTTGCATATACCCAACCTTGCACCTACTCCAAATCCTACAGTGACCCCAAGCAGGAGGGTTGTAGGGGGGCATCATACGGGGGCAGCATACGTTTCTTAATTTTTAACACCATTTTAGGCCTACTGTCCACGTAGCTGCACTTCATACGCACGCTTTCGTCATTTGCATCTTGGTGTACCTACGCTTGCTTGCAGCTTCCATATAAACAAACGAACCACTGTCCACGAAGCGGCAATGCAAGCTGCAAATGACGACAAGCGTATTTTGCCGCTACGTGGACAGAGATTCGTTTGTTTATATGCCAGCTGCAAAGAAGCTGCAAGCAAGCGTACACCAAGATGCAAATGACGAAAGCGTGCGTCTGAAGTGCAGCTACGTAGACAGTAAGCCTTAGGTGTCCCGGCGATAGAATTAATACACCAAATCTAAAAATGGGGGATTTTGTCCCTGGGGATTTTCTCTTTTGGGATAAGGGATTTCCGCACAGGGGATTTTGGAAAAGGAGATTTCATCACCAAGCTGTTTCCTATATCTCATTCACACAGGTGGAGTACACTAAGCAGTTTTGGCAGTTCCATTGCAACTCCTTGGATAATAGATCAGTTGTACCTCTTTTGCATAGATTGTATAGGCAGTGCTGTAGCCAGGATTTCGTTTCAGGCGACAAAAACTATATATGTATAGTGTATTGCAATTCATTGATTTTTATTAGTTTTTCAATCGTACGTACTTAAACATACTAAAACTTTCAAAGCAGAAGACGTCTTGATTTTTTTACATGAGATTAATAACCTTATCTCGATCCAGATTAATATCCGAATTAACTGATCTCACAGCAGGTGATCTTCATTCATTCATTCATTTTCAATGGCCCGCCTATCCATTAAGTGGGTCGCGGGTGTAGGTTGCTCAAGTGGACTCTCCATAGATCTCGATACTCCGCCATCAACTCTAAATCATCAAGGGCAATCCCCATACGGGTATAGGCGAAATTATGGACTTGATCTAACCATCTCATCCTGGGTCTACCTAGAGGAGGCCTGCCCGATTTTACGGATTCCATAGCACGTCGTGGGATCCTGGTCGGGGATATGCGTTTAACATGACCAAACCACCGAAGCATATACGTTCCGTCCGGTGAAGTAGCTGCTCGACATTGAGTTCCTCACGTATTCTGGTATTTCTGATGCGATCTCTACGGGTCACACCAGCAATACAACGGAAAAATCTAATTTCGGTAGCTTGTATCCGCGATCTTATTTTTTCGGTCATTAAACAAACCTCATGAATTGGAACAAACACCGAATTAAAGACTGACAACATGCAAAGTGCATTGCACAGGCGTTCTGGAGACGACCATCAGTTCAAATTTGTTCTCGCTTACCTTCATCTCAGCTTCAACACAAACGGCTACAAACCGATCGATTGCGCGTTGAAGTTCAATCTCGGAGGACCCAAGGATGACCAAGTCATCAGCGAAGAGCAAATGACTTATCCTCAGATCTCCCAATTCGAAATGTTTTTCGCCAAGACTGCGCTGTAACATCCCATCCAATCCATATAATCAATGAAAAGGAGAGGAGACAAAACGCACCCACTGTGAAAGGTATTGATTTAACGCCGCTTACCCGAACATAGCTTTTACAGTTTGTGTAAAGAGATTGAATTGCTCTCAAGAGAGAACCGTCAACTCCATACTCTTGTAATACACTCCAGAGTTTATCTCGAGGGACTCGGTCGTATGCTTTCTCCAAATCTACGAAACATGCGTAAAAAGGTGTAGCATACTCCCAAGCCTTCTCAAGTACCATTCTGAGAGTGAATAACTGGTCGGTTGTGCTTCTGCCGGGACGAAAGCCGCACTGCTCATCTTCTAATAGTGACTCGACCACAGCTCTGCAACGCGTTTCCAGCACCTTGACAAAGACTTTTCCGGGGGGACTTAAAAGGGATATACCCCTGTAAGTCTCCCCCTTGAAAAGGGGCACAATCAGCCCAATCTACCAATCGCTGGGAGTTTCGCCGCATTCCCAGGCCACTTTAATGACACGCACGCCATTTGACTCCCTCTTCACCTAAGGCCTTGGGCATTTCTGGCCGGATTTCATCCACTCTGGCAGATTTGCCAGCTTTTAGCGATTTAATCGCAAAAGTGACTTCCTCTACCGTGGGACTATTTTTCGCCCTGCTCAAGGCGATGGATGTGTCATTCTCAATGCCCTGGATTGGATTGGGAAAAGTGATCGACCCATCTGCGCAAGATGGAAAGAAGTTGGAAAGAAGTGTACCATCTTTGGATTTGCCTCCTTCAAAAATGTTCCACTTCCTTCCTCTAAGACGGCGGATGGTCTGCCAGAATACCTCGCTTGCAGATCTGTGATCGCGGTCTAATTGTTCTTGCCAATTTGCAAGTTCTTCGCGCCTCAATGTACCGGTTTCGAGAAGGAGAGTCCCCCAAGTGAATCCACACCTTGAAAGCCTTCTTCTTCTCTCTGATGGCTTCTTGAACTACGGGCGTTTTAAACCACGCGGTTCTTTTCTCACCACCAACCGCCACACCGAGCCGATTGTCAATTTCAAATTAAACAAATGACAAGTCTTGAGTTTAATTTACTTTTTCACTTTTTCACCTAACTTGAAAATAAATAACATTCCAAACGCTATTTCTCGATACTAATGGGTTAAAGTTGCAAATCTTCGGAGCAATGATGTGTCTCAACCTTGCATTTAGCACAATGTGGAAGGGATTGGTAAACGGGGCTTGGTACTTCTTGAAATTCGATAACTAGAAGTACATGCCTACATCTATTGCCTGATGGAAGCCTTTTACTAAATGGAAATGAGGCGTACAAAATCCAATATAAGAAAAATCTTTAAAACACTATATCTGTCCAGTTAAAGTTGTCAAAGTGTATACCATTTTTAATAATGATTCTTTTTCCAAGGAATCAAGCTGATGCCAAATGCTAACCAAAAAAAGTCGCCTAAAATCAGCGTGATTCTTGTACACTCGGGTTCTCCGAAAGTGAAATATATTTTTTAAATTAAAATTTCCAACGCACCACCATACAAAATATTGAATCAGTTCCAAAAAATGCGCAGCAAGAAAAAAAAATAACCCATTACGTCCGAGTCCGAGTCAAATAAAAACTACAACCCAACTAGAAAAGAAAATGAAAAATTAATTTTGTTAATAAAAAAAAAAAACAGTGTGCATCCTTGTGTCCCTGTTGATTTAGAACGAGAACCCGTTGGTCTAGAACGCGCATCCGAACAAAAAAAAGAAGGAAGCTCCATAGTGAAACATGAAACAACACAAATTGAAAAAAGGGTAGCTATATCTACACTCAAAGAACAAAGCAAACACTTACCGTTGCATGCATATTCTATTAAGAGAGGAAATAAATTTCCCTTAACGATGTTTTATACAAAAACAGATAATAAAAAAAGAAGAAGAAAAAATTACAAAGAACAAAAAGGAAAAATAAAAAAATCAGATTTACAAGTGCCACACTGGCATAGACTGAATTGGGACAAACAAGGAACGTATAGTCACATTCGACAAGCATCTCCAGCAAATGGGTATCACTTACTTATTCACTTAAGCCTTCAAATGTACATATAGAGTAGAGCTTGAAAGGTTCAACAGCACCACATAAGCAAGAGCAAGAGTCTTATATGTTCTATACATCACACGATGGTGCACTTCAGGAGCTCACATAGAGAAACAGAGTGAGCGGTCTCCAAGGTTGTCCCACATTGATTCATGATTGATTGAAAATAAATCCTCTTTGGGTAGTTTAAGGGTGGGGCGAAGGAAATAAAAAAAAACCCCACGAACAGATGTGGCACGTTAATTTGAGTTTAATTTTTGTAATTAATTGGGCCCCTATCTGTGCCATGCGGTGATTGGGGCAACCCCTAATTTAAATGACATGTTCGGCTGAAAGTTAAAAGCATGTGGTTGCGGGATTCCTTAAAGTTCTCCGTAAATCGGACACAATTCTGAGAAATTCTATTTTCAGGACAAATCTGGCTATGAATAAGAAACATTTTATTAACCCCTCGCACCGGTTACACCAATTACAAAGATGTTTATTTATTTAGAATGAGGGGGTATGTGTGACGGAAAAAACTTATTAATTACGATAAGGATTGTCTTTCTAATGATAATCATTATAGGGGCTGGATGGGATCAAGTGAACACATTTGAAGGGTATGATGAGTGACGATATGGCGCAAACATCGACATCGTAGGTACTTTCCGACAGTTTGGAGCACTTATGTGCTTATTTTGTGATGTAACAACACTGATATAAACAAGGCTCAGGGGCTGTCAGATGGTTATGAGTGGGCGTCGAGTCCTTGCTAAAAAAAAATACTAATAAAGAAGACAACATTAAATATGGAGTGCGACTTTCACACACCGCCCTAATGGAATAAATTACACGCTTCTGGCTAATAGTCTTTATGAAGTAATTATCACTGAAAGGAGGGCAAATGTTTGCTGGGAACTCTGAAGCCAACTGGGAGTGGCTGATGTGTGACGCTGACGACGTCGAATGGAGCACGAAATCGAAAGTTTCAATGAATGCGAAAGACAGTTATATTTGAAAATCTAGCTCACTCGCACCATTATTTAGTTTCGTCCAATGTCATCTGATGACCCTGACTGTTATATGGAACTGTGGTGAAAGTTCTCAACCCAATCGTTATTAATTTATTCATCGTTTCATAGAAATTAATATTGAAACAGTTGAGGGGCTGTTATTTACTCTGCGGCTTTAAGTCCCTCACCTAATTTTTAAAGATCATTGCCCAATCTTAACAAAATAAGGCATTTAAAGGGAGATAACTACCTGGAGCATTTTTACTTTACTTTAGTTCAGGGCAGGATAAAGGGGATGTACAAGATCCTATCCAACGTACTGTGTGAACGTCTAAAACCGTTCTGCAACACACTAATCCGCACGTACCAGTGTGGCTTCCGGCCCGGCAGATCGACTATAGACCACATTTTCACACTGAGGCAAATCCTGGAAAAGACCGACGAATTTCAAGTCGAAACTCACCACCTATTCATCGACTTCAAAGCCGCGTATAATAGCATACATCGTCAGGAGCTCCATATGGCGATGGTCGAATTCGGAATCCCGGTAAAACTGATTCAGCTGTGTCGCGTAACGCTGGAAAATACGCGCCGGATTTCAAACATGCACCGGATTTCGGCAAGAAGACGCTCTATCATGCGACTTCTTCAATCTCGTACTGGAGCAGATAGTGCGCAGGGCAGGTGTCAACACGGAAGGCACTATCTTCAACAGGTCCGTCCAGCTGCTCGGCTATGCGGACGATATTGACATCATCGGTCGCTCCCAGCGTGCCGTGATAGAAGCGTTCACGGCGATTGAAGAACAGGCGAAATCCGTTGGACTTGTAGTAAATGAGGACAAGACTAAGTACATGCTATCAACAAACAAACAAGCATCTGTCCACCGCCTAGGACAAAACGTCACTATTGATAGCAACAATTTCGAGGTAGTTAAGGAGTTCACCTACCTCGGAGTAAACGTAAACTCCACGAATGACACCCTAGTGGAGATCCGGCGAAGAATTACCCTAGGAAACCGTTGCTACTTCGGTTTGGCAAAACAACTGGGTTCAAAACTCCTAACTCGAAGGACGAAATGTGTGCTCTACAAAACCCTTATCCTGCCAGTTCTGCTTTATGGCGCCGAGTGCTGGACGATAAGCAAGAAGGGAGAGCTGATACTGGGCTCCTTCCAAAGAAAAATACTTCGGCGGATTTTTGGTCCTGTGTGCGAGGAGGGCGAATGGAGGAGAAGATACAACCGCGACCTCTATAAGTTGTACCAAGATGTGGATGTAGTCCAAAAAGCCAAAACACGTCGACTACATTGGCTCGGCCACATCGAGCGAATGGACAATAATGCTCCAGCTAAGAGGATCTTCGAATCCCAGCCCTCAGGTTCGAGAAGACAAGGAAGACCGAACCTCCGTTTCAAAGACCAAGCCATCGCGAATGCCAGAGCGGTTGGTCTGGATAATTGGAAGCTGCGTGCTCTTCACGGGTCGGGAGCCCCATAAGAAGAAGAAGAAGAAGACAAGGGCTGTAAAACCAGTATAGAGTCCTGGTGAAAGCACGTCAATCCATGACAACTTTTGCTCCCCAATCGTGAGACTAGTTGAAGGGTATACGCGTCTTTTAATGTCTGTTTTAAAAGATAGGGTATAGTATTAGTTTCGAATAGGCAGCCTAGGCCTAGCTTCTCTGTTTTTTTGGACGAATGGAAGGGATCTACAATTCAATTACGAGTCCGAACGGTTGAATTGAAATAAGCATTTTCAATAAATTTAAACTCTCGAATGTTTGTCAGACGTTTGCGAGAAGTGGCGCAGTGGAAAAAAAACTTTAAGATGTATTTTGTGTTTTTCCGGTAATCGAATCTGGGCCAATGAGCCCATCTCGTGGTGGGAAAAAACTGCGTCGTTTAATCTTCCAGACATCAAGAAGCCATCAGAGAGAAGAAGAAGGCCTTCAACGAATAGATTCAGTTGGGGTACTCAGGTTCTCGAAACCGGAAAGAAAGTTAAAGAAAAATTTTGGAAGGAATGTGTAGAAAAGTTAGACTGTGATCACAGGTGAACGTCTGACAAACATCCGAGAGTATGACTGTCCTGAAAAAGCTTATCAATTCAGACGTTCGGACTCGGCATAAAATTGTAGGTCCCTTCCAATCGTCCCAAAAAATAGAAACTCACACAAACGAATGGTTGCGAGAAGCTAGGCCTAGGGTGTTTACCCTCCTGTTGCGCCACCTATTTATTGTGAATAGGGTGAATAGAAAGCTAAATGGTTCTGTTATGTCATTAAAGTAACGTGGAAAGCGGTGAAAAAGTCGTTGACTTCTAGGTTCCACATTTCACTTTCACTCGAAATGAAATCAAAAATGAATTTTTTGTTCTACATTTCACTGTATTGTATTCGATTTCGATTTCAAAAATTTCGGAATTGAGACAAAGTGAAATTGTGATTTCGAAAAAATTTCGAAGTTTCCGAATCGCTCGAAATGCAGAAAATGCACTGAAAACGAATTCACTCGATTTGCAATTTCGATTTCACTCGATTTCTGGAACCTAGCTTTACTTCAGGGGTGCGTTTTGTCTCTCTTTGCATTATTTATATGGACCGACTCCAGCCTTTTGAACTGAGAAACCTAAGGATATAAGTCATTTGCTGATCTTGGGTACCTCTCAGACTGCACTTTGACGGGCATTCGACAGATTTATAGCCGTTTATGTTGAAGCTGAAATGAAAGTATAAACGTGGACAAATCACAAGAGATGGTCGTTTTCAGAAAGCCTGTTCAATGCACTCTCCATGCTAGTGGAGTCCTACCAGGTCCTTCAATTTGAACGATGAAAGCCAATATTTTCGTCCGCCCGACCAAAATGAAGTGAGGATAGCAATATCTTAACTCGAACAATGCTGCTGGATCGGATGGCCTACCAGCCGAGCTACATATTAAAGGCAGTGGAAGACGACTTGGTGAAGTACATTAATTCTCAACTCATCCCCAAAATTTGGTCGAAAGAAGGTATGCCTGATGAATGGAACCTCAGCATCGAGTGTCCGGACACACTCTAAAAAGCATCACCTATAGTAGCATCAGGCTCCTTAACATCTCATACAAGATCTTGGCTGTAAACTTGAAATTGTCAACGAACTGATTGGTCCCTAAAAATACGCTTTTAGGCCCAGTAAGTCCTAAAACAGACGAAATATTCACCATACGGTAGATCCTAGAGAAAAGCCAAGAATTTTAGTTCAATATCCCCCATTTATGGAGTCAAGCTATATAGAGTCAAGCCTACTTTTGGCATACCTACCGAACTCGTCTGGTTTTTCAGATTGACGATATCGAATGTGCGAAACTCTCAGGCGAACAAATAAGGCACGATCTTTCAAAAGTCCGTTCAGGCATACCTACGCCGTTGATATATGATATTGACATAATTGGTAGAACACTGCTGCTTGCTAGTATAAAAATAGAGGCGGCTAAATTGGATTTAGCGGGTAAGAAGGGAAAACTAAATATATGCTATCGTCAAAAAGGGACGTCAAACATCGACGATTGGAATGTCACAATCGACAGCTATAAAAAAACTCTGACAACAACATCTAAAAAAATAAAAATTAAACAAAGAATAACACTTGACAACTGCTGACTCTTTGGGCTGAGATGGTGATTGTGTAGTAGAGCTTTATCCCTACAAACGAAAGAGCTCTTGATCCTCCCAAACCTTCTTCATGCCGCTGAAGAAAGATTCTTCGTAAGATTTTCGGTCCCGATTGCATTGACGGGCGGTTCAAGGGCACACTATAGATACGAGATGATTTTTCGGACGACAATTGAGTAGTAAGCCCTATCCCAAAGAACTAAGCAACTTTTATATAAGATCTTAATCATCCCAAACCGTCTTTATGGCGCTTAGGAGTCTATAAAAAGCGGGTGGGTAAAATTGTTGGTCTCGTTTGCGTCGACGGGCTTTGAAACTCCAAACTTAAACATAAAAAGCAAAGCTAAGAAGTTTATCAGCAGCTTTGGTTATGCTTCGAGAGGTATATGATTTGATTATGGAACACTTTGTCATGTTTGTAGTGTGTATATCTATAATTCTTTCGATGTGTACCCCTACCCACCACCCCAAAGCAAAGCTGACAATCGAGAAGCAGTGTTCCCAGGGTTTAAGAAAAGAAATCCCCTTTTTTTAACACCAACATGATATTTTTTCCCCTTTACTTTACCTTTACCTTTACTTAACCATGTTTTGAAATCGAGCAATGCTTCCAATTGCTTGAGATATTTGTATTTTTTTGTTAGTTCCTTCTTCATTCAAAATCCAAAATAAAATGAGAATTATTACACATTAAGTTGTGCCGCCGTTGTTTAGAAATTCGCGTAATATTTTGAATTAATTCAAGGACACACTATGTGCTGAGCCACACATGCCTTCCCATGAAAGTCGGGCGAGACGGGTAGATTTTTAGGTTATCTAGTTAAGAAAAGAAGCGTATATTACACTGCAGATCCATTCTCTTTTCTACTCACTTAAAATCGACCTGTCTCGCCTGAAACGACTTTCATGGGAAGGTATGTGTGGCATAACTTTCATTCTAATGAACGACTTGGCTACACACAAAAACAAACCCTCATTGCAATAAAATAAAATTTGACAGGTACAGGAGTAATGAAATCGAAAATACAAAAAAAAAATTTTCGAAGCGGACGCCCGATTTTACGTCCTCACTCTACCAACGCAAATACCAATTAAAGATTTTTATCGAAAGCGCTATGGTTCCGGAAAATAACCTTCGTAATCATGCGCCATGATCATGTGAAAATTATTTCTGAAAGTGTATTTTTGGTCCATTTTCTGTACTACCTATCTTTTTTTCTACTCACTCAAAATCTAGCTGTCTCTCTGTTCACGACGTTCATGGTAAGGTAGTGTATGGCCATGGTTATAGTTTTATTAAATGTCAAAAGAATGAATGCATTCAGAAACCAAACAAAAATTTAAGTGGGTGTTGCATGAGTACATTTCTTAAGCATTGTTATTTTTTGTAGATTGTTTTGTAGGTATTCATTCTAGAAGATTTTCTTACAAACTGTTTTTGATAGGATTTTAAGATTTTCCCCTTTTTGAATTTTTCCCCGTTTTTATCCCTTTCCCCTTTTTTCTCCCTTTCGTCTTAAAAAATCGGCAAAAATGGTGATTTTCCCCTCAACCTGGGAACACTGTCGAGAAGACGATTTTTGTTGGTCAAATAAGGTCTGTTTTAAATTTATTATAGCTCAGCCTTTGTATACGGAGAAGAAAGATGAATGAACCCTTAAAAATTGCATGTGTATGAAAAAGCCCCCCTTAAAGGAGCAGGAGGGGGTCATATCCGAAAATCTCTTCTATGTGAACTACAGAACCCTCATAGTTTTATGAATGACACTATCTACGACCAGGCTTTGCCCTGTTTGACACCTTACAAAACTGTTTTATATTATAGATATGACGTATGCTTGATTTCTTGCAGGATTATATGTCGAAATAGACAAAGCTTTCCTGAAAGTCAATTTTTACTTTGATTTCTTTTATGCAAGATGAAGGGCAAAGCAAAGTAAAAACCAACCAGCCATTTGCTAATCCAATTTATTTATTCAATCGATTCGAAACATTTTCCAGTCGAACAAATTTATTTCCAGTGCTCTTCTCATAATCCATTTGAGATTGATTAGCCCAGCTTTGCCAATTGGGAATTTAATGTATCGATAGTCCTCCACACATGACGGTTTGGTTAGTTGACACAATTGTTAACTAAATGGGTCACAATTCCACAATATAAATCGGCAAACATTTCACTGTCAAATTGTGGACTTTTGGTTGGCATACATTTTACTATCCTATATGT
The DNA here is from genome assembly GCA_949372485.1 of Cheilosia soror. Classification (NCBI taxonomy): domain Eukaryota; kingdom Metazoa; phylum Arthropoda; class Insecta; order Diptera; family Syrphidae; genus Cheilosia; species Cheilosia soror. The sequence continues at coordinate 33,815,008 of OX443561.1, read as the reverse complement.
GAGGGCGAACAATAAACAAGAATATAAGAAGAAGATAGCAGAAGCATGTGTATTGTGTAAGTGTAGCGCGATATATTAACAAAATAAAAACATTATGCAATTGGCAATAAATTGTACATAATCGGTCAAGCTGTCGATTTGCCATGCAATGGATCCGTGTATGTAGTTGTTTCATCTAATTCGTACCGATTACGGTCTACATACAACTTATCAGGTTTCAATTTCTTTGTATGCACCAGCTTTGATAGAAATCTAGGAAACTATGCAAGCCTTTAATAAGGTAAACAAAAATCTGGGTCCTGTAAGAAAGCAAAATTAGCTTCTCTCATACTACCTACAATCGCTAGCAAATCAAAGAATGGATGCTAAAGGATATGCCGACGACATACATAGCAATCCTTGTCAGTGGTAAATTCGAAAGCACGATTTCAGAAACACATAGAGCAAAACGGACTTTCGGTAGTTCAGAGGTGGAGTAACAAAGAAGGAATTTCTGTAAATCCAAAAAAGTCGAATATCATTCCTTTTACCAAACGGAGGAAATTAAATCTCCGTATTCGCCCCACTATGTATGGCGAATACATCATACAAAGAAGCCGAGTACATACCTGGGAATTAGCCTTGACAGCAAACTACCCCGGATGATATATTGGTTATACTCGCTTGTGAGTAAACCGGAAGTCGCCCATGCTGCACTGCAATGGTCACTACTCACTACAGTCAAAAAGATAGAACGGGTCCAACGTATAACTAGAAACTGTTTGAAGGGTTGTCTGCGCTCTTTCTGTCTGTTCCATTCGAACAGCATTAACCCCTATTCCTACCATGCGGAGGTAGTCTGTCTTTGCTGGATGTATGGAGCCTGAAAGCCCATATTGCAAACTCAAGTTCTTGCCATCATTAATCATTTAAAACTTAATTATTAGCATGGTAAAACTAACTAAAAAAAAATGGTAAAACTATATTAATCTTCTCGACAGCTAAAAAAAAACGTTCAAAGCTCTGGACTCATCTAAGAACATGCAAAGAAAAATCTAGTCCAATGAGATTGGACCCTGTACCCCTAATGATGTTGGAAAATACCAACGAAACGTAGGTGGGGTGGAAAAAAAATTATTCGCCTTCAAAAAATAAAGACCAGTAAGACCTACCTAATCAAGACATAATGAAAAATCTAGTCTTTCTTCACTGGGTTTCAGTCCACAAGGGCTTGGCTGGAAACGAAACAGCTGACTCGCTGGGTAAAGTCGGCGCGACAATGCCATTTAAGAAAATATTGCTGACATACCCCCCAAAGAAGATCCTTGACTTCCTGACTGTCTTCGGATTAGAAGGACGAAATGTGTGCTCTACAAAACTCTTATCCTGCCAGTTCTGCTTTATGGCGCCGAGTTCTGGAAGATAAGCAAGAAGACAGAGCTAATACTGGGCTCCTTCGAAAAAAAATATTTCGGCGAATTTTTGATCCTGTGTGCTGAATGGAGGAGAAAATTTCGGAGCCAAAATTTCTTAACTCTTGAAGCGACTAAAAAGTACAGTAGAATGTACTTCTCCTTGATGCTTGTTTGAGACGTTATTAATTTTTTTTTTAATTTAATTTGGCAAAGTACCTGATACCTGGGCAGTTCATCTTTAAAAATACTGTCAGAATAATATCATAGATAGGCATCAGTATTGTTATCAGTAAGAGCAGCCTCATACTGGGGTATATACCAATACCAAGAACATGGAAAGAAGTGAAGGTACTTTTTATACCAAAGGCTGGCAAATCAAGTCACACCAACGCAAAAGACTTCAGGCCAATAAGCCTCACCTACTTCATCCTGAAAACTTTAGAAATACTGATTGATATATGCAGCAGGCAACGCCCGGAAGATTTATCACCGGCCCAACACGCCTACACCAAAAGTAAAAGTGTGGAGAGCGCGCTACATTGTGTTGTCGGTACAATAGAGAAAACATTAAAAGATAATGAGTATAATCTAGCGGCATTCTTAGACATTGAAGGAGCGTTTAACAATATTAATACTGATGCCGTACGCAAAACGCTAAGCAAGCTCAACATTGACGGTACTATTGTCAACTGGATAACCAGCATGCTTAAAGAACGACACATTATATCCGAACTTGGGGCCTCTAAGCTAGAAGCTTATGCCTCCAGAGGAACCCCTCAGGGGGGGTAATCTCTGCACTATTGTGGGTCATTGTTCTAGCACTCACGAAGCTTAAGAACAATGGCATCAGAATAACGACTTATGCGGATGACGTCGTACTGCTGGCAACGCGTAAATTCCTTCCAATACTGGCGGAACAAATTGAAAGCGCCCTAAGAACCCTTGACACCTGGACCAGGAACTGAGGTCTAACAGTCAATCCCCAGAAAACTGAACTGGTATACTTTTCACAAATAAAAGGAAAATACCACAGTTTGCTACACCCTCTATTGGCGGCACACCCCTCAGAATCTCTGATAGCGCAAAGTACCTGGGACTTATACTAGACAAAAACCTAAACTGGAAATTAAACGCCAATGAAAGAATTAAAAAAGCCACAATATTCTTTTATTCCTGCAGCAGAATCTTTGGGAAAACCTGGGGACGTCTATAGTAAGACCTATACTGACCTACGGCAGTCTCGTATGGTGGCCGGCAACCAATAAAGCCACTTACCTAAAACCCTTAACGAAGGTTCAAAGACTAGCGTGCATCGGCACTACCAGTGTAATGAGGACAACTCCAATCGCAGGACTTGAGGCTATCCTCAACCTGTGTCCATTAAACATTCATATACAACCAATCGGCAAAATGGAATTTGAACGAAACGGGTCATTCTATGATCCTACAGAAATATTTCGGCGGTGTACCTGTCACGGACTACATCACGCCTTACCTAGAGTTTACAAAACCCTTCTCTACCGCCTATCCCAGCAGGGAAGAATGGAGAGACAGGCTCGTACACAACCATAGCTGTATACACAGACGGATAAAAAATTAACACTGGGGTAGGGTCAGGTGTCTTCTCTGAATCGATGGGTATTTTAAGATTGATACGCCTCCCCAACCATAGCAGCGTTTTCCAAGCAGAGGTCCTGGCAATACCCCCTGAAGGTATTACCTTCTTTATCGACAGCCAGGCAGCAATTAAAGCCATAATTGGCCGTCTTTCAACGAATCCAAAACCGAGAAGATAATGCGGAAGGATGGAAAATCCCTGCCCACCCTCGTTATGATACAGGGTACAACACTCTGCGGTACCATATGAAGAAAATGGGCTTAACGGAAGAAGAACTTTGCAGAGGCTCCGGTGATTAGTGAGCTCTTGAGGACACAACCCACTTCCTATGTCACTGCCCAGGTCTCCAACACACCAGGTATAAATTCCCAGGGAGTCACTTCTTCAACGACATAGACGAGCTTTCCAGCACATCAATAGACAAGATAATGAACTTCGTCAAATCAACAAGATGGTTTGTATGTAGCAGCACAGTGAGTTATTTGAATACAGTGTTATAATGGGTAAGGGACAACTTCTTTCCCCCTACGGGCATAACAATGGGTCAGTATTGAACTGAGTGCGGCACGGAGAAATCCTCGCTAGTCCACAAACCTATAACCTAACTAATATCAGTTAGTTTTTGCAAAATTGTATTTAGAATCAAACATTGTTGTAAAGTTAGCTAAGAAGGCTTAAAGCAAGTGTTGTCCCAGTAGCGTGGTGACCAAGTGACAGGTGGCATCGCTAAAGCCCATATAATTAAATTTAGACGCGCGCATCAAAGCGGAGTGGGGGCGCCGGCCGGCCGTGGCATTTTCCAGGTGCCACTTGTATCAAACATAATGGGGTTTGCCACTTCAGTGCGAATCGATTTAATTAAATTAACCATAAATACGATTGCGACATTATCACCGTATCCTTAAGGCACATCATCATGAAGTCTGCCTCTCCACATATGATGGATAGATCAAAATATGTGTCTTAATTATGCACAATTTGTTAAAATATAACTTCCAGGATATATCATCCAGTTAAACCCTGCATCCGTATGACATTTCACCATATTACCCAAACGCATTTTTAATTAAGGCTCCAGAAATTGGTCCTCTGTTGATAATTTAACCAACCGGGGAATTTGGAATTTATTATTTATTTTAATTAAGTAAATTAAATGTCATGTAGCACATGTGACTATATAGATGGGATTCTCATTGAAATTTTATATTTTCATTGTCGTAATTAAATCCACAAGGAGTGTTTTCACAAGTGTATGTTGTGTATGCAATTGAGCGAAACGTTCTCGAATTTAAAATTTCGATTTCAAAAGAAATACGACTTCCATTATGTAAACGAGTGCTTTTCACGAATATCGCTTTGTTTTCGAATTCCACTTTGGATGTACCTACATTACAAATTTAATAAAAGGGATACATCACTCATATTACTGACTGTTGTGTTATTCAGTTTTTAAATTCATTCAAGTATTTATTTTGAGGATATCAGGTAAGGTATTTGTTTTACCAATAAGTATCGTGCAAGAGTAAATATATCTTTCGCAGTCATTGAATGATGAATTTAAGCGGAACCCTATAACTTTATTCACAGGAATCAATTACTCCCTCATTCATGCAAACTGTTAATTACATGCATTGTAATTGTGTAGGTATAACCCAGGATAAAAAGGACTGACCTATTTTGTCGGTAATACTTCAAATTGATATGAAAATGAAAAAATGCAATGCTCTATCAGCACCAGGTAACCAAAAATATTCGTTTAGACTGGATAATTGAACAGATTCCTGTCAAACAAAATACACATCACAACTAAGGGTAGGTATAAACAATGCAGCTGTCGTATGTTACATTCACTCTAGGCCTCAAAATAGTCGGGATAGGCATATCAATAATGTTACTCATTTAGTAATACATACCAGTGAGGAGTTTAATCAGTTACCCCCCGAAAGGGTGCGTTCCCGAGTGGCAGTTTGGGTGTCCTGTGTGCGTGTTTATGAAACACAGTGGGTGCAGACAGATGGAGCCCCAGTACAGGCAGCGGAGAGTGCGAAAATAGCCTAAAATTCGTCGAAATATAACGACAACAAAATTAAAGAGGAAACAAATAGTGCTAATGGACCTGGTACAATATTTACAAACATGGATGTTGTAAAAAAAGAGCTAAAGGTTGTAAATACGATTGTTGACCAGTTTTGGGAGAGTATTTGCTTTGAAAGTTGGCCAACTAAAGCGGCTTCCTTGAGAAACTAAAGGGTGTTTTTTTAAAGGTATAGAACTTTGAAATGGAATAAAACAAAGATGATTTTTTTAAATTGACATGAAATTTACTTTATTGAAAAGATAATCTTCTGGCATTATAAATCAAATATGATTTCTGGCATATGACCGCCACGGCTGGCTCGAACGTAGTCTAATCTGGAGGTCCAATTTTCGATGAATTTTTCCAACATTTGTATATCGGCAATAACGCAGCGAATGTTGTCCTCCAAGTGGTCAATCGTTTCAGGCTTATCGGCGTCGACTAGCAACTTCACATGTTCCCACAGAAAATAGTCAAGCGGCGTAAAATCGCACGATCTTGGAGGCCAATTCACTGGTTCGCAACTTGAAACTATGCGGTTACCAAACGTTTCCTTCAATAAATCAATTGGGGCACGAGATGTGTGACATGTGGCGCCGCCGTCTTGTTGAAACCACAGCTCCTGCATATCATGGTTGTTTAATTGATGAACGAAAAATTCAGTAATCATGACTCTATAGCGGTCACCATTGACTGTAACGTTCTGGCCAGCATCGTTTTTAAAGAAGTACGGACCAATTATTCCACCAACCCATAAAGCACACCAAACAGTCAGTTTTTGTGAATGTAACGGTGTATTTTTTGGAATTATTGACGTATCTATTCAACCAAAAGTGAGACGATTGATTATGTTGACCGTGAAATGGACGTAGTGCGCGATACGTATTTCGAACAGAATCATGATTTTCAAAATAAATTTGCACAATTTGGAAGCGTTGTTCAGGCGTCAGTCTATTCATGTTGAAATGCCAAATCCACAAATCAAACTAAAAATAAATCACTTGACAGCTGACAAACTGGCCGCCAGTTAAAATAGTGTTGCCAACTTAACGCATTTGTAATAGACATCATCGGATGCAACTGACACGAAAAATGGACTGTCAATGGTCACGGTTGCCGAGTAAGCAGTAAAAGTAACTAAGCGGAGCAGCTTAGTGTACACAATTGCTACCTGCAGTGGCATAGAGGCTTCGCAGGATATTTTAGGGCTGACGAATTCATTAAATATGGCGAAATGATGATTGTCAGATTAGCGGTGGTGGCTGAGGTAATCGCGGTGGCGGGAGTTCGGCGGCTGGTAGAGGTGGTGCCGGTGGCGGCGGCAGTTGAGATGACAATGTGGGGTTTTGTATAATTGTTGGTGTAAGCTTTCGTATTATATTAGTTTGATGTGAGACAATTTTTTTTATTTGGACAAAGCATGGCCATACGGAAGAATCCATAACAACAGATAGCTTTGAAGACGCAACACTCAGTTTAAATATCACAAATTTATAATTAGTTAAATTAGAGTCTTTTTTTAACTAACAAATAACATTTAAATTGGTTAGATGGAATGTTGGTTTTCATTGAAATATGATTTATTATATCATCAGGTTTTGTATTTTTATTGAATTTAGACAAATGAATCCACTTGTAATTAGTCAATACACCAAGAGAAGTCGTAGTATCAGTGCCGATTATTTTTCTTGATTTTGAAGATACAGAATGGAAGCCAGCCAGTGTTATAGGGTGGCTTCCATTCTGTATTAACTCCAATAAGGGGAAAATTAAGGAATTATTGTTTTTAGATTGAGTTGGTTTAACGTTATTTTCAGATTGGGCTTGTTTAACGTTTTTTTTTTTAGATAAGGACGTTGAATTTTTTGTTAAATCAGGATCCTCCTCCAGGTTGCGGCAATCAGCAGATGACATCGGATCATTCTTCAGAGGGCAATTAACAGAATTCATTAAGCATGAAGAGAACGAGTCAGTGTCTCTTGTAGAACTATTCGAATTTTTTTTTTTTGCTGTTTTACACGGTGGAGAGTTGCTATGCTATTGAACAGGGTTTTGAGAGCAGCGAGATCAGTTTTAATCTCATTTACACTATTAGAGAGCACGTAAAAACTGTTTAAGAATGTGACAAGGTTTAGACTAGAACAAGAGTTGCACTTCCAATACAAATTGGGATTAGATAATGATTTATAATCATCGTCGGATAAATCGACACAATTCTTATGAAAATGTCGACCGCAATAATACCCGCACTCGACAAATTCAGCTTTTTGTGAACGTTTTATAACTAGCTTGCATTTAGCACAAGACTTAGACATTTTCAGAAAATCTACAACCGACTACGAGAGAAGTTAGTCGAAGACTGAAGTTATTATATGTATACGAAGTTATGATACCACTTATAGAGTCGGTCATTTCACTTACTCCTGAAACCATTTTGGTTTTTATAGAAATTTCCGCAATTTACTGATATTCGTTTCGGCAATATCCGCAAGCTCCCCAAAAACGTACTCTCCTAGAGTTAGCTTTCTTATCGACGATTCTGAGGCCCAAGGAATAGAGGTATTGGCCTTTTTAATACGTTCATGTAAGTTTAGTTTCCTGCTCAATTTTCTATCCAGAATCAAACCTAGGTATTTGGAGCTGTCGGAGAAACTAAGGCGGATTCCCTTTAATTTACGTTTAATAATTTGAGGAATTCGGTACTTCTTCGTGAATAGCACTAGCTCTGTTTTACCCGAGATTATATCTAGGGCGCCGCCATCTCGTAATGTTGGGAGTAGTAGTCAATATCTTCTGCATAGGCTATAACTTTTTTTCGCGTAGTGGCTCAGTGATTAGTGTGTTGGACTACTATGCGAGGGGTCATAGGTTCGATCCCCGGAAAAAACAAAAATTACACCTTAAGGTGTTTTTGCACTATGCCACCTCTCGCGAACGTCTGACAAAAATCCGAGAGTATAACTGTCCTGAAAAAGCTTCTCAATTAATCCGTTCGGAATCGGTATAAAGTTGTAGGTCCCTTCCATTCGTCCCAAATATAAAAACTCACACAAACGAATGGTTGTGAGAAGCTAGGCCTACGGTTGACGCCTGGTTCCTGTTGCCCCATTTATTTATTTATTTTTAAGCTATAACTTTACAGCCGTTTTTCTCCAGGGTTACAAGTATTTCATTTACTGTTAGCAGCTATAGCTGCGGTGAAAGTGCTCCACCCTGCGGAGTGCTGCGCTGCAGCGGCCTTTTTATTTTACAGCAGCCAAGTTTTGAATTTATAACCCTGATTTTCAATTGTGTTAATTATAGCTCTATAGATCTATATTAGCTCTATATTGCTGGAAGACGATGCCTAGGAAGGCTTCCATTGTAAATTCCCTGACGGCTAGTGATTTTTCCGCGCTGTCGATAATTGAGTGCAGATCTATCTCTACCGACCTGCCCTTTCAGTATAGCGGATATAACTACTCGCACACACTTTTTTAGGAGCACCGAATGGTTAGAAGTAGAGATGTAACGGATATCCGGTTAGTATCCGTTATCCGGCCTATCCTGCTCCTTTTCTGATATCCGGCACATAGCCGAATAGACTCTTTGTATCCGGCTAGTTGCCGGATAGTCCTTTTAGTAGTAAAATACAACAAAAAGCGTTCGCAAAACTGTTCGGAACATGCTCACTGAATTTCCGAGACTACGTTTTACCAGTAAATTTGTTCACTGCACATTTCAGTTCATTCATCTACCGCACATCCAGTTAACACCGCGTTTCCACGAGCAACTTTCCATAGCCTGCCATCTGTAATTTTTCAAGCGTGCTATATGGCCATTCTATGGAAATCTGCTCGTGGAGATGCCGAGTAACGGGATGGCCGAGTTGTTTTTTGCAGGATAAAACATGAATGTATGCGTCGCAGTATGCATTTCTTCAACCGGATACCCGGCCGCCGAATATCCGGCTATTCAGCCTTATTACATACCGAATATCCGGTATCCGGTATCCGGCTAAATTACTATCTGTTACATCTCTAGTTAGAAGAAGCCCCAATTAGCCCCCCGAGCCGACTAGAGTAAAGGTGCTAGTACACGGCATACATACGTATGTAGCTCGAACAACAGAGAATGCACAAAAAGAGCTTGTACATGGCATGGTCCCATTGGGACCATTCGCTGACGTAAAAATGACGTCATGATGAACCATTCTGTATAGAATGCTAGAGAAACGTATTTGGGGGTGAGTGAATTTGCCAAGTAAAACAGTTAAAATTCAAATTGTATAGCAGTTATCACCGGATAAGGCACTTATCATGCATGCATGCAACATTCTCCAGATTCCTTGTTCATTGCAGAAATGGTTGTTAAGAATCCTCTATCTGCTGTTTTTAAGGGATGGACAATGGACATTCGCAAAGTAGTTGGCGAACAAATTCTATTTCTTCAACGTCCCTATACAGCTTCTGCAGAAAACATTATGCAGTATGCCCAGCCGTTCCGCATATACGCCTATCGCATTGTGTCCAATAGCGACCCCCGTGAGTATATGCGAATATCTTTGCGGCTCAAACCGATCAAGAATTTGGATTTCTTTATGCTGATAATTGTTTTGTGTGCCTGCAGGTATTGACATTGGTCCCGTGTATGTTTGTTATTCTCCAGGATTTAATGTCAATCTTCCTTGCAAGCGAACTTAGCGCGAGTTCTTACATATTCTAGGGCCGAGGATGCCTGTATTTTCAACCCGTTTCTTGCAAGCTCGTCCGCTTGTTCGTTACCCGGAATGGCTTGTGATATTTCGTCCAAGCATTTCTTGCAATGGCTTACTGCCCTCGACTTCACTACGACTGACTCCATGGCTTTGGCAATCAGAGTATGTAGTGATTCGCTTATCGGCAATATGCCGTCTCTTTAGGTCCTTTGTCGCCAGAGTTTTAGCAGATATTTCGACTTGAAAGACACTGCAGTCATTGCTGATTCGGAATGATTCTCGCAGGTCAAAAGTTTCACTGAAGATACCCTGTACTGATATCCATCTTAGAACCGTCCCATCGGTATAGAGGACTGGGATCTTTACGTTATCCTCTTTTCCAAAATCTCTTATTGGACATAATTTTTTTTGTTTTTTTTTCCAAAATCTCCCGGGACGAAATCCCCTATGCGAAAATCTCCCACCAGCAAACTAAACTTTGCATATACCCAACTTTGCACCTACTCCAAATCCTACAGTGACTCTAAGCAGGGGGGGTTGCAGGGGAGCTGTCTGCCCCCACATACGTATCTCACTTTTTAACACCTTTTTTAGGTGTCGCAGGGACAGAATTAATAACGCCTAATCTAAAAATCGGGGATTTTGGCCCTGAGAATCTTCTCTTAGGGTCTTTTGAAGTAAGGGATTTCAGCACAGGGGATTTTGGAAAGGGAGATTTTATCACCAACCCTAATCTAAGCTAAACACAGAATCCAATGCCTCTTACATTTAATTGAAGCACAAATTTTGTTCAATGAGTACGGGGAATTATTTTTTTCTCGATTCATGCTGATACCACATGAAGACTAACGAGAAAAAGCCAAGTTTATGCTGGCCAAAATCGACGAATATGACAGATCTCAACTATAGAGAGCTGTCATTTAAGGTACTTGAGGTTAATTGAAATTAGAATAAAATGTTCGAAACCGAAACTGTCAGGGGATGTCCAATTTGCACGAAACGTTGCTATTACTGGCTTTTCTACCTGTGTTGTTTTATCCATTACAGTGGTAGCGTAGCGGGTGTACGATGCTCAAATGAACCCAACCCAACCCAACCACAACGGATTATATCTGGGGCGGTCCCCAAAGGTGTCGTTTTAGAACAACCTTTTAACATATTCATATTTTAACGAGGGGTTGGAGAAGTTGACGCACCGTATACAAGCGGGGATACCTATACATGACAAGAACCTCAAGAATGGTGGAATAAGTACAAGAAGATATCTTAACTGTGATTCGTTGTTTGACGCACAAAATCAATAGCTTAACTAAAAATGAAAACAAGTGAGGAACAACAACGGCCTTATTGCACTCAAAAGTCATGTGCAAAAAAAAAACTTCGAAGTCATAATGTTCGAAATGGAAAACATGTCTGAAGATTCTCAAAAGCAAAAAACTTACCCTTGAACCGAATTCGAATTCGATAGCACACCCGCATCCAAACTCTCGCGTGACATATCATCTGCCATTTGCACCTTCAACTGATGACCAAAGGAATTTATTTCCGAATTCGGTGTCATCTGGGACACAGCGGGCGATAATGACGTTCCCCCATTAGGTATCACAACATCCACACAAATATCATCCGAGTCCTCTTGTGCATTGATTGCCATCTCGTCCCCCTCCTCGATGTCAATATCCTCCGCATTCTTATCCAACGGTGCCGCTTCCTCATCCTCATTGTAAATCTTAAAGTACGCATAAGTTAGGTAAATCACCGAAATAATGAACGACGGTATCGGTATAGCCATCGAATACACCAGGTTCAGTGTATTCTGCCAGTAGTCTAAATCGCTTATCACAAGGCTAGGATCCACCTTTGAATAGTAGCACGGGAACTTTGTCTTCAGCTTGATGTACCTCTTCTGCCATATCGTACAGTTCAGCATGGGCGGGTAGCCGCAGCCTTTAACATTTGGAAACAGTCTCGCCCCGACATAGAAATACATCGAGTTGTTGCCCATCAGATCCTGATTCAATTGCGATATCTGATCAAAAGGTTGACCGTCGTCATCATCGTCTCCGATGTCATCTTCATCGTCGTCACCCGACAGACTGTGGCTCATGTCCAGCAGGCTATTCTCATCGAAGTTGATACTGCCCAGGCCACCCATCGTACCGTCCAAAGCCACACCATCGGCGTACTCATAGTCCCGTATCGCCCGTTCGTAGCGATCCGTTCGCTTCACCGGAGGCACTTCCTTCTCCGCTTCGGCCAGATTAATGTGATACTCGGTGAAATTGAATTCATCCGTATAATTGTACAGATTTAATCGATAATTGACACGGATCTGTGTGCACACGTAGATATCCTTGGTGCAACCCTCCCGACACGACGCCCACGAGCAGTTCTTTGCTCCGTGGAATGTATCCTGATACATGGTCTCGCACAGGGCGGGCACCTCCTCGAATTGCATGAAGATTGTGGTGAATGCTGGCTCTATGACAAACGGCACAAGGAACAGGAATGCAAACATACTAAACGTGCCCAGCAGGATGAAAAATGCCGTCGTATAGAAGAGTAGCTTTTGCTTAAATGTACGCACTTCAAGCGGCTCGTCACCCATTGCCCTTGCACGTTGTCGCCGAAGGTTGTCACTTGAATTTGTTAAGTTCTATGCTCCTTTTGGGATTGTGTTAGTTTGGCTGCGACAAACTATCACAGGGGCTGCATTGTTCCTTTAGAAATTAGTCCTAGATGCGTACACAATGGCTGCTGCCAATCATTGGCCAATGGTGTAAAATTCGTTATCGCAGTCATAACGTCTCATCGCATCGCACTAGATCCGTCCAAACTCAAGGCGCAATGGGGGGTGGAAGTGTTTCGATGACGTACGCGTACCGAAACTAACCCAACTTGGGGTTGGGGGGTCAAATATATATATGTATTTTTTATGGGGAATCCAAAAGCGAACACACGCAGAAAAAAGGGTCGTCGGGCGGTGACCAACGAGAAGGAGGAATAAAGGACGATGATGGCAAAAACGCAACACACAACAGACGACGACACCAACGACGACAACTCACACACAGGTTGGCGAGATTCAATTATGATTCACGTCATTGGATTGCATTAATTAAACATACCGCACCGTTAAAATAAAATCCTTTATTTTCAATTTTCCAATTTTCAAACCAACCACCCCACTGAAAGTCGCGACACGGTTGGATGATGGCCACTTCGGAGGATTGGTGTGTGTGCTTAAAAATTTATTAGGGATATTTCCAACCCGACCAGAGGACACCAGTAGCACACAAACACACTACACTTTCTTATGTAACACAAAAGGGGGGACACTAGTACACTATTTAGACGCAAACACGAAAAAGTGGACTCTTCACTTTGATTTTTTGTTACGATTAAGTAACCATTTAGTGGTTGTGTGGATCTGTGTATGTGATTCGAGACGCGATATCTACCGAAGATGAGAGAATTATTCAAATACAGGCGTGATGGACGGACAACATTGCATTAGAACTACACTGACACGCGATGACACCGAACGACGACGACGACGACGACGGAGAAAGGACGACAGAAAATTTTTCACTACACAGAGGTAAACAATTTTTTTTTTTGATTCAAGTGTCGCCTTGCAGTTAGGGTGTGTGTTGTTTTATGTAACCTTGTTCTTGCAGTGTGTATGTGATGAATCAAGTAACAGCAACGCGTGTTGCAATCCTTTGTTCATCATGATTCCTTTTTTTATGCATTTATTATAATTCTCTTTACAACTTATAGTATGTGGTGCTGCATTACGAAACACTATACACACTCACATACACTGTATACTGTACACTCATGTGCGATGTGAAGTCCTTTCAGTTGGTATTCTTCTGCACCCACCACTTATACATATCTAACAAAATGATTCATATATAAAAGAAGGAACGAAAAAAAAAAGTTGTGAACTCAACTTCGCATGGTTAAAGTCGTATAGGCTAACGTGAGTAGGTACGCGGACTTGGATTTGGATTTGTTGTTCGATAATTTATTAGATTTATGACCTGAATGGGACAGGTCAATGGGGTTTTTTTTTTTTTTTTGCTATTTTACTTTTGTCAGTGGAAAATCGAGCACACTGTCATTTAAAATGAACACACCATGAGCGGTGCTTAACTCGCCGAGGAAGGACTGTCACTGATGGGAGAGCGCAGAAAAAAACCCTCAAAAGCTTTGTGCTAGCGCGCTGATGAAATACAAAGGATTGTAGGGGTAGGGGTTCGACAAAAATAAAAACACAAACTCCTAGAAACACAATAAATAAGGGTAAACCGTCACCGTCGTATCTCCCTCATATATCTATCTGAATAGTTTGTATATGTAGATACGGTTATGGTGGAACGGTAAAAGCCAGCGCAACTTTAAGCAGTAATTGAGAGATCGAGAGACAGTGAGTGAGCGAGAGAGAGAGTGGGAAGGAGAAAGTTCAACTGAGTAAACTGTAAACCATTGAAAACAGTTAAAAACAGAGAACATTTCGAGGGAAGAGTGCGAAAGCTTTTATCCTTTCGGGATTGTGGTGGATTAAAAGTTTCTATTTCGGTTGCCTTATGGGGCAGGAAGATATTTTTGACATAAGGAAAATCTGCCATTAGATACTTGATTTGATTTTCGGTCGAAAGTTAAGTTGCTGTCAAAGTTTTATGGCATAGGAAAGGCAAAAAAGTTCTCTATTGGAATAGTATTTGTGCGCGCGCAAAAGATGAGATAAATAAGTTATTGCTGCATGGCTATTTGGAACATTTTTATAGCGGCTTTTGCAAGTTGGAGGTAAGTAGGCAGTGCAGTGGCGTAGATAGGTAGTAACTGAAGTCGATAGATTTAGAAAGAGTGCACTGTGTTCCTAAGTTTGAAGTCCTTCTAATCATAAAAGAATCAATTAGCTGTATAACAATTAAACCGAAAAACCAAGCATATTGCTCCTCTCATTGCTGTTGAGTAACTCCACGAGATGCATAAACTTCTGCAGCTATTTCCATGGGACTCTATTGGCATGTCCAGCACACTGAAAATGTAAATATTAAATGACCCCCATTAGAGAACAATCAACGCCTTACTCCAGCGACTCCAAAAAAATCAAGCAACTGACTGCTGGCTTCAAAACCGGAACGCAAAGCTCTTCGGAACAGCGAAGGAAACCTAGTCACCAAAGAGATAGCATACATCTTCAGGAGCTCTATATTGGATTCGGAATCCCGGCAAAAGTGATTCAGCTATGTCGCGTTACGCTGGAAAACACGCGCTACAACGTGCAGCTTGGAAGTCGCTCCTTCAAACTATTTCAAGTACACACCGGATTTCGGCAAGGAGACTGGCCACAATGCGACTTCTTCAATCTCGTACTGAAGCAGATTGTGCACAGGGCAGGTGCCAATATGGAAGGCACTATTTTCAACAAGTCCGTTTAGTTTCTCGGTTATATGGACGATATAGATATCATCGGTCGTTCGCAGCGTGCTGTGATAGAAGCTTTTACGGCGGTTGAAGAGCAGGCGAAATCCGTTGGCCTTGAAGTAAATGAGGACAAGACTAAGTATACATGAGTACATGCTAACAACAAACAAACAAGCATCTGTCCACCGCCTAGGACAAAACGTCATTATTGATAGCAACAATTTCGAGGTAGTAAGGAAGTTCACATTCCTCGGATGACACCCTAAGTGAAGATACGGCGAAGGATTACCCTAGGAAACCGCTACTACTTCGGTTTGACAGAACAATTGGGTTCAAACTTCTAACGACTTACGAAATGTGAGCTCTAAACACTTCTTCTGCCAGATTTGCTTAATGGCGCCCGAGTGCTGGACAATAAGCAAGAAGGGAGAGCTGATGCTAGGCTCCTTCGAAAAATGCGGATTTTTGGCGAATGGAGGAGAAGATACAACTGCGAACTCTATGAGTTGTGCCAAAATATGGATGTGGTCCAAAAAGCCAAAACACGTCGACTACATTGCCTCAGGCACATTGAGCGAATGGACATTAATGCTCTTTCTAAGAGAATCATCGACTCTCAGTCTCAGCCCCCAGGTTAGAGAAGACAAGGAAGACATAACCGCCGTTTCAAAGACCAAGCCATGGCAAATGCCAGAGAGCGTGATCCGAACAATTAGAAGCAGCGTGTCCGGGATAGTAAAAGATGTAAAGCTGCAGTGTCTCGGGCAGAGACTATCTAAACGACTCGGGAGCCTGATAAATAAGTATACTCCAGAGTTTACCTCAACGATCTCAGTTACATTTTCCAAATCTAAAAAATCTTAACTCCTAAGGTCCTAAGTCTTCTCAAAATCCATCCCGAAAGAAGCTTCTAAACGCGCATAGGTACATATACAATACATGTACTGATACATTTTCTAAAGAAGGTTTCACTGTGGGCACAAAAGCGGATGATGTCGTAATTCAGGTTAAAAGTAAATTGAAATTCACGTCAGCCATCAGGAAAATACTCAGCTAAGTACTCCTATCTTTTAAGAGTCAATAACTAGGTCGCATATACCGTGAAATTCGTATCAAAAAAGCGTGTGATATCATGTAACTGTACGCATTCGGCAATACGTAGTTAAGGGCGCACGTGGTACCGTGGTAGTGCCGCTCATCTTAACATAATATATACGCATACTCACAGTGGTCATTACTAGATACTGTACGAAAGATGGGCCTAAACGTGGAATGGATTTACCAGAATGATTAATGCAAAACCTATATAGACGTCGAAAAAGTAGATCCGTCCGCCATCTACTTTGCGATCCACGCGGATCTTATAGAACTTCTGAGATTCATATTCAAATCATACTTAGGTAAATGGAGTTAATTTCCTGAGATTCTATATTTAGGATAAGTAACAAATAGATTTTTCCTAACTCTTGACATTTATGCACATTTTAGGTGCATCGAAAAGCAAATTTGTTGTTTTAAGTTGATGGTTCAGGTAATGGATACAATGGATCCATCAACTGATGGTTTAAGTGAATCTGTGGATCACTCGATTACCTAGCTTAGCTACCTTTTTTAATGACAGACATTTAAATGTTATCATTTCTGACTACTGAAAAAGAAGACTGGTGCTAACTCTGAGCATCAACCCTCACATCCATATAATGATTTCCGGTACAATGTTTGGTGATTTAGGCTTTAATTCGATTAACTGCCATCTAGCCGTCTAGTTCGAATGAAGCGCAATCGTGAAGTCAAATTTTCGACAACTTTATCGAGCAACTCGGGCCATTTATCAGCAATAACACGGCGAATGTTGACTTCCAAATCGTCTAACGTCTCTGGTTCATTGGCTTGCCATAGCCTAGTGACATCACATTCCCTCAAAGAAAGTAATCTAAAGGTGTGAGACTACAGAGTCGTGGAGACCAGTTCACAGGTCCATTACAACAAATTATGCGCTTAACAAATGTTTCCCGCAATAAATTGATATTGTCACGCGCCCGTGTGGAATTTGTGCCATCGTGTTGAAACCAAAGCTCTGTCACGCCAATGCCATTCAACTGAGGAACGAAGAAGTCAGAAATCATGTTTCTATAGCACTCTGCATTGACGGCGACATTCTGGGCGGAATCGTCCTTAAAGCAATATGGCCCGATGATTCCACTAGCACATAAACAGTGAGTTTTAATTGATGCAAGGACATTTCGGCAATTGATTGTTTGTTTACATATCCATTTAACCAAAAATGGCCCTCATCGGAGAACAAAATTTTGCATTAAAAATGAGGATCAAGCTGAATCATGTTTTCGACCCATTCACCGAACTTACGACGCGTATAATGGTCATGTGGTTTCAACTATTGCACCAGCTGGATCTTGTAAGCTTTTAAACCAAGATCTTTGCGTTAAATCTTCCCCTAAAGTGGATGGACATAGTTCCAATTGCTACGCACGATGGCGAATCGACTCATTCGGATTCCTCTCGACACTGCCCTCTACAACGGCAATAACTTATTCTGTTCGCACTGTTTGTCATCATTAGGGATGCGTATTATCCACTAGAGTCACGTGGTGTGAAAAGGATTCATCGTGTTCCGAATAACATGCTCAGGTGGACGACTATTTAGTATAAACTAACATGAATATGGTCTTCTTTTTAGAGGTGTTTTGTTCTTGACTTCTTCCAGCGATAATCAATCTGCCCATTTTGGTTTACCATTTTACTGTAATTGAAGTTACTTAAAAGTATTATGGTCATTGATATGACCTGTATGTTTTTTTATTTAATTTGAAGTTTCTGTACCTCTAAAAAAACCCACTTTACTTGAAAACTTTACCGAAAGTTACCCAATATTTGAAAACGCCACTAAGAAAATTCCCACCCCATTGGTAGTCTTGTTATTTATAGACAAATTTTTCATAAACTCGATGAGAAAGCAGGTAAAATTGTGGCAGCATTTCCTATTAATGCTATGTAAATGAAAATGTTGCGTATACGCCCCCGACATTCTCAACTTTCTATAAATTTGAAAATTCTTACTGATGGCTTCTACCAAGCTGTTGTGATGATTTATTTAAGTGAGTTTATAATAAAATTATCTTTTCAATAATGTCCAGAAATGTCAATATTTATTACATCGAATAGAATAGGAATCGAAATCAGTAGAGAGCGATATGATAAACAATTTTAATCGGGAATAATCGATTGAGACAAATTAGGTGCTGGCAGAGCTCGATTGGATCGACTGAACTCGATTGTATCAAGTTACGTGCTAAACCCCCTGTGTTGCCAACATCTAATTATTTTCTAGCGAATGCTAGAGCAGATAAAACAACCTTTTTTAAAGAAGTAAAAGTACCCAGGATTAAAACATGCAGGATTATGGTGCCAAGAGTGCTTCTTAATGATCGGTCAATAGAAAGGCTTGAACTCAAACCTTGAAGAGTATACCGAGTTCCTTAAGAACCATGTAGGTCAAAGCAGTTACATGCCACAATACCTCAACTTAAGAAAATCCCATTATCCTATATATAGCTCGATCAGACTCCTCAGCTACAGCAGTGCCTTCTAAGCGGAAGTCAAGACAGTCACAAGCCCCCACTCTCTAACTTTAGCCAGCGAATGGAATGTAAGATCCCATTAACAATAGACAATCGATGGAAGTCGCTATCTATCTACAAAATGACAGGAAACCGCTGTCAATGGTGAGGTAGGTTATAATGTTTTAAGGAACCACACAATTAAACTTGAACTGACAGCCGATGTGGTGGATATGGTAACAACGAAGCTCATGAGGTTTTACCGCACTAACTGCCCAAGTAATGGGCCCTACGAATTAAGTCCCAAATGGAACTAACTCCCACTAGCTAAAACGAACTAAGGCCCAGAAAATTTGGGATTTAGTTCATATGAACTAACTCCCATGATTTCTAGGAACTAAGACCCAACTAAGGCTGGTTTAAGGGTAGTGATGCGATTATATGAGAACACAAGCGTTCCCACTCTAGCCTCTCACTATCAACTCCTACTCTCACCTCCACGTTGGTGACTGGTGGGTGCCTAGTACCTCGACTGGAGATGGGGTAACCAACCCCTGTGGAAGGTCGTTGGTGGCAGCGAACGAGAGAGGGGGGGAGGAGTGTCTACGCACTAAGACACTTCCTCTTGTTTCAGGCGGCAGCGGATGAACTCCCTAGATGGAATCAACGGTGGCGTCTACAGTTCCGGTCAGGTCGAACTAAAGTGTAATCCCTGTATGAGCTGCTTCGACATGTTTGGATACCAGGTCTATGGGGATCTCCAATACTGAGCCAGGGTGTTGGAAAAGAGTTGGTGGCGGAGGAGCCCTCAATATGGGTCAACGGCAGCGCTCATATCCCAAAATGGGTTACTGGCATCGGTTTTTCCGGCCCGCTGTCCTAGGGTCAAAACAAGGGCCTGGTCCTCCAGGTTTGGGGTGCCGTCGGGGTAACCTCCCGACCATGGAAAAAACCAGTAGTTATGAGAGAGACACAACCAGCCTCGGATAATGGAACTCCTCAAATGGCAACCAGACCCGGAACGTCAATGGACTACGATCTGAGAGTATGTACCTGGAATGTACGAACGCTCTACACCCCAGGTGCTACTCAAAAACTTGAGTCTGTCCTCACGCGGTACAAGGCAGATATAACCGCGATCCAGGAGATACGATGGATAGGATCAGGTATGATGAAAAGAAAAGATTGCGACATTTATTACAGCTGCAACAAAAGATTGCATGTATTAGGATGCGGATTCGTCGTGGGAAATCGGCTTAGGACAAAAGTCATTGACTTCAAGCCGATAAGTGATCGCCTTTCTGTGATCCGCATCAAAGCTACCTTCCAAAACATAAGCCTAATATGTGCACACGCCCCTACCGACGAGGCAGAAGATCCTATCAAGGAGGAGTTTTATGACCTCCTGGATGGAGCCTACGGAGCCTGTCCGGAGTATGATGTAAAAGTTGTACTCGGGGATTTCAATGCTAAAGTCGGAAAGGAAAACATCTTTGGCGGATTAGTTGGTAAGCACAGAATCCACGAAACGACAACAGACAACGGCTACCGACTAATCGATTTTGCAGCAGCTCGTAATACGGTGATAAGTAGCACTAGGTTTCCAAGGCTAAGGATCCACAGAGCAACCTGGCGCTCTTCAGACGGTCGAACCGCCAACCAAATCGACCATGTGCTAATCAATGCGAGGCACGCATCCAACATCCTCGACGTGCACACATTCCGAGGGGCAAACGTCGACTCTGACCATTTTCTTGTCGCGGCTAAATTCAGAGCTCGACTGTCCAACGAAAAGAAGCTGCGAACTGCCCAGAAGAAGAAATTCGACGTTGGACGCCTTAGCACACCTGGAGTAGCCAGAGCCTACAGCGAGCGCCTGAGTATGAAACTCTCCTCTGAGTACTCACCTACCACAAACGCCAACAATCAGTGGTGCCAGTATCGCGACATCATCAAGGAGGTAGCCGAAACCACCGTAGGGTACCAGCCACCCCAGAGAAAGAGCCCGTGGTATGATGATGAATGCGTGTACAGAAAAAAGGTGACAGAAGATGCACACAAGAAAGCGCTGCAGCGCAAAACAAGGGCAGCGAGAGAAGAGTATCGAGCCAGGAGAAGGGAGGAAAAGAAGATCCTGCGTAGAAAGAAGAGGGCTTACGCAGCCTCCCAGCTCAAGGAGATCGAAGATTCGCGCGATCGTAATAACATCCGGAGGTTTTATAAAAAAGCTAAGCAACTGGCTGCTGGCTACAAAACCGGAACGCAGGCTCTTCGAGATAGCGAAGGGAACCTAGTCACCGAAGCGCAGGGAATAGTAGATGTGTTTAAGCAGCATTTCCAGCAGCTGCTTAATGGGCATCATGTAGAGAGAGTGATAGGGCAAGAAGAGAACCCACGTCCAGTCAATGAAGAACTACTTCCACCACCAAGTTTAGAAGAAGTTGGCTTAGCTATAAAAAAGCTTAAGAACAACAAGGCCGCAGGCTCTGATGGTCTACCAGCGGAGCTCTTTAAATACGGTGGTGATGTTTTGGTAGGGAGCATGCACCGAATCATCAACCAAGTATGGGTGGAAGAAAACATGCCCGATGACTGGACTATCAGCTCCATATGCCCCATCTTCAAAAAAGACGATCCTATGTCTTGCAAGAACTATCGAGGCATATCCCTGCTAAATGTCGCATACAAGATCCTATCCAACGTACTGTGTGAACGTCTAAAACCGTTCTGCAACACACTAATCGGCACGTACCAGTGTGGCTTCCGGCCCGGCAGATCGACTATAGACCAAATTTTCACACTGAGGCAAATCTTGGAAAAGACCAACGAATTTCAAGTCGAAACTCACCACCTATTCATCGACTTCAAAGCCGCGTATGATAGCATACATCGGCAGGAGCTCTATATGGCGATGGCCGAATTCGGAATCCCGGCAAAACTGATTCAGCTGTGTCGCGCGACGCTGGAAAACACACGCTGCAACGTGCAGTTTGGAAGCAGCTCTTCCGATCTATTTCAAACATGCACCGGATTTCGGCAAGGAGACGCTCTATCATGCGACTTCTTCATTCTCGTACTGGAGCAGATAGTGCGCAGGGCAGGTGTCAACACGGAAGGCACTATCTTCAACAGGCCCGTCCAGCTGCTTGGCTATGCGGACGATATTGACATCATCGGTCGCTCCCAGCGTGCCGTGATAGAAGCGTTCACGGCGATTGAAGAACAGGCGAAATCCGTTGGACTTGTAGTAAATGAGGACAAGACTAAGTACATGCTATCAACAAACAAACAAGCATCTGTCCACCGCCTAGGACAAAACGTCACTATTGATAGCAACAATTTCGAGGTAGTTAAGGAGTTCACCTACCTCGGAGTAAACGTAAACTCCACGAATGACACCCTAGTGGAGATCCGGCGAAGAATTACCCTAGGAAACCGTTGCTACTTCGGTTTGGCAAAACAACTGGGTTCAAAACTCCTAACTCGAAGGACGAAATGTGTGCTCTACAAAACCCTTATCCTGCCAGTTCTGCTTTATGGCGCCGAGTGCTGGACGATAAGCAAGAAGGGAGAGCTGATACTGGGCTCCTTCGAAAGAAAAATACTTCGGCGGATTTTTGGTCCTGTGTGCGAGGAGGGCGAATGGAGGAGAAGATACAACCGCGAACTCTATGAGCTGTACCAAGATGTGGATGTAGTCCAAAAAGCCAAAACACGTCGACTACATTGGCTCGGCCACATCGAGCGAATGGACAATAATGCTCCAGCCAAGAGGGTCTTCGAATCCCAGCCCCCAGGTTCGAGAAGACAAGGAAGACCGAACCTCCCTTTCAAAGACCAAGCCATCGCGGATGCCAGAGCGCTTGGTCTGGACAATTGGAAGCAGCGTGCCCGGGATCGTAGAGGATGGAAGGCTGCAGTGTCTCAGGCAGAGACTCTTCACGGGTCGGGAGCCCGATAAGTAAGTAAGTAAGTAAGTAAGACCCAACTAAGAATGAAAAAAGTCCCAATATAAAAATGAATAAAAACCCAAATGAACTTACTCGGAACCTCCAAGTCAAACATTGACCCCCGGCAGGGTGGTTGGGGAACTAAGTCCCACTTTTTTTCAATTTGGGTTTTAATTCATTGGGAATTTGTTCATAATGAACTACGAACTAGCTCCCAAATAAATAAACTAAATAGCACTGCATATTAGTTCATTTAGCTAGTGGGAATTAGTTCCAGTTGGGACTTAGTTCGTAGAGCCGAGGAACGTAATACTAATAAATAAATAAATAGGTGGCGCAACAGGCGGGTGACACCCAAGGCCTAGCTTCTTGCAGCCATTCGTTTTGTGTGAGTTTCTATTTTTTCTCCCCTATCAACCTACCTGGAATATAAATTAAAACAACGAACAAACAAACAACAAACTTACGAAGTCGCGTTTTATGTGTGCCAGGCTTGAAATAGTCTTTTACTTAACATTTCCATATCGGTTGTCGTCCCGCTTAATCCATACAAAGACCTAATCAATGTAAAAGCATTTTTACAACTCCAGAAGCTGATAGTTGTAAAAATGCTGATAGGTCAGCAAAACTCTAAATGGCTTAATGATTTTTCCACTTTCCAAACTACCCATCACAAGTCATCATTTCAACAACTAATCAAATTGCCTCGTCTCGCCTAAGCCCCTTCTATCCATTGGATTTTCATAAACATTGAACGGTCGCATCATTTGATGCCATACAAGATACAACTACCCACTTTCGAAATCCTCTTATTTGCTTTACCAATGTAAGTCGTCTGTTAAATCTCTCTCCAACCACACATATATATACGATACACTATTGATGACTCATCGCTGGCGCAAACAAAAAACAGAACCCCCAACAAAAACCATAAGCGATACTTTTCAAAATTTAATGCAATTCCCTGCACGTGCTGTCATTTCGGAGGCATACAATTTTCGAAACTCAAATAACAGTTCGTTGCCAAAAAAAACTTACATCAACAGTCACACCACCACCATCAACCAACATTTTATAACCAACAGAGCCAGAGCCCCATCACAATTTCAATTAACCTATAAACCATTCCCTTACCATCGATGTTCCATGTTATCTATCTTTCACCATCCATTCGTTCTCTCCCAGAGATAAACCCAAACAGGACATGCGCAAAAAACTCACAAAAAAAAAAAAGAACTGTCGTTCTCCCTCACAAAAATGTCAAAAAAAGAAAAGCCAAGAATTTTCCAGTTTTCAGTTTTGGTGGACGTTGTTTACAAATGGCATGAGAAATATACATGAACCCCAAGTATCCTCTCAGTTCGTCACCTAACAAAGTGCGGATAAATTTTTGTGTGTGAAATAATAAAATTGGACAAAAATAAATAACATTTGACATTTGAAATAGTTCCGCCATCCAGTCGAAACGATACGCAATCCAATCGAAAAGTGCCCAGTGTATCTGTGTATATCTATTAAAAGTACTACGCCTTCAAAGGACTACGAGTATATTATTATTATATATCTATGATATTTTCTCGCTGTGAAATGTCAGCGAATCCTAGTGGAAAAGTGCTTTGAATAAAATTTATATTTATTTCTAGAGAAACTTCAGTGTAAAGTCAATGAAATTGTGTCTAAGGACATTCGGCAAAAGTTGCAAAATAAATTACAAAACGGACTCCATTTGCATGAAAATTTCCCCATACAGACACACAAACACATGCTCGTACCTTGTTTGTCGTCATTGAATAATATAATTGCAGGTGAGTTGTGGTATTTTAATAATTTGCCAAACACCATTAGGGCGCATACTGTACAAAGTCGGTCGGTCGACCCCAACTGGGTCATTATGGCGCACAAAATCATTTTTTTTTTTTTTGCTTATTTCTTAGTTCGTTTTGCATTAATAAATTAACTCTGCACACATACATGAACATGTGTAGTGTATATTGAATTGAAGTAACATACATTTGGCAAGTGAAAGTGCCAGGAGGACTACACGACACGACACGACAGTAGTATGTCCGCAGGATTGCCAGTGATGGCGGATGGCCTCTAGGTCTATAGGTTAGGAGAGTAAATGTGTGCTAAAAAAAAAGGAATTGAGAAGAAAAAGAAACACCACAACAACAAGCCACATTATTGCATGCAGCTAATGTGTTTTGTTGCTGCTATACTATTGCCTAGAAAGGACATGTGTACGCTGACTAGAAGAATTAACAGAGTGAAATCTATAAATAGGAGAGCATTCATGACTGCTGTTTTGGAAGTGGAAAAAGGACATTTCTGCATAAGGATTGTGTGCTGTCATTATACATTCTATAGAATTGAAATGGAGACAACTGGACTGGATTGGACTGTCCTGGTTGAAAATCAATAAATTGAGGTTTCGAAGTTTGAATTTTTTTTTTAATGTTGTTTGTCCGTATTCCTGACATTTTTGGGATGAGGGGACGATTCTTATAATCGAATTGAATTTCATATCTTATAAGAATATTCTGGCTACATGGAATTTTGCCCCAATGAAAAATTTCCCCAAACTGAAAATGAAAAATCACCCCACAAATTTACATGAAAGGCAACAACACAAAAATTGCGTAAAAATCTGCGAATTGTGGTGCCAATTAATTTTTTGGGGCCTTTTTTCATTTTTCACTTTCATACGAAAACTGCAACCCCCCTGCTTGGGTTTACGGTCAGATTTGGGGCCTTATTTAATTTTTTTGGGGCCTTATTTCCATTTTGAAATTGGGCCATTTTTCATTCTTATAGTTTGAGGACATTTTTGATTGGTGTCAAATTTCATGTAGCCGAATATTCTGTGTCGAATGAAAATTTATTGATGAATAATTGTTATAGCTGACAAGAATCTACAAAGTTAAGAATGGACTCAGAAGGTTTTGTTTGATTAAAAACGTTTATTTCATTACAATAAATTGTGGCGTTAACTTTTTTTACCAATTTTGAACCGTCGGCATTGGGAACGAAGATTTATTTGCCGAAAATTTATTACCACATTTGATGCGAAGTAAGAGGTTGTAAACCCTGATAACTTAAAAACCTGTCAGAAGAAATTAAAAGAAAAATAAGCCTTGCCAGCTGATGTTTCTTTGGGCTAAAAAGGCAATTGAGAAGTTGAGCCCTATCCCGAAGAATTTACTAGATTCTATAAGACCTTGATTATTCCAGTCCTACTTTATAGCGCCTGAAGCTTGGGCTCAATCTAAAGTGGATAAAGATATCCTTGGTCGCTTCAAGAGAAAGATTCTTCGTGAGATTTTCTGTCTAGAGGACGCCTCCCGGGTGGTAAGGATTCAGGATAGCACGTCGTGGGATCATGGTTGGGAACATGCGTTTAACATGACCATACCATCGAAGCATGGATCGCTCCGTTCGGTGATGTAGCTGCTCGACATTGAGTTCCTCACGTATTCTGGTATTTTTGATGCGATCTCTACGGGCCACACCAGCAATACGACGGAGAAATCTCATTTCGGCAGCTTGTATCCGCGATCTTATTTTTTCGGTGATTACACAAACCTCATGACGTCATGACCATAGGTAAGAGTTGAAACAAACACCGAATTAAAGACTGAATTCGTGAGACCGAATCACGTTTACCTTCATCTCAGCTTCAACACAAACGGCTACAAACCGATCGAGTGCGCGCTGACGTTAAGTCTGAGAGGACCCAAGGATGACCAAGTCATCAGCGAAGAGCAAATGACTTATCCTCAGATCTCCCAATTCGAAACGTTCTTCGCCAAGACTGCGCTGTAACATCCCATCCAATCCATATAAGCAATGAAAAGGAGAGGAGACAAGAGAGAGTGAATAACTGGACAGTTGTGCTTCTGCCGAAACGAAAGCCGCACTGCTCATCTCCTAATCGTGCCTCGACCACAGCTCTGCAACGCGTTTCCAGCACCTTGGCAAAGACTTTTCCGGGGAGACTTAAAAGTGATATACCCCTGTAATTGGAGCAATCCCTTTTATGCCCTTTCTTGAAAAGGGGCACACCCGCATTGCCGCATTCTCAGGCATCAGGCTACTTTAATGACACGAGAGAGCCATTTGACCCCCTCTTCACCTAAGGCCTTAAGCATTTCTGGCCAAATTTCATCCACTACGGCAGATTTGCCAGCTTTTAGCGATTTTATCGCAAAAGTGACTTCCTCTACCGTGGGACTATTTTCCGCCCTGCTCAAGGCGATGGATGTGTCATCCTCAATTCCCTGGATTGGATTGGAGCAATTCAGAAAAGTGCTCGCTCCATCTGCGCAAGATGTCCTCCTCATTAGAAAGAAGTGTACCATCTTTGAATTTGACTCCTTCAATAATGTTCCACTTCCTTCCTCTAAGACGGCGGATGGTCTGCCAGAACACCTTGCTCGCAGATCTGTGGTCACGGTTTAATTTCTCGCCGAACTCCTTCCAAGATTGTTCTTTGGCTGCCTGAACAGCCAATTTGCAAGTTCTTCGCAATGTACCGGTTTCGAGAAGGCGGGTCCCCCAAGTGAATCCACACCTTGAAAGCCTTCTTCTTCTCTTTGATAGCTTCTTGAACTCCGGGCGTTTTAAACCACGCGGTTCTTTTCTCAACACCAGCCGCCACACCGAGCCGCTTCACTCTGCAAACATGTTCTGCAGATGCTCTGACTGCTGTTGAAAACAACTGCCATTCTTCCTCTACATTCAATGGAGCATTTAGAATTTGTTCAAACCTTTCAGATATATAATAGATAATAATAGATGGCGCCAGGTGTCCTTTTCGCATTGTCATGCTCTATTAAGCAAATGTGCTATTTTTTGTTGATTGGAGTTTTACGTAGGTGGTGTTATTTTGGTATTCAAAGAATAATAAGATAAATGATCGGATGTTTATTTCATAATAAAGAGGAAGGTATGCCGTTAATAATGAATAACAACATCAGCCAAATGGTCACCACGAGCACGCTTAAAGGACCATTTTCCATAATCAAATCGCAAAGTGGCTGCCCTATGTCCTCGATAGCCTCACGAATGGAATTCCGGATCATTTTCATGCATTTCAAGGACCCAATCAGCAAAGACAAGACGTTGTTGATGATCGGCCGGCTTGAGTTTTTGTGTTAACTGAACTTTATAAGCCTTAATACCCAAGTCTTTATGCAAAATACGGTGTAATGACGTTTGTGGAATGCCCATGCCCAATTCCAAAGAACGACGAGGAATGGACAAACATGGGTTTTCTTCAACACTTCGGGCTACAGCAGCAATACTCTCAGTTGTTCTTGAGCGACGTGCACGGGTTTTATTCTTCACATCACTAACTTGCCACAACAGCTCGAATTTTTTCACCAATTTCTGTATTGCGGTCCGACAAAATGCTTCACGACGACCAAAAAATGCTTTAGTTTTGCGAACTGTGACTGCAAGATTTTTACCATTTTTGTAGTGAATTTTAATAATTTTAATGCCTTCTTGAAGCGTGTATCGTTCCATTTTTAGTAATGGCGTATTTTCTACTTGTCAAATGTCAAAGAATAAAAGCTTCAAAAGTGACAGCTACTGAAATAGCGGGCCATTCACAATAACACCTCTCATTGGAAAACCCTTTAGTACCTACACTGATTTCGGATAGTCGTATATCGCGCATCACATCCGCAAACAGTACAAGATCAATTGAAATTCAATGGGATATATATCAATGTCCAATTGTGCAATGGTACGCGGTTGTCCGTCAAAAAACTGATGAACAATGTGATTCAAGCGAAATACATATCATCAAGAGCAAATTCAAAGGAGAGGAAGTCCTTATCCAAGGAATTCCGATTAATCCAACTAATCTTCCATTCCAATTCAAGCGGATTCAGTTCGATTGGCTTTTGCGATGACAATCAATAAATATCAAGGCCAAACGTTGGAAATCTGTGGGATTAATCTCGAATTTCCCTGTTTTTCGCACGGTCAGCTGTACGTTGCCTGTTCGCGTGTTGGCAAACCGTCTTCGTTGTTTGTTTTTGCGCAGGAAAACAAATCAAAAAACATTGTCTTTCATATCGCTCTTTACTCATTTCGATTCCATTCAAATAAATCACATTAAAATTTGAACTATCTGTGTTTTATTATTACTCTGGCGTTAAATTGGGTCCGCTAGTGAGTTATAAAGTTACTTCATCAGAAAATTAATTAATTGATTGTGTAAATTTTCTAGAAAAATAATTTTTTAATTTCTCCTTATGAAGAACTTTTTTCGTTTATTTTCTCAGTCAATTTCACAAAATGTTTCAGTTTTGTTCTGTTTCGTGCTTTTAGGGACGCATTTTCTGGATAGGTATAACTGAGGCCAAGGGAAGAAGCCCTCAAATCGCATTTATACGCGAATTTTGAAACAAATCCGTCCGGCCGTCCGGATTAAATTGATTTCTCGAGTACCAAAATAATAGCTTTTCTTTCTTTATAATAGCTTATGAAAATTCAGACTCTACTGAATTCGTTTTGCGATGATATTGAAAAGTATCGTGTACGTTCCAAATCGATGTGACCCACTGGATGTTATCCTCTAGATCCTCGGTTCTTAAACTGTGTTTTCAGGGTTCCGTGACTTTCTTGAATTAAAAATAGGTAGTAAAACACAAAAATAATTTTTGTAAGTATGCATTTAGAAACATTTTTGCGCAAAAAATTGTTGACGATTATATTTTCATTTCATTGAAATTTCGTTTTGTCCCTGTGGGAACGGAACCTTAAAAAAACAAACAAAAATGATACAGGAACATTCACTTTCCAAAGAAATTTACGAGCAGCAATCCATGATGTTTGCACGCGTTTGAGTATACATAGTTCGCGCATAGCTTTTATGAGGTAGGTCTTACATCTTATCTTACAAAGAATGAACTTGACATAAAAATTCATGCGAGTGGGTATAGTTCATGCACAATTTTTGTAAAGTTTCTGCATAATATCTGAAAAAGAATAAAAATATAGTCCGAATGAAATCCAGCCTACGAGCTACGACACTTAAACATTTGTTTTTTGTTGTTTTTGACTAATATTGGAGATTGATTTTATTTGTTGAGACATCAGCATTTAGTGAATTTCATTTGTTTTTGTGTCCAATGTGGAATGAGTGAACTCGTGTACAAAAATATTAATACATTTGTTTTTTAATAGAACAATTTTTAACACGGGTTAAAGTACTTAAACCGGTCTACGAAGTGCAGTTTAAATTCAATCGGATCAAACGCTGACAAGGTTTAAAAACAGGTTTATTAACCTGCTTAAAGACTAAATATTATGGATTTGGGCTTAATTTTTTGGGTTAAACTCACTTAAACCCGGGTGTAAACTTTAATCCGTATTAACGCGAATGAATAATAACGCCGTAAGCATTCTGGAAAACGAGTCTCTTTTATATAGATCTGCAGAGTTCTTCTTCATGAAAACATGTTTTCGATTCTACATTATAAGAAACCTCTAAAATCCAAAAAAAAATGTTTCTTATATTCGAGTTGTTATGCGAACACGTACATAAGAAACAATGTTTCACGGTGTTTCCACATGCTTTTCTTATAAACGATGTGTTCTTATATGAGTGTATCTTATATCCGTCGTGGACGTACTGCAATTTTAGAAATTGCTGGTATGTATGAAAAAGATGAACTATATTATCCCAAGACGACGCAGCCGAGAACGATGAAGATGTGGCACGTCATGAATATGCAAATAACATATCTATTATTTGTTCCATATTGGTCCATATTTTGGTTTATTTATTTTACAAAATATGGTTTTCCACTAGCTCTAAATCTTTCGGCCAAAGACTTTCCGTAAACCGTAAACAAACAACTCTGAGAAAAAAATCTAGATTCTCGAATCTGAAAAGATAGCTTTTTTTGTACCAAACGAACGCAAAAAGTGATCTGGGTCCAGAAAAAGTGTTTTTTTTTTTGTAATCGAAATCGGCATAAGAGTTGGGGTTCCGAAATATATTTGGGCCTTCTTTAGGGTTCCGTAGCTTAAAAAGTTTAAGAACCGCTGCTCTAGATCTTGAATATAGATCATATGGGCAGGATTGTAAGACTTCATTTTTGAGTTCCGAATAATATCCGAATAATATCTTTATTTTATGCGTCAATATTTGAGGTATACTAGAAATATCACTAAATAGGTTTATTTCTCGTGGAGTTGCGTGTGCGGTTAAATTAGACAATATCCAGCAGGGTCTAGACTACAATGGTTGGGTCAAGTATATAATATCCAAGGGATGGTTAGTATAGTAAGCTATATATTGTATTACGTTCACAGTTGTTGATTTCAGCACTCAAAAATAAAACCGTATATCTCGTTTATTTGGGGGCACTCCCAATACACATGGCTCTAATCTACAACCTCCGATGGCACTTCCTCCCCTTTGTATCTCTATCGTATGTGCCACCTTAAAGGTTATTTCCATATTGAAAAGGAGTGGTTTTTCGATACAACTCGTACTTATGACGACGCCTGTTTTATGGATACACCATCTGATACCATTAGCTGGGGTGCGACAAAGCTTCGCAGCTGATTTATCTCAATTTTTAGTTTGGCAAAGGTCTTAGCAAAACAATCAGGGTTCAGTTGCTGCTGCTGGAGATTAGATAATCTCCAGGTCCATATTTTGTATTAATATACTTGTTTTTTAAGTGGAAATCTATCCTAATAACTATGCACTGTATTCTAAATGTGAGACCGATGTGACGAAGTTTTTATGTCTTTAATGACAGTTATGTATTTCAGACCACCCCGTAGTGAAAAAACTGGGATATTTGATGAGTACCTATGCTCGAAAATGCTCTAACAAAGTTTTCTCAATTTGTAATGTGATCATCTACATCGGCAGTCACCTAAGTTCCTCAATTGATTTCATGCAGAAATAATATTTGATGGCATTACTACTGTTGGGGATGCAGATAGATCAATCTAGGTAGTTCGCAAACCACTTTATTTTGTAACCGCCTAAGTACCAGCCATGTCTGATAAATATCCAAAAGTGTTATTGCTCTTATAAATCTTCTAAATTAAGCATGTCAGATTCGACATAAAACAGATGGTTCCTTCCATTTGGCCGAAAGGTAAAAATTTTACACAAGCGAATGGTTTTAAGAGTCCAAAGTATACCTCCTGAGCCAACTGTTTATTAAATTGCCTCAAATCTATGGTCCGCATAAGTTTGGCTCTGGGACGTATGGTGAATGTCGAACATTAAGCTTGTGATAGTTGAAGCGTTGCGTCGTCGCCTATATTAAAAAAACTATAATAAAATTACGACAAGATGGCCATATTTTGAGCTTAATCAGAAAGCTTCTGACAAAGTTTTAATCCTAGGTCCACACCATTTTCAGCATCATCAAAGGCTAAGCTTTCAGTTTTTGTTGTTAGACTTAAGGGGGTAAGGAAATTGCTTGAATTGCGGTGAACATAGTGAGATATATTTTAAGATGGCGGCTTGCATTACTCTATATTTAGATGAGCCGCAAAAGCAGAAAGGAAAAATTAAAATAAAAGTTGATGCAGTTGTTTCAATGAAAACGTCAGAATATATGCATTTGAGAATTTTTATAGATTTTTAGCCAATGCTTACCTACATAAGGTGGCGGAAAAGTCATCATTCATCAGTCATAACCCTATCGTATAAGATACTATAATTTTTTGCAAATATGAAGTAAACCGTTAAAAAAGTACACCTCACCAAGACATGAATCGCTATACTCTTAAAAAAATCGTCGATGGTCTTGGCGTAGCGTGAATTTTAGCTCTGATTTCTCGGTCATCCGATACCAACTGCGGGAATCCACTACGGCTTTAGCCACCTGCCTGTAAAAGTTTGGACAACACGAGATGCTGCCAGGTTTTCCCGGTCAGCCATTCTCCTGAGAATATAGCAGCTGTTGCTGAAGATGGCCCAGAGAACCCCAGAGTATCGACGTGCCACGCAATTTGGCATCAATCGTCGATCTTTACAGAGAATTATGGTGAAAGTCTGTAAGATGTTCCCTTACAAAGTGGTCACAGTGCATCATCTGTTTGCTGTTGAAATTCTGAAGGCTGCATTTCCGGCTCGTCCAATCTTACGTTTGAGCCATTTGCATTGGCCGGCACGATCGCCTGTTTTAATTGTTTTAGACTTATTTTTGTGTTTACTTTTTAAGTCACGAGTCTATATAAACAAGCCTAAAATTCTTGAAGCCCTCAAAGAGAATATCCGTCAAGAATGCGAGGACGAGGACGTATCACCGAAAGTTCTGGTAAAAGTGATGGAAAATACCATATATCGGGGCCGGATGTTCATCAATTCTGGCGCGGCCACTTAACCGATATAATTTTCTCGACTTAATAGAAACGAATTTACGACACAAAATAAACATAATCCAAAAGCAGAATCAAAGATTTTTATTCATAAAAAAGTACATTCAAAGAACAGCGGTTGACAACCTTTGTAGTTTGTACCACCTGTAATTCCCACTTGCACATGCAAAGCCATTCGTTCTAAGAGTATACTATACACCATGAGCACCTGTATTCGTAATTAAGGCACAAAAAATTGTATCTATCGGCAACTATAGGTCCTAACAACCACGTTAGAAAAATTTGATTTAGCTGACTAATGAAATTGGTATCAATGACACTCTATGGACACTCTATGGATTCGTTTCAGTCAGTCTCTTAGATCTTAGAAGATAACACTCCTATATTTTGATCTTACGGTGGATACTGGATATAACAACAGCCTTAAAAAAAACCTTCTTGAATGCACTAAGACTAACATTTTGTTTTGTTTTGATCGATGGAGAATTGTGATTGTCGATTGCGATCGATATTTGTCGATTTGACAGTCGCTTGTAGTCGATTACAAATGTCTGATCGATGCTTTCTCTTGGAAGTTAACAAATTTTGTGCGTACGAATAGCTAAAATCAATCGGCGCAATCGACAATAACTGTCGTGACGATCGCTGATCGACAATCACAATAAGGGCCTTAATCCGTACCCGGTATGGACTACTGATTAATAAATACACTCTAGCTTTTGCCCGCAGCTTCGCTCGTGCAGTTCTCAGGATTTGGTACACAGAGATTCCTTCACTGTCAGTTAGGTGCCACTTTCATATTTATATATCGCGCAGGAAACCTACCTAAGAAAGTATCTAAGGAGCAATTAGTAGATATCTCTGAAAAATATGTTTAAAGCTCTATTGGATAAAACAGTTCAACAATTTTATGATCAATAATTGTTGGTGAAGCGCTGGCATCTCAACACAGATCATACTTTGCAGTATAGGAGACTGAGCCACACGGATATGATGAGCACCATCTTTAGATCTTTAGACCAAGGGGAAACTATTACCCTGCAACATAATCTTCTACGCAACATAATGCAACCAAAAAGATCGTGAGGATGTGTATATAGGACTTTCTAGCAGTATGACTTCATTCCTACAGAATTCCGCTTGAATATCTTTGGAGTTGGATGAATCGATAAGCATATTCAACGGCGACAGAGGTTGGGACGCATTACAAAGTTTCAAATTGATACGACGAACGGTTCGTGAGTTAAGAAAAGGGCCCCTTAAAAGCGGTCATCGCCAATAACTCGGGCCCCAAGCAAAATTTCCAAAATCGGACAGATTAATTATCTTTATTTCTTATAAAAAAGTACACAAACCAACTCTGAAGTCAATCGGATGAAAAATAAAAATGTTCCCATACAAACGTTGACCCCCTTTATACCCCTTTAAGGGTTAAATTTACAAAATCGGAGAAAGCAATTTTCTTTAATTTTCATAGAGAGTAAACAAACCAAGTTTGAAGGCGAGCGGATGAAAAATAAAAATGTTCTCATACAAATGTTGCCCCCCTTTTACCCCTCTAGGGGTTAAATTTCAAAAAATCCTTTCTTATTCCTTGTATACGTCATAAAGGGAACCTCTCTGAACAAAGCCTGCGAAACTCTAAATCTAAAGCAATAATTATTTGCAAAACTAGTTCACCCAAAACGTCCCCACAGACTAGGTGCTCATTTGATCGATTTAATTTCTTACCCACTGTACAGCACTGTCAACTCTGACTATGCCCGCATAAGCCTGACGAAAAATAATCCAATAGCATGTCCCAACTTGGGGAATTCCAATTTAAAGGAAAGAAAAAAAAAAAGAACAACAAACTTGACAATAAAAACAACAATATCCATATAAATAGCTGCTGCAGATCTATATCCATTTCTAGCCTATAATATGGCCCTCATCCCCCACCCCCCAACCCCCCCTCCAATGATTTTGCTATTGTGTACATGTACACCTAGAAATGAAGCCTTTCTAGTACAGCTGTCCTTATTCCCTTCCACTGCTCTGCTGTACTTAAGCATCAGCATAAAATGGTAACAGCAGTAGCACAGCAGCAACAGCAAACAATAAAGCAAAATCACAAAACACACACGTTCTCTCTCTCTCTCTCGCTTGTGTATGCCAAACTGCCAACTGCCAGTGCCATTTGAATTTGAAGGCGAAAGGAAGAGCGAAATTTTTTTCTTTTATTGATTCAATGCGCGCGCACTGCTTTGATTTCTGCAAGGATATATTATTCTCAGATATATAGTATTCGGAAAGTTGGATATCTTCCACCGCACCGCAGACCAATAGTGTTCTAAAATATTTTTTTGCAATAACACGAGGATTTCTCCCCTAAAACAAAAAGGCACAAAATCACAGTTATCATGTGAAAAAAATCACTTGAAAAATTCGAAAAACACTCTTTTCTGTGTGCTTTCTGTGTTTTGTGTGGTGTTGTTCATCTGAAAACAGGATAAAGAATTTTCCTAATTTTTTTTTTTTGTCTTTCTGTTCAGAAATATGTGTCTTGCCTTACGTATGTGTAGCATTATTTGTATTCGCGAACAAAGATTGTGATTGTCATATCGATTGGTGGTGTGCATGGAAAATAGTTAATGTCCTTTTTTTTTCCTTCTAATTTTCAAACAAAAAGTTACTTCCAATAAGGGTTACAAGAAAAAATAATATATTTCCGTGATTGATTCTGCGACACACACACACACAAACATATACGCACCATCGTACACACACTTTGTGTTGCATAACCAAAGAAAGAGGAAAGAAAAATGTTTTCCAAACTCCAGCAACATCCGATGGACTTGTAAAAACCAATTTGCTTAGTGAAGTTTTTTTTTTGTCTACAAAATTCCCTTTAAATCAGCAAATTCAGCAATCATTCAGCACAATTGAAATATCACACCCACAACGGAGGAAGGAGTGGTGATTGCTAAACGAAGGACGAAGGACGAAGCGCGTAGGCTATGGGTAAGAAAAAGGTGCCCAGTGAGGATTTGATTGTCCCCCCACAGGACAATCGCATATGTGGCACAATATGCATCTGCCAGATGACGCTTGTGCTCAGCTCTGTCGCATTGGTATATTTGACAGTTGCCATTTACATGCCGTCGACCAGGGCTTTCAAAAGCGGTATTGACACCACCCCGGTCATGTGCACAACGACACGTGCTGTCAACAAGGACAACTGCGAATGGGGTTCGTGCGGAGAATGGTGTCTCAGCAAGACATCTGGCGCCTGTATACAAATTTATGTCAATCTGCGGAACAACGGCACCAACCTGACCTTCCAGAACTGCACGAATTCAGCGAACAAAACATGCTACGGCATCGATCAGGAACGAGCCGATAAGGCGCGCTGCATCAACGATGAGTGTAAAAATCTGACGGGAACGTTCAACTGCACAGCAGGACAGTGCCTCAATATAACCGATGCCTTCGAGTGTGTGTTCAGAAACAGTGACCAACCGTTAAAGTGTTCAGGGCGAAGGGGTAAAATCAACTGCATGGACATAAGCGGGTTGTTCTCGTGCAATCGCGGCACCTGTCGCAAAATACGCACGCCCTATAACTGTGATCGTAGATGTGTCGACATCCCGACCAGAAACAAGAACGTTGTGATACTCAGCGGCGACAAGGTGTACCTGTCGCAGTGTCAGAACGCGATAAACTCGGAAACGGAAGAGGAAGTGTGGAACGAATCGGCGGACAATGTGGTGATGGCGTCGTGTTACTTCATCAAAAACACCTCGGATCGGGTCGAGGCGGTAGACTGCATTAACGGATCGGTGCTGGAAAATAACATGCTGACGGATTTGACGAACTTCACATATCTCAGCTATCTGCATATTGCAGTGTCAACGCCGATCCCCGAGATCGCCCCACCCGACGTCGATCTCACCATCTCGAACGAGTCCCGGCTAATGATCAACCTGGAGGGTTGTGTCAACACCCTCATGGATGAGTGCAAGGATTTCTTGAAGGATTTCGGCCGCGATGGCAGCGATCATAATGCACGTGCTCGATTCCCGTGCTTCTATGCCCCGACCAAGAAGGAAATTGTTGTCGCACGCTTCGACCTGGAGGTGACATACCGGCAATTTGTTGTCGCATCGATTGTACCCTCTGTGCTGTTTGTGGTTTCGTGCTTAATACTGCTTCTGTGTCAGAAGACCGTCTATGTGGGAGACGATGCGAAGATGCGCTTCAAGGGATGTGTCGATACCGACACAATTTTGGCAAAGAACAACATGGGTTCACAGAACAACTTGGGCGACACCGGCGGAGGAGGAGGCGATGAGGTTATGGCACTATGAGATCCGTCACGTAAGAAGTTCTATGTATATAATATATGTAATCTTCTGCTCATTTAGTATGCTAAGCTATAAAGGGGCCGCTGGTTTGTGTTTTTCTCTAAACGTATCTCTTATCTGCTTTCAGTTGGAGCGGAGTTTCATTGAAAAATTGTGTTGAGTTGTGTGCTCAGGATTACATGTGCTTTCTATCGCTCTCTCGAACATGTATCTATATGAACAGTTAACTGTATAATAATGTCAATAGGGCGTGATTGTTCTTTAAAAAAAATATATATGTGTACATAGTTAAATCCACTGTCGTGCTCATTAGTAACAAGTTAGATTTAGATACATTTATAATTACAATCATTCGTTGACATATACACTCGTAGGTGGTGTAGCTTTAATGCTTGTAAATAACGGGAGTGAGTTGTTGTTTTGTGTTTCATCAATGCTACGATGTTTTGTCATTAATTGGTGTAAATAGTTTTTTTTTTGTCAAAAGTAGGTACCTATATGCACAACTTTTAGTTTTGTGGTGGTTCGTGTGGTGGATAGCGTGACTGCAGTGCCTAAATCGATTAAAGTGGGGGATGTCACGACTTGGTGGAATTATGGTTGATTACTGTAATATTTGTATGGTTTTTTTTTTTTTATTATACATAGGTATATGTTTTAAATGATTCACATAGTTTCGTTTCATTGGATTTGGGTATTTAATGCTTAACATGAGATTGAGTACAAGGCTTACGTAGGTCTTATTAAAAATCCCTAGATTGTAGATCACGTTTGTGTCATCGGGACCCATGTTCACAATAATCGGGAGCATATCTTTTACAAAATTCGCACAAAAAGTACGAACAAAATGTGAGCTTTCATTTTTAGAAATGCGAGTTTTTTGTGGAGAGTTGCCGAGACTTTCGTAGAAAGGTTTATTTTCATTCAATGGAAGCAGCTAAGAAAATGTATGAATATTTTAGCTAACACTTTGAACATGCCGTCGGAGGTAGAGGCTTAGATTTTTTCGGTTACCCTTCGATTTGTTTTTCAAAGAAGGCAAACCGCGACCTCTTTTTCGGTACCAAGCAGTAGGGTGGAGGGCTTCAATTAAGTTATTCTACTCAGCACCAAGCTCTGTCTTGTGGATATACTTAAACGGGGGCAGACTGCTACGGTTACCCTCCATTCTTTTAAGGACCATTCACATGGGAGCGAAAGAGCGAATTGATGAAATGCGAACAAATAACCTTTTATGCATTAATAAACAGAAAATTGCACATTTCACTACTCCAAGATGAGGATAATTAATTATTCCATCAAAATTTATTAAGAAAACAAGTTTATTAACAGTTTAAATAACGAAATTTCGAAATCCAAATTTTTTGCCGCGAACGAAAACAACCTGGCGCGAATTGTCAGTCTATTCACAATCCACATCATTTAAATCGCGTTCCACAAAGTAGCGAATAAAAAATTCGTTCGAACTTAACCTTATTCCAAGAGGAGGATGGCTTGGAATAATAAAATGTAGAATTTTCTGTTTATAAATGCATAAAAAGTGGTTTATTCGCATTTCATCAATTCGTTCGTTCGCTCCCATTTGAATGGTCCCTTACAGTAGACAATCCGTCCATTGGCTTTTGGTCAAGCAGCAAAGCGGAGACTCAAAAAAATGGCCGTGTAATCGTAGCTTTATACCTACCTACCTTACTGTAGCTAAATTCAGAAAAGTCAAAATTTCTTATGACTCAAGATATTCCGCCATAAATTAAGAATACAGATTAAATGGGAGAAAGCAAGGAGTGACGAAGTTTCTCACTTAAATTGAGGAGCGGTTCCAGACGGTATTTATGGTGCGCTATTTTTGCAACGAAAAACTAAAACCCACTGAATGTATGTCGAACAAAATTCCTAGGCCATCCGTTTCAAATGCCATTTATGTTCATCTTTTACAGTTAAAAACAACTGTCACACAAACTCCATTTGTCTGCTAAGTTTACACACAAAAGTGAGTATAGCATTTTAATGGAAACCATTTAACAACTATCACACAACAAACGCTGTCAAGGCTGCAACATTTAAACCATTAAAGCGAACAATATTAATTGTTCATGATTACTCAACCCAATTATTTATTTACAAGTCAGTTCCAGTTGTAAAGTGGGAATGGAAATGAATTAAATTCCAATGGTATGTTTGCAGTTATCTAGAAAAAGTGAATTATGGGTCACGCAATAGTTGCCAGGAATTTTCAAACAAAAGGTCATTTAACTCAGAAGTGACTTCATTTTAGACTGATGGGTAAATAATTAAGGGGTGCAATCCGTCACAGCAGGAAACATTGGTCAAGACATCGTTGGCAACGTTGTAACAACAAAGCTGCAGATATTCTCTATTCGTTGTCAAAATAAATGTCAAACGGATGTAGATATGA
Source organism: Cheilosia soror (assembly GCA_949372485.1). Taxonomy (NCBI): domain Eukaryota; kingdom Metazoa; phylum Arthropoda; class Insecta; order Diptera; family Syrphidae; genus Cheilosia; species Cheilosia soror. Next base: position 33,775,126 of record OX443561.1, on the reverse strand, counting down.
TCTAAAGTCGAAAAAAATTACATTATTAATTTATATGTGAATTAAAGGCCTATGGTGAAATAGGGGGCTTTGTCATACCCTCGGATGTAGATAGTATACCTACATCAGTTGACTAAATTTCAATGTTAAAACTGCCATAAATAAGAATCTATAGAATTTATAGCGTCTTAACGTTTTCTTTGTATAGGATGATTTTAACAAAATTAATAAATGGCGCAACAGGTTCGTCTAGGCACCCTAGGCCTAGCTTATCACAACCATTCGATTGTGTGAGTTTTTATTTTATGAATTGAAAGGACCCACAATTTTATGTCGAGTACGAACAGCTGAATTGAGAAAATTTGTATGATATTTAGGCGGCTCTCAGATTGAAGCAACAAGCAATAAGCAACTAAGCAACTGTCAATGAGCAATACGAAATTTTATTTTAACCTATTCTCACATCGAAGCAACATATTGCCTGAAATTTTTAGCTATCAGTGATATTTTTGCACAACTTTAACGAATATTTTTGTAGAAAACAAGATCGTCCGACATATTTTCCAAAACTTTAGTCGGCTCTCACACTAAGGCAACAATCAATAAGCAACTGGCAATAGGAAACACGCAATATTACCGCTTACAGTTATTTTAATGTTGCGCCCCCCCATAATCCAGTGGCAATCGTGCGGCCTATACTCACATATGGCAGCGTAGTCTGGTGGCAAGCCGCGGGCAAGGCGACCAATCTCAATTCAATGACAAAATTACAAAGACTAGCATGTATAGGGGAAACCAGTGCGATAAGAAACACACCTACGGCTAGACTGGAGGCAATTCTTAATCTGACTCCTCTAGACCTATACATGGAGGAATCTGCTCCCAAAAGTGCCTTAAACCGTACGAGTTCCAGGTACCAGTTTGACTAATCCCAAACTGGTACTTGGAACCGGTGCAACTTTGGTCACGCACAGATTCTACGGAAATACATTGTCACTTCTGACTATATAATCCCACATCTAAACTTTGATAGACCATTCCCCTGCTCGTTCCCGAGCAAAGATGAATGAAACACAGACGAAACCATAAAGAGGAAATCGATATCCATCTGCGCAGATGGATCGAAGATGGAATGTGGAATCGGTGCCGGCATCTTCTCGGAGGAATTAAATATACACTGCTCAATCAGGCTTCCTGAAAACAGCATTGTCTTCCAAGCAGAGGTTCTGGCAATAGCGGAAGCGGCCCATTTTATCATTTTCATTGTCAGCCAGGCGGCTATTAAAGCAGTTTCTGCTATTGAAATAAAATCAAAGTTAGTTCATCGCTGCCACGAAGATCTAAAGGTTCTCTGCTCGCAGCACTCCACGGTCCTCTGCTAGGTCTCTGGTCACAGTAACAAAGCCGGCAATGAGAGGGCCGACGAACTAGCGAGAAAAGTGTAATAGGCCTATTGGGGATGAATAGAGGGAGCTAGGAGTAGAAAAATGACAGGAAGCAAGGATGAGGACGGGACCTTAGGATGGGATGTGAAAAGAAAGGGAAAGAGTGCCGAGTGTGAGGAGCGTGGCATGCTTGTATAGCACGGCTGTGCTCGCCGAAATGGGGTGGTTCTTGTCCCCACACCTCGACCTAACCTACCACAAAAACACATATCATGCCAAGACAAGGTACATACATCTTACCTTCACCAAAGCGGACGGAACTTCACCACATCGAGGGGCGCTGTTGCTGGAATTCAGCGCTGGCCATTTCCCTCCCCACCTGGAAATCCGGTGGCCATATTTTCTGGGATTTCCCCAAATATGCGGAAGCTGTCAATAGGTCAGACCATTTCACCAGCAGATTGGTGTCAGCTCACCCTTTGCACCCCCTAAAAGGCATAATACCTACAACCCCATCAAACGCTCATTTGTTTGAATGAAACCATTTCTTTCATCTTAGGGCGTGACTCATAATTTATTACTGGATAATTAAATAAATAAATAATTGATATACGGAATAAATAAGTCAACTAAAAAATATAAGTAATGCATACACCTATTCATGAATAATTTACAAAAAAATCTAAAACTAACTATGGTGTATCAACAATGAATGAATACTTAACTAACAAAAACAATACAAAAAAACAACAACATAAATTCGGTTTTCAAAAAAAAACATACTCTTAGGTGCGATTCTTAGCGATGCCTACCTATATGGAGCTCGATTTAGGTTATGGCTAATTGAGGACCTTTCAGACAAAAAAAATTTAAATAAATCGAAAACAGAATCTATTACACTTGGATCGTACCTTACACTTAAATACATGCACTAAACAATACTGAAAATAATTAAATAATATGTCACGCCGCAAAAAAAACGATAAATATAACAAAAAAAATTAGAAGACTAAATTTCCCTTATGCTGGCATAATTTTAGGCGCCAGGAGTAATATATATCACGATTTCGTTCGCGGTGTATATAAAGTTATATACTATCTCTTACGGATATAAAAATGTGTATACACAAATACTAACTCTAAGGATATAGCTTTATCTAAAGTTTGCCGTTTACTAGAGCTTGGCTTTTGTAACTTTTCTATGTTTTTTCTTATTTCGTTGTTCTGGTGTTGTATCAGACGTGTTATTTTTTTCTCTGTAAACTTCCACAACAATAGTATCTAATGTGTTGGAGTGTGTCGATAGGCAAAATATATATGGATGTATTCTTCTAGCGGCATAGATATGGGCTCCGCTGGTTCGAAAAGAATACAATTTTATGGCCTGGACATCGGCAGCTTAACTCCACTCTGCACTTTTTTCTGATGGTGACCACTACTGCTAATGTATAGATGCAATCAGTGGCCACCATAATGCACTACGAAAAACGTATTTTTCATCACCATTTACACCCAAATTAGAATAAAACTCACCTCAAACTTTATTTTACAAATACTTATAAGAGATCATGTGTGATATCCTTCAAGCAAACTATACTAAACTCTTATGTTAAATAAATATTCTATTTTTATCACACGCGTTCAAGCCTTGTTGCCTAGTCAACGTTTCTTTTCGAATTGAAACGCTCGTTGCTGCTCACAAAAAAAATCCCGCAACATTACCCTACTGTTCCCAAAAGTGCTGTTCCCTTCATCATCCGATATAGCCGCTATTGAGTGAAAATCTTTATTTTAACCTTTCCTTAATGACGTACATTCGAATATTCATTATCCCATCGAACCATCGATGGTTCGGGTCTTCGGTTGTTGTTGACATTTACGAATGCAACGATGTCAAACACAGCTCGGGACAGTGAAGCTCATACAAACAAAACATTTTATGACAAATTACTGACAGAAATAAAAACATTAAACACCTCAACTGAAACGTCATTCGAATGGCAAGATTGTAGCAAATTGCATTTATACGCTGCCGTTACAAAAGGGTCTGCAATGGATCATGATCTAGCACTGCAGTCGATTAAGTCACCACTCTGAGGCTGCGGAGAAGAAGAGGTTCATAAGGACCCACTAAACTTCCTCTGTCACTGCCCGAGCCTCTGTCACTTGAGGAACAGAACACTTGGAAGTCATTACTTCCATTACCTACAAGAACTTTCTGATATCTCACTTTCTATTTTTACATGTTTTTGAGGATATCAGGATGGCTGAACAGCGTCGAGTAATCGCTAGAAGAAGAGACATGAGGCTAACCATCCCAACATCACCGGTTTATTCCCATCAAAAAGGGCATCACAATGGCTCCACAAGGACCTAAGTGTGGCACAGCAGGACATACCCTGCTCTGTCAACCCGTTAACCTAATCTAACCTAACCATATCACCTGTCAACATTTTATGAACTGAAAATTTATCAGATAAGTGCGATCAATTTGTAGAATTGTCACCTGCCAATGTTTATGAAATAGGGCCAAGAAAAACACTTCATATATGTATCTATATAACAGAAAGATGAATATTTATCAGATAATATTTTTTAAAGATTTAAACGAAAGTTAGCTAATTATGTAATAGCCTAAAGTAACTCTCATTGCGAAAAAGAGAAAGTTTCGTGCGACGCAGTAGTGAACAATATTTGCCTATTTTTTTAAATTATGAAAAGGTCGTCTTAATTTTATAAATTACTGAAATTGATATTCTAAAACTAGTATTCCAGAATACTATTATTTTATTAAATTTTACTCAATTAAACAAAAAACAATTTCCCATCAAAGTTTACTATGCCTTTAAAACGGGTTAAATTGAAAAAATCAAAATATCCATCACTATATAAAATTTCTGTGGTAAGCACTAAGCAGTGAGAAAAGTACAGGCTTTTCTCAAGAGAGTAAAGGGGTCACACCTGTCGAACAATTTCCTTTTTCTAACGATCGATGTGCGGTTTATTGTCGTAAACTAGAGATTTCACATTTTTGCATGAAATCGATAGAACTGAAAGCACACAAAACAGTGACTTTTACTGGGTGTAACGGCCGATGTATCTTAAGAAAAGTTTCTGGATTTCTTTCACAAATACTTTGACAATTTATGTAGCCTTTAAATCAAAAATTAACCTCTCTGAATACAACTGTGTGGAACAAGTGGAATATTGTTTTCAGTCCATTCATCAAAGGAAGGATGCACAAAATAATCACTCGCCTTCAATTTTTGCACAAGATTGGATGTTGTAACCTTTTTTTTTTTTTTTTTTTTCTTTTGTCGGAGGTTGTTACTATCCGATGGAGCACTCAGACACAACTACTGGTCCATTGTACTGCCAAACAGACACCTTACATTGCTGTACTTAGTTTTCCCGTCTTTCGAAGAAAGATGAGAAGGAGCTTCAGTGATGAAGAGCTTAGATGTTCGGCACTCACCACGTCAGCCCCAAAGATCCGCCACCTGATGCGAGCAAAGGCAGGACAACTACAGAGGAAGTGCTCCGCTGTATCGTCATCCTCTCCACAAGCAGGACAGATGGTGGTGTTGCTCAAGCCCAACACATTTAAATGTTTGGCAAAAGCTTGGTGGCCCGAAAGAACGCCCACAAGAAGTCTGCAGTCGATTCTCCTGAGAGACAGAAGGAAAGACGAGGACCTCCTGCAGATGTCCGGACGCAGTCGTTTGGTCTGTCTACACCCAGCACAGTCACGCCAACGACGCTCGTGCTCACGAGAAACCCAAGTATCAATGGATGACCTAACCACAGATGCAGGCAAACCCAACGCAGGTTCAGGTCCTAAGAAATCTTCTTCTGAACCCAACCTGGCCAGCTCATCAGCGATCTCGTTTCCCTGGATACCAGTGTGACCTGGGACCCAAACAAGTTTGACCGTGTTTAGCCTACCGACCAAGTTCAGAGAAAGCTTGAGTTCGAGCACTAACTTGGACGAGGTAAGAGGGTTGAGCAGCGCTTTTAAAGCAGCTTGGCTATCACTACAAACGCATGTGCTTCTAGCCCTCCACCTGTTTGTCACAATATAGCGCATAGCCATAAGGATAGCGAAAATCTCCGCCTGGAAGACAGTCGCATGGTTACCCAAGGGGTAGTGTAGTCTAATGTTCTCGCTTTCCACGAAGACTCCAGAACCAGACCCCTGTCTGGTTTTTGAGCCATCCGTGAAAACACGATGGCATTCCTTCCCTGGCTCTGAGTCTGGCAAAAGCCATTCAGTTGCCTGAGGAAAGTTGACGTGGTAGTTTTGTCGCAGTAGGATTTCTGGTGTCATTGCGTCAGACGGCATATCCATAAGACAGGGGTCAAAGGATAATTCTCGCACAAGTTCATCAAAACTCCAATGCGCGTGGTACCAAAAGCCACCTCTCTTTAACCGGGAGATGGTTTTCAGCGTACACCCCATGATAAAAATATCAAGGGGGGGGAGGTTCATCAAAGCATCTAGAGCAGAGCCCGGAGTGCTGGGGAAGGCCCCTGTGCAGCCAAGGCAAACCGTTCTTTGGAGTTTGGCGAAAGAGGCCATAACACGTTTCCGCGAAAGCCTGTTCCACCACACAACCGATGCATATGAGAGAAGTGGTCTTACCATTGCCGTATAGATCCATATAGGACCCTTTTAGGAGATAAGCCCCATGTCTTCCCAAAAGCGCCTTTGCACTGCCAGAAAGTCGACAGCGCTTTATCGGTTTTTGATTCAACATGCTTGGACCAAAGAAGTTTTCTATCGAGGATTACTCCCAGATATTTGACTTCATCAGAAATCGGAATAGTGACACCTTTTAGCACAAGTTGAGACAGACCAGTGATATTCCTCCTTCTCGTGAAGAGAACAACCGTAGTTTTAAGAGGGTTCACTGAAAGCCCATTCATTGTGCACCAGTCATCGATCAAACCCAAGGATCTCTGCGCCAGAGAGCAGACAGTCCCAAGGTCTGAACCGACAGACAGAACGGCGACATCGTCCGCGTATGCTTGTGTATAGGTTCCAGGAAGATTGAGAGTCGTCAGCAGAGAGTCTACTACCATGCACCATAAGAGGGGAGACAAAACACCACCTTGAGGGCAGCCCCTGTTTACCCCTGTCATGACGCATTTGCCACAATCCGCTTCGGCAATCAACGTTCTGTGCATTAGCATTGCTTTAATCCACAACACCAACGTTTCATCTATACCGTGATGTCTGGCTGCATTACACATGCTATCAAAGGTCGCATTATCAAAAGCACCCTCAATATCGACGAAAATACCCAACGCGTACTCCTTCCGATCTAGAGCACTTTCGATCCTACCAACGAGGTTCTGAAGCGCAGTTTCACAGGATTTTCCGCGTTGATAAGCATGTTGCGTCTCAGAAAGAGGATGCAATCGAAGAGCAACATTGCGCATGTGCAGCTCAACCAGTCTCTCCAAGCTTTTCAGCAAGAAGGAAGACAGACTTATGGGTCTGAAACTTTTGGCGAGAGTATAGTCAGTCTTACCGATTTTTGGTATGAACACGACTTTAACCATACGCCAAAGGGAAGGTATGTAGGCCAAGGCCAAGCTAGCGGTGAAAATTCTTTTCAACGTCGGCATCAGCTGACTAAAACCTTGTTTCAGCATAGCCGGGTAAATTCCATCCGGACCAGGTGACTTGAAACTGTCAAACGATGCAATTGCATATTTGATAGCGTCATCAGTCACCACTCTGGATGCAATATACCAGCTACGCCGCGTGGAGTTTGTCAGTTCCGTAGTGGCCACCGTTGCCGGTACCACTGAAGAACGCGTAGTGATCTGATTTCCCGGGAAGTGAGTCTCCAGCAGAAGACTAAAAGTCTCCGCCTTTGTCTCAGTGTAGGTGCCATCAGAATTTTGGAGCGATTCCAGTTTGCTTGGTCCGTCCCTTTTGAGGACTTTAACAAGCCTACTGGTTGCACTTAGTGATTCGACCTCCTCACAAAATTTCCTATAAGAGTCATTTTTCGATTTTCGAATAAGTCTCTTAAATTCTTTTTGCTTCGATCGATAGAGATTCCAGTCTTCCTCCAAGTTGGTTTTTAAAGACCGATTTAGAAGCTTCCTGGTTTCTCTACGAATACACTGTAGTTCGGTATTCCACCAAGGTACCGGTTTTCTACAGGAGTTTTTTGTAACCGGACACGCTTGTTCAAAACAACGGATAAGGACGCTGTTCAGCTCCTGAGCAGACCTCTCTACCCTTTGTATTGATCTTAATTTAAGTGGAACTTTAACAGAGTTGCCAAGTTCCTCCCTAAACCGTGCCCAGTTCGTTTTTCTCGGATTTCTCCTCTCTTGCGAAGGCGAAACTTCACAGTAGATTTGAAATTCGATGTATCGATGATCTGACAAAGTGCTATCTGGCGATACCCTCCAATTTTTGATAGACTTGGAGTGCCTGTTGGACAGAGTAATATCAATTACTTGCTGTCTCCTGGCTGTAACAAATGTAGGTCGACAACCCACATTGTTGATGGTGATGTCAGACGAGAGGATGAAGTCCAGAAGACGATCTCCACGTATATTACATTTGCTGCTGCCCCAAACAGTGTTTTGGGCATTAGCGTCGCAACATAGGATAAGACCAATCTTTTTAGACTCGCAGTACTCTATGAGCTCAACAACTGCCTTTGGTGGTGGAGGAGTTAGAGAGTCATAGGGAAAGTAAGCCGATGCAACAACAAAGGTTTCCCAGTTGCCGTTTGCATGGTAAGTGATATGTGCAGCAACCAAATCTTGGCCACAGAACCGTTCGATTTTAACTGCCGTGAGGGATTTCGATACAACAAGACATGTCCTAGGTCTCTCGGACAGTTTGTCGTAAAGAACGTGGTGAGAACCGCTCAATTCACTCAGGCCACAGATGCAATTTTTCCACACCCATGGTTCCTGGATGGATGTTATGCGGTTTTTTGTCCTACTGACAGCAAGTCTCCTACTTAGAAGAGCGGTAGCAGCCTTGCAGTGCTGTAGATTAATCTGAGTAAACAAAATGGATGTAAACTCTGGGTTTCGACCACTATTTGCACTACTTAGCATTGAAATGGAAAGGAATCCTGCCAAGATGCAGATAGGGTCGCATGTCGTACCTAGACTTAATGATCTCAACAGAAGCCCTGTCTATGCCCACAACCAGAGAGCTACCATCTTCGTTGTGACGGTTTTTACTCTGTCTGTGAGAACGGACAATCCAGGCTTTTGTGTCAAGATCAGGATTCTGGGCGTGCAAACGCTTTAGCACATCCGCCGATTTCTCTAGTTTCCAAGGGATCCAGCAGACAGCTCGCGTGAGCTTGGGTGGTTTGTAGACCTCAAAAGTTGTGGTCCCGTGAGGAGGGATCTTCGGCACCATACTGCTGACCCATTCCGAGGTTTGCTGCGAGGAGGTCTTCACCATGAAGGTTCCGTCCTTGAACTCACATCCCTCAACCTGGATACAGGCATTTGTTGCCGTGGCAAGCTCCAAAAGATGGGCTTTGCAGTGTTTGCACTCTGCATCGCTCATGCTATTGTCATTGCCTGCTTTCCCTATACGAACTGCCAAAGAGGAGACAGCGGCATCCTTATAAGACGGCCTCTTATCTCGCACCTCAGCTGTTCTGCGTTCAAAATATTCTCTCCGACCGTCAGAGCCATCCGCGACGACAAAGTTCTGTCCGCTGGTACTGCAACCTGAGTTGATTTCAGCACCTGCATTCGTTACCAGTGCACGGGCAGCTCCAACGATTGAAGAGCATGTTGTAACCTTGAAACCAAGATCTTTTAGCAAAATCTTAAATAAAGTATAATATGTCCATTGTCCACCCAACCAAAGCTCCAACTGCTGTGCACTGTGTAGAATCGACGTCCTCCTTAACACTATGCTTCGCAGTAGGAACAAGTTTATTTTGTGCGGTGTACTACAAACAACATCTCTGTAGAGATGAATACAACCATCCATGGTTTTTAAAATCAAGTCACTCACTCGAATGGACGATTATGTCGATCGTAAATTCGACATAGCCCGCCGTAGGGTTGGAATTTAACCACGATTTTCGTATTAAAATTTGAATAATTTACAAGCGTTCTTGCGGCGTTAATCTTATCATAATAAAATGGCAAAACTTATCTGTCAAATTGACAGTCACTAGATAAATCTGGGCAATTCAAAAACCAAACAACTAAAAAATAACTTGGCCACATTCCATTGACCGGTAGATGTCTAGCACATAATATCTCTGATAGTCGAACGCTGCCGCTAGATCTATGGCCCCAGCGTCAAAATGACATTTGAATTTGATTATTTCGTGACAATTTTAAGATTGGGCGTATAAAATCATTTAAAAAAGATTGCAAACAAAATGGAATAATGCATTTTTAATTTATTTACCTTATTTCCAATTTGACTTTTATATACACTTACACTTTTGCTTGTTTTTTATTAAATTCATTTTAGAGTTCAAATGGGTTTGTTTTGGCAGATCTTTATTTTTTCAATCTAGCAGTTAATTTTGTGCTAGAATGAAACATTTTCCTAAAAAGGATATTTCACAATATTGTGCTCTAGACCTCTAGCGCAAATGCTGAAATATCAGTTTTTTTTGTATAGAGTTTGCACATGCCGCTAGTCATCTAACTTAACTTGACAAGATTTAACGTAGTTTAATTTTTAAATGCCGAAGCTAAAATAAAGTTTATAAACTTTTGTGTATATAGGGCGTTGAATGACTTGTGTCCAAATATAAAAATTCCTTAGTCTGTGAGTCATTACTGTAGCTAAAAAAAAAATATTATTTTCGTAATCATAATATAAATGTTTTACAAAATTCAAAAATATATTACACTATATAAAAAACATTCCTAAAGCTATATCTATTTGCACAAACCAATATACGTAGCTATTGCAATTATTTTATTAAATTTCTTTACAGAAATCAAAAAGATCCTAATAAAATAATATTTCTCTTACAGGCATTCCTCTGCTTCAAGAAGACAGCCCTGTTCACCAGCCTGGAGTTTTTGCATTGCAATAAACAAATTATCCAAACTAATTTGTTTTTAAGTCTCTCTATTAATATCAAATCTTTATTGGTTTGTTGTCGTTCGATTTATTATTTTCAATGCCTTTTTCGAAATACTTTTTGCTGTAATTTGAATACTAAAGTGTAAATATTTGCAACATATATATATAAATTATATATTTCAAAGACAATATTAGTAATAATATTTTTTAGTGAAACGTCAATGCTTAAGTAAACAAATTTTTGCAAACAAATTTAATTAAGCCATCAATTAAGAAAACACTCTAAGAGCAAACATTTTCAACTAATTCTTATATAATATATTATATTGAAATCTTCCATACTACTTTGTTTTTCTTTTTCTTAATATTGTAAAGAAGAAGATTTTTTTAATTTTAATTTAACAAAGATATATGTATATTTTATTCATTGATTGATTTAACAACAACAAAATCAAAGGCCAATCGATTTGGAGGGATGCGTGATAATATAAAAATAAACCCACTAAAAATAAAACAAAATAAAATTTATTAGAAAAGAAACAAAAAAAAAAATCAAATTAGAAAATTGTATATGATATTCGAAATCATAAATACATAATATTCAGCTCATATAGCAAAAAAACAAAACAAAAAACAATACAGAACGTCAGAGATAGTAACAAAAAGTATATAACTTAAAGAAACTCAACATATTTATCTAATATTTCGGTATAATCACAAAGGAAACAAAATTTCAAAAATAAATAAAAAAAAATTCAAGAAAATATTTATCAAAACATATTTCGCATATACTGAAAACCATAAAAGTAACAAAAAACAATACCTTTGACGCAATTAACTATTTTTAATATATATATTTTTTTTTAATTTGTCGGAAACAAAATTCATATCGAAAAAGTTATATCGCAATATAGAAATCGCATGTTCTAAAAAATAAAAATTTAAATCAACAACAATTCAAACATTAGCATTTAAGTATTTTTTGGTAAAAAAAAAAAAACAAATAAAAAAATAAAAAAAAAAATAATAACCATTTACCGCAAATTTGGAATGAGAAAAATGAGGAGCTCAAGTGGATCGATATCAATACACAGTCCAACGCTGTCTACAAACAGTTTGGCCGGCAGTAAAGTCAGTCTCAATAGCAGCAGAACAAGGTCAGTGCATGGCGAAGAGGAGCAAGAGATTGAGACGCTCTTGGAGAAAGCAAAATTTTACACATCTGTGTGCCTAGGTGGGTTCGGACATTGATAGAATTTCATCCATACAGAGAGTTTCTATTCAGATTTGACAGAATTTCAAACACTGTCTCTGTCTATGAAACACCCTGTATTAATACATTTCGAATTAATTATGAGCTAAATTTTAATTTTCTATAGGAACGACAGCCATTCTATCGGTTTTCGCTTTTCTATTTTTAATACCATTTGTTGTGGATCCAGCAATATCGACGATAATTGCGGATTACGATCCAGTACCTGTTACATGCGTAGTCATAGATCATATTTATGCGGAGGGTATCAAGAATTGTACATGGAGCTCATGCAGAGAGGGCTGCACATCATCACTGATTAAGTAAGTAGACTTGAAAAAATAAATACCACAGTCAAATTGGTTTCTTCAGAAATGTAAGAAAAAAAAAGGATCGGAGCAGTCAAAGATTAAACAAATTTTATAATTTTAGTAATATTTACATTTTACAATATGAAAAATGTGATTATATGGAGGGATTATAGTGCCTAAAACGGCATATAGCGAATATTTCATGAATTGAGTGGATGGTTAAAAAATATAACAGACAAAAATATAACATTACAAAGTTTCAAATTGATACGACGAACGGTTCGTGAATTAAGAAAGGGTCCCCCTTTAAAGGGGTCATCGCCAATAACTCGGACCCCAGGCAAAATTTCCAAAATCCAAAAAATTAATTATCTTTATTTCTTATAATAGAGAAAATACACAAACCGAGTTTGAAGTCGATCGGATGAAAAATAAAAATGTTCCCATACAAACTTTGACCCCCTCTTTACCCATTTAAGGGCTGAATTTCCAAAATCGGAGAAGTTAGTTTTCTTGATTTCTCAGAGAGAGAGTACACAAACCCAGTTTGAAGTCAATAGAATGAAAAATAAAAATGTTCCCAAACAAATGTTGACCCCCCTTTTAGCCCTTTAGGGGTTGAATTTCGAAATATCCTTCCTTATACCTTGTATACATCATAAAGGTAACCTCTGTGCAAAATTTCAGTGTTCTACAACAAATAGTTTGGGCTGTACGTTGATGAGCACCATTTCATTAAATGGTAAACTTCATTTTTATATAATAGACTAGCTGTACCCGCCCGGCTTTGCCCGTACACATAAGTTATATTACTTAGGTCTTAGATAATAATGTTCTATCGTAAAATGCGAAAAATGAGAATAAATCGATTTTCTGGAATTTTATTTCTGCGTAAACCAGAAATACAGCAATACGAACAAAACAAAAAAAGAATCATGAGAATCGCCTCAGCGGTTATCGAGTTACAACGTCATCGATTTTCACCCCATAGAAGATCTTTTTTGTATGGGCGGTGCCACGCCCCTTTGTCCAATTTTGACCAATCTTCTTAGGTGCACTCCTGGGCCAATACCTAAGATTATCTATAAATTTGAGCGTCTTTGAGATATACGATTTTTAATTTTTTTTTGTATGGGGGGTGCGACGCCCCTTTGCCCAATTTGGACCAATCTTCACAGGAATACTCCTGGGCCGATATCTAATCTAATCAATCGATTCTGTGGCTTTCGAGATATATGATTTTTAATTTTTTTTTTCACATGAATACTCCTGGGCCCATATCTAAGATTGTATGTAAATTTGAACTCAATCGAATCAGTGGTTTTCGAGATATAAGATTTTTTTTGTATGGGAGGTGCCACGCCCCTTTGTCCAATTTTTCTTTTTTTTTAAACCCTTACTGAGAAAATACCTTTCCAACAAAGTATAAATCATCAAAATCGGTTCGACTAATCTCTTTAGCCGCTTGGACTCGACTTTAAATTGTAGGGCCATTTCCATTTATTCCAAAAATAAATCTCTCCCAAATGATTGGTTCCGAGAAGCTACGTCTAAGGTGCCTAATACTCACCTGTTGGGCCAATTATTTATTTACATATTCATTATTTGCAAGAGAAATCTAAACGTAAGTGACGCTATTCTGTACGCAAAATTACGCCAATCGCAAGTTGTTCGACATTTGAAAGTCGATGTCGTAAAAAGTGGTCAATAACAATTTTTGTTCAAGCAGCGTTCGTCGCAAACGCAATAGAGTGTGAAATTACCAGACTTAGCTTCTCACAACCATTCGATTGAAAGTAGTTTCATTTTTAAGGCGAATAAAATTAACCAACAACTTGATGTTTTATTCTAAAGGCTGAATTGTAGTTACGCATTCGGTACTGAAAAAAGTAGGTCAATAGATAGACACTAGTGTTTGTACTGCTTTGAACAGTAACAAAAAAATATGCATTTATTTTTCTAATAATGAGTTGTTCCTCCTTCATCCAAAACTAACTCAAAAACTCTCTTAGACATGGAATCGTACAAGGATTTTAAGTGGTTCAGAGAAATTTCACCCAAAGCAGATTTGATGGCTTCAGTCAGCAAATGTTTGTCCTGTAACTGCCTGCCACCCTCGTACACTTTCCGCGTCAGCCATCCCCAAACATTTTCTATGGTGTTTATGTCTGCGGAGTACCGAAACCATGTCATTAAATCGATATTTGAGTTTAGAGGATGGAATTTGTTATTATCCTGGCTGGCAGCATTATCCTCTATGGGAGCCGAAAATGTTCTGAAATTTGCTGAAAAGCTGTTCCCAATACCATTTGGTATGTAACAGACTTACTGTGATGCCTCGTCAAAAAACAATTCATCTTTATGCAGATTATGAAAATAGTAAAATCCGTTCCGACCATCGAGGTCAAATTTTTTGTTCCCCCGAAAGTATACTACTTTTCGCCACTCCTTTTTCCATAGCATGTGCCGAGGTGTAAAGTTTAAGCGTTGGTTTTTCCTAACGGAATTTAATGGTGTTTTTTTTTTCTTATTTTTTTTTTTAAGTTGCAGATGTGAAGCTTAATCACTCGTTTAATGATTGATAGACTAGCACTTACTCAGACTTTTTCAATGATTTTATCGCTGACCGACTTGACCTATAAGTTTTATCGCACGCTTCTAAATTCCATCTGTAGTATGTGCACTACGCGCATGCAAAATGCCCTTAAGATAGTCTTAGACTGGTGTAGGAAAAAAAATCTTTCTATTAATCCCAGCAAGGCTGTCATAGTTCCTTTTACGAAAAGAAGAAATTTAAATCTGAACCAAATTTCGATCAATGACACTGTCATTGAGTATTCCAACGAAGTCAGATATCTTGGATAAAAGACTAAGCTGAAACTCCCACATAAACAACAAAATCCAAAAAGCAACAAAAGCTTTCTGGGCCTGCCGCAGCATGTATGGTAGAACCTGGGGGATCTCTCCAAAGATCACACACTAGATCTACACAGTCATAGTCAGACCCATTATAACATACGCCTCGATAGTATGGTGGAACAAAGCCACACAAAAAACAGCCATAAAAAAGCTTAATAAGGTACAACGGCTCGCGTGTCTGGGCGCTTCCGGAGCCATGCGTACCTGTCCCACTGCGGCTATAGAAGCCTTAATAGGACTAACACCCCTCCACATTCACATCAAAAAAGTGGCAATAAACAGCTCTGCAAGTCTGATGCAAGCGAAAGAGTTAAATATTAACGAACATCTAGAACTTATGGAACTACTTTCCGAAATTCCAGAACTTGACATGATCTGTGCGGTTACAGACCGCCTACCTAAGACACTATGCTTCAACAAACTTTTCTCCACAGAAATCACAAATAGGGAAGCATGGGTTAGCAATAACCCACCAAATTGCCAAAACGGCCTAAAGTGGTATACGGATGGTTCCAAAATGGACTCGGGGGTAGGAGCCGGTATTTACGGACCAAATCGAAATGTCTCAATACCAATGGGAAAAAGTCCCAGTGTATTTCAGGCAGAGCTCCATGCCATCAAAGAATGCGCAAACCTCATACAAAACTCAGGTATAAAAGGCGCAAACATCCATATATTCACGGACAGTCAATCAGCTATAAAAGCCCTTAGCTCACCAACTATTGACTCCAAATCAGTACTACACTGCTTCAATTCCCTCCAAACACTTAGTACCAGGAACAAAACCAGTTTATGGTGGGTCCCCGGCCATAAGGGGATTGAAGGAAACGAAAAAGCTGATGAACTAGCCAGAAAAGGCTCGGAAACCCCTTTTGTAGGACCTGAACCCTTCTGTACAATCCCCAAATCAGCTACAAATTCTGCTATAAGCAGTTGGGAACGTAACAAAAACATTTCCTATTGGGAGAACATCCTAGGTCTTAGACAGGCCAAAAAAGCTATACAGCCTTTCAAAAACGATGCCAAAAAGTTGCTAAATCTAAGCAGGCACGATATCAAAAATCTAGTAGGTTACCTAACAGGTCAGCACGGTCTGCGATATCATCTAAACAAATTGCACTTGGTCGACTCACCGGAGTGCCGACTATGTCTCGAGGAAGACGAAACAGCTGAGCATATCATATGTGAATGCCCGGCTCTCTATGGTATTAGAAGGAAATCATTTTTCAGGGAAGTAATAAGTACCGAAGAATTAAGAAAATCCTCTGCTGAATGCATAATCAGCTACATTAGGAAGGTAGAGGCGCTACTAACCTAAACATAAACCTGACAATTTTTAAGCACAATAGATCTTTTAGGTCAACGTGCATCACATCGCTCTGGCGAGTCAGCTTTATAAAAAAAAAAAATAGTATGTGCAATGAAGTTTTTGGTTCACTTGACCCAGATTATGAACGGTGAACTAAAGCTTAGGCGGAATAAATGCCTTGTATATTGAAGCTAAGTAGGAGGGTGTAAAGCCCTTCTTACATCGATTTAAGAAACCTAGACATTTTCCAGCGTTTTGGCTACTTCATATATGTATGTAGTCAAATGACCCGCAAATATATTGTGTATCTTTATATTTATAAAACTGTAGGAATTTTTTTGTTACCTCAAAGCGCAAAAACTACTGGACAGATTTCAAGGAAACTTTTTTTTTAATGTTTGTTAAGACTGTACACGGTTTTAAGCTATGTACTGCCAATGTATTGCCAATTCCTTTGGGATAGCTTTTGATCGAAATGTATGCCTTTTTTAACTTTACTGCCTTTTTCAAATAATTCTTTATAAGTATTAAAAAAAAAATACTTAAGGGAGCCAACGCTTAAATATTTTAGACTTTTTACCGAATTCTGATACGATAAAAAAAAACTAAATCGAAAACTATGATTGTTCTTGATCGTGGTCCTGCTTTGTGGTCGTGGGCTGGACGCACATCGAAAGCAGGTACCTTCACTTGAACAGACACAGTGTGTTATGTAGTGGGGCTATATGTGAAACTATTCGGATGATTTTAAAAAGTCTTTCAATATTGTAGTGGCAGCATCGAGTACTTACCTCAATGGGCTATCTCAGCAGATTTTTAAAAAATCGAGGGGGAACGAGCATAGCGTTCGTTCATACTGCATAGTCATACTATACATACAAAGTGCTATATTTGCAAGTTTCTTTGAGTTTTTCCTCCATAATTTAAAATACATATGTGCTTAACTACGAGTCAAAATACAAAAATACGCCCCAAATTTTGCGCCAGACTACGCGTTTAAATTCCCGCCAATATTTTCCAAAATAAGCGCCAAAGTACGTCCCAAAATACATGTCAAAATTCGAGTTAAAATTCGCTCTTTTGACGAATTTGGATCGTCTTTTAGCACTAAGATGCGATTTGGAAAAATTTGAACCCCAAGTGGGGAAGAAGGGGTACATTTTGTATGAAAAAATTGGTATTTTTAAAATTTGCATAGACTTCCATCTCGGTATTTTATGTTAATAAATAAAGAAAATATATTTCCCTGATTTTGGAAATTTTGTTTGGGGCCCGACTTATTGGCGACTAAATATATTTCGTACTGTAGGCTTCTGTATCGGGAGTTAAGCCGGGGATGCTAGTATGAATGATAAAATTATGCAAAAAGTAAATAGTTCTATTATTTAAAACTAAAATCGCCTCTAAATTAAATACACTACACCCATGCACGTAGCCAGGGGTGGGCTTGAGGGGCTGAGGGACTGAAGACACCCCCCCCCCCCAAGTGGTTAACAAAAGACAAAAACTAAAATTTTTTAACTGATAGCTCAACTTTTTTTTATACTTTTTCCGGGATAGGCGGACCTATAACGCTTCAATAGCGCCCCGAGATGCTTGCAGATGTCTGCTAGTTCCAAATTTTGCTTGTCCTGTAACAAAAGGAGTTTTGGAAAGTTTATGCCCTCGCGGTTGTCAAGTGTACTGTATGCTGTCATGAGCATTAGCAGCCTGTCTTGTGGGGCGTCCAAAAGTTGCATTTCAAGGGACAATGTCTTTGAGTTCCTCGGAACATCTACCATGGAAGTACCTCTACCTATAGAACAAGCAGAGGTCAGCGACTTGTCTTCTGTGCGCCAAGGGTTGTAGATTAGATGTGAGTGAAGGGTCCCCAATAAGTCGAACTGTTCGTCTCTGTATGCTGTCAAGTAGGTTAAGTGAATGTTTTGGGGCCGAGCTCCATATATGGGAGCAATATTCCAGGCTGTGCTTTGTAGAGAAGGAGAAGTTGCTTGGGGCTAAAGTACCCCTTTGCTCTAAATAGGTAGCTCAACTTAGCAGACGCCGATCGTGTAATATAGGATTGTGATCCTGCCATGTGATTCCTGAATTGACTGTGACCCCTAAAATGTGCATCGAGTCCTTGGGATGGATTGAATGGTCAACCATTTGGATCTGAGGAACTGTTGATGCATTTTTCCTAGAAAATGTTGTGAGCTGTGTCTTGTTTGCAACTGAAACTGAAATGACAGTAATGGGGCTTAATATAAATTCAAATCTATAAAAATAAGGAGACTATCCCGGTAGGTATACAGTATTCAAACGCTAGGTACGTACACTGTGCAAGCCATAGCTTTAACCTGGCTCTGCCATGTCAACTCCTACAATTCGCAATTATCTTAGTGTAGTTAGTGTAATAGCTTATTTCTTCCGCAACCTTTCAAATGTATATTATGTAACTTTCAAAACTGTTATAAAAAAAACCACGCACCAGAGAGCCGAAAAACTTGACTTCTGCGCCTTTGTGAAACAAAATTCATTGAAAGGCATGACATTAAAGCTCTTCAAATGCATCTCAATAAGTATTAAAAAAAAAAAACTAGCAGAACGTGGGTGATGTCTTCGAAAGTATCAACACTTTTGGCAGTGGTCCAAAAATGCGATTGCCTAGTAAGCCTCATTGTATACGAAAAACTCCCAGTTTAGCGCTGCCCTTATCAGTTTCCCTACAGAACAAATCCTTAGATTTCGTTTCTGCAATCGACCGCACAAAAGAAGTTCTGAATTCTCTTAAGGACATCAGAGAAAATGCCGAAGATTTTTTCAGAGAGGCTTTTCAATCCGCATCCTTACTTGCCGAGGACTTATTTGAAGACCTTCATTGAAACAAACAACGCGTTCCAATCCAGAAACCTCTCCTTCTGAAGCCTATTTTAGAGTGCCGATACTGATTTCTTGCATAGATTCGTTAATACAAAATAGTACGAACAGATTCATGGTCAACGAAGACGTTCTACCATCGTTTCAAGCTCTTCTCCCAGGTTTTGCTGCAGTTTAGCCTGAGCGAAAAGTTGGAAAAGTTAACACTTTACTTTGATAACACTTTATTTTGTTATCAGCTGTGAAAGCTGAGTACATTCTTTGGTGCGAAAAAAAAAAATCGTCGAGTGACCCTTCTACCGAATTTTTGAAATTGCTTGATTATATGACAAGACTAACTTTAGACTTATAAATTTCTTGCTTACGGTTTTAGCAACGCTTCCAGTGACCACAGCTAGTTTTGAAAGAACCCTTCAGCTATCAAGCTAGGCCTACGGTGTCTACGGCCTGTAGCGCCACCTATTTATTTTTTATTAGCTATGAAAAAGATTGAAACAATGTCCCGAAGCGTTATAAAGAATGCGAGGTTAAGTTCACTTGCTATGATATCTGTTCATTCGGATATTATTGTGAATCCAGATAAGGTGATTGATCTCATATCAAAAAAATCAATGAATTGGAATATACATAGTTTTTTGTTTCGTAAGACTTGGAAGCAAGCCCCCCCCCCCCCCCCCCCGAACCAAAATCGGCCCTGACTATACCGCACCCAAGAACTAACCCAGAGCATTCATTCAATATTCGTTAGAAAATATTTCATTTCGGAAAAGTAGGAAAAAAAATATAAAGAACGACTCATCTTCCTCTTCAAATTAAACTTAAATTAATCCTCTAAATTTTCTTCCTCCCCCTATACCAGGTGCCATCAATTGTATGTAAACTACACGCGAATACCATTCGACGAATGGCAAAAGAATCCTCGAGACTTGGACACAATCGTATGGGATGTAAGCTATACCAAGTTTTTAATCAACTCCGAGGGCTGTGGTTATCCTCCGATGACAAATTGTAGCGTTTTTGCAAAGCAATATGGGTAACTAAAAAAATATTTATGTCAACCTAAAAAATTATTATCCTTCTTTCAAAATTTCAGAGCGGTAGGCAGACCATTCGCGTGCTACTACAGTAGAGCATATCCAGAAGTGGTTATCGGCCGTTACTCATGGGAGGATAATCTAAAACATTTGGTTTTATCACTAATAATACCAAATGTCCTGTTTGCCATATCAATTGGTGTCCTTAGCTATTGGTATTGTCCGTGTTGTGAAAAAGCCTGCAATAAATCTCGGGTTTATGCCGAAAAGTTTCCAACTAAAGAAGAGTGAGTGTTGCCTTGATACTGAATTTTTTAATTCGTATATAATATTTATATTTAAAACAACAGAATATCTATATTTTTTCTTGTATAGAGTTAATTGTTCTTAAATCTTTGAAACTTACAAAAAAAAAAAACTATAAATCTACTATTTATGTATATATATTTCTTTAAATGCAAGCTCGTAATAATCCACGTTATGCCTGATAAACTATGTCGTCACCTTGTTAAATCGAAAATGCGGGGATCGAAAAATAAATAAAAAAAAAAGCATATATCCGTCCATTGAAAAGCAAAAGAAATTAAATTTTGCATGTGAATTGGGTTTTACTGGTTGTCTTTGATTATTAATAAATATATTCGTTTTTTTTTCTGTTTCATTTATTTAAGGTGTGTTTTTTTTAGTTCCTTTAAAAATCATCACAATGGTTTCCATTTTTCTTTTTGCATTTGCATATATGCTTGCGCCAAAATGAAATGTAGGGTTGCCTCCGTGTATGGTGGTTGTTGCATGGTAGTAGTATTAAACAGTAGTTTTCGTAGTTAGAAAATTTATTAATAAACTTCATCGTACACATATTCAATATTGGCAAATTATATTTTCAGTCAGTTGCAAAAAAGCCTAAAAAAATACTGCCGTACTATACAATTTAAAATGGTAGTAGGTACTATTGAAATCAAAATACTAGTCAGTACAAATAAAAATACTAGTATTTACTATTGAAATTTGAAGATAAATCTTGCAACATATTCAAAATGTTTGCAGATTTCATAAGAAAATATAACAAAAAGCGATTCACTACAATAGACACATTTTCTTAGAAAAAAATTAAAAAAATGTTACGTATACGCCACAGAAGCCTCAGGTGTATTTTATTTAAATTTTGCTGGTTGGCTCAATTTTTTGATAAAATGTAGAAAATTATTGAGCAAAATGAAAAGAGATATATAAGAGCCTGCTCGTAAATTATGAGTTCCATAATTGTACAGGCGGATTAGCATATGTGTAGGGCTCGAGACACAAACCGAATTTGTAATTGACAAAATATGATACATTTTCAAGAGTTTTATTATCGCGACAAATACAGTAACATTTACAAAATCTTCTCCTGAGATTGTTCTATTTCGTCATTCCAGGAGCTATGTCAGGAAAATCTAATTCTTCAGCATTAGACTTCAGCTTTGCGAAAGGTTACCTAAGTTAGGTTAGGTTAGGTGGCAATTATCCATTACATGGAGTAATTCACTTAGACCAAATAAAGTGCATTGTGATACCACAAGCAGAGTCGGTTATTTCCGCTACTATTTCGAAGTTTTCCCTAGATGGCAAAAATAATTTTTCTAAATAATTATATTCCACTCCGACCAGATCTTCCTATTCTGTGCAACATATGCAATCGGAAATATCATGAGAATGAGGCTGAGACTGTTGATCGTCGATGGTAAATTCTAAAATTGTGATTGTCGATTGCAATTGATATTTGTCGATTTGACAGTCGCTTGTAGTCGATTAGAAATGGTTAAAACATTTTCGTCTGAAAACAAATAGTAATGAAAATAAATTCATTGTTGGTAGAAACGTTTCCAATATCTGATTTTCTGATGAATTCTATTTATTTTCAGACGTTTTTTGACAACGTTTCCATTTTTTTTTTCTGACAAATACTATTTAGGTGAAGAGGGAGTCAAATGGCTCTCTCGTGTCATTAAAGTGGCCTGGGAATGCTGCGAAACACCCAGCGATTGGCAGATTGGGGTGATTGTGCCCGTTTTCAAGAAAGAGGATAAAAGGGATTGCTCCAATTACAGGGGTATATCACTTTTAAGTCTCCCCGGAAAAGTCTTTGCCAAGGTGCTGGAAACGCGTTGCAGAGCTGTGGTCGAGGCACGATTAGGAGATGAGCAGTGCGGCTTTCGTCCCGGCAGAAGCACAACCGACCAGTTATTCACTCTCAGAATGGTACTTGAGAAGGCTTGGGAGTATGCTACACCTGTTTACGCTTGCTTCGTAGATTTGGAGAAAGCATATGACCGAGTTCCTCGAGGGAAACTCTGGAGTGTATTACAGGAGTATGGAATTGACGGTTCTCTCTTGAGAGCCATTCAATCTCTTTACACAAACTGTAAAAGCTGTGGTCGGGTAAACGGCGTTAAATCAATACCTTTCACCGTGGGCGTTGGACTTCGTCAGGGGTGCGTCTTGTCTCCTCTCCTTTTCATTACTTATATAGATTGGATGGGATGTTAAAGCGCAGTCTTGGCAAGGAACGTTTCGAATTGGAAGATCTGAGAATAAGTCATTTGCTCTTCGCTGATGACTTGGTCATTCTTGGATCCTCTTAGACTGAACTTCAGTGCGCACTCGATCGGTTTGTAGCCGTTTGTGTTGAAGCTGAGATGAAGGTTAACGTGAACAAGTCTAAAGTGATGGTCGTCTCCAGAACGCCTGTTCAATGCACTCTGCATGTTAATGGAGTCCCATTGAAACAGGTGGAAAAGTTTAAGTATCTCGGGGTCTTATTCACGAGTGATGGAAGGAGCAAAGCTGAGTTTTCCTGTAGGATTGGTCAGGCTGGATCGATTTTGAGACAGCTTGGTCATTCTGTTATCAGGAGGACTGAACTTGGTGTCAAAGTCAAGCTATCAGTCTTTAATTCGGTGTTTGTTCCAACTCTTACCTATGGTCATGAGGTTTGGGTAATGACCGAAAGAATAAGATCGCGAATACAAGCTGCCGAAATGAGATTTCTCCGTAGTATTGCTGGTGTTACCCGTAGAGATCACATCAGTAATACCAGACGGAGCGATCCATGCTTCGGTGGTTTGGTCATGTTAAACGCATGTCCCCGACCAGGATTCCACGACGTGCTATGGAATCCGCACCATCGGGTAGGCGTCCTCTAGGTAGACCAAGGATGAGATGGTTAGATCAAATTCATAATCTCTCCTCTACCCGCATGGGGATTGCCCCTGATGATTTGGAGTCGATGGCGGAGGATCGAGAGCTATGGAGGGTCCACTTGAGCAACCTACACCCGCGACCCACTTAATGGACAAGCGGACCATTGAAAATGAATGAATGAATGAATCAAATCGGAGATTTTTTCATTCCGACAGATACCTTGCTAGGGCAGAATGAACAGGGTTGAAGCTTTGCCAAGAATTGTGATGCAAATGAATATCAGTGCAGATGATACATCCATACCACCGACCGATTTGAAAATTATATAGCATAATCGATGATATAATAGAGAAAGAGACCAACTCATCCTTGTTATCCAGAGAAGACTGTGTGACCTCTTTTACATTAGGTCACACAGTCTTCTCTGGATAACAACGATGAGATGGTCTCTAGTCAAAACTAGTCAAAAAGAAAGCAAAAAAATCGAGTGATCGAGATTAATTTTCCTCCATAAAAATCTGCCACCTGATCCGAGCAAAAGCAGGACAATAACAAAGGAAATAATCCGAAGTATCGTCGCCCTCCCCACAAGCGTCGCAGACAGTATTGTATCACTTAAGCCTAGCACACTAAGATGCTTAACAAAAGCGAAGTGCCCCGTAAGAACGGCAATAAGTTTCCTTCAGTAATTTCTACTGAGAGACAGCAGGAATGCCGCAGATTTTCTACTGACTTTCGGTAGCATGCCGCATGCGTTTAGTCTGCCCGCTTCCTGTAGAGCCTTGCCATACACAATTGTGTTCTTTTTAGACCCAATCGTCAATCGAAGCCCTAACCGAGGACGCAGGAAGACCCAGCGCAGGTTCTGGTCCCGAAAAATTATCCCCTGAGCCTTGCTTAGCAATCTCATCGGATATCCCATTTCCAACAATCCAAGTGTGACCTGGGACCCAGACAAGAGTCAAAGAGTTCAGCATTGAACCTAGAATTTCTTAAATTGAATACAAGGAGTGACACCCCTTCCAAAATACAATAACCCCTACATTACAAAGAGCACCTTGACCTGAATTAGTAGGTCATAACTGGTGCACTGATAAATTTTTATTGTCTTTGCCTTTTTGTAACCTATGCTGTACTGAAAGTTCTTTAAAAGCGGGGCCGAGGTCAATAAGATAAAGAACGACCGCTGGTATACATATTTTCTAAGTCAGGGTGCAGAGTCAAAAGTTAAAAGTCTTATAAACAAAAACTGTTTTCTATAGGACTGCAAAAAGTACGTCCACCATTAAAATTAAAAATGGCCGACGCTATTTCTCGTGGTACATAAAACCCTACTTAATGTTAAAAAATGTTATTTGTTTTTCATACCAAAATGAAACTTATCATTCATAGGTGAGTTGAAAAAGATAATATGTAATTTCAAAAAAATATTTGCAAAATGGTTAAATATTTTTTGTTTAATTACATTGGTTACAACAATTACACTGTGTACTGCGTTGCATTTGAGGTCATAATTTAATCAAAAATCCTATTCCCATCACAGATACAACATAAACTATAATTTTGCAACTGACTGCATTTGGTTCCCATTAAGACAATTCTATACTCACTTAACACTGATTTGAAAATTTCTTTACAATATCTAAAATACTACAATCAAAATTGGTACAAACGCATTTAAAAAAAAATAAACACTCAGTAATCTCAAAACACCACAACAAACTTATAATACTCTCATTCTGAACAAAATTTAAGATTTTGCAAGTCTTCTCTTCACTTAGTAGTTCCTAGTACCAACTATCCTATTTAGTATTCCAATAGATGTGAAAATGCATGAGTAGAAAATAATAACCAAGTAGATGTTGCAATAGTACAAATTTCACTAAATTCCTTCCAAAAAAAAAAAAACAACAACAAAAAGCAACAACAATAGTACCATAAATTTCACAATCATTTTTTTAGCAAACT
This sequence comes from Cheilosia soror, assembly GCA_949372485.1. Classification (NCBI taxonomy): domain Eukaryota; kingdom Metazoa; phylum Arthropoda; class Insecta; order Diptera; family Syrphidae; genus Cheilosia; species Cheilosia soror. Next base: position 33,749,869 of record OX443561.1, on the reverse strand, counting down.
TCTGTGTCGCAGCGATGACGAAGATGAGTTGGAGTACTAGAAACTAATTTCTTAAAAAAAAATGCAAAAAAAAACTGTTTATGTACCGATCGTAGATAGATTTTACATAAGAAAAATGCGTTTGCCAAACTGAAGTACGATTAATGATTCACTATGTTCTTTGTTCTATAATTTTTATATATATATTTTTTTTTAATTTAAATTTTTATAATTTCCCAGCAACAACAACAACTTTTGCACAAAGTAAAAGTATTATTGTTAAAAATTAAATGAAAAAAAAAAATTTTAGTTTTCTTTATTAGTTTGCTAAATAAAAAACCAATAATTAGAAAACACAAAATTAGGCTGATATAATACGTATAAGAATTTATATGAAAATATTTTATACAAAATAAAATAATAATAATTTAGCTTAAAGGTATTAGTCCAAAAAAAATTAAATACAAAAAAAAAAATTGGCATCGAGAAAGTTTTTAACCACTATGACGGTAGACTGCTTACAAAATTTATCAATTTACAGTGTGGCGCGATAAATAAACACTATAGAGTTAGTTTTAGTATGATTTTTGTCGTTAAATATTATTTTGTGATTATTCTGCAATAGTTGTAGATAGTGAGTGAGTGAATAGTACTTTATACAACTAGTGCAAGTTGGTTACGGGTATAGTTTTGCGTTTTATTGCGGAAATTCTCTGAAAACCGTCGGTAAAATGCAATCATCGCAGCAAGTCCTTTTGCAAAAAGGGCTTTAATTGACCAAATCGCTGTTTCACAATAAATTTTATATATTTTCTTAAACAATACTGTTTGTTAAGTTGGCGTATCTAATGCCATTCATTCGTGCACAGACAGTAAGAAAAGTTTTTTGTGCATATAACTTGCTTCTAAAGGGTGACATTTTGTAAAGTTTTTGTAAACGCAATATGCGACACAATTTTAGTATCCACCTCCAATTTTATGAACTTACAATGGAAATATTTTAATATTTTCCAAACACCTTTAGCTATTGTGACCTACAACAAATTTAAGGTGGAGTAAGGTTCCACTAAGGTGTCTAGTCTCTCCTCACAACCCTGAATCTAACGCAACCAAACCTAAGGGTCAATAAAGGATTAATTCAAAAGGAAACATAGAGGATAAAAATCAAGCATTTGCAACAGTTTCGAAGTCAATGGGCCTTTGTAAAAATCATTTTTAAGTTCCACCTTAAGTATTTTGTAGGTCAAAATAAATAATTTTTCCTACAGTGTCTAATGTCTAAGTTTGTTAGATCGTTTAGATCGCATTGTAATAGAACGCTCCCAGATGGAGTTTCCGTTTTTGGCAGAGAGCCGGACAAGTACAAACAACAAGTCTAAACAACTTTTACAAAAGTGAGAGAACAGAACACCAATGATCTTTATAGTTTTTTTTAGGTCTTGGCACAAGTCTTAAAAAAATCCAACAATCTGCAAAAAGTCTGACAACAAAATAACAAAATGTATTTCATTTCGACAGCATAAAATATTTAAAAAAAAAATTATTGTTCAGTTGCAAAGACAAAATGAAAGCATCATTGGTGTTCTGTCACTTTTGACGCTAGCTCGCCATTTTAGTTCAATAAATTTAGGTGTGCGCAGTAGCGCAGTCGTTAGTGTGCTGGGGATCCCAGGTTCGACCCCCGGAAAAACACAAATTACTTCTTAAGGTTTTTTCTTCTGCGCCATCTCTGACGCGAACATCTGACAAACATTCGAGAGTATGACTGTCCTGAAAAAAGCTTCTCAATTCAGCCGTTCGGACTCGGCATAAAATGTTAGGTCCCTTCCATTCGTCTCAAAAATAGAAACTCACACAAACGAATGGTTGCGAGAAACTAGGCCTTTAGAGTGTCCTGTCTACCTACCTGCTGCGCCATCTATTTGTTTTATTCATTTTTTTTTTTTTTTTTTTTCAATTTAGGTACACTGGATTGGACACTATGGTCCATCCGGAATGTCCAATTTTTGCATAATAACCAATAACACGAGTTATGTTGTCTTCCAAGGCGGCAATAGTTGCTGGCTTGCCCGTTTAGACGTCACATATCCCCACAAAAAATAGTCCAGTGGCGTCAAATGGCACGAACTAGGCGGCCAATTCATAGGTGAGATGAATTGCTCAACAAATTCACCTCGCATTATGTCCAGTCCATGGATTCGCGACATATTTTTTATCGACCACAATTTTTGATAAAAAAATACCATAATTTGCAAACGTTGTTTGGGCTTAAGTCTACCCATGGTGAAATCTAAATGCTAACTGAGCATTTTCTACTTTGACACGTGTCACGAATCACGCGTGAATTGTCCTGAATTAGGTTGAAAAACCAAAAAGCCAAAAAAATGTATGAACTAACTAGATCAAAGGTGAACAGTTCATAGCTACAGTTGATTCAAGAAAGCGCGAACTAATGCAAAAAAGGGATCTGATGAACTATTAAATAACTATAGTAGTACAAAAATCCCCAGTTAGTTCAGTATAAGTATAGTCACTTTTATTTCTCCTTGACGGGGCTCTTGAGATCACCACTCAATTTCTGAGCCATGAACCACAAGTTTTTGGTTTGGGACGAGTCGATGTTGTCAGCCTGAGTAGGCCATTTTGTTTTGGCGGTGTTTGTCTAATCTGGTGTTTATTATTCTGTCAGTGATGCCAAGTCACCTTGCCAAGTTACATGGTTTAACACAATGTTCACTTTATAATCAGAATGAGTGTTCATCAGTGCAAAAGTACGCGGTGGCTCTTCAAAGTCGTCGACCCTCCAACGTTTGGTGGGTAAACTCGAGACAACCGAGTTATGTTGTCTTCCAGAACATTGCCGTTCCATTGCCGTGGTCCGTGCAAGTGTACAAGAAGGCCCGAGACAGTCATTTCCTCGCGGTAAACAAGAACTAGGCAAATTTGGGTCGACTTGGGCCTATATTCGTACAAGATCCAACTAAGCCAGTAGCTCAAATTTATTGACCATAGGCCAGTGTTGTTATATAGTGGGATTTATCCCTTTTTGTGGGAATTTCGATGTCCGAAAAGCCCTCCGTGGGATAAAGGCAAAAAGCACCAAAATCATGGGAATTTCAAGAAACTTACAAAACAAAAATTTTAAAACCAAATTGAAATTTTATCAAAACTATTCCAAATTACAACAAATATCAGCACAAATAACATAAATAGCCTCTTAACAAAAAATTCTAGTACAAAAACAATCTCACGGCGCAGCGCCAGCGGCAAAGTGACATTAGAATGGAACGAGTTTGAATTTTTATTCCTTTATCTTCATGAGCATCAAAAATGTATTTTGTTCCATAATGTATTATGTGAGAAGCTAGACCTAGGGTGCCTATACGGACTTGTTGCGCCAAATATTTTTAATTATTGATTCAGTTAATTTTGGGCTAGATTAAAAGATTTAGCGGTCTTTGGAAAGCGGTCATTGTGATTTTCTTTCATTATAATAAAAATTAAATAATGTTTCATTTTAATGTATCGTGGGAATTTGGTGGGTGAAAAGGGAAAAAAGGGAAAAATGACCACGTTTCAGACACTGCCATAGGCAAAGCTGTTTGTATGCATAGACTATAATAGTTGAAGGTGGAGAAATTTGAGAAAATCAATTAATAAAGAGCTGCCTAGGGTATGTTTCTTAATATGCAGACTGCTAACTGAGCCTCGAAAATCATATAAATATGACAACAATAAAATAACTATTTTGATAAGAAACCGCTGAAAACATCTCTAAAAGTCCTTAAGCCAGACTTGTATAAATTTAAAAATTTACAAATGTGATGTAAACATTCTCGAAACTACACTGAACTCAATAAACTGATTTCAACTAGATTTAGTGCTGCTTAAGTGAATACAAAATATGTCCTTGTAGTGCCCCCAATGCTGAAATTTGAGCTCGAAATGTTAAAAAAAAAGTTCTACATCTGTGTCTAAGACATTTGATTTTATCAGGACTTTCACGTATAAAGAACCTTTTGATGTCGTTATTTCGTTTCAATTCTTAGCTTGGCGTATTTTACGGTAGACCGAATTATGTTCGAAATTTTAAGCTATAAATGAGTAACATCTTGCCAAATGCAGTCATTAGCATCTTACATCTTTAAATTGACTGCTTTAAGTGTGCTAAGTTATTCCTCCGAACAATCAGTCAATTTGATGGTTATTGTACGTAAAGCTTAAAATGTAAGTTTTCAGAGTGTTTGTAAAAATAGTACCGCGGTGATGTTTATTTTAACCAAACATTCACTGAACCGAAAGTTTTATATCATAGCTCTATACTCTGTCCAATTTATATTTTCAGTACAGGGAAGGCTGGTTTTTATTTCAGTGACAATTCTTGTGATTGAGTGCCGTGAGAGTATCTACTGGTACCATTGGTAGAAAAAAGAGCTTCCCATAAGGCCTGTACTGAAAGTATAAATTGGACAGAGTATAGTAGACCAGAAAGCGAAATCTTGAAAAAATGTAAGTGATATTGGTGGTCTGAGAAAGACGGGAACACAAAGCGACTTGCGAGTCCTACGTCCAAGCTTAGACCATGGCTTAAAATATATTCTTATAAGATTCTTCTTCTTCTCTTATATTTTAACGAGCATACCTTAAAGAGGTTATGTATGTGTTAAACAGTTCTCTAAGGTTTCGTTCTCCAGCCAGCCAGTCATCAATCCTCTGATATCTATAGGGTACGCCTACCAAATTGTTTTTAACATATTTCTAAAATTGTAGAAACTTTCCTTGTCTATGATATATTGTTCGCTCACGGATGCGATAATTTGATGCCTAGTCATCAATCTCGTTACATTGATACATTCATGACTATGACTACTTCAGACCATCGGGTGTTCGGCTAAGGGATACTTTTCGATCACGCTTCCCCTTTCGATATGTTGCTCCGTATACCAAGGAAATTCAAAGTTATCTCCTATCTCGCAAAAATATCTGTCCATTCGGCCGAGGAAATGTTAGCTCAGTTAGCTTATACATAGTCCAACTCTGACGATAGACATCGGTTCATCTGCTATCTGTGGCCTATTTCACCAACTTACATTTTTGTATTTACAAGTATTTTTCCACAAAATCTGTGGAATTACAAATTTGCTTTAAAAATAATTGTGGTGAAGAGGGAGTTAAATGGCTCTCTCGTGTCATTAAAGTGGCCTGGGAATGCGGCGAAACACCCAGCGATTGGCAGATTGGGGTGTGCCCCTTTTCAAGAAAGGGTATAAAAGGGATTGCTCCAATTACAGGGGTATATCACTTTTAAGTCTCCCCGGAAAAGTCTTTGCCAAGGTGCTGGAAACGCGTTGCAGAGCTGTGGTCGAGGCACGATTAGGAGATGAGCAGTGCGGCTTTCGTCCCGGCAGAAGCACAACCGACCAGTTATTCACTCTCAGAATGGTACTTGAGAAGGCTTGGGAGTATGCTACACCTGTTTACGCTTGCTTCGTAGATTTGGAGAAAGCATATGACCGAGTCCCTCGAGGGAAACTCTGGAGTGTATTATAGGAGTATGGAATTGATGGTTCTCTCTTGAGAGCCATTCAATCTCTTTACACAAACTGTAAAAGCTGTGTTCGGGTAAACGGCGTTAAATCAATACCTTTCACCGTGGGCGTTGGACTTCGCCAGGGGTGCGTCTTGTCTCCTCTCCTTTTCATTACTTATATAGATTGGATGGGATGTTAAAGCGCAGTCTTGGCGAGGAACGTTTCGAATTGGAAGATCTGAGGATAAGTCATTTGCTCTTCGCTGATGACTTGGTCATTCTTGGATCCTCTCAGACTGAACTTCAGCGCGCACTCGATCGGTTTGTAGCCGTTTGTGTTGAAGCTGAGATGAAGGTTAACGTGAATACGTCTAAAGTGATGGTCGTCTCCAGAACGCCTGTTCAATGCACTCTGCATGTTAATGGAGTCCCATTGGAACAGGTGGAGAAGTTTAAGTATCTCGGGGTCTTATTCACGAGTGATGGAAGGAGCAATGCCGAGTTTTCCTGTAGGATTGGTCAGGCTGGGTCAATTTTGAGACAGCTTGGTCATTCTGTTATTAGGAGGACTGAACTTGGTGTCAAAGCTAAGTCGTCAGTCTTTAATTCGGTGTTTGTTCCAACTCTCACCTATGGTCATGAGGTTTGGGTAATGACCGTAAGAATAAGATCGCGGATACAAGCTGCCGAAATGAGATTTCTCCGTAGTATTGCTGGTGTGACCCGTAGAGATCGCATCAGAAATACCAGAATACGTGAGGAACTCAATGTCGAGCAGCTACTTCTCCGGACGGAGCGATCCATGCTTCGGTGGTTTGGTCATGTTAAACGCATGTCCCCGACCAGGATTCCACGACGTGCTATGGAATCCGTACCATCGGGTAGGCGTCCTCTAGGTAGACCAAGGATGAGATGGTTAGATCAAGTCCATAATCTCTCCTATACCCGTATGGGGATTGCCCTTGATGATTTAGAGTCGATGGCGGAGGATCGAGAGCTATGCGGAGGGTCCACTTGAGCAACCTACACCCGCGACCCACTTAATGGACAAGCGGACCATTGAAAATGAAAATGAATGAATGAATAATTGTGGTGAAATAGAATTTGCATCTTTTTCTAACAAAATTGTCCAAAAATACACGTAAATACAAATTTGTAAGTTGGTGAAATAGGCCACTTATCACCGCCTAATTGGTCATCACCACAAATATTTCCCTGACCTTCTGCTAAGTGTTCCGTTCATTGAGGATTTCGTTTCTGATCTCAGATGGCGGGCTAAAAGTATTTCTTAGAAGATATCTGTTTTCTCGCTCTGCTATCCATCATATATTCCTCCATAGAGATGATTATTTGCTTCTCGTTTCTGAATGGAAGCGTATGTGCATAAAGTGCAAGATCCGCGGATGTCCGTACAGGGCTACATCTCTCTTTTAGCTTTTGGGAAAATGTATACGGATATCTTTTGCTTCCAGTCTCGTATTTAATATTGACCCAAAAATGTGGTGAAAAATAAGACGATAAAACGATAGCCCACTTCCTAACAATTCCTCCGCAGAAGTTATCGGTAAAATCGTCAAGCAAAAAGTGTTCGTAAACTTCTATAGAAGAATCCTTAAAAAATAAAATCAGGATAAAGTCAAACTCAAACCACCTGACAAAAGGCCCAATTGTCAGTGATCAACAATCTCGTATAGATTTTTCTTAAGGTCCAAATACAACACTAAGTCCGTAGTTAGTATTGTAGTTTTGGACACAGTTTCTAACTTCAAAAAATAAATAAATAACTTATAAAACCATGTACAATTGTAAAATATAGGAAAAACTTTATTATTAGTTCAAAAAGTTAATTTTTTTTTACCGCCACGCTGTAATTGTACTTTATCTGCTTTTTGCTTAATTTTGTTAATTTTATTTTAATTTATTTTATGTACTTTTCAATATACCTATACTAAACACCTTACTTCAAATAGAACTATAAAATATTAGTATTTTGTTATATCAATACAAAAAAAAAAAGCTCAACTATTTTCTTAAAAAACATTTATCGAATTGTTAATTTATTTATAGGTTATTAACACTAAAAATGCTAAAAATATTTATTCGAAAAAAAATATGTAAAAAACAAAAATGATGTGATAATAGAAATAAATTTCGAAAACAAAAAAAATATATATAAAAAATAAAAACAACAGAAAAATCTATTAATGTATATGAGAAAAACAAAAATGTATATCTATAAGAAAAGATTAAATAAAAATAAACTTTAGATAAAGTTATATTTACAATTAAATTCTTAGTTAAACTTAGTTGAATGATGGCCTAAAAAAAATTCACACAATGCAGTAATTATTCTATATATACTTTGTATATAAATTTGTGCATGTTTTGTGAAGAAAAAAAAAAAATGTTATGCAAATTGCGAAAAAAATTTTGTACTTTTAAAAGGGATCCATTTGAATGGAATTTCTATTCTAGCTTTCGTGTGCAGAAGTTTATAAGACAAGCAATTAAAATAAAAGACAAAAACCGTTGTTTTTCATTCATACAATCACACACTACAACACACGTACACAAGTAATCAGTATTTTTTTTTTTAATTAACACGAAAAATGTAATTTAAATAAAAAAAACAAATCTAAATAGCTTGAAACATTATATTTTTGCACGGCTTGAAAAGAAACAAAACTAAAAAGAAATCAACAAATATTTAATAAGACATTTTTAGAAAAGTCAATCTTTCATGTTTTCCAATAAGAAAAATCTATTTCCAATCCAAATTTTATTTAACTAAAAAAAAAAACAGAAATCCTAAAAACAAACAAAAAATATTTACTAACAATCAACAATTGTATTTGAATCAAATAACACAAATTGTTATACATAATTAAACTTTGAACCAAACTAAAAAAAAAAAAAAAAAAAAACAAACAAACAATATTGAATTAATAAATCGAAAACAAAGCGCAAATGATGAGTTGGTTTTTACTTAAAGTGTCATGGGACAGACGACAATGGCCATTTTCGAGTTTTTCACGACTGCAATTTTTGTTTATGAATTTCTGGTCAATGAGCGGTATGCTGCTCAGTGCTCATAAACTTATATCTCTATCAAATTTGTAATGTAAGCTGGTTTTCTGCCAATGGCTAATGTGAGCTCTCAGGTTCGACTCAAAAAAAAAATAAAATCGCATTTTGAGGTTTTTTAAATTGCACAAAATCTCAACTAATGTCTGACAAGCATCCGAGAGAATAACAGCCTTGAGAATTCAGCCGCTGAATCGGCATAAAATTGTAGGTCCTTTGCATTTGTCCACAAAATTAGAGCTCACACAAGAAAATAATTGTGAGAAACTAGGAGTAGAGCTCCATGAAAAGACCTGCTAAAACCTCAAGAGTTAAATATTATTGTAAAAAAGCTCTAAGAGAATTGCCGACTTCACTCACATTTAAATAAAATTGAATGCGTCCAAAAGACATCGATTATAACCTCCCTCAGCTTTTACCAAAGCCTCGATTATCTATAGGGCTTTTCAGGGAATCCTTCTGATTCTATGCAGATGGATCCAAAAAGGAGGTGTTTCTGCCAAGACCTAAACTGCGAATTCTCCTTCCTAATCTAATCACTGCAGCGTGTTCCGAGCCCTTTATTCGGTCACCTGTCCTTATTTAGCGCTTGTCTATAAGCGAGATGTATAAAGATGACGATACAAAGTCCGCTGTCAGGCAGAATGAACCATTCAACCTGAGCGATGAAAGCCAAGACTTCCGTCCACCTGACCAAAACTAAGTGAGGATAGCAATATTGAAGCACAAGTCCAACAAAGCTGCTGGACCAGACGGTTTATCGACCGAGCATTTTATGGCAGTGGGAGATAATTTGGCGGAGAGCATACACCAATTCGTCGACAAGATTTGGTCAGAGGAAAAAAGTATGTCTGATGAATATCGTTGGCCCGATCAACAAGAAAGGGGACCCATTAAACATCGCTTACAAGATCCTATCAGCCGCATTCGTCAACGAACTGATTGGACTCTATCCGTGCGGTTTTAGGCCTGGTAATTCCACAAACGACCACAATTCACACTACGGCAGATCCTATGGAGAAAACACAAGAAGTCCAAATCGTAACCCACCACCTCTTTATCGCCTTTAAGGCCGCATATGAATGCATTTATAGAGACGGTTATATAGAGCCATGTCTAGTTTTGGCATCCCTGCCAAACTCGTTAGATTGTGCAGGATGACGGTGGAGAACGCTCGCTGCTCCGTAAAGGTCGAAAACAATCTCACCGAGACCTTTGATGTCAAAAAAGGATTTACACAAGGCGATGCGCTGTCATGTGACTTCTTCAACATCGTTCTTGAAATAATAGTGCAAAACTCAAACGCTAACACCAGAGGCACTATCTTTCAAAAGTCCGTCCATCTACTCGCCTACGCCGACGACATCGACATAATCGGGAGAACGCAGCGTGATGTCACTGGCGCGTTCGTGAGCATTGAGACGGAGGCGGCAAAGATGGGTTTGGCGGTCAATGAGGGCAAGACAAAGTATATGCTGTCATCGAGAAAGGACACCCAACACCGACGTCTTGGACAGAATGTCACTATAGACAGATATAACTCTGAGGTGGTGAAGGACTTTGTCTACCTAGGCTCCGCTATGAACTCAGGCAATGACACCAGCGAAGAATAACTCTTGCCAATCGCTATTTCTTTGGGCTAAGAAAGCAATTGAGTAGCAAAGCCCTCTCTCGAACAACTAAAGTGACCCTTTATAAGACATTAATCATCCCAGTCCTTCTTTATGGTGCAGAGGCATGGACTTTATCAAAAGCGGATGAGGTTACTCTTGGTTGCTTTGAGAGGAAAATTCTTCGAGTAATTTTCGGTCCCGTCTGCATAGACGGTGAATGGAGGAGGAGATACAACGACGAACTGTACGGGTAGTACAACGACATTGGCCTAGCCAGAAGAGTGAAGGTCCAATGACTGCGGTGGCTGGGTCATGCTCCGGCTCGGAAGATCTTCGAATCCATTCTCGATGGACGACGCAGTAGAGGAAAACCGTAACTCAGGTGGCGCACGCAAGTGGAAAGGGACCTTAACCAACTTAGCGTGCGAAACTGGAGACAGCTGGCCAAAGATCGCGCTGGCTGGAGACGCTTGTTGGTTGAGGCTCAGGTCCACCCCGGACTATAGCTCCACCTTAAGTACGTAAGTAAGTAACATTAATTTATAACTTTGGCAGGTTGGACTTTGGCAGGAGCCTTTTAGGTAGGTAAATCTTCTTTCGTCAGCGATCGCATTCATTCATTGGGTACTGGTCCCAAATCTCAGTCATAAAACTAGACACCAAGTTCTGTCCAATTGATGCAGGATTGACCAATCTGTATTAAAATTTATTCATCTTAACCAATATAAAAATGCATCATTATTGCGCCGTCTAAAGCTGGAGAATTATACCTCTATCTGCTCGATTTCTAGGAATGACTATCACTTTAGATTTGTTGCCGTTAATATTAACCGCAGGGTTAACACATTCGGCTATAAGCCTGTCAAGGGCGCCCTGATTTGGAGGCGTCACATGGACAGGGAGATCGAATGGCTCTTAAGAGAGAACCATCAATTCAAAACCGCCTGCAATATCCTCGGATATTTGCCTACCTCGAGGGACTTAGGAATACAAGGTTTTTTCAACAAATAAGGTTAGGAGTGGACATGCGAGGTTAGGTTTGTGGGCTGACGAGGAGTCTTCCGTGCCACACTCAGGTCCATGCCGTTATGGAAAGAGGTTGTCCCTTACCGATTATAATCGTGTATTCAAATTACTTACTATCCTGACACATACAAACCATCCTAATGATGCAGCGAAGTTCATTATTTTGTCTAGTATTAATGTGCTGGAAAACTCGTCTAAGTCTTTGAAGAAGTGATTGCCTAGGAATTTCTACCTGGTGTGTTGGAGGGCTGGGCAGAGACATAGGAAGTTGATTGTCTCCTCAAGAGCTCCCTCATCACCTCAGCCTCTACGAAGTTCTTCTTCCGTTGAGCCCAATGTCTTCATGTGGTACCACAGAGTATTATGCCACGTTATGCTTGCTACGAGGGTGGACAGAGATTACCTATCCTTTCGTATTATACTCTCGGTTATGGTCTCGTTAAGGGACGGCCATAGCCTTCTTGTGGTGTTACAAGTGTTTAAGGTGGCCCATCTAGCGATCGCGTCTCTTGTGGCTTTTCTCCCTGCTTCAAGAATGAGTGTGCTGTGCAAGGCGGGATGTAGGTATAGCTTGAAAGACGATGCGATTCGTAGCTAAAACACACGCCTTCAAATTGACAGTTATGTCCTTACCGGGTAGACATAAACGTGATATGTCTCTATAATTGAAGTAATCCCTTTGAACCTAATTCTGTAAAAAGGACACCACACCTTGCCAATCAGAAGATATTTTGCCACATTCTCTGAGAGAGCCTCTGAACTGCTTTTTTACCAAGAGCCTTGAACATTTTTGGCCGGATCTCATCTACTGCGGCAGATTTGCCAACATTAAGCGACTTTTTGTGTCACTGTTTTCCGCTCAGCTAAATGCGACGGATCTGTTAACCTCAGATCAAATAGATCTGCTGGATTGATATGCTCAGAAAAGTGTTCGTTCCATCTACATAAGATGTCCTTCCCAACTAAAAGAAGTGCACAATAATCTTTGAATTTAAATGTGTCAGATAGTGGGTCAAATAAAGATACAAGTACCTAGTACCCGTACTCATTAAAAAGAAGTACCTACATACTTCCTTTCGTTACTTTTTGTTGCAACTTTAAACAGGCCATGTATTTTCCCTCAATTTCTACTCATTTTTCAAAAGAACAGTAGCGCAACCACTCACATTTCGATATCTAAAAAATGCCAGAAGTAAAACCCCCTTTGTGGGATAAGTTAAAAAAATGTCTACTTCACAAATCAAGCTAAAATGGCCGGTGCTCTCGTTTTACACTTTATTAATAATATCTTTCTTAATTTTCCAGTTTCCAGGCTTTTATTCGACCAAGGATTAACTGAAGCTATAGAAATAATTTAAATTTTGTGTATTCAAAATATTATCGCACCTTTAAAATTGTAGGTTAAATATACCTCTAGAAATGTCTTATACTCTCTACCAATATTTCTAATAATTCAGCTATAAGCTATTAACACACAAATGTACAACAGTAAAATAACCTATCATTTACACAGCACCAGCAGTCATAACAACATCTGCCCCAAATGTTATGGCTGCCAGCCAAAAACATAAATAACCCTAAATTTGACATAAAAAATAAATAATAACGACAACAGTGACTGCTATCTATAGATAGCAAATATTTAACCTTTCATTGACCCAATAATTTCAAACATTTGCCAGCTGTACTACACTTGATAACATTCGTTCCAGATACATGCGCACAAAATTTGTTCAGAAGTCAGGGGTGGCTCGAGAAATCCGAGGGACGAATTATTTCATTCATTGATACTTCTTATCCTATCCAGGGGTTGAAGGACTGCAAGTGAATTTTACATGCGAAACAATAGCTACGTAGTACTCGACCATGGAATGGATGTGGAAATTCGGCCTAATTTTTTGAAACACATTCGACCACTAAATTTATTACGATATCTTATAGAACAAACGAGCCACATAAACAAGCTCGCGACTTTGCAATTTGCTGCAATCTTATTCAGCTTGTAGATGAGCCATAGTCCGATTACAGACAACCCTAAAATTTCGGGAACACTCTCGATCTATTTATCACAACTGAAACGGATAATCTCGCTATAATAGAATTGTTTGCCAGTTTTTGTGTGGCATTAACGCCTTATACCAACTTTTCAGTCATAAAATAAGGCTTAATGGACAAACATTAAGTTGTCATCTCATCGTAATCGGCCCACTTATTTAGAAGAAACATGAATTTAAAGTTTTGTGAAAGAAAATGTCGCACATTGTACGTTTTATAGGTATAGTTACTATATTAGATTCCTTAAACGTCATTTAATTGTCAAATGGCGCGCTCAAGCCACATGGTTGCGGCCGGTTTGCATAAAAGTTGAATGTGTTCCTACTTCAACTCTTGGTCTTGCTAGTAGAAACTAAAACAAGCATCAGTGTTGATTACTTTTGAAGCTTTAGGTATATTTTTTTGCGTTTTTGAATCGTTTTGGTCAAATTTTTGGGGTAGTTGTTTTGTTGTAATTTTTGGGGCGTATTTTGGCGGAGTTTTTTTTTGCATTTTTGGGATGCTTTTTAAAGAAATCCCAGAAGATCTTTCCTTCCAAAAAAAGGAACAAAATGCTTGCCGCAAAAGTCCAATATAGCTTTACTTTCTATGCCATCGACGGTACCTAATAGAAAAGGCAATACATGTCGGAGTAATCTAATCATAAAGGATGGGCCATGGGCCATCTAGCGGTTTCATTTTAAATCATATGTTATTTTGACATTGACAGCTGTTTCCCGCTCGAAATCTAGACAGTAAGGCTACGGACAGAGTGGATGCGAAAAGCTAAGCGAAAGCTAAAGCTAAGGTTTGACAGGTCAAAGCTAATAAACTGCGCCCATACATTTTAATCGCACTGGCCATAGTAGATTTGATGCTAAGAAACATGCTAAGCTAAACTTGGCGCTAAAAGTGAATAAACTCTTCTGCTCAGTTTTTTAGCAAGAAATTCAAGCTAAAACGCATCTGTCAATAGATTTGGGTATATCGAATAATTTTAATGACATTCAAACGTATTCAGCAATTTTTGTCAGGATGTCTTCATAAATCTTTGTAAAGATGATAAAATTCGTCATATTTATTAGGTGATTTTTTAATCTCTTGAACGGACTGTCCTTTTCCAACAATGAATGGCTGAAAAATAAATTATTTAATGGAAAGTTCTCTTCTTCTGACCATTTCCATTTCCACAATTCAAGGATTTTGTTTATGTTGATGGACTTCCGAAGCGATAATGTTCCCGTTCATTATGGACACCATTCGCTTTGCGTATAGCTTAGAATCTTTAGCTTTAGCTTTCGCTTAGCTTATCGCGTTCACTCTGTCCGTAGCCGAAGTCAGTATCATAGCTCCGCGCGGAACGAAGTGAGTAGCTTTATGGTTGAACAACGTTGGGAAATATTGAAAACTAATTTCCAAAGTGAGTGCTGTGTAGTGTAGCCCAAGCAGTGCGTTTTTTGAAAAGAAGTTTTGGCCTGCTGTACGCAAGTTTGTGCAACAATTTTTTGAGACTGGTATCCTAGTGGACAACGCTAATGGTCCCCGTCGTCGTACAGTGTGCACAGATGAGAATGTGACTGATGTAGCCGAGAGTGTGAGACTCCATCAACTCGCCATCGATCTCAATAGCTCAACATTTCACGTACTAGCCTGAGGAGAATTCTGCAGAAAGATCTCGGATACAAATACAAGGTCCAATTGACTCAGTAATTGAAGGCATCTTCGAAAACGAGGCTGGGACCAACGTTTAGGTCAACGGTGGGCGTTACAGAGCCATGTTCATCGATTTTTTTTACTGAAATTGAAGACATGGGTTTGGGCGCCATATGCCACACAGCCCATGCCACAATCGATCTTCAGCGCACCAAATTCCCAAATAATGTTATCAGCCATCTTGGCGATATCAATTGGTCGCATCAGAGCTGCGATTTGACCCCTTTGGACATTTTTTGTGGGGAACCGTGAAGGACCGATGCTATGCCAACAATCCGGAAACGATTCAAGCGCTTAATCCCAATATCATCCTAGCAATCCGTGAGCTCTACAGCACGAAACCATCAACAACAAGGTCTTGGAAAATTGAAGTGATAGAATGCGCTACTACGAAGCCAGCCGAACGACGTTGTGTTCCATAATTAATAGGAATGTTGTCTACTAAGCCATAACACATGGAAAAAATGTAATTTTGTTAATTTTATTGCATTTTTAAAAAGAAACTTGTATTTGGGCCACCCATATCTAGAAGCCCACCGATAAATATACGGCAGGTAATATAGATTTCAAAGCTGTGGTTCTGTTGTAAACCTATTGAACATTGAGCCATGTAACCCACTTATAGACGCAGATATATGAACAAAAGGCGAATCTAATTTCGTAGCCTTTCACATCTGAAGGGCTATTGGTCAGGTCTAACAGAAAGCCTCTTAAAAAAAACATGTAGTCAACATGCAGCATACAGAGACGAAGTGTACTCCTTTCTATGATCCACATCAAAGCTACGTTCCAAAACATAAGCCTAATATGTGCAGTGCACACGCCCCTACCGACGAGGCTAAAGATCCCATCAATGAGGAGTTTTATGACCTCCAGGATGGTTGACTGATGGAAGATCCTACAATAACATCAAGTCTACAACCGCTACCACAGCAGACTAGTCGCTGACCTATTCTAGACCTATATGTCTACCATGGCAGACGTTCAAAGGAATTGAAAATAAACCATTTCTTCGGCTTAGACAGACATAGACAACCAAACCAGAACTAACATCTACCCTAACATCTACGAGCATCTTGGGGCGCTCTTGAAGCCTTATAAGTTCGCTTTTCTCGGCAGAAGTCTTTTAAAAAATTAAAATGGATACTAAAATCTGGTAAGCCTCTTGCCACTGGTATCCCTAACTTCTTGTTAAGTCCTTCGTTTTGCTACTCAAATACTTAATCCATTTGGAATCTATGTCGCCTGATGTGCACTGGCCGTCTTATTTTAACCAATTTGTAGGTGCTGTTAGTAAACCAGAATATTTGACTACCAGATTTTGGGGCATTCCAAGCGAATGTTTACGAGGCATTTTGGACGGTGCGGTTCAGCCTTTGTTTTGTACTAAGAAACTGTATCAAAGAATATCGTTTTCGATTCCGTGGAAGGTATTCTTTTTGGTCGATTCGCAATCTATTGATGTACATGAAAAAAGTTCAATTGATGGAAGTTTTTAGAAGTCCTTTTTGACTTCACATCTAATATGAGGTTTGACTCAACTCAAAAACTCACTCTTTGCATAAAATGGTTTTCTATAAAAACCACACAGCATGAGAAACAAATGGACTCATGTTGGTCCTGCGATATTTACTAACCCTTCGTTCGGTTGGCACCAAAAAACGAATTGAAAGTTGTTAGACCCACTTAAAAACCGGTAACTATGCTGAATTATCAAGAACTACCATGCGTCAAAATATCATCCACAGAAAAGCAAACTTTTTGGAAAAATCAACCCTAGTATTTTGAAATCCCATATAAACCCAGCTCTACGCCACTGTAACTTGCTCCCTTAGCTGGAATTGGAAGGATGACATCGTTTTCATTCGCTTCCATTGAAATTGTTTCGAAAACGAAACTGCTCTGGCGTTCTCATTCTCAGTTTAGATTTAGATTCCCCCGGTGCAAGTTGCTTGGCTTTGACGTTCGTCGCCTCATCACATTTTTCATTTTGCATTAATAGTTTTTAACAGTTTTACATCCTTCAAGTGCAACAACCATCGTGCTTTTTGTGCAGTGAAATCATTATTATCATAGGCATATACCCCGCTGTGCATGCCAAGTATTTTCTAATCAGCCCCTCCCTTTCGCCCCCCCTACTCCGCTTGGTTATCAAAAATTCAGTTTCAACTTTCGTGTGTTGTTAAAAAAAAAATCTGGGTGTGTGTGTGTTGGAAAGATAAGAAAAAAAATACTACCCATCAACAAGTCGAGTGTTTTATTGTTTTATATCATATTCATCCAGCAATGGATGACCTCACAGCTAAAATGCTTAGGCACGCGCCTGCAGAATAACTCTACAAACGCGACCAAACACCACGACAAACAATTGGGTGGCCGAAATTATATGCAGATGTATGGTGTGGGTCCTTGAGTGTGGGCGACGCACGACAGTAAATCATCACAAATAGACGAGAAGTAATTTTAGAAAGGACAACAACCAACAGCAACAATGGGCAGACGAAAAAATAAGCCACGACTAATACCCGAACAGGATAAACGCATTTGCGGATCAATATGCTTTTGCCAGTTGACAATGGTGTTGTCGTGTGTTTCGATTGTTTACCTCAGTGTTGCAGTTTACTCACCTTCGTTTCAGTAAGTGTGCCATCCTGTCTCATCCGCTCCGCCATCGACATCGTCATTGACCTAGTTTCGATGAGTGAGCGAGCAGCGAGGGGATGCATCATACGCGTGTTTGTGTTGTGTGAAATGATAAAATTTTAATTCGTGTTTGCAGAGCCTTCAAATCGGGATTTGAACCCAATCCTGTGATGTGCCAAACCATCGATTTGCAGATGCCAAACAATTGTCCGTGGGCATCGTGTGGGGAATGGTGCCTGACAAAGACGAGTGGCTTTTGCCCTCAGATACATTCGGTGGTGCGACGAAATGGCACCGATATACAGCTGAACAACTGCACAAGGATAGCGACAACATCATGTCCTACAGTAAGAGATTGTTTGTCCTTGTTGTTATTATGACTCACTTGAAGATGTGAAGATTTCTTTTAGGGGGTGTAATTGAGTTCGAGCGTTGCGTTGACTTTAATGATTCACAAAAGTAATGGGATCCTTTTTTCGGTTTTTTTTTTCTTGGTATGATGTGTGTGTGTAAAAAGTAAGGGGTTTCGTCTTTTAATGTGTACTGAGGAAGGGGCGCCTCTAGGGAGTCAGACGGTTGTGGGTTGAATACAAATTCGTTGATGATGACGCTGACGATGAGTAAGGGATGTGTTATGGAGGAGTCGTAAAACTGGCGCCTCGAGCTAATTAAGTCGTTTTTAGAATTATGACGGTGGTTGTTAAACTGTTCATTATCTGATGGGGTTATTAGAAGAAAATTGGTCTTGAGGGCATTTCCTGAGGATCCTTATTAATATTTGGCATCCATTGTGTACTCGTATTGGAGGTATGTACTATGCAAATGAAGTGAATCTCGGAAAATTCTAAATGGAAAGAAGACCCCTGGTTCAAAATAACTCTAACAATTTGGTAGGATTTTGTAGTCAAAATGAAAAGGAAGAATTACTCAAACTATTCGACTGAAAAGGAATAGGTAATGACTCAGTTGAGACCATTAAAATTTAAAAATTTAACAATGGAAACGATTTTGTAATTTCTTTTGACCCGATGACGACTGTCAATGTTCTTGGTGTAAAGAAAGTGTTCCTCCCATCAAAAGTTTTTCAGATTGACTGAAGTCAATTATGTAGTCCCAAATCAAATTCGTCGAAAGCGGGCGTAGGTAGACTGTAAAGTTATTTTTAAACAATCTATAAATAATTCAAATAAACTTTTCAAGTTTTACAGCTTTCGCAGAATTAGGGCCAGTTTCAAAGGTTCCGGATAAATTTTCGGATAGAGTTATGCCCAAAATACACGTGCAGAATTCACTGTGCAGCAAGGTTAGAATAGACATGTTCTTATGTGGTGATACAAATGTAAATTCTGCACCCACCGCAGCACTGCAACATATCTCTATTTCTAAATTAACTGCATAGCGGCGCAGTGAATTAAATTAAATAGACTTGGCAGCATTGAATTTTTAAATTCAGCTACTGATGCATACGAGAAGAAGAGAGAGACGGGAATTTGTTGGTCGTCTGTGTTGCACTCTCGTATTTTTTCCCGCATTGACATCAACCGATGCAAGTTAAATTCTGCACATCTGTTTCATCTGCAGTACTGCTTGCAGTGAAGCGTTCAGAATTTCTGCACACCTATTTTGGGCATTAGCCGACACATAACGCTATCCACCAGATAAAATCTGCAGTTTTTTTTCGGTTTCATCGTCAAAGTCTCTGATAAACTAACTTGCGGAAAAACTGATTCAGCCACTAAGTTTGTTTCGATACACATGTCTTTTGTTTAGTCTTTGATTGTTTCGTGATTTCTAATAATTTTTGTTGTTTTAGCCAACAGAAAATAGATAAAATTGATAAATTAACGAAAGAAAAACTTGAAGCAGCAAAAATCCAAAAAATAATTCTAACAGGTAGGGTAGAGCTGGAGCAGGTATACGGATACTCCGTTTTCAGCTGAGATATTTTTTAAACTGGTTGATTATTATCGGCACGGGTCGTATGACACCTTCGTTCAGCCCAGGAGAAAGGGGTATAGGCATATAGGGTATAGGTTTAGAGTAGAGAGAATGATGATTTGTGGATAGGAGTATGAGAAGAGGGGGAAAGTAGATAACCTCCCTAATTAAGAGTTTTTGGCAGTTCTTAGTTCGTTTTTCATCAAAACATCCTGTCTGTCATGGGTGACTCTACTGGCGACTAAAGCCGCCGACAGCATAGCCTGTTGTTTGAATTATTACAACTTAAGACTCCACACCGACAACGTCCAGAAAAGGACGCAATGGCAAGTTGACCGCCCGGCCCCGTTGTGGTAGGAAGGTTTAGAAGAAAAGTGAATAAAATTTGTCTTTTACAGTCGCGTTTTGGTAAGTCGGAATCGAAATCTAAAATCTTTATCGTCGAGTGTTTCAAAATAATTTAGCCTTGGGCGAAATACTCTGTTCCTACCGGGCCGTGTAATATTTGATCGTAATATGTATTCTTCAAATTCGTCTTCTAAAAATGCAAACAAATGCAGGAGTCCTGAGATTTCTGTGACTAATGGCTACGCTCGTTAACGAAAAAATGCTCTGAAACTATATTTTTTTTCCGTCACTTTAAATAAATATTTTGTTTATCTTCTTGAACCAGCAGCTGATACTATATCCGAGACTATATCTACCATATATCACTATCTGACTCCTTTGAAACCAAAAGCTGAAGTTTAGCTGACAGATAAGTCTTGAAACTGACCCTTTAAGTCGAGAGAAGTTACTACACACATTTAACGATAGATGGTTCTAAACATGACTCGATCGTACAGGGTCGTCCGACTAGAGGTGTCAGTTTAAGTTTCCAGCCATTATTGAACTGACAACATTTACCTAAGACTGATAAGCAAAAACTAATGTCGTCCAGAACCGTCCGGAAGAATTCTCCGCGATTCTAAATTCAAATCCAGAAGCAAATTTATCTTCTTTTCAGGAGAAGAACTGTCAGTTGAGTGCCAATCGAACGCTTTCAGAAGAGTTCGGATTGCTTTCGGACGGTTCTGGACGACCAACCGAAGACGACATAAGAGGTTATTCAAACGGACCGATTCACACTCACAAATCGTGTTGAAATGGTAAACAACTAGTAGGTATATGAATGTCAAACGGGGAAACATCGCGAAAACGTTGCGAAATTTTTGACACAAAATTTTTTCGAGTGATAATACCTAGGTTTAAATTCATTTATCTGGGTACATAAAGAAACAAAACTTTCGAACCTGGGGCTTAGAAAACCCAATATAGTTAGTGAAGGAGTCCCTCCATCACCAACGAATGACAGTTTCGTGCGGTTTTGGGCTGGCGATGTCAATAAAACATTTTTTTTCGAAAAAGTTGCTGGTGCAACAGTTTTAGTAAATGGGCTATTTTCACTGACGTTATTTGTCTGAAATGTATACTATGGATGTGGGTGACATTCATTTTTTGACCAAGACAGCGCCCGGTGTCACATAAGTTATGAAACAATGGCTCTAGGCCTTATACAAATTATCCGAAATGGAGACTCCAATTGGATACCGAGATCATGCGACTTAACACCATTACGATTACACATGTCAGTTCTTGAGAAGCTGACGTCAGAAAAATGAACTCATCATGTCGTCATGTACCTACGTGACATTCGTGAATGTGTCAACATCGCCACCAAATCACCCAGAATCGATTAAGCGGTCATTTGCGTATCATTGTATCCGCAAATCCATTACAAGATCGCTTTGTCAATGTGACACAGATGAATGACAGAAGCGAGTGACCGGCGCTTTACACAGCGTGAAAAGATGACATGATTGACATGATTGTATTTTATAGGTACTGCTGATTGATGACGTGCAACAAATTTGACCGGAAGTTGGTCGCAATTAATCTTCAGCCTATCGCTCGCAGAGTTTTTCCCATATCTGGACTTCAATTGCAGACTTTCGTTACAGATATATAAATACAGCAGATATTTATATTTCTGGCGTTGTCATTTATTTATGGGAGGTGTAATTTATTTACATACACTCAAAGCACATGTCTGCTTCATGAAAAACAACAAGGGAAAAACGTGTGTCAATCAGGACATTCATGACACTAGTAAATCGTGCAGTGTCACGCGTGGAACGTCCAACGTTGTGAATCTGTGATACCTAGGATGTCAAAAATAGTCGATTATTCGCCATTGATAATAATCGATCGCACAGTCATTTCAATCAAGATTCGAACATCATAGTTTCACGGAATGACACGACTTGTGGCATGCATAATCGAGCCTTTAGACTTTTGACTTTCGAGGCAATATTGAAGATAAGCGCTATACGCCAATATACACTCCGCGCCACTTGAATAGCACACCCCCTAAGGTCAGTTTTCTATCGCCCATTGGTCCCATGCTAGATGCATGCTAGAAACATAATTTTTTTTAAATTAAAATTTATTTAATTATTATGTTAAATTTACGAAAAGGAAGATTTAAAACTTAACTTTTAATTATTAACAAAAAATTATTTAAAAAAAAATATGTGGCCTTAATTTTGCGCCACTTGAATAGAACACTTAAACGAAAAGAACCTTTTAGACAATTCTGCGAAAAATTGTTCAATTGCGTTTTGAGCCACCTTTCTGCTCCAAAATTCACACATCCGGTTTGGAAGGAATGCATACACAAATTGGTCAAATAATTCAGTGAAATCGAGCTCCACGCCAATATTGTTGTCCCGATTCATAAGCTTGACGTGTCAACCATCCCTAAACGTTTTCGATAATATGAATTCAAATCCGGTGAGTAGGCCGGTCAGCTGAATAGCTCCACATTTTGGCTCTATGTATATACGTTTTAATAATCCGGGTCGTATGTATTGGCGCATTATCATGTTATAAATCATGAGAGGCAGAGGTCCAAGAAGGTTATAAAAGTATCGAAAGGCCTCTTTCACTATACCATTGTAGGGCAACGCATTCATTGTGGTTGACAAAAATTTTAATTTGCAGATGCTAAACGGCCCCTACATCGTCACACCTTTAACTCTGCAATGCAGCCGGTCCAAATGATTAGTCTCTTTGCAAAGGTTATGAAAATAGTAGCTATAACTATCTGAACCTTTCGTCTAAGAAGACTACTCACTGCCACTATACGAAGTCTAGGTCATATTTGCGCGACGAAAACGGAGGCGTTGCAGCATTCGAACAGGGTTGAAGGGTGACTTCTTCTTCTTCTTGATTTTTAGTCTTTTTATATGCTGAGCATTCGAAACAATACCACATTTCTTCCTGATTTTTGGAAAACAGTCGTGAAATGTTGACGCTTTTTTTAATATAAAATGCCTTTCCGCATTAGTAAGCACACTGTGGCCTTTCATGTTTTTATCCATAGTTAGACTCATTACTTAAAAATATGGATTTAATCTGTCGGCTCCCCTCGATTGTCTTACCTAATTTGGCAATAAATAGGTTAGCGTCCTTTAAACTATGATTCATCCTTTTCAGCCTCCGTTAAGGCTTTTACTCTACCCCATTTTTTTTTTTTGTTTTAATTAAATTGTCGAAATTAACAAAAAAATTTATGAAAGAAAAATATAAGTCCACGTGCCAAAGATAACGGTCAAACTAAATGCATGTTCTATTAAAGCGGCGCAAAATGTGTGCCCCACATTTTTTTTTCGTTAACAATTTTTTGTTAATACTTAAAGCGTTAGTTTTAAATCTTTCTTCTGGTCAAATCACAACGATTAAATGAACTTTAATTTAAAAAATAAAAAAGTTAAAAAATTAAGTCTCTAGCATGCTTGGTTTGGGACCAGTGGGTGATAGAAAACTGACCTTAGGGGGTGTGCTATTCAAGTGGCGCGGAGTGTAATCTATCAACAATATTCATGCACTAAAATAATCTTCACGAGATACATCCGCAATTATGCGATAAAGTGATGAAATATTTCATCAATATAATGACTGTTTGTTTGCATAACCGAGGTGTATATAGCAGATAGCTATTCTATTAAATTACTAACCTTAGACTCTTAGAGTGTGGACTTTAGATTAAAATGAAATTATCTCAACCTTTGTTGGGTGTTTTTTTATTGATTTAAATTTAATGAAGCACATCTGCCTGTCTATGAGGTTGTTTACTGTAGATTTCCAAAATCGTTTATATGGATGGTTGAAAGATAGTACCTAATATCTTCTTTTTGACGAACTCTGTACTAACCGAAATGATTTCTGAGGCATAGTAGATCTACCAGCAAATGTGCTAGCTTATGCATTTTTGCAATCAGGTGATCGTTGAGATTTTCGAATAACCAGAAGAACTACATAATTCAGTTAAAAATATTTTTAAAGACAACAAAAAAAAATCCAAAACCCAATCAAAAAGACAAAAAAATAAGGAGCAAAAGCTACAAAAAGTGATAACGAACCAAAATCATACCTAAAAAAAAAACGACTCAATGGTCACTGGTCAGGGTTGTTTATTACGTCTTTAGTCTTTATATTTTGAGCATAAAGATTCAGTCATTCGAAAGTAAAAAAAATTTTAGGTGGAAATCGCTTGTATTTGCAATATGCGGGTATGCATACATCCCCAAACATATTTGGTTTAACCTCCAAAAATAATAATACTAATCTCTTCTTGGGGCATGGATGAAATTTAATTAGCAGAAGAGAATAAAGGAAACTGAAGGAGTTCCAGGAAGGGACTAGAAAGTAGGCGGGCAATCGGGAATTATCTCAAATTATAAGTACGTATAATCCCATGTATAATGGGCGCAGTAGCGTAGTGGTTAGTGTGCTGAAATACTGTGCGAGGGATCACAGGTTCGATCCTCGGAAAAACACAAATTACGTCTTAAGGTTTTTTCTACTGCGCTAGCTATCGCGAACGTCTGACAAAAATCCGAGAGTATGACTGTCCTAAAAAAGATTCTCAGTTCAGCAGTTCGGACTCGGCATAAAATTGTAGGTCCCTTCCATTCGTCCCAAAAATAGGAACTCACACAAACGAATAGTTGCGAGAAGCTAGGCCTAGGGTGTCTACCCGGGGATCATGACGTAATCTCGAAGGCTACAAATTTCGAAAAGTTTTTTTTAATCTAGAGTACAAAAATCTCGAAAGAGAGATTTTTATAAAAAAAAATAAATATGTGGCGGGTAGACGGGTCTAGCACGATATCTACCTGTCTACCCGCCTGTTGCGTCACCTATTTATTTATTTTTTTTTTTATCCCAACCATTAACCCCTGGGTTCCGAACATGGGGGTAAAATAGCTATTATGCAGGGATAATAAGACATGTAATAGATAATACACTTTATAACCATTATAATTATGTAAATCAAAATTTTGAACTCATCGAAATCGAATTAAAACTCGTTTTTTAACCATATTTTTAAACCCTTTGAATTGGCGTATTTTCCTTACGAATCCCCGTTCTCGAGATATTTGCGACTCAAAAGTTTGCAATTACTTTTTTCATAGACGGACCGTAGAATTTTATATAATATAAATATTTCCTGAGATCAGATCAGCGCGCGGCATCGAAAAAAGGCGATTTGACAGCGGCAGGCACCCGACAGAAGGTTTTGTTTTTGCTGAGAGACACAATTTTGTTCATGTATTTGTTTTGCTCCCTATACGTGCTTTTGAAATAATCACAAGGGACATATTTTCGTGAGATTATTATTATTTATGGACATGGACGCCTTGATAACGTCATGTATCTATTATATTATTATAACGCATGAATTAAATTACAGAAAAAGATAGATACTTTGAAGTATACCTACATATTTTAAAAATGTCAAAAGACATAATTTTGTTTTCAATATTTGAAGTAGGTAGGTACTCGCGAAATATGTCATGTAAAATGCGATTAAAACTTTACTTCACTAATTAAAGGGCCTATGGTAAAATAAGTTCATTTTTACTCATAATGTAGGTTAAACTAAATCTAGAATTCAAAATAAAATCTGACTGAAGCTCTGAACAGGGAATAAGTAAATATACTAAAAAGTTGAGTACACTATTGAGTGATGAAGTGCACTTTCATATAGAGGGAAATATTGAAATAAAATTATTGTATACGGTATTTAAATCATAATCCTCTTAAGAAGCCTTATATATTTTATTGCATGTGAATAAGAACATTCATTTTTGTTATCTTTTACGATTAATATTGTTGAAATTCACATTCACCTCCATTTTAAAGAAACTAAATAATTAATATATAGCTTTATTGTGATAAAACTAAAATTAAATATTTTTTATCATAAGTATACCGACATAAATATAGTTCTTTCTAAGACCAAGGCCACGCACTGAGCGCCAAAGCGGCAGAGCGGCAATCATAAACGGCAAGTGGCCATTTATTTAGCGGCAATTGTTAAGCAGTTATGTTAACATTATGAAAATGTATTTGTCGAATTCTGCTCGCCGCAGTCTTTTACAAGAAAGTCGTTTCAACATTTAAAGAATTATTTTTAGTATAAGAAGAAAAAGAAGATTTGGTGTTCATCCAAAACACCGACAAATTTCAGGTTATGGCGAATTCCACCATTTGTATTTTGTATAACAATCTTCGACAGCATGAAGACCGATTCAGGCAATATCTGCAAAATCATTTTGCTAGAAAAAGTTCGTACCAACATTACAAAACGAAAGAAAGCAATTTCTGCAGAACAGAGGCTTGTTTTAACATTAAGGTAAAACACGTTTATTTTTGATTATTTATTGCTGCTTTGCTTTTAGTTTATTTAAAATCATTTTCTGAAACTCTCCTCAGAGCTCGAGTTTTTCGATTTCATAAAATTATTCCATAAAAGGTAATAAACTTTGGAAAAAGTTCATGTGATGATTTCTTGCCGCTCAGTACCTACTACACTAAAATAATAGAACAGAATTAAAAGCTGAGCGACGCCGCTCCAGTGCGAGGCCTTGGCCTAACATAACAGTTGTGAAGAATTTAGGTACATCCTAATTTAAAAAAAAAAAAAAAAATACTCCCATTGGCTATTATATTTTATTAGATTTTATTTATTTATTTATAACAAAGTAATTGGATGTCCTAACGGCTCACTCGCATTCTGGTCCATGGCAAAGGCAATTAGTTGCTCTTCCTTTCCACCTCTAGTAAAAGAAGACGGCACGCTAGCAACAAAACCTTAAGAAAAGGCAGATCTTTTCGCTAGCATGTTTTCAGAGAATTTCACCCTAGACTCTGCACAACTAGAGCCACCAAATATCTCGAGGGTGAAAACGTCAATGGTAGATCTGAAATTTCGCCCTCGAATAATTCAACGCATCCTTAAAGAACTAGATTGCAATAAGGCAACTAGACCCTTACTCATAGTACTCAAGAGCTGCGCACCAGAACTTGCACCTGTACTATGTAGGTAAGCTGTTTAGCATGTCGTACTCCCAGAAAATATTTCCTTCCTGCTGGAAGACCGCTCGCATTCAACCTATTCCAAAGAAAGGCAGGAAATGTCTGCCACAAAACTATCGTCCAATAGCGTTTTTTTTTTTTTTTTTTTTTTTTTTTTTAATTTTTGAAAAGGGGATTCCAAATCCTGGAGCACTCAGACGAATAACGGTCCATTGTACTACCAAGCAGAAACCCCTTTTTTTGGTGTAGTGGTGGAGGAACTCTGATATTATTCGTTTCTCTTTATGGTCGGTGGCAGAGTATTGCTGTCCCCCGCCGGGGCTCGAACCAACGCCGCTCGGGTCACAAGCAATAACTCTAACCACTACCGCCAAAAGTCCAATAGCGTTACTTTCAATGGTCTCAAAAGTAATGGAAAAGGCAATAAATGTCGAAATAATCAAATACCTAGAAGGCCACCGATTAATAAGCGACAGCAATACGGATTTCGAAGCCGTGTCGTTCCACTGGAGACCTGTCAAGCTACGTAACGCACTTATGGGCGCAAGCAATTGAACAACACGACGAATCCAGAGCCGTAGCCTTGGACATATCAAAGGCATTTGACCGAGTCCGGCATAGAGCCCTGTTGGGCAAGTTAGCGTCTTATGGATTACCACAACAACTCTGCGGATGGTTGCAAAATTTTCTTAGCCCCAAGCAACTTCTCCTTCTCTACAAAGCACAGGTTAGATCAGGCCTGGAATATTGCTCCCATATATGGAGCTCGGCCCCAAAACATTCACTTAACCTACTTGACAGCATACAGAGATGAGCAGTTCGACTTATTGGGGACCCTTCACTCACATCGAATCTACAACTGTTGGTGCACAGAAGACAAGTCGCTGACCTTTGTTTGTTCTACAGGTACTTCCATGGCAGATGCTCCAAGGAATTCAAAGATATTATCCCTCGAAATGCAACTTTTGGGCGTACCACAAGACAAGCAGCTAATACTCATGACCAGGGTTCGGATTTATATGCACTAAAAAATTCAAAATATGCGCATAAAATATGCACCTAAAAATTTAAAATAAGCACTTAAATGCACATAAAAAATCAAACGCTTTTTATCTAGTAAATTTAATTTTTAAATATTGTTTTATTTAAACTGAGAAATAAACTAGTTTTCATATGCTTTATTTCGAAATTATGCAATTTTTTTTTTAAGTTTTCGAAGGTACAACTTTGGCATTTCGGTCTTTGGAATGTCTTACGGCCATATTATTTACCCACTTTAATCCGAACTAAAGTTTACAACCCGGGTGTAAGTTTAGCCCAAAAATTTAACCCAAGTCCACAATATTCAGTCGTTAAACCCAATAATAATTTTTTTTTTAAACGCGTCGGTGTTTAGCCCGATTGAATATAAACCGCACTCCTTAGACTAGTTTAAGTACTTTGACCCGGATTAGAACTCAATTTCATACTATTGACTATTCTTTTTATGTCAATTTTTGACATTTCTCGCAGAAATTAAATGAAAATGAAAATATAATAAAAAGCAAGAATATAAGAACAATTTTATTAGTTTTGACAACGGTTATGGCACCACATGCAAATTTTGGAATTAACTTTATAGTATCTAAAATTTTTCTTTTGTTCTATTAAAAGATAAATGTATTAATATTATTGTACACCAATTCACTCATTTCACATTGGACACAACAATTAGCGATTTTAAATAAAATCAATCCCCAATTAGTCAAAAACAACAAAAACAAATGTCATTTTATGTGAAATTTGAAATAACATTGGTTTAAGACGGGTTAAAATCGGTTGAAACTATTTTAAATCCGTTTTGGATCCAGCGGGTTTAATGCGTGCTTTTGAGTGAATATTATGGATATGGGTTTAAATTGTCGGTTTAATGATCGGGTGTAAAATTAACTTAAACCTGATTTACACCCGGAGTGAATAATATGGCCGTTATACATAGAAAACGATCGTTCTATGTTATGTTATGTTTCACAAATGTCAATTCACAGTGTTTGCAATTGAAAAAAGTTTAAAAGTGCGTGTGCAATTTATTGAAACTTATGTTTTTCAATTTTATATTTATTATTTTGAAAATATGCACAAGAAATATGCATTTATTTTAAAAATATGCAAAATATGCATTTATAGTAAAATATGCAAAAATATGCACTAACGATTGAATGCCAGTTTAGAGGAAATTTCATGATTCGTAAAGATAATAAAGTCCCTTTCTTCCAAAGTGTCTCAAAAAAAAGTTTAAAGAAAACAAAAACCTCGTCCAAATCATTGCGGTTGTGATCAACCAGTTGTGTCCTTAATTTGTCAGTAGTGTCGCAATCTCAAAAACCGCATTACGTTACCATTTGTAATCCATCAAAGATTACACCTTAAAACCTATTGATTCAGCCATGTGTGTTGTTACTGATTCAAAATAGAAATGCAAATACGAGGCAAACTGCGTATTTCTTTTTTTTTTAACGTGTCGCATGCAGCATACCATACTACAACTAAAAGTTTAGCATAATTCACACCACAAATGCAAACACGCAAGTTGAGGATTTATTTAGTTTCATTGTTTTATTTTAGTTTACTCTATAGTTTTAACTATACTTATATACCTTACCAAAAAGCGTCTAAGATAAGATGGCGTAAGGTATTTGTTGTGTATGCATGGTAACGAAAAAGCAACGTATTCGAACTTGCAATTTATTTTTATGTAATAATAACAAATGACTATTCGGTTCCAGATTGAGATTAAGAAGGAGAATATCCGGAAGAGGTGACCAGATCACCCAACCTGGTGTTCCGAATAACTTGCTCGGATGGACGAATATGTCCATTGTCGTAGATAAATTTGGCGAACGGAACCATAGTTTTTAAAATAATTTTACACAATTTGTAAGCGCTGTTCTGGCGTTCCTCGTAAAATCATAAATCGTACTAACCCCAAATCAACTTTCAACTGTCGAATTGACAATCTGTAGAAACAGTGTTGCTAGTTTAAAAACCAAATCTCTATTTTTTTTTTTTTTTTTGAAAACGTGTTACAATCACTGGTGTGATCAAATCAGGACTTTTGTCGGATTGAATTCCCAGACCACCGACGCCCTTTCATCGACTCAATTACTTCTGCCAAATTTTGTCAGCCTTATAATAATCTGTTCTGCATTCATCTCGCGCAGTGCTCGGTCCATCTGCGCATGATAAAAATTGAACATTCCTTGCAGGTGACTAATAGAGCAAGAAACTTTGTTTGCATTTTTTCAAGAACACAATTCGACAAAAACTACCATACAAACCTTCACATCTTCTCGATCACCCGCACAAACAGTACAAAGACAAATTTTTCAACCGAACTTAAATGATTTCCAAATTTCAGATCGACCTCAACAATTTGAAGAAATTCAACTGTAACAACGGAACAGCGTGTAACAATCTACGAGGCGTATTCAACTGTTCAAATGGTAAGTCACTCGCACCCACTGTCCACTGTCCACTGCCATTGCCATTGAAACAATCTAATTACTTTATCTCTGGGAAATCACACAATTTCCTGGCATTTACCCATACCCCCCACCCACCCCATCTCATTCACAACAGGACATTGCAAAAATATGTCAGAATTTTTCCTCTGCCATCATCGAGCGGACGGACCCACCCTCAATTCTGAGAAGGACAACACGAAATTGAATGGCTTCTTCGAATGTCGGGGGATTCAGTGTACGAAAATAAAGAAACCCTTTCTCTGTGACCGCTATTGTTCGAAGATAACCACAACACGGATCAATGTCTTACTGATGCAAGTGCGTATAGTCAGTTTGTAAGGCTTAACTTTGTTGTGAATAAAATTAGAATTTCGTTTGAAGGACAACTCTTTAGTGACGGCCGAATGCGAATACGGAGTGGCGTTTAACGAGGCCCGGGGGCCTAACAAGGGAGTTCGTATTCCACCCACCGATTTCTGGAAGGAAGAAGATGGCACTCTGTTGGCAAATTGCATGACAGTCGTCAAGGATGTGGACAAAGTTATGTAAGTCATTAACTGGGAATCGTTCCTCAAATTCGTTGATGGAAAAAATTAAATTTTAGAGCTACTGACTGCCTTAATGGAACTCTTTTGGACCACGATACCTTACCACACCGATTTATGAATTTTACCCAATTTTGGGATATCTACGATAAGAGCAATAATATTTTGGACCCCGACCAAAGATTTCTGCCCAAGCAAGACAACTTGACCATATACAGTTCAAAGAAACTGTTCATCAACTTGGAAGGTTGTGTGAATACCCTGCGAGGAGAATGTAAGGATTTCGTCGCCAGATATGGCAGTGATGGTGACAATGATACAGCGCAATCTAGATATCAATGTTTTTATAACAGGGTAAGGCCGAGGGAAGCTAATGGAATGTTGGTGGTTTTTTTTTTTAAATGGTTTCCTCTTTTTTACAGGCGGATTCTGTTCCATTTGTGGTTGCGAGATTTGATTTGGACAAGACGTACAAGGAACTGCTAATAGCTTTGATACTGCCGATTGTACTGTTTGTATTGTCGTCAATATCGTTGTGTATTATCACAAACACTGTTAAGGTAAGGGTTTAATTGTATTGATTATTTTTTTTTAATTCGATTTGTAGCTGTAGCTTCTTTATCTTTGGTCCGAAAGATAAATCTGATTTTGGGCAAAAGATAAAGAACCCTTGATAATGGGGGTAGCGTGTAGGCATTCTCTGCTGAATCTGTCATTTACGAAGAATCACCGCAAGCGAACTATTCAGTCAGTCTTGGCAAAAACTCCTCCATATTCCAGACTAATGTTCTTGCCATTGCGCTAAAATAAATTAAAGTTCTAATAACGTGGTAAAGCTATATTTATCTATATTACAGCAAAGTAGCGCTTAAAGCTCTTGACTTACCTAACCTACCATAAAATCGAAGCTGATTCTTCACTGAATTCCAACGAAACAGCTGACTCACTGGCTAAAGTCGGACCTAAACCCTTCTGTGGTGCCAGTAGAAAACATTTCAGGAACTACATCAAGAGCTTGGCTCAAATTGAATACAATAAAGTCTGGCTTAAAACACGTGGGCAGAGCTGCACCAAACAATTCTTCCCGAGAAAATACTTAAAGGTGATTTTTTTGCCGTTTGGTTTTTCAGCCTGATTTTTTTGACAGTTCACGAGTGATTCGTGACACGTGTCAAAGTAAAAAAAGTACATTTCACCATGGATAGATTAACGACCGAACAACGTTTGAAAACTATTGAATTTTATTACCAAAGATCGTGCTCAGTTTAGAGCACTACGGCGATTTTATGGTCGTCGTAATCGTCCTACTAAGCAGGCTATTCAAGATCAAAATTGCCGTATAGTCTACTGAGCAACCAGAAGTATTTACCTTCTCTTGATACCTATATCATGGCCTAGTTCCATGGATATGCCCAGCGTTACCGACGGATAATTTCAATATGTCTCCAAAAAAGGTCGCCCGAGCCCAAAAATGCGTCCCAAACAATAAAAAATTTAAATTTCCATTTTGTATAGGAATATACACCACCAATAATAGCAAAACTCGAAAACCACCATGAACCATGAACTCAAATTTTGGGAGACTCTTTGTTATTGACTTAAAGGAGTTTCTGTGAAGTTTGGTCAAAATTGGACATACAAAAAATTCTTATAAATCTTATATCTCGAAAACCATAAAATAGATTGAGCACAAATTTTAAGAAAATCTTTCGACATCGTATATCTCAAAAACCACCGAGTGGATTGAGCTCACATAGTGAGAAAATCTTTACTATTGGCCTGAAGGTGTTTCGGTGAGATTTCATAAAAATTGGATAAAAAAGGCGTGGCACCTCCCATACAAAAAAATTATGCATTTCAAAAGTTGTAAGATTGTTAACATTGATGTGCATTGTCCATAAAAATTGGAATAAGGTGGGGCTCGAAACCGGCGAATGGCACGACCCATAAAAGTAATTTAAAACACTATAGTTTTAGCTTTTGAAATTTGGTAGATAAATTAATCTAAATTTTTATATGTAGATAAATAAAAGACATTGAATTCATTTGAATTATACGAACGAGTTTCATTTAATCACCAAACGAAACTTAAACTGTGGAGTTGGAAGGTTGATTGGGACTCATAATCGCTTAAAAAGAGTTACAAATAAATAATTTTTAGGTGGTACGAACTTCACCGGGTCATTTAGTATGTAATAAAAAGCCCACCCATAAGTATAGAAGCAAATAGGTAAGACTTTGCTGGCATTGTGTTGACGTTTGGAATGGAAAGTGTTGCGCTGTAAGTTATTTTATTCCGTTTATTATTAAAACTATTCAACAAACATGCGAAGATTTATTAAAGCAGAAAACACACGCAAATGCTTATGTATACTTTAAAATGTTTGGGTGTTATTTGAGAAATAAATTGAAGCTTTGAAAATGCGTCCCAATGTCGCCTGTATTTCTGAAAGGGGTCCCAAAAACGCTTATTTCGAAATGTGGTCGCCACACGTCCCGACAGTAGAAAAGTCGCCATTTGGCGACTTATGTCGCCCATCGGTAACACTGGATATGCCGTCTGATATGCAATGATACCGGAACTTCGTCTGTTGTGTAAGTTTAGAATCGACTTTCCTTGCGTTCAGCACTGGCTTCAGCTAGAGTCTAAGCCTGGTTTGGGATGTAGTCGTATTTTCACGTATGGCTCCAAAACAAGTCAAGGGTCCGGTGTTGGTTTATTCGTGGAAATCGACATCATTAGACTTCACTACTCGTTAGGCCAGCATGCCTCTGTTTTTCAAGCGGACATCTATGCTACCCTAATGGCTGTCGATTTATATTGTTAAGAATAGGTAGGTAAGCATCGCTTAAGGCCTTACTCAACCCTGTAATCCTTTCCAAAATAGTTCGGTAATGCAAGAACTCTTTGAACTCGGTCGCAAGGCTGAAATCTTTGACTCTGGTCTGGGTCCCAGGTCACACTGAAATTTCTGGAAATGAGATATCCGATGAGATTGCTAAGCAAAATGGGAACTAAGTCCATTTCACGAAAGTGGTTTTATTTCTCACTAGATGGGACTTATTTCCCTGCGCCGTTTATGGGCCGGTGACATCAGTGGGCAGCATTTATTCAAAGATTATGATGGCAATAACGTTACGGTCAATGGTGCTCGCTAGCGTTCGACTTTTTTGTTGGCACAGATTGAAGATCTGGGTTTTGGATCTGTGAATTGGCCACCTAGATCGTGCGAATTGACTCCGCTGGGCTATTTTTTGTGGAGATATGTAAAGTCTCTCGTCTATACTGATAAGCCGGCAACTATTACCGCCTTGGAAGACAACATAACTGGTGTTATACCAGATACCAGCTGATACGTTGGAAAAAGTATGCAAAAATTGGACATTCGGGATGGACCACTTGAGGTGTACTCTCGGTCAAAATTTACACGAAATATTATTCAAAAAGTAAATGGTATGAAATGATTTATCGACCCTAATAAAAATTTCACTTAACAAATTTTCGTTGCTTTTTTGTTTAATTTTAAAAACCAAACGCTTAAAAAATCACGCTTTCTAAGTACCTACGTTTGAACTTGGTCACAAGAGACATCCAGAGCCATTGCTGAACGCGTTTGTTGTAATCTCAGTAGACATAATTCCATGCAGCTCGATTAAGGCCCAATAACCAATGACAACGTTGTAAAGAATCCATCATAGAAATGCCTTTGATATGGTTCGACTAGGACAGAGGAAGGCCTTGGTATGATGATAAATATCGGCGAGTTCAACCAGCTAATCAGCTAAGCAAGATGTGTATCTGACAACACTCTACACAAGGACCAGCGTCGATCTAGCCGCTTATGACACATTTGGACAGAGGACGAAATAAGTGATCAAACTTCCTTAACGACAAAAAAAAAATACAAGGAATTCTAGAAGCGCATAGCTCAGTCAATAGACAGGTGTCAATGAAGGAATGGAGTTTGAATGTTTAAACCACTTGTATAGACTGCTAAACTGCGTTGATGATCAAGATCCCGGCAGGCAGTGTAATGACCATTCAACGAATGGCATGCATCAACTTAAAATATGGTCTGAAGAAGTTATCCCAACGAATGGAACCTCTGAAGTCCTGAAGGAAGTATTAATCTGCGCTACATAAGGCCTAAGTCTCCTCGCATACCAGATTCTGTCTGCAATAATTTGTATAGACGCCGACCATTAACATCTTGATAGGTCCACGTCCAATCAATAGTTAAGGAGCGGAAAGTCAAACATCACCGAAATATTCGCAGTAGATTTTGGAAAATTTAAGGAAGCGGTGATTGGAATTTAGACCGCGTAAATTTAGTAGGACAACCGCAGGCTATTCAATTTATTTATTTTAAAGCCTTTGACGTGAGACTTCACGGTTTAAATTCACCAAACCCTGCGAATCCCAAATCGACCTACCGCATAGTTTATCGAGAACTTGGAATGCTTCCCAAAAGGTGTTAGCAAAGGTCTTAGACATGGAGGGTGGAGGCGTGCTTCCTTGTGATTTCTTTAGCAACGTACATATGTATTTAAAGATATTGTGCGAAACTTATAAGCCAACTTCTATGGTATAACGTTTCCAAGGTTTGTGCATTTGAACCCAGATGGCATCAACCAATATGGCATGCACAACACTGGAGGCAACTAGGTATAGATCGAGCTGGCCGTATAGAGGTATATTGGTTGAGAATAGGTTAGCGCCATTAACAGTAGTAATTCTGATGTATCTGAACAATCGTTAAATAGTAAATTATAAGTTTGTAGAAAATGGCAAGATTGATTCCTGGCCCTGGGTAATGGTGGCAGAAAGCAGCTCAACGACGAGCGTAGTATGTGGTAAGCCAATTTCACTCAGACCCAGCGGTATCTACTATGAAGAGTGCCGAAAATGGGAATCGGGTACTCATGTCATGATCATGAAGTCTCCTATAAAGCGAATTGTATAGCAAATTAAAAGCGATATGGAATTTGAGCCCATGTGAGATATGACGAAGTGAAGCGTTGGCTCAGTGGTTAGCGCGCCCGAATACACTAGGTACTGAGCGAGGAGTCTTAGGTTCCATCCCCGGAAAAAAAATACATTTAAGGTTTTTTCCACTCCGTCACCTTTCGCGAATGTCTGATAAATATCGGAGAGTATAACTGTCCAAGAGGAACTTCTAAATTCAACTGATTAGATTCTGCATAAAATTGCAGACCCCCTTCGTCCTTAAAATAAAAACTCATACAAAACGAATGCCCGTAAAGAGGTATGTAGACTTAGGGTGTCTTTATTTCAAGTATAGATAATCAGGAGTATCGTGAATAAATTTCGATGGAAATATTTCCCTTGACAGCAATGTAAATCAAATTGCTGAATGGGAAACTTCCTGGGGAAATATAATTCGCGATAGGGGTGAATAATTAAAGTGTGCTTGTTATAAACCTATCCGGGTCCGGGGTTTACTCCGGTCTACAAAAAGTCCCACTATGTCTTAAATGTATCTATAAAATTGCATCTTACTATTAACTTTCAGGTTGGCGATGATGCAAAAATGCGATGTGTTTGCCTAGAAGATGATTCCGAAGCAGATTGCACATTTGGTGCTGGTCAAAGGGATCCCGCCCGATACGAAGTAGAAGAAGAGTGTACTGGTTTTGGAATTTCAGATATGCCGGTGAGTTATTCGTCTATTATTATTATATTCACTCGATTTTCATTTGATTTAATTGTTCTGGCATAGGAAGACCATCCCACCGATAGCCACGAAATGATTGGAAGTACAAAATCATTAATACCCTTAAGTCCTTGCGAAGAGACCGCCGATAATTCCTTTCAAGATGAGAAAGCATCCAAATGTGATGCACCCGAGAAGCCATTAGTGGTCATTTAATGAAATTACAAAGCAGAATCAATAAACCAACGTGAATAGATGCATACACCATTACATATACTATACCACTATACGACTACAACTACTTCTAGGTACTCATCTTTATAAGCTAAAGGAATAACAAAAAAAAATAATATTTTTCTACGATATTTCAAAATACGATGCATAAACAACACACACACACAACGACTGCCTTACGAAAAGTTATATACATGAAAATAATACAAAATTCGATTACACAAGAGTAAAAGTATCTAACGGGCAGGTATGTAGATAATTTAAACGTTTGGCATGGAGGTGATATGTGAAAGCAAAACCCATAAGGGAATGAAGATCCAAAGTCTATTACGGACGGGAAATGATTTTTTTTCGAGCGATGTTAGTCTAAATGTGACTAATTTAGTTAAAATGTGACTAATTTAGTTAAAAAACCTTTTAAGGTACGAATACTTCGTGTGTCCTGTATAAGGGTGTTTCGTTAAAGACTCCAATGGTAATTGGATGGAAAGTGTAGTGGAGTAGCATTAAAATTGAATTGGCCAGAAATTGATGATGGCCAATCAGCCCCTCAAAATGTTGCCATCACTCCTACGGTAAAGCGATGTGGCCAAGTTGGGCAAACTGATGACTAATCGTCCTGGAAAAAAACATCAAAAAGGCCTTTAAGGTAAAAGCATGACCCAGAAGTGATAGACTCATTTAGACCGGCTATATGGGTCTTTGGAGTTAGCCTTTAGATTGTCACTAGTTAAATCAGTTGTGGGAACATTCGACAGACATGCCCGCAGAATGTGAGTACACTTCATCGATTTCTGCAAGAGGAAGAGGAAACCAACTTTCACCTCCAGTTCTTGCCATCTTGCGTAGGGATACCTTATTATGTTGTGGCTTATTTCTTTAAAGACCTGATCTGTCTCAACATTCGACATTTGCTGCATCAACAAGTTCGTTACAAAGTACAGCTGACTTCAGTGAAACATCAACACGCAATCGCCTATTGAATAAATACTTATCGTCACCCTCTTCGATGTTAAGCAGTGGGGTAGATTGCTTCGATCACTTGTTTCTGCTCGACACTTACTAGTCTATCTCCTCACAGATTAACTGTCAGAGACAATAGACGGGGGTAGACTGTTTCGGTTATCTCCTAAAGACAAAATATCACCCTTTTTCGACGTCAAGAAGTAGAGCAGATCTGTACCAGCCACATACCTTAAAAGCAGTAGTTATACATAGACTGTTTCGGTAACCCTTCGTCCTTTCCCGAAGACATTTCACCACCGGAGGAGCTGACGACATCGGTTAACTTCGCCTTGACACGTCGAACATCCAGCCTTTGTCAGAGCAAATAGGCGAGGGGTTCGCGTCCGACTGTTTCGGTCACCCTTCGTATTTTCCCGGAGACAAACCGTCATCGTTTTCGGTGTTAAATAGTATAGGGTAGTTTTTTTTGAGTACCCGTTTCTGCTACGCACCAGTCTTTTCTCCTGACGGAAAAGCTATCTGAGGAAATAGGCGGAGGTAGACTGTTTCTTTGCCCATCTTTCCCAAAGAATAAATGTCATCCTTTCAACGTCAAAACAATAGGGCAGATGCTCCAACTTTTATTTGATCTGTACCCGTCACCCTTCTTACGAGCGGACTGTCAGAGACTACCAATGGGCAAATAGACTGCTTCGGGCACTCCGTCGCTTTCGCCTAAGACTAACTGGGGACGTTCAAGTATCTAGTTTAGTAAGTCTGACAGCTGACTGACTTAATGTTTCTGAGTTCTTATTGGCTGGGATTCGTCACGTGAGCAGCTTTCTCTGTTGACGTTTATGGAGGGGTAGCCGACGAATCTAATCACGAATTTCGTGACTGAGTACTAAGTTGACATTTCTATATGTCATCGGCGGAGAATTTGACTTTTCAAATTTGCCTTGGGAGAGCACAAAGCTAGTGGATATACCTAACCAAAACAAACAAAACCAAAAATATTTAAAAATGATAATATAAGTGACGATTTGTGGAGTGCAATACTCTTTAGATGCTCCCCCCGTCAAGATCTGACGTTTACGACCAAATAAGTTAGATTTTGCGTTCAGGTTGCACTTAGTCCAGACAAATTTAGTCGACTTAAGTCAACTAGATACTTGAATGTGCCCACTGTCACCTGCAACTTCATTTTGACACTTCGAACACTCTGCCAGAGGCAACAGATGAGGGTTCTATTGTTTCGTCTTTACTTTCCCCGAAGAAGAACCACGATCTCCTTTCGGTACCAAACTGGATGGTGGTTTGCTTCAATGAAGCTCTTCTGCTCAGTGCCAGTCTCTATCTCGTGGATGGGCTGTCAAAGGAAATATACGGGGGGCAGACTGCTACGGTTACCCTCCAACTTTTTACAGAAGACAATCCATCCATTGAAAGGTGATGTGTTTAGCCTCCCATTTCTGCCACGCACCAGGCTCTCTCCGTTCTTACTCGAAGACAAACCGCCTCAATGTGCTAACCAATTGTTTTGACTGCTTCGGTCATTATCAGAACCTCTTACAAGGTCAGATACACAGACACAGGAAAAAGCTACGATTCGGCATTGAAACAATGGCAACCACACAAAATGACTATCATCGTCATTTGTGTCCCAAAATCAAATGACGGACACTGCGAGTCATTTAGAATTTTCCGTTGGGATGCCATTGTTCTAGGCGTCATTGAAGATCGATCACACGGCCATTTTTTTCCGCCATTTAAATGACACCTAATTCATGTCATTTGGTGCGCCATTTTGCTAGTCATTTAAATGACGCTGCCAAAAATGGCGATCACATAGGGCCACGTTTAAATGACTGCTTTGTGACGGGATTTTTACGTCAGAGCGCCATTTAAATGACTCGAAAAAGTGGCCGTGTAATTGTAGC
This sequence comes from Cheilosia soror, assembly GCA_949372485.1. NCBI lineage: Eukaryota > Metazoa > Arthropoda > Insecta > Diptera > Syrphidae > Cheilosia > Cheilosia soror. Next base: position 33,710,042 of record OX443561.1, on the reverse strand, counting down.
TTAAGTCACAATGGCGAACATTTCCATAAAGAAAAATCGATTATGACCGTCAAAATATTTAAGTTTTAGACTAAAAATTATTATTGGTAAGGCCCACTGGTTTCTTGCATAATTAACAAACCAAGTGCGAATTCGAAACCATGCCAACTAGTGGTTACCTACATAGATCCACTCAAAAAACTATAGAGCTACGGTAGTGCCAACTCTGTTAGTATTTTCACAAATAATTGCAGACTTTCAGGCTGAATGCATTTTTTTCAGTAAAATTTACTCGACATAGATTTACTTTGTATTTTCTTCTACTTTTCATTGCTGAGAAAGATTAAAAAAAAACCTCTTGTGCATGTGACTATACCAAGTCACTGATGATATTGCAATCAAAACTTTATAGGGTTCGTTTTCACCAAAAGCCTCCTCAAACGTCTTTTTTTTGTATCGAGGAAAATAAAAATTATTTTAATGCCAACTATCTGCATGTACACAAAATGACAACACAGTCTATTGAAAACCAAAAACAAAGAAATAAAAACTCCGAGTTTCAACAGAGAATACAAATTTGCTAAAACGAAAAAAAGTCACAAATAGGCTTATAAATTGAATGTACCTTCAAATAGGTGTTGTTTAAATTTTATAAAAGTCTATTTAATTATAATAATCTAGTACATTCTATCGCATTTTTATAAGAAAATCAAAATCATTTTGATAAATTTTGCATCAACTTCATTTATAAAATTTTTATTTGTAGATTTTTTAATGTTAAATGTAATCCCCATAAAAAAAATATTCAAAGAGACTTATTCAGTCTTAACTTAAATTTAAATCAAAATTTTTGGGTAGCTTTCCTCGAATAAAATTATCCAAAATTTTATTAAAATTAAAAAAAAGAATTCATTTCATTTAAAATATTAGACATAAGATCGGATGAGGTACTTTTCTTTAGAGTATACTTTTGCTCACCATATATATGTTAGTGTTAAGCTGTAATTTTAGGTTACTTTTGTACACATTTTTTAATTTAAGAAAAATGTGCCTTTTACAATGAAAATTTTAAAACAAAATTTAAAAAAAAATGATTACATATATAAATGTCCCAATGCACACATTAGCCAGTTATAATCTAAACAAAAATGATATATGTGTTGTGTATTAAAATTCTGTAAAATTTATATAATTTAACTTAAAAAAAAAAAAAAACAATACTGCAAAGAATGTAAGGGCCCATGATTAATTAATTTCACACCAAAACTTATATTATACATTATTATTATCTATTTATGAAAATAAGAAAATGTACTACCGTTATCAAAGGCATTTAAATATTGTGAGAAATAAAATATTTTACTTAATGCGCATTGGTGTTTCTATACAACTAATTTATATAAATGTGAACAAAAATGTTGTGTAAAAAATAAAAAAAAAAACTATTATTGTTGGTAAACAAAATAGAATAGTTACTCTTAACAAAAAAATATTTACATAATTTTATGTCATTAGACGCCAAATAAATGAAAGAAAATGAAACATTTTGTTTTAGATTTTATTTGTAGTGGACTGGTTTGAGGTTAAATCATAAGAGTGCAGTATCTACTACAAGTATCTGGTAGATTAATATAATACAGATGGTAGGTACTATAGAAATAAGAAGACGAGACGTTGGTGAAGTGGACCTTTCTAATGAGCTTAGTCGGCTCTCAGATTGAGGCAACAAGCAATAAGCAACTAAGCAACTGCCAATAAGCAATCAGCAATATTTTTCGTTCGAGCGATATTTAGTTGCTTTGATGTGCCTCTTATTTAATTCAAAGTAAAATAATTGTGAGCGATAATATTGCGTGTTTCCTATTGCCAGTTGCTTATTGAATGTTGTCTCAATATGAGAGCCGACTTATAGCTTTTACCAAGCTCATTAGATAGGTCCACTTCACCAAATTCCATCTCTCTATAGCATTAGTGATTTTCAACATATGGGACTTCAAAAATCACAAAAATAGTAACTGACTCACTCATTCACTTAGATGATGATCATCAAAAAAAGTGGAAAACTTCAGATTCTTCATGGGAGGCGTGGAAACCGCCCACTTTTGAAAATTGGTTATTATTTATTTGGGCCACTTCTGGGTTGCCGTAGAGTGTTGAAATTTCGGTAGCACTTGCAGTGTACAGAAAGGAGAATTATCAAAAAGAACGCCCTGAAGCGTCGTGGCGCTATCCTAGAGGTGTCGTAAGTTTTATTTTTTTACAGCTGAAAGATTCCGAACAAAGGAAAAACTTTACGTTTCTCTTTACGAATACCAAGAGCAAGGTCGAAGCGAAATCCAATAGTTACACTGCAACTGCAGTCGAAAATTAAGCTCGTTTGTATTTCCCGCATTTCCAGCCAGACTTGCTTCGTGACTGGCACTCGTATGTTTGCCCAGCACTCAAAATTATATAAGAGTTTTTTAGTTGGGACGGGTCGTTGCCAGCCGGATTGGTCGGGAGCATTGCCGCGGGCCATGAGAAGTGTACATACACTGGTCGGCATAAATTCTAAATTTTCAATGGGTGCTTAATTGGTTAAGGAAAATTTTGTATCATTCAAACGGAATTTAAATGACCTTTCCCTTGATACCAAAATTTACATGAAGTAAGTTCAAATTATCAGTAGAATTAACTTTAGTTTTGTCAAAATACTTATGCCGACCAGTGTACGAGAACCCGAGATAGAAAATTCCTCGCCGTGCACAAGAAATCGGCCTTTCGCAGTATTCAACTTGTGGAATTTTGCATCAGGACTTGTGCTTATGCGCGTACAGTATCCAATTAATCCAGGAGCTCAAAGTTAATGACCATCATAGTCATAGACAAAGCTGTTTGTTGGCCGACTTGGCTTCGGTGTGTTTGGAAGAGGACCCCAATTTTGGCCGAAAAATCATCTTTAGCGACGAGGCGCATTTTTAGACGAATGCGTGTATGTTAACAAGCAAAATTGCCACAAATATGGGATGACGATAGGTACTTCAACGTCGACCTGTCCACAAACCGCACATAGAATATACCGTCGACTCCTCCCACATAACGCACTTTGCCGACAAGCTACCTGCGGGCCCAGGATTTTTCATGTATCGGTATAGCATGGAAAATCATTCCCGCCATTGATTTTGACTTTTCACACGTTTTCATTTCACAGACATTGGAATTCATTCCGGGGAGAATCGGGTAGGTGCACGTAAGTCCGCGGTCTAGTTCTATGTGGTTTGCGGGCCTGGAAAAACACCTTAGTGAATATCTGCTTCTATTCAGATATCTGTGGTTTTAGAAGGGCGTCGCAAAAATATTTCAACCCCTGGACTAAATTGTAGGCACACACCACCCCACCATATGAGGGATAAAGGGGAAGAATCTAAAGGCAGCCCCCACTTTCAGTTAATAATGCAAATCGTCGGCTTTTGAAAAACTCTTTCGTCACGTATAAGTTTAACTAAAAAAAAAGTAAAAATTAGGACTTATGTCCAGGGGACCTAAAATGTCCCTGCGCCCAACTTCCGCTGTTGAGGCATTTAATGGCGTAATAGGACGTTACGCTATAAAGAATGGAAACTTCAGCCGAAAAAAAAATAATTGGATCGATTTAAGGTATGAAAATTAAAAATTCGACTGAAAAATTTGGGGTATTTTTAATTTTCACACCTCAAATCTATCCTCTCTTGCTCAAAATTTGTTTCGGATAAAAGTTTCCATACTTTATAGCGTGGCTGACAAACTGTGTTAAGTCTAGGCGGATGTTGCCAACATTATTATAGCAAGGAAAAACAACCAAACGGGCTCTGCGAAATAAGGCCCCAAAAAATTATACATACAGGAAAAAACAACAACGATTTTTAATAAAATTTGGAGTGTTATTTGTATTTCCTTTTTCGGGGCCTTATTTCCTAATGAAAATTGGGGTTTGTTTTTATTATTATTATGTATTTCATTTTCTCTTTTGGGGCCTTATTTCATTGGTGCCTTAATTTCTGCAGCCAACCAAACCTTTTTGAGACAGTTTCAAAAAAAATAATATTAACGAACTCATGATTATCGGGCTCCCGACCCGTGAAGAGTCTCTGCCTGAGAAACTGCAGCCTTCCATCCTCTACGATCCCGGGCACGCTGCTTCCAATTGTCCAGATCAAGCGCTCTGGCATCCGCGATGGCTTGGTCTTTGAAACGGAGGTTCGGTCTTCCTTGTCTTCTCAAGCCTGGGGGCTGGGATTCGAAGATCCTCTTAGCTGGAGCATTATTGTCCATTCGCTCGATGTGGCCGAGCCAATGTAGTCGACGTGTTTTGGCTTTTTGGACTACATCCACATCTTGGTACAGCTCATAGAGTTCGCGGTTGTATCTTCTCCTCCATTCGCCCTCCTCCTCGCACACAGGACCAAAAATCCGCCGAAGAATACCGTTCTTAAATTCCACAGGTTGGATATTGACCCTCCTTTTCAAGACACTTCAATAACGAGGCCAAATGAGTTTTTGTAAATGGTCCTCGTCTTTGTTGGATTTTTCGAACTTGCACACCTACCTACCTCGAGTTGAAGGCTACTATATTAGCACATTGCCATTATGTAGCCGACTGATGATGGAAGGCTTACTTTATTGGCCTTTAATTAGCATTTATTTCGTTGGCTTTTTTTGGGAGAATGACAAAAGCTGGATATCTTGAGCCCAGACAGTGCATACATTTTAGAAAATTTCTTTTAGACGGACGGACGGTTTCAACTCTATGTACCTATTAATAGAATGTGAAGAGTGAAGGTAACCCGACCCTAGGTCGAAAATAAAAATAAAAAGAAGAAAATTAAATCGACAAGATCCTTCCTCTACTGAAGTATGGGGCATTTAAAAATACGTGGTCCCCGTCCTAGATAGACCACAATATTTACAAGACTGTATATACAAAGATAGATAAGCTTGCTTGACCCATCACCCATGTGTAAAAGACGAAGATAGGAAGAAGATAATAATAATAATGCGTGCGTTTTTGAGAGACTCCAAACAAATGCAGTACCTATGGGTCTGACAAATTGGTAATTTTCACCCAAATTGATGCTATACAAATACAGACTTAAATAGGTGTGAGTCTGAGTATATACTCCCACTTTTTGGAACGTCAGAATAATTTTCTATGTGTAGGTTAATATCTAGTTCATGTAGTGCCGATTGTCCATTTGTTTAACTACTTACTGGTTAAACACAATTTAATAGTTTCAGCTGTTTTCGCGTATTCACATTCCAAATAGTTCGTTGATTTGATTAAATCAAAAATTTATATTCTAAGGAATAAAAAAGGAACATACCTTAAGTTCTTCTTGGCGACGATAGGCATCGGCCATCATGCGCTTTCTGATATCTTCGGTAATAACAGCCTCCCTTCCTGGTGGTCCATCGCCCAATTTATTTAACTTTACAATCACCTTTGTTAGAGAAACAAAAATGGATAATAACTTTTACCACATGCAAATATAAGAACTAACCTTGGTTTTATCATTTGCTCCTAGATATTCAGACAACTTCTTGCCTGGAATCATTTGATGACCAGCGAACCATAGCTGCGCCTTGGCTGGTTCAATAACCTCCTTAGAAGCCTAAAGAAAAAGATGTGAACGTTTTTTTCTTAGTTACAGTTACTAAGGTCAGAATTATGTTTCAAGTCTGCTTGCTAGTTACTAACTATACACATAATTATTTTTTATTTTTTTTTTAATTTAAATTACCTGTGTTCCTGCCAAATCCTCAGTGTTGGAAAATTCCATGCGAATAACATCATGCGGCGGAAGTTGCATTGGATAAACTATGGTCACAGCTCCTCGAAGAAGATTAATGGCATCCTCCACCATCTTTAGTGTCATCGGATTGTTGGTATTAACTAATTTCTGGAACAAAAAAAAAATCAAAATTCTTACTACCCTTTACAGTTCCCCTAAAATTACGACTCACCTTATCGATTGCAGCCCTTGCATCCTCAATTGCCTTCGACAAAACACCACGCATGTTCTCCTTTGGCTGCTGGCCATTCCTTCGACCCATCTGATCCCTATTGAACTCGTATCCTCCCGATGGAATACACTTCTCAGCCCAGGTATCCTTGAGTTTTAGTTCTTCAATCTGCTCACCGGTAAGTCCTATCATTTCCGGTGGCAACATCGTACCATGGTTGGCCAGTTCTTCAATGTCATAGCACAAACGATGAACTTTTAGACGTCCGTTGAAAATTGCGGTTATATCTTGCAGCACAGAAGTGACATCCTCGGAGATTTTGGTGTCGAAAAGAAATTGACTTTCGTCACCGCGTTTAATATGCAAGCGAACCATTTTTAACCGGAAACTGTAAGTTATCAGGGAAAGTTAACTAATGCTGTTTTCGCTGTTTGAACTCTGTGGCGGTGGATAGAAAATTCGAGATGTTTTGTTTAATTTGAAAGAAGTTTTGTTTATAAATTGTAAACAAACGAAAATAAAAATGGTTGCTAAGGAACATATTAAAATCTATCTTTACAGGCAAGTTTAGCCGAATTACTTTGTCTAGTAAGTAGTAGCGTTGTTGTGACGAGCTTAGGTCCAAATCTAATTATTTATTTTTTTCAGAAATCTTTATAAACAGTACTTACATTTCAAAAATAGAATGAAGGCAAAACGTCCACAAGTAGTGCATTGGCAGTGTTTTTCATTTTTATACCTATTTTAAACATTGCTTTGCTTATAAAATGAAGAAGTATAACTCATCGACAGGTATTATAGCGCGCCCGGGATTGTTGCATGTTACATATTTCAGCAATCTAAATTTTGTAATCTCAACAGTTTGTCTTCGCAATTTGAGGAATATTTTTAAAACCGTTTTCGAGATATGGACACATTTTTGGAAATACCTGCCGTTATTTACGAATTTTCTACAAAAAACTGAGTTCCTAGTCTATCTTATTGAATTCACTGACATTTCGTTTGGTATTTAGATATCTACCTATCTAAATAAAATTTGAACGAAAACTTAAGAAACCTTTACAAACTTTAATACCTTCAAGCTCTTGCTTTGTAAGGAATTCGTCCCTACTAGTCCCTCAGTTCCCTCATCACTGTTTATTTATCCTGTCTACAAGACCTAGCCACCTAAGGCGCTAAGCTGCATTATCTTTCTTACCAGGACGATGGCTGCACAGCTCTTCATGCTTTTAGTTAGACAGTAGTTAGATGTAGGCGTAGGTACCTAGCCACATTGGCAAGCCTATCTGAACTGTGAACTGTAGTGCTGTTCTCTTTCTGTTGCTGTCAGTACGTATATGCATATAATATTTCGCAATTTTAGGCGCTTTCGACGACTTGCATTAACTTTAACGCGGCTAATGATAATTTCAGAACTATGTCCACATGGCTGGTGGAATATCCAGAAGGAGAATTACTCGAAACTTCTGCAACCGTTTTTCGCGACACTTCTTTAAAGTGATCTAGTTTTTGCTATGGTAATTTTCAATGGCCCGCTTTCCCATTAGGTGGATCCCGGGTGTAGGTATAGGTGGTTAAAGTAGACCCTCCGTCAGCATCAAATTTCCAGCATCAAATCTATATATATAAAAATTGAGCCTTAAAATGTTTGTCGCCGATTCACGCTTTAACGCATTTACCGTTCTTAACCAAACTTTCGCACATCTTTGGTATTGGTCCATACATGAATCCTGTGAAGTTTGGTCAAAAATGGACAAAGGGGCGTGGCACCCCCCATACAAAAAAAACATTCAAAATCGTATATATCGAAAACCACCAAATCGATTGAGCTCAAACTTACAGATAATCTTAGTTATTGGCCCTGGAGTTGTCCTGTGAAGTTTGGGCAAAATTGGATAAAGGGGCGACCAACAATCCTGCCTAAACCAAAATTAAAACACTATATACATAATTTGTTTACTATATCATCAACTCAATCAAGGAATATTTTGTATGTTTAATACTTTTTTTCTGTATTAATATTTTTATAAGCATTCTATAGCTCCACCAGCTCTCGAAACAGATTGATTAATTTGTGTTTTTGCTGGAATTGCAAGCCACCGAAAAAAGATCCGTTTCATTGCTTTTAGTGTGTGAATCGTAAGTGTTTCATGTTTTGTTCATAGAAAGAAACTGATTTTTTTGTTCTATTTTGTTGTGGTATTGCTTTATTTAATTCATTCCATTTCAATTATTTTAAGGTTACTTATTTGAAATCAACTTATTATGCGGCCAAAAAAAGATAAATTTATTTTCAAGATTGAAGATTTCATTGTTTTATTTTAGTTTGTGTCAAAAATGCCACGTCAGCGAAGAAGTGATATTGGCCATCGGTCGCGTAGGACTCAAAATAGATCAAATGAAAGGCAAAATCAATCACAAGAAGAGCGAGAAAATCAGTTCAGGTCATTCATCTGAACAACGTGCTGCACGAATCAATGTTAATGTTGCTTTCAGGGGCGTAGCGAGGGTTCCAGCCGTGGGGGGGTGACATTCATTGAAATGCCGACTTATTTCAGGAACTTGCCGACTGTATCGGGCCAGCGGTTATCGAGTTATAACGTCATCGAGTTTGACCCCATAGAATATGTTTTTTGTATGGGAGGTGCCACGCCCCTTTGTCCAATTTTGACCAATTTTCACAGGAATCCCTGGCCAATACCTAAAATTGCCTCAAAATTTGAGACCAATCAGTTCAGTGGTTTTTAAGATATAGGATTTTGAATGTTTTTTTTTGTATGGGAGGCGCCACGCCCCTTTGTCCAATTTTGATCAATCTTAACACGAACACTCTTGGGCCAATACCTAATACTACCTTTAAATTGGAGCTCAATCGATCGAGATATCTAAATGTGGGGCTACAGCGCCACCTGTTGAGAATTTTCCGACTTTTTTTTTCCTAAACCTTCGCGTAGCAATTACGAACAAACCCGCAGAAGGAAGTATCCAATTTGGTCAAATCGTTTTCAAGTTTTACGCATCCGAAAACAAACCACGATCCATTTTCAGTCGACAAATTCACCGATGCCGAGAATCTTTTTTTAAATCGAATCGAAACTCGCTAAATTTTAAGGATTTCAGTCGGCAAATTCACCGATGCCGACAATCTTTTTTAAAATCGGATCGAAACTCGCTAAATTTTAAGGATTTCAGTCGGCAAATTCAGCGATGCCGACAATCTTTTTTTAAACCGAATCGAAAATCGATAAATTTTAATGTGTTCAGTCGGCAAATTCACCAATACTGACCGTCATTTTTAAAATCGAAACTCGGAAAAGGTACATACAGTCAAAAAAATATAAATTCGCATTTCCGAAAGGTGGAACCTTTGAAAATGCCGTCTTGTATACATTTACGAGTTTGAAAACATATACCTAATGAAAATCCAAACTCACTTCTTATTTTTTAACATTTTGTTCCGAGTCAAATTTTAAAATTTTTTTAATTTTTTTTGAAATTTTTTGATTTTTTTTTTTTTTAGCTGCTTAAGTTAAAATGTTACTTCCGTGATTTGCCGACTCTTAAAAACGGTGGGGGGGTGTCGCACCCCCCACACCCCCCCCTCGCTACGCCCCTGGTTGCTTTGAATGGTGCTGGATTTCGATATAATAATGCCATTGATTATCTATATATATAAAAATTGAGCCCTAAAATGTTTGTCGTCGATTCACGCCTAAACGCATTTACCGATTTTAACCAAATTTTCACACATCTTTGGAATTGGTCCATATACGATTTCTGTAAAGTTTGGTCGAAATTGGACAAAGGGGCGTGGCACCGCCCATACAAAAAAAACATTCAAAATCGTATATCTAGAAAACCACCTAATCGATTGAGCTCGAACTTACAGATAATCTTAATTATTGGCCCCGGTGTGCTCCTGTGAAGATTGGTCAAATTTGGTCAAAGGGGAGCGGCACTTCACATACAAAAAACATCTTCTATGGAGTGAAAGTCGATGACGTTATATCTCCATAACCACTGGGCCGATTTTCATTATCCTTTTTTTTTGTTTTGTTCGTATTGCTGTGTTTCAGGTTTAGGCAGTAAGAAAACTCCACCAAGTCGATTTATTATCATTTCTCGCATTTTACGAAAGAACATTATTACCTAAGACCTATGCAATAAAATTCCTGTGCACGGGCAAAGCCGGGCGGATACAGCTTTTCGATAGTCTTGGAATTGGAAGCCAAAGTTTTTCAAATTTGTAACATTGACAAAAATAATGAAAATCAATAATATTGTCTAGGCAATACAATTTCTGAAAAAAAAAAAACAAAAAAATGTTGTGTGAGAACCACAGAGCATTACAAAAAAAAACAGTTTTTCTATTTAATTATTTTGCACTACAAAGTGTGCACGGGCTACGCTAGTTTTGTATAAACCATCAAGGGCAATCCACATACGGGTCTAACCATTTCCTACTGGTTCTTCCTAGAGGGCGATTGCCTGATGGTACCGATTCCATAACACTTTAAAAAATAGATATTTCCAAAAAAATGTCAAATAATGTTGTAATCCCTCCACGCATTAATTAACAAAACAAAATGGGATTTGTCAGTAAAAAATGTTTTGAAATTACGGTTTTACTTCATGATCACGGTCGCCTTACTCAGAGTTTACAAGACCCTTCAATAGCGCCTATCCCATCATAGAAGAATGGAGGGACGGACTCGTACCTAGTATACAAACCATAGCCGTATTTACAGACGGATCTTCTCCGAAAAGTTGGGTATATCAAAATCGCTACGCCTCCCCGACCAGAGTCTTCCAAGCAGAGGTCCAGGCAGTGACAATCACCCCTATTCCCGTTGACGTTTGTCGTAAACGCCTAATATTTCATTTCGGTTTTAAGTCAGAGTTTGTAACTTTTTTGAGACAAGCGATTTGAAAATACAGTGAACACATAGAAAAAGAAGCAAAATCGTTAACAAAAGTTTGAAAAAAATCTGAATATCGTTTTTATAACGTCACGACAAAAGAGTCGTATATGACAAACGCCAACGGGAATAAGGGTGAATAGCAGCCCGTGAGTCTGTGGTAAGGGCAATATCACCTGGAGGTATTACCTAGCGATGGGCCACCTTAAGTACTTGTAATACATACCACAAGAATGCTATGGCCGTCCTTCAAAGAAACCAAAACCGAGAATATAATACGAAAGGATAGGAAATTCCAGTCCACCCTCGTAGGTTTCATAACGGGGAACAACACTCTGCGGTACCATATGAACAAAATGGTCTTAACGGAAGAAGAACTCTCCCACTTCCTATGTCACTGCTCAGCTCTCCAACACACCAAGTATAAATTCCTAAGGATTCACCTCTTTACCCCTACGGGCATCACAATGCGTCAGTATTTGCCTGAGTGTATGGCACTGAGAAATCATCGCCATCCCACAAATCTAACCTAACCTAACGCTAACCTCATGATCACCGTCATTATATTGAGTGTTTAAATTAACGCCCTAAGAAAGGGGTGCGTGGACTTAGCACCGCAAAGTTTAACAAGTATGTACTATCTAAACGCTTGGACGGATTTGCTTCAAACTTCGTATTTAGAGTTTTTGGACTTATGCTAGCCCTAATATTAACGGTACCTCCCATATAAAAATTTTACGAAATATGACGAAATATGTCTAAATTTAGATTTTTTCGAAAACGGCTCTAACGATTTGAACCAAAATTGATCGTTGAGTTAGTGTAGGCATGCTTAACATGACTGCATAACTAATTTTTCGCTAAAGAGTCCAACAACGGTAGTTTTGAAAATTGGCTTTTTCTCGAAAATGGTGAAAACGATTTTTTAAAAAAACTTATTTTTAAGGTACTATTGTCATTATTAACTTGATAGCACGCTTAGTTCTTCCCTAAAAAGAATGCGTCCTTTGATATCCACCCAAACCCTTAATAATAGTACTTTAAAAAACTGCTCATATCTCAAAAACGCCATTTTCGATTATGATAAAAATGCTACTTTCAGGTAATGCTTAAATCCATAGTAATACCATTTGCTCAGTTTTGAGCTAAACAGTTGAAAAACAGTGTTTTTTTAACCATGAATGCGTCCTTCGATTTCCACCCCAATCGCTAAAAACGGTACTTCAAAAACTACATATATCTCGAAAACGCCATTTTCGATTTGATTAAAAATGTAACTGCTAGGTATCTTTTATAACCTGAAGAATACGTCGTACTCAGTTTTCAGCTAAACAGTTTAGTAACAGTGCTTTTCGAATCCAAATTTTTAACATTTGTCAGCATAATTTTACAAAAAACCGCTCTAACGATTTTGATCAAAATACATATTTAAGACAACATAAGCATTCTAAACATGATCACGCACTTAGTTTTTCTTAGAAAACTCGAATATTGCCGTAACACACGAGTCCTCCGTGTCTTAAGAAGTTCCAATGTCGCTATTCATTTTAATTCAATAAAAATAAAAGACAAGCGGTTGTTACACTTAAAAGTAAATTTCACCATTTAATTTAAATAAAAAATGCAGAAAAAATATACACTATAAATTGTTTTATACAAATAAATAACTTAAAATTATCTAAAGTTAAAAAGAAGAACATTTTTATTTTTATTTTCCAACAACTACTACAAGTGCTTAAAAATTTGTGTAGACATGTGATGTATATCAATGTACAACTGCCTAGCAATCCTACAGTATATTTCTACTTAAACATTAAAATAACTTTTATTCAATGGTAGAGGGTGTAATGTAAACATTACCGGTCACACGCACACGTTCAATAAAATTGACAAAAGTTGCATATCATTAGGATGTAAGGATTTGGCGTGGGGGACGGGGCGATGAACTAAATGAGAGTGTCGTGGAAAGAATGCTTGAAAGTGATCTTCGGTGTTATTTTTTTTGTTGTTTTTTTTTTAAGACGAATAATAATAAATTGTTCATTTTATTTTGTTGTTGCCTTATAAAATGTAAAAATAAGTGTCATCATTGGGACATTAGGCCGATTTAAAGCTTTTTTCCTGGTTCAGATTTTGTTATCTCAGCAGTCTGCGGAAGTTCTCCAACTCGTGTATGCTGTTTGAAAGTCTGAAAGTGGCCAAAGAAAGTCAAGTTTGTGTCGGCAAAATTAATTTGTAAATGTACCTTCCGAACGCGTTGAAGAGCGCAACGATTTCGGATCTTGTCAGTCGGAATATGGGATCCGCGGTATAGTAGTGTTTGTCCCAGAGTCCATGTTCGGTGGCGATTTCAAACTTCTCAGAATACAATACCTTTAACGCTGTTCCTAGTCCTTGAGTCTAGAAGGAAAAGCAGAAGTTATTATTACCCTATTACACACATGTATGTATCGCAATGTTACCTGTAATTTTCCCCAAAGCCTGCACTTGTCGCAGCCAACGCAGTCCATGATTCTCGAAATGTTGCGGAATTTCTCCTTGTAGTCGTTTTTCAGTTTGATTGCCCCATAGCCGCTGGAGAAGAGAGCGTGCTCGTTGAAATGCGAGGGAAACGATCTGAAAGAACAAGTTAATTCGTCGCAAAATCTGTTACGATGCTCGCTTTGCCTACACTCACTCGATAACACTTAGTAAATCATTAATAGCCATCTTGATTTCATTATCTTCCTCCTCGATGCCTGTATAGTACTCTTCACGTCTTAGATATGGAGCAGCTTTCGCAAGTGCTCGCAACTCCACCAAATAGATGAAATACAAGTTCTTCAGCCAATGGGGACCTTCACCCCTGGTTGTGCTGGGACTGAAGCGTCGCTTGAACTCCTCCAAATTGTGTCCCCACACTCCCTTCGGTTCAAGGAAACTACTCGCCTCTGAGAGGAGATATTTCGACGACAAATGTATATTGATGCTGGCATGTAGGCCGGAGATCAATCGATAGAAAGCCTTCTGTTCCAAGCAAACGTCACGCAGATCCAAGTTCGGAATGTATGCAGAGAGTGACTTGGTTTGGTTGTTTATTCCAAAGCAATTCTCCAGGTAGATGCTCTTCCAGATGCGGTGGGCTGAGTCGCCTTTATAGCCTGTATATCGTTCTGGATTTATCAGCAGGTCTACATACTGAGCGCCATTCTGCATGTCATCCAGAATGCAAAAGTCTTCCTCGGCTTCGTCATGGACGGCCCATTTGGCGAAATCCTCGTGCACTTGATCACTGATGCTGGTGTCGAGGAAACTCAGTTCGGTGTTGAAATCGTCCTCGGCACAGCCGAGCATTTGGCCTTCTTTGCTGTACTGCAATGAGAGAGAGAAGATGACAGTGAATGTTAAGGAAATGTAAAGAATAAAGTTAAGGCTTAAACTATACCAAACGTGACAAACATAATGACCACCAATGCAATGAATACACGGTCTTGATAAGCCAATACGGTAGGGCACGAAAGAGGAATGACTTGTGATTGTACTGCATAAATGGAATTGCTATTATGAAGATAAATCAAGCACGGAAGGCACTATCTTCAGCAGGTCCGTTCAGCTGCTGAGGTATGCGTACGACATTGACATCATCGGGCGTAGAAGCTTTCACGGCGATTGAAGAACAGGCGAAATCCATTGGCCTTAAAGTAAGTAAGGACAAGACTAAGTACATGCTATCAACAAACAAACAAGCATCTGTCCACCGCCTAAGACACAACGTCACTATTGATAGCAACAATTTTGAGGTAGTCAAGGACTTCACCTATACCTCGGGGTAAATATAAACTCCACGAATGACACCCAAGTGGAGATCCAGCGAAGAATTATCCTGGAAAAGATATTCGGCCATTAATGATTCAGAAATCAGAAGCTATCCTTCCATGGTTAAGTCGCATTTACACGTGCTGTCTGAGGCTATGTTATGTTTCTAAGGCATGGCGAGAAGTGGTGAGAGTGATATTCATCCCAAAAGCGGGGAAGGCGAGTCACACCACATTGGAACGATTAATCGATTTGTATGTAAGGCAAGTGATCGGCAGATCTGTAGACACGGCGATACACAACGACTCAGTTACGCACTCCTATTAGTCAAAAACTGGGTCGAGGGACGCGGACTGGGGGGAATCCATCGAAGACAGAAATCATGCTGTTTACGAGAAGGAGAGTGATTCCTGCCTTTAATCCGCCAAGGGTGGGCGAGGTGGACCTGAAGATATCAAAGATAGCCGGAAATCTGGACATAGTCCTGGATTCCAAGGAAGGAAAACATAGAGGATCGCATCAAAAAAGCATACGTGGCACTATACGTCTATAGAAGAGCATTCGGCAACACATGGAGTTTCAGGCCGCATGTGATACACTGGCTGTACACAACAATAGTGCGGCCCATCCTAACATATGGTAAAATCGTGTGGTGGAAGACCACTGGAGGAAAAATACCATCTTTCTAGCCTGAAGAAATAGAATCAGCTTGTCATACGCGAAAGACCAGCCCTTAAAAACAGTAGACAGAGGATTTCAAACAGTTTCTTCTTCCATGAACTAGAAGATCTAGAGAATGTGGATCTTAAGGGACTCCTGAGATTCATACTTTAATCGGGGTGGTTCCAATAGGTAACCAAACTCCAAACCATTCGGTTACTCTTAGGACAAGCTGAAAATCTGGATACAAGAGCTGAAGAACACTTGTGATTAATACTTAATCCAGGTGGCTCAAATAAAAGCAGTACTTCTTTGGCTCCAACGGGTATGCAATGGATTGTGTCCCGTAACTGGGGCAACCGCCACAAGAGCACCCATGTACCTACCTACCTACCTACCTCCCCTGGAAACCGCTTCAGCTTGACAAAACAATTAGGTTGAAAACTTCTAACTTGAAGGACGAAATGTATGATCTACAAAACCTTTATCCTGCCAGTTCTGCCTTATGATGGCGCCGAGTGCTGTACGATAAGCAAGAAAGGGGATCTGATACTGAGCTCCTTCGAAAGAAAAATACTTCGCCGGATTTTTGGTACTGGGTGCTAGGAGGGCGAATGGAGGAGAAGACATAACCGAGAACTCTATGAGCTGTACCAAGACGTGGATGTAGTCCAAAAAGCCAAAATACGTCGACTACATTGGCTCGGCCACATCGAGGGAATGGACAATAATGCTGCAGCTAAGAGGATCTTCGAATCCCAGCACCCAGGTTTCAGAAGACAAGGAAGACTGAACTTCCGTTTCAGAACCAAGTCATCGCAGATTTAGTGTGAACAACTGGAAGCAGCGTGCCCGGGATCGCAGGAGATGGCAGAGACTCCTTACGGGTCGGGAGCCCGATAAGTAGGTAAATAAGTAAGCGTCGTGACAAGTCATACGCAGATCTTCAAAGAGGTTTCACGAGATATTATTGTGCAAAGTGGCGAGCGAAGGGTAGATATAGCTCCATAGGTTTCTTCTTCCTTTTCATCCATACAGATCCTACCAGGAATCATCGATTCACAATTTATTACATTAGTTGTGTTTTTATGAAACCTCGCCAGCCAGTAGTTGCCAGTAGAGGCACATTTCACATGCTAATTAAAACAACAACCTGCTGGCAACAACTCTTGATTTTCTCCCCAGCCGGAGAGCTGCTGGTTGGCAGCTGGCTAAATTCAATTCACAAAGAACGCAACAAGGTGCTTAGAATTTTCGTTCAATTTGCTTAAATCATAATGGCGTTCTTATCTCATGCACATAACATTCCAGAGAAAATTGTCAGAATTTATCAAATATCTCTACCAAATGCATAATTTTCTACGAAATGATCGTGTGCTTTTAGGCGTATTGCCTAATTTCATTCGGCTGGCTTCATCTTGCTGGCAATTGTGCTGGCAACTGTCCAAATGAACGGCTGGCTGGCGAGGTTTCAAAAAAACATGCGTATCGTGACCGGTTATGGCTCTCATAGCGCAGTTGATTTTATTTCTATTTAGGGTTTTTCAATAAGAGCGCTACAAACGTTCGATGCCATTACGTTCAGTACAAACGTTCGATGCCATTATGTATGGAACTCGATTTCTTTTGCATGGCCACCATAGGCACGCTTGCAGAAGTCCAGACGCTGAACCCAATTTTCGACGGTTTTCAAGCATAAATCGGCCGATACTGCTGCAATTTCACGTTTGATATTCGTACGAGTTCATCAATCGTCGCTGGCTTGTTGGCATAGACCATAGACTTGACGTAGCCCCACAGAAAATAGTTTAACGGCGTCAAATCGCACGACCGAGGCGGCCAAGCGACTGGACCATTTCGTGAGATAACACGTTCTCCAAACTTGGTTTCCAATAAATTGATTGTGACATTCGCTGTGTGGCTTGTGGCGCCGTCCTGTTGGAACCACATGTCCTCCAAGTCCATATTATCCAATTGGGGTGAAAAATATTCGGTTATCATTGAACGGTAGCGATTCCCATTCACAGTAACGTGCCGGTCTTGATCATCACGGAAGAAGTACGGCCCAATGACGCCGCCGGCCCATAAACCACACCAAACTGTAATTTTTTCGGGATGCACATGCAATGATGACTCATGGACTACGTGTTGATTGCTGCCTGACCAATACCGCATATTGTATTTATTGACGAAGCCATTCAGCCAGAAATGAGCCTCATCGCTGAAGATGATTTTTCGATGGAAATCCGAATCATTTGCAAGTTGTTGCTCAGCCCAATTCGCGAACATACGACGCTTCTGGTGGTCAAGCGGCTTCACTTCTTGCGTCAATTTAATCTTGTAAGGATGTAGGCCAAGATCTTTTCGCAAAATTCGCCACAACGACGTCAAATAAGAGATGCCCAACGCTTGAGAACGACGTGTGAGAGACACATTTGGGCTTTCTTCAACTGGAGCCTCAGCGGCAGCAATATTCTCGACACTATGGGCACTTCTTTGTCTCACTGGCAAGGGAACATTTTGTACTGTGCCTGTGTATTCAAATTTTTCCACTAGACGCTCAATTGTTGATCTGCTAGGACGATTATGACGACCAAAAATTGGACGTAGCGCTCTTAACGTTGAGGCCACTGACTTCGAATTTCGTTAGTAAATTTTAATAATTTCGACTCGTTGTTGGCTCGTATAGCTTTTCATCATGAAATGGCAAACCTTACTGAAGAGAAATGTCAAAAGAGCGGCAAGAAATTCGGCGTCGTTTGCTGTCCCTTTCACTCTACTTTTGTAGCGTCCCTGCTGGAAAGCCCGTTTATAATAAAGTCTCGTTCAACGAATTTGGACTGCCAGATGTGACTGAATGTCATTTATCGACCTATTCTGTTTAGGGCTTTAAAAACTTAATTGATCAGAATGAATTTTTCATCGATTGTTAGATGAAGGCCACTACCTTAATCTGCCAAATAGTTCCCTGAAATATTGCTGAGACCTGAAACTGCAACTCAGCGCATCAGGGTTATTAAACATCTATCTGCAATTGCGTTAACAGATTCGCCAAGTTTACAAACTTTGATCTATTTGTCGGCGTGACCATTAGTGCTTCAGTAGCTGTTTTACATTCCACGTAAATTTTCCGTCTACATATGCAGAGTCCTAGGCAAGTCTTCAAGCTTTCATGACTATAGTCATCACCCCCGCTTGACAAAAGTATGCAAGAGCAAGACTAAAGTAAAATCCGAAACCATATGTGCACATCTTTGGTAGTGCAGTGTAGTGTAGATAGTTTTTTATTTTGTCAGGAATGGAGGGGACTTAAAATGTTATTCCGCATTCAAATAGTTCCATTGAGAACGTTTATCAAGAGCTAAACTGTCTTAAGACTGTTATAACTGTCGGATGTTTGTCAGATTTTCAAGATTGGAAAGGTGAGTAATGACCTAGTCTTCTTCTATTCATCATTCTGCTTCTTCCATAAATTTGAGTACCTTGTTACCAAGATTAGATGGAGCTATATGGAAGGGTTAACGTCAATCCTAAATGTATCAACAAGTTAGCCAGTTTTTTTCAGAATGGATCTAATCCCATGATCCCATAAGTCTCTTTCAGTAATGGGAAATGTTACGGAGAAAACAATCGGAATACAATCGTCATCGGCTCATGTTATGATTACCTAAACGATTAAAGCAATAACAACACTGGCAGCAGTAGCCAAAAATTATTAAAAAGTTTAAAAAAGATCAGGACCAGTAGTTGTGCGTATGGATAGCTATCAGTGACAACACAGTTTTTTGTTTAAATACTCATTAGTCATAATCACAATCATAACCTAATATCACAATCATCCTTACATATAATAAAACTGTAGGCATTTTCTTTGTCAGCTAAAAACTCGAAAACTACTGGACAGATTTCGATGAAACTTTTTTTAAATGTTCCTTAAGACTGTGAGACTGCTATAGGCTATGTCGTTTATAGCCACGTCCTTAGGAACAGTTTTTAGCCAAAATGTATTTTTTGAAGTGAAAATATATACATACACATATACCTTGCTACGAATGGATGTTTGTACTTTTGCGATCGTCAAACAAAAACAAAACAAGACTAGCATACGTATACTACACATTCGATAAGGGTTGATTTGTTTTCGCAGTGAGTGCTATGGTCAGTTGTATATTATGTAGGTATGTATATTATGATTGTATGTCCGATGAAGGATGGGGATGGGGTGAGTCGTGCGTGCTGCAGAATGGCATGGGGTATATTAATAATCTTCATAAGAGAAGAGACGTATAATACAAAACAGGTTTCATTTCAGAATTTCATTCGATATGTGGTATGGTAACTGTGTTGGGTTGGGGTAGGTAGTTGTTTGGATTCTATAGGAAGAGGGAAGCAAAGGAAAGGAAAGGAAATGCAGTATATTAAACAAGTAGCAAGATCAATGAGAGGGAGGGCGATGCAGAGGGTGCACATTATATATCCAATGCATTACATCCATTATCGCATATCGCCACGCAACGCAGTAGGAATTTTATTCTGATATGACGTAACAAGGTAGGGTTGGGGTAGTTGTTTGGATTCCATAGTTCTACTTTGGGGTTGTTGTCGCACATCGAAAGCAATTTTTCTTGAACAGATAGGTACCTACTGTGTATGAGTGACTTACTTCTGTCCAGCCAGTTTGTGAAATCTATATCTATACATATAATAAAACTGTAGGAATTTTCTTTTGCCGTTAAAAACTCGAAACCTACTGGACAGATTTCGATGAAACTTTTTTTTAAATGTTCCTTAGGACTGTGAGACTGCTATAGGCTATGTCGTTTACAGCCATGTCCTTAGGAACAGTTTTTAGCCAAAATGTATTTTTTGAAGTGAAAATATATACATTCGAGGATTGATTTGTTTTCGCAGTAAGTGCTATGGTCAGTTGTATATGTAGGTACATATGTATATTATGATCGTATGCCCGATGCCGGATGGGGATGGGGTGCATGCTACAGTATGGCATGGGGTATATTAATAATCTTCATAAGAAGAGAGACCAAATATAATTTTGTGCGAGCGGGCAAGGCGAGCACGGGTCCAGCTAGTAACCTAATAAAATCAAATCAAATAAAAAAATTACCAGTAATTGGCTTAACAAGTAATTTTTTGTATATACACATAAGTTAAGTACAAAGCTTCTGACAACAACAAAAAAAAAACGGCCTAGTTATTGACACGCTTATCTGTTCTTAGCTATACACCTCAAACTTTAGTTTGCTCGTGACACAATCATGCAGTAAAATCTAAGGTTCCCTAGTTTGGTAATTAGCAAGCCATAGAAAATCAATTCTTCATAATTATATTATTGCGTTATCAAGATTTCATCTATCGCCAATAACTGCAAGTGTATAGATGTACCTATCTCGAGCGGGGGAAATACTACAGCTTATGCAACTTCAAGACTCGATGGCAATTTTTATTTTTTCGTTTTTGTTTTTATTTAAATTTACGATAACGTCAGGTAGACGTGAGAACTTTAATGAATGCGATTGCTCCCAATTAATATCAATGATTAATCGCTGAAATTGCCAGCTTTCAATTTTGTTAACGTCAATAGCTCTATAACTGATAAGAGGGAAGCATTTTTGAAAATCGCACACGTAAACAAACAAAATCAAGAGACACCTTGTGGCGGATAATAATGGTTTTGAGAGATAGGAAACAGCAATTTCTGTTTTAGTCGTAGCGTGTAGATTTTATAAATTCAAAATGCCTGGAGGAAGTTGTAACACGTCAATAGATCAGTTTGAAAGAATATCAAGAAAGCACACTTTGTGTGTTGTTCTGTATCAATAATGCGAGTCGTCAGATAATTACAAATACATACAGCAATCTGCTCAAGTTAATTCAAATAACTTCTAATACGCTTAGGAAGGTTGCCTTAGGGCTGTGTAGTGAAAATGAAGGGTTTTCCATTAAGCGTTTCCTATCTTTCAATCGGATTAAGGCCCGAAACACACAATATGCGATTTCAATCGCGCGTCCGCAATGATATTGAAATATGTTTGCTTCATTTTTTTCCGACTAAACAGACGCACGATTGAAATCGCATGTGTGTTTCGAGCCTAAAGCCAACTCTTAGTGAGACATTATTCAAATTTTGTATTTCCATATTATCCAATTGGGGACAAAAAAAAAAAGGTGATCATCGGATAAAAACGTTCTCCGTTGACGGTGATGGCCTGGCCAACGTCGTTCTTAAAGAAGTCTGTACCGATGATGCCGCCAATCCAAAATCCGCACCAAACAGTTTTTTGGATGCAATTTCGTGGAATTTATACAGAAATGGCCAACGTCGCTGAATATGATATAAAAATTGGGGTCAACCAACAACTGCTCGAGACTCGAGAGTCCAGTCAGCAAACAAACGGCGTTGTCTATGGTCATTAACGTTGAGCTCCCGGGTCAGTTCAATCTTGTACGGGTGTAGGCCCAAGTTATGATGCAAAATTCGTCAAAATTCTCACTGACAGCGGCGATATTTTTGGCAGATCATGCGTTTCCGTTACCTCACGGGTGTTGGCAGATTGTTCACTTCACAGAACCGGTCGACTCGAATTGTTGACCCCTATTGTTCTCAGTGTTGATTTGGCAAGACAGACTAAATAAATGACATCCAATTTGACAGAGGCTATTTCATCAATGTAGCCGCAATCACCTGTCAAAGTTCGGATCGCTATTGGAAAACCATTTATAAGGACAGTATCGCCTTTAGGTGTCCCTACTTTCTTTGCATTTAATAACAACTATTGAATCTCAACCAGCAAAATCACGATTACTTTTGCTCGGGAAACTATTGTGCTTTAAAGATTATATGATCAATATTTGTTAGTGAAGCGCTGGCATCTCAACACAGATCATTCTATAGCAGATTGAACCTCTATTTACGGGTTGAATTTCGAAAAATACTATTGCTACGAGGTGTTTTTTGTTTATTGTCGTTCTCTCGGTTTTCTTCACCTTTTCCTCTCTTTTTCTGCAAGCTGTGAGATTTTGAACATATTCATACGAGTGATACGCCCTAACGAAACTAATGGATGCCGCATATTGACGGGTATTCTTTTTGAGGGTTTCAAGTGTTCGACAGAGTTGACATAGACTGCATTAAAAAAACCCCACAAAAAAAAACTGCTTTAGGAGTAGGTATAACGATCCGATGTCTTTACTTACACTCAAATCATCTGTCAATTTTCAGGCAACTGATGTGGTTTTCCATTGGGCAAAAAGAAGCGTCCGGGAGCGTCCGGTCCGGAATCAAGAAAATCACTTCTGAAACCGTTCCTTACTTAAGCTAGTATCAGACGATTTGTTAAATCAGCAAACGTTTGCTAAAAATTGTGTTCCAATCACAGCATATAGTGTAAAAATACAATTTTTGTCATCAAGTATGCACGATTTGTTGTGATTGGAACACAATTTTTAGCAAACGTTTGCTGATTTAACAAATCGTCTGATACTAGCTTCACTTAAGGTGGCGCCACAGTCCGGGGTGGACCTGGGCCTCAACCAACAAGCGTCTCCAGGCAGCACGATCTTTGGCCAGCTGTCTCCAGTTTCGCACGCTAAGTTGGTTAAGGTCCCTTTCCACTTGCGTGCGCCACCTGAGTCGCGGTCTTCCTCTACTGCGCCGTCCCTCGGGTGTGGATTCGAAAATCTTCCGGGCCGGAGCATTCACGTCCATTCGCTCTACATGACCCAGCCACCGCAGTCGTTGGACCTTCACTCTTCTGGCTAGGTCAATGTCGCTGTACAGTTCGTCGTTGTATCTCCTCCTCCACTCACCGTCTATGCAGACGGGACCAAAAATTACTCGAAGAATTTTCCTCTCAAAGCAACCAAGAGTAACCTCATCCGATTTTAATAGAGTCCATGCCTCTGCACCATAAAGAAGGACTGGGATGATTAATGTCTTATAAAGGGTCACTTTAGTTGTTCGAGAGAGGGCTTTCCTACTCAATTTCTTTTTTAGCCCAAAGAAACAGTGATTGGCAAGAGTTATTCTTCGTTTAATCTCAGCGCTGGTGTCATTGTCTGAGTTCATAGCGGAGCCTAGGTAGACAAAGTCCTTTATCACCTCTAAGTTATATCTGTCTATAGTGACATTCTGTCCAAGACGTCGGTGTTGGGTGTCCTTTCTTGAAGACAGCTTATACTTTGTCTTGCCCTCATTGACCGCTGCCTCCGTCTCAATGCTCACAAACGCGCCAGTGACATCACGCTGCGTTCTGCCGATGTCGATGTCGTCGGCGTAAGCGAGTAGATGGACGGACTTTTGAAAGATAGTGCCTCTGATGTTAGCGTTTGAGTTTTGCACTATTCTTTCAAGAACGATGTTGAAGAAGTCACATGACAGCGCATCGCCTTGTGTAAATCCTTTTTTGACATCAAAGGTCTCGGTGAGATTGTTTTCGACCTTTACGGAGCAGCGAGCGTTCTCCACCGTCATCCTGCACAATCTAACGAGTTTGGCAGGGATGCCAAAACTAGACATTGCTCAAGAAGCACTTACACAAGTGCATTTTATATATTTTATTCAAGCCAGCAGGAAGTAGCCATGCAAACATTTTTGACGTTTCACCAATACATGAGTGTAGGCACCCAGAAGCAGGTTTCTTGTTCCATTGGATTTCGGAATGAGTAAATCACCGGGTGAAACCAATGGAAGACGACATGACAGCTTTGTCAATTCTTAAGGTGCTAGTACACGATATGTAGCACGCCTCATATATATGTGGCTCTGACGTCAACAGAGAGTGCACAAAGAGAGTTTGTACACGGCATGTACCAATTGGGACCATTCGCTGGGGTCAAAATGACGTCAGTGCTACATATATATGAGGCGTGCTACATATCGTGTACTAGCACCTTAAGATTCGCAGTCTAGGTAGGGGTAATATCTTGCTCTCTCGAAACCGCTCTCTTTAACGAATTTTTCGAGTTGAGGAACGACATTGAGTAAAAATGCGTAAGAATGCGTAAAAATTCGTAAGATTTAAAAGTAAAGGAACAGACCTTATATAAAAATGAGAAATTTGCAAAAAAAAAAATTGGAAAAAGCCGACTTCTGTTGCTTCTGAAATAAACGATTCTAATACATACATAGTTCTCATACATTCTTCGAAAGTTGCTATAGCTCCACTCGATTCTTCAAGATGACAGAAGACATGTCGACAGAGAATTTTATGGTCTTTAACGGTTCCATTAGGAGTCGCGGCATTGGGGAAGAGTTAAATATTTAGAGGAAAGGCATACCAAAAAACGAGCTTGATGACTTATAGGCGTAGTTGAAGCCCTTTCAAGCCAATTTTAGAGAAAGGGCTCAATTCAGCGTCAACAGAGCGAGAAATCTATCAGCTGGCGCTTCTTGTACTTAAGCTACAACAGAATTGCATTCAATTTGGCTAGTTATTCGAGTGCAGTATGTATGAACTTCGTCATACTATTGCTACCATCGTTTGTACTACAGATACAGAACAGACGTGTCTCAATATACGTTTGGTACCTATAGAAAATGTGATATTGGAAAATTAAATGTTTGCTTCCGATAATGAAAATGCCTTCGTGTATTTGCACAGCATGTCAAGTGACTATATACGACACATAGATAAAATAAGACAACGGTTTAATTAACAACTACAAGTTTCTACAGTGACTTTGCAATTTGAAGTCGTAAATGAAGATGTAAAGAAATCACTGGAAACTTTTAATGACGCGTTGATATGAGACGATATCTTTTCCAAATTAGGAATTTGTTTATCGTAGCTAGTAAGTAGTAACAGTTTGTTCATCTTACTTTTATTTTATATATTGAAATGAATTAGGTAGCGTCGCATCAGTTGAAAAATAATTCAGATTTTGGTTAAATAAAACGTTGTCGCACTTTCATTTGCAAATAATGTCAAACAATGGGTACGTTCAGAGCGGGCTTTGGGAAATCGACGGCGATTCTTTCATCGACATTTGCGACGTCAAGCATGATACATGTATCGCCTTCGCCTAGGATTCTCAGATAAACTCGCTAACGAACGAAGTCGCACTCAACTGAAATTAAGCCATACGAAATGCGAATCACCTTGCTTGATCGGATAAATTACTGACACGTAAGGCTGTCTGTGCCGTGCCACACATAACTACGTTTACAAACACCGAGTTCTCAATGGAGGTTCTCACCGAAGACGAGGGAGGATGAGGATCCAACACAGGTTCAGGTACTAAGAAATCATCCTCCTACGTCCTACCATTCTTCTCATTAAAGATTACATTGCCATGTGTAACCTGGCACTGGCACCCACAGATTTCAGACTACTGAGCGAATTCAAAAAGTTATTGCATTCCCAAAAAATGTTGAAATGGGTTACGGGGTTGAACAAGACCTTAAGAGTACACGCCACCAATTTAGGATTGAATACATAGATCTTCGCTTGAAAAACAGAGACAAGCTTGCCTAACGAGTAGTGAAGTCTAGTGTTGTTAGTCTTCACGAAGACACCAGCACCGAATATGAAAAAAGTATCAAACAGAGCCAGGGGTAGCTACTCGGGCAAGCTCTAGTGTTATCATGCACCATCTCACAGGATTTTCCTCACTGATATGAATGTTACATTTCAGATAGAGGCTGCATCTTTAGTGCAGATCTACGAAAATGATTTTTGTATAGGCTCTCCAAGTTTTTCAGCAAAAAGGCGAACAGACTAATAGGTCTAAGTGAGGGAACTACCAATGAAAATTACATTTTGTTTGGACAGTCAAGCAGCACTTAAAGCAATTAACTCCAACCTGGTGAACTCCAAATCCGTAAGCCAGTGCCTATCGGCATTGAGAGCATTAAGCCATCACACTGTAGGTAATGCTGCGCTGGGTTGCTGGACATGTTGGTGTAGAAGGAAACAAGGCAGCAGATAAACTGGCCAGATGCGGCTCTGGAATGGACTTACTATTAGCTGACAGACAAGTATTACCAGCGTTCAACGCAGCTAAGGGCTTCATTGAAAATGTCACATTAATCTTGGCTTAATAACGATGGAACAACAAATTCGGTTGTACTATAACTCGTAGCTTATGGCCCGCTCGTAGGGGTAATAACTGGACACTGCATCATTAGAAAGAATAGACTGGGTACCTTTACAAATGACTTCTACAGAAGTTGCAGAGATGAACAGGAAATAGAATCTGTGGAACATCTCCTGTGTCACTGATGCACAACCCTCCAAGAACGCCGCTACTCTTGTATGGGAGCACGGTTCTTCTTGGAAGATCTAGCAACGATACCTCTATCAGATTTAAAAAGATTCATCAACAGATCCGAATGGTTTTGTTAGATGCATGTCCCTATCATGTACTACAAAAGATGCTGGGTGAAAATTTCATTTATTGCAAACTGCCCTTCTAACCTAACCTAACCTAATAGGTATAAAAGCCACTCGAACCGTTTTTTTTTAAGCGATAGAAGGTAGAGGCATGAGGCACCAATGATCCGACGTTCATTTGTAGTGACGGATTCTTACCGGTTAAAACCACCTCCCTTCCCGAACAGACCGATATTCGTCGCCCGCTGAACCACAGCCGTAAGGCATTACTTCGCTTTGAGCTATTCACTTTTCGTTGGAGCTCTAAACGCCTCAGATCGCTGAGTATTCGCACGGCCACGTTGCTTACAATAGTCCAAATATCGACTTTAAGCAACATTTAATTTACGATGTTATCGGGAGTGGGCCATTCCGCAAATTGATGCCGTAACGCAATTCTCTCGATTTCCCGTGGGCACTGGATGAACACGTCTTTCGCATTTTCAGAAACGGTCTCGCAATGTGGACAGTTTGGGCTAGTTTTATGTCCGCGTTTAAAGAGATATTCTCTGTAACAGCAATTACCCGTCAAGAACTGGGTCAGATAGAAATTTGTTTCGCCATGAGCTCGTTTAATCCATGCATCAATCACTGGTATGAGACGATGTGTCCATCTTCCCTTCAACGATTCGTTCCATTGTTGTTGCCAGGTTACGATACTGCGATTTCTTTCATACCTTCTTTTATCGTCGTCTACCCGGCCATTAAGAACTCGCTCGGTTCTTAGCGTTTTCATTTCTTCAGCGAGTAAGTCGATCGGTAGCATTGAAGATACGATGAGTATAGCATCGTTTGAAATAGTTCTGAATGCACAAGCGACTCTTAGTGCGCTAAGACGTAGACGGATTTAGTTCCGCGTACATAAGACTTAACTTTCGTGGCACTTGACCATATTTCGGCTGCGTACATGAGTGTTGAACCGACAGCTCCTGCAAGAAGTAGTCTCTTATTCTGTTTCGGGCCTCCGATGTTACTCATCAACTGTTACTGTCTCGTTGCAATGTAGTTCGACCTCTTCTATAGTTTTTGCCACAATCACCACGGCGATGTCATCTGCAAGGCCGTTGATTGACGCTTCTCTTGGAATCGGTAGACGCAGAGTTTTGTCATACATAACGCTCCACAGTAAGGGACCTAGCACCGGTCCCATTTCCCGGGAACCACAATTATACTCTCTAGTTAGTTTAATTGGAATGGAATAAATTGTTTTTAAAGAAGTTAAGGTTTGAAAGAAGATTCTGCCAATTCAAAGAGAATCTGTACTTTAAAATCCACTTACGTCAGCTCCCTGTAGTGCCTGCTGACACGTCAGCGAAAATACATTTGCAAAAAGCCTTAAGCGGTCATCATTCTCAACTATTTGAATTCATCAACTACTGACTGCCGTGGTTTCCACCAGGTATTGTGCACAAAAATATCCAATCGGTGCCATCTGACCTTCTCATTCATAAATCACACCGAGAACAATCCGTTCACAGGCGGGTCCATCACCTTTCAATTGGAATTCAATAAGAAAGAGCACATGTGGTTGTTTGAAAAGAATATCACTTGTCTTCTGTGTCAAGTGCATTTCATAACTCTTGAGCAATTCAATTACGTGTTCGGGTGGCAGCATATGTTTCACTGTTATTCGGTTTTATCGCCTACTCGCTGACAATTTCGATATAAAGTCAGCTCTTGTGATTATTCATTTTCAAGCAATACGCCCCCTACAACCGTCCCGCATCAACTTTATCTATGAGATTATTATTTGTACACCACCGCCCAAAAATTAAAACTGTATCAATCTGCTCGTGTAGCAGAGAAATTCGTAAATTTGAACTCCAATTAGAATACGTTCACTTTTAGGCAGTCGAATTAGAAAAACTCACCTTAAATGACGGCCCTTCATCGCTATGCTCCTTCAGACCGACTGGGATGCTCTGCTCCTCACAGTCCTCCACATGACAAAACTTGATCGCACACTTGCTGTCGTCTGGCCAAAATGGGCAGTCCTGCTTCAGGTTCACCTTGTAGAACCGAAAGTAATTTTTCACCAGCAGACTCTTGAGCCGTGGATAGATTTTGATGTTGTTGAAGTGGTCTACTGTGTCCACACTGCAACTGCAGTCGTTAATAGAGCCTTTGAGCTGCAATAAAGCACAAAATTTCATGTGATCACCGAGTGACTACCTCCCACGCACAGCTGAAACTTACCTCACAGAAGCAATTACGCTCATCGTTGCTTACTTCCGAGAAGTACCCCAACGCAACATAGACCAACAGTGCGACCACATAAACAAACAAGTAATCGCGAAGCTGCCTTGACACTGACATTATGCTCGTATTGGGCCGTGTTCTAGATGAATGAGTAGTTCGTACAGCCCGCCCGAAACACGATTGAGATGGAAAAGATTTCTTTCTTTCTTGTTTTCACTACACTAAAATAGGAATAATTCTAATCCGAAAAATTTGATTTCGTTGTAACGAATGGTGATTGCACATTGATTTCGTTGTAAACGAGAATTTGTTATCGCGGAAAACTTCAATTTAATTGCACTTGCACTGTATTTAAATGCACCGTCCTCGCCCAGTGTCCAACACGACAAAAGGCCTTGCTCGGATCAAGATTGTGAAATTTGTGACGACCCCTACGACGACGAGGTGACTTTTCTAATAGCAGTAAGCAGATAATAATTTTACTATCGTTAATACCGAAATATGAATGGAGAACCGAGAAAAAACAAGAAACGCTGGCGAAATAAATATGCCGAGAGGGACACGTACTCTCTTCGGTGGATTTTGTTGGTCGACGATGATTTCTTTTTTTTCACGCTCGTTTCATTTGTTTTGCGAGGTGAAAGCTAAAATAGGATGACAGCAACAACAATGCGCACAGGCGATAAGTGACGGCTGTCATAAACATATGATTTTAGTTTTGGTTGGTGTATTGGATGGATGGTAGAATTTCATTCGTTATTGTGAATGGTGATGAGTTTCTGTGAATAGTTCGGAAGAAAGAATGGAAAACATGTTTGCGAAGTGATGCCAAGTCACATTAGATTAGCTTATTTTAACAATCAACTGATGAAAAACGATTATTTTGAGTTTCAGAACATTTTTAATAAGGAACTTATGTGGAAAAGCTATACCGAACACAATCAGCTGGTGGTGTTTTGTGTGAACAATGAACATATGAAAATGGTTTGTGAATAGCTCCAACAATTACTTAAAAAAAGATATGAACATAAGAATAATTGAAATAAATAACAAGATATATGAAAAAAAATACACATAGGTACATTTAAAAAAAAAACCTGACATGGCCCTGACCCATGGCCAGAATGAGTGTCTTTGGCTTGAAAACGTTAGTACGTGTTGGTTGTTATTTGATTTGATTGACCTAGGTACAAAATTAAACAGGTTTTTTTTATAAAGAAAAATATTTTTTTCACTTAATTATTAATTACTCCAAAACCAGTCAATACATCGCTATAAGAGGTTTTACTGTTAGACATAATAGAGGTTAGGTATACATGATGTTGTGTGCAAATTTCAGCCTTCTACGTCAATTAGTTTTTGAGATAGACCTGGGAACAAAATAATTTGCTTAGTGGGTTTGGACAGACATTGTAACGAAAACATAAAGGTTTCGTTTTCCGTTTTGTCATTTGTATTTTCTTTCAAAGAACACATAAAACAACTTCCAATGTTTGTGTTTTTGACAATCGCCTGATCTGAGGTTTAAACGGCAGAATAGGTACTGTTTAACTTAAACTACAGAATGAACTCTGTTAAAAGTTTAAACGAAACTGTGAAACCGAATTAATCGTTGAACTAAAGTTTAAAATAAAAGTGTCCTTCCATTCGTCCCAAAAAACAGAAACTCACACAAACGAATGATTGCGAGGAGCTACGCCTAGGGTGTCTACCCGCCTGTTGCGCCACCTAGATATTTATTTATTTATTTTTTTACGACAGCATTTATAGAGACGAGCTATACAGAGCCATGTCTAGTTTTGTCAAACTTGCAGGTTGTGCAGAATGACGATATAGAGAACGCTCGCTGCTCCATAAAGGTCGGAACCAATCTCACCGATACCTTTGATGTTAAAAAAGGATGTAGACAAAAGTAATGCGTAATGTTTCAAACTTCATAGTTGAGAAAATTGTTCGAAACTCGCAAGCCAACGCCAAGGGCACAATTTTCCAAAAGTATGGAAAATGCGCCACAGGCATGGACGTTAGCAAAGCTGGATAAAGATCTTCTTGGTTACTTGGAGCGCAAAATTATTCGAGTGATTTTTGGTCTGCTTTGCGTTGAGTTGATGCGCTTTGCTCCAAGTCACATTCTCTTATAGTTTTGCTGGAAATACTTTTGCACAAAGTTTAAGACTATTTTAACAGGAAAAAGACAGCATCGCGACGATTTCTTATCCGGTGGAACTCGCCGAATCAAACGCATACCTACTCTCGGTAATGATTCTTTATGGAAGACCTAGATTTCATCATTTTAGAAGTATTTGATGTTAGCAGTGAACGTGAAACTAATGTGGTTTTCCATTGTTCTAAAAAAGAATCTTTTTTGATCCGGATCACTTATTGCAGATCTCGATATTATTCGCGATTTATGTGGTTTTCCATTGGGACAAAAAATCAATCCTTTTTTTTTTTTTTTGATCCGGATCACTTTTCATGTTCCATTGGGTAAAAAAATCAATCTTTTTTTGATTCGGATCACATTTTGCAGATCTCGATAATTTTCGAGATTTACGCATACTCTCGCAATATATTTGAATTTGAATTAAAAGGAAATTACTAAAACCCTCTTAAAAAACAATTATTCAGAACAAAAACGTAAATAATGGACATGGACTTAATTATGGAAATTCGTCATCTGTGGATTTCGATTTTCCGTCGATATCATTATTAATATGAAGTTCGTATGTTTCTACCGACAAACGAAAACAATTTGCACAGCTGATGTACTGTCAAATAACGCACTAATCCATTTAAAAAAGAAGATCAATCTGCTGGCATGTTCCATGTGCCCAATTGAAAATCATATACCTACCTAATACAGATTAATCTCCACTCCACCACTTCGAGTTAGCATCTCTGCCAATCTCTACTGTACTCCGCCTCAACGAAAAACTCTTTCACTTCGCCCTTATTCAAGAACCCTGTGGCTAGTAAATTTAGCGTCATATATGACTCTGACATTCTGACTATTGGAACCGGTAAAATCAGAGCCGGTATTCTTACTAAAAATCAGTAAAACTATAACTCTCTTTCCCACTGGACGCCAGTAGAAGTGGACCTTGCAGCCAATCTAAACGGGAAGGCAAGAGTTACCTACTCAATAGTGTCAAGAAGACACTTCTAGTCAGCGTTACCGATGGACAATTTGAAAATGTCTCCAAAAAAGGTCGCCCGAGCCCAAAAATGCGTCCACACAATAAAAAATGTAAATTTTCATTTTGTATTGGAATATAATTACATCTTAAAGTTTTTTTTCTACTGCGCCACCTCTCGCGAACGTCTGACAAAGATCCGAGAGTATGCCTGTCATGAAAAAGCTTCTCAATTGAGCCGTTCGGACTCGGCATAAAATTGTAGGTCCCTTCCATTCGTCCCAAAAATAGAAACTCACACAAAACGAATGGTTGCGAGAAGCTAGGCCTTGGGTGTCACCCGACTGTTGCGCCACCTATTTATTTTTATTTTTTTATTGGAATATAGGTACACCACCAATAATCGCAAAACTCGAAGACCACCATGAACTCAAATTTTGGGAGACTCTTTGTTATTGACTTAAAGGAGTTTCTGTGAAGTTTGGTCAAAATTGGACATACAACAAATTCTTAAAAATCTTATATCTCGAAAGCCAATAGATCGAGCACAATTTTTAAGAAAATACATCGTATATCTCAAAAACCACAGAATTGAACTCACATATTGGGAAAATCTTTACTATTGGCCCAAAGGTATTTCGGCGAGATTTGATAAAAATTGGATAAAGGAACGGGGCACCTCCCATACAAAAAAATTATGTATGTATTTCAAAAGTTGTAATATTGTTAACAGTGATATGCATTGTCCATAGAAATCCGAATACGGTGGGATTCGAAATCGGGGAATGGAATGGCGCGACCCAGCTTTGAAATTTGAATTTTACGAACGAGTTTCATTTAATCATCAAACGAAACTTAAATTGTGGAGTTGGAAGGTGGATTGGGACTCATAATCGGCTTATAAAGAGTTACAAATAAATAAATTTGAGGTGGTACGAACTTCACCGGATCATTTAGTATGTAATAAATAGCCCACCCATATGTGTATAGAAGCAAATAAGACTTTGCTGGCATTGTATTGACGTTTGGAATGGAAAGTGTTTCGCTGTAGTTTATTTTATTCCGTTTGGTACCTACTACAACTATTCAACAAACATGCGAAGATTTATTAAAACACACGCAAATGCTTATGTATTCTTCAAAATATTTGGGTTGTATTTGAGAAATAAATTGAAGCTTATTTCGAAATTTGGTCGCCACGCGTCCCGACAGTAGAAAAGTCGCCCATCGGTAACACTGCCTCTAGTATAATAACCCGGTAACCACGCCCGCGTGCTTGAGAAGAACTATTAAAAAAGTAGAGAAGAGTAAAGAGGGCATAGTTTTAGGTTCCGATATTGATGTGCATGACGAACTCTAGATTAGTTCCGATATCAACAATCTCTGATGGGCTGTACCCAAACAGTCACTTCTTTCTCAGATCATCGCTAGGTTAGGTTGAAGTGGCTGCCCAGCATAATGCCAACACACTTAGACCAATATTAGGTCCGTTGTGAAACCAGCATGCATCATTATAATCATATTTCTCCACGCCTATTCGTTAAAATCAATTTGAGCTTTTAATGAAGCGTCCTCATTTAGCCCCAGGATCGTCAAAGGAAGAAAGCTCCTAAGCGGAGTTTTCTTTTCTGAGAGAGAGCAGGGCAGGAACAAAGAAGGTGGGGACAGTTTCCTCCTTCTCTTTATCTCTGCAGCTTCTACAAAAATCATTTGAGGGAATAGCAACCCTGGTTGCCTGGCTACCTATCAGACAGTGATGACACCTATAATGACGTCTGTTATAGAGAGATCAAACACTTCGATGTGCTGGAAAGCTCGTCTAGGTCCTCGAAGAAGTGACTCAATAGGAATTTCTATACCTCGTGTGTTGGAGACCTGGGTAGTGACATAGGAAGTGGATTGTATCCTCAAGAGCGTCCTTATCACCGCAGCATCTGCAAAGTTCTTCTTCCGTTATGCCCATTTTCTTCATAGGCACCGCAGAGTGTTGTGCCCCGTTATGATACCTATACGAGGGTGGACAGGGATTTCCTATCCTTCCGCATTATCTTCCCGGTTTTGGATTCGTTGAAGGACGGCCATAACATTCTTGTGGTATTACAAGTGTTTAAGGTGGCCCATCTTGTGTTCGCCTCTCTTGGGGGCTTTTCTCCCTGCTTCAAGCTTGAGTGTGCAAAGCGGGATGTCCACAGCTTGTTCTGAAAAAGCTGTCGAACGTTGTCTTGATAATTCGTCTGCTTTCTCGTTGCCTGGACTGCCCTCATGTCCCGGAACCCAGCAGAGTTATACCTTGTGCTGTGTACCAAGAGCCTTGAGTTCCTCGCGACGGCACTTCACAAGCTTCGATTTTATTGCTGGTGCAGTTATGGCTTTTATTGCTGCCTGGCTGTCGATAAATTATATTATATTTTGTTACTTCAACGATTCTCTCAATACTTCGCTGACAGGAGAACTTATAGTTTATCAATAGTGCCCCGCAAATGGTATAGGGCCCTGAAAATAGATCTCCAGGAAACGAACTCTTAAGTTGCTTGTCCTGTAGTCGCTTTGGTCAAACAATATTATGAATTCCCTAAAGATCTGTCCCTTATCTCAATTTCACAGAAGTGAAACACCACGACTACTGGGGTCTTCCCATTGCGAAGCTGTTATAATGCTGCTTCCACAACATTACCCCTGACATCATTCGCGCAAAGTAAACCTATTCCACTGAATACATCTCATCAACAGACGACAGACCCATTTCCCTCAGAACAATCACCATTCAGATGCAATTAGAAGTTAATTCGCCCAAAGAGCCGCAAATAAACAAACAAAGGATCGTTACATCTACTCTAATGCATATTTGTCGAGTTACATTTTTTGCACA
This sequence comes from Cheilosia soror, assembly GCA_949372485.1. Lineage (NCBI taxonomy): Eukaryota > Metazoa > Arthropoda > Insecta > Diptera > Syrphidae > Cheilosia > Cheilosia soror. The sequence goes on along the minus strand of OX443561.1, from coordinate 33,675,118 downwards.
TCGACGGACATGGCTGGTGCTGTTGTTGTTGGTCGATTGGTGCTACCTTCTCTCGCACAGCACACAGTACAAAAGAAAATTTTTATACAAACATAAACCAATTCCCATCCCACTTGAAATACAGGTGCCCACCTGAAGAACCCCATTCACAGGTAAATAATTCAAAAACTCCACTGACAGGTATCTTTCTGTTCTTTTACAATGCCAACTACCATGCTACCAACCATCTCGCGCGCGCACTATCTCTTCTTAACGCGGTAAGGTACTATTTTTACCTTTTCGCTGATGGAATGGTTGCTGATGATGGTGATTCTTTAACATGTTACCTGTCCTCCTCGCTTTCTTCTTTGAACACACACACACACACAGACATATACTCTGTTTGATTTGGTCATCGAGCGTCGCGTCGCGTCGTGGTCGTCGTCGTTGGTTGGACTGTGTGGTGTTGTTCTTCCTCTTGTGGTACGTCTTTTACTTGGTTCTTTATGCCACGACGAAGACCATCGCATCGGCAGGAGACCTACCTCAGACATCATATGGCCAACAAGACTTCAGTAGGTCTTGAACTTTCGAGTTGTTCGCAAACTTTTTGAAACACGCGCATCCCATCATAGCACACCTTCATTCGGCGGATTGGAGGATAACATAGTTAGTTACATTGTTGCATCTGTGAGATACATATACCCACTTCTGAATTAATTAAGTGAACAAGAACTACGAGTAATAAACGGGAGAAAAATACTAGATTTCTGCTATTTCCTACAGAATAACCGTTACAGTATCGAGTATCTATCGAGTGTGTATCTTATTAAATTTATCTTTCACGTTCGCGTTCGCGTTTACGTGGTGAAAGACGTGTTAAAATCCGTGCGAGTGCGGGTGGAATTTAAAGAACTATCCAACCGACGACGGACGTTTATTGTTTTTGTAATTCGAAAAAGAGTTTGTTCCCGTTTTCAGTTGTTTGTATCTTTTGTGTTAAGGTCCGTTCCGATATGCATATGTGACACACTTTTCCGAAATTGGATTCATAGTTTTCTGGTGACTTGGCCTGGTATTAGTCACTCTATAGTCAGTGTTGGTGGTGGCTGCGGCGCATGAAGAAAGTATTTTTTCAGGTATAGCCATTATCTAATTTATTATTGGGCGAACTTCTGTTCATGGATAGTGAAACGAACTCTTCAACAATACCATTCAAAATAAAAGGGAAGAAAACACATTGAAAATGAATGCGAGCAGACGAAGAGCTTCAAGATGAACAGACTTTCGCTGGAACATCTTTGTATTCTCAATGTGGTATAGATAGTTTTCTTTGTCGGGATTCTTTTATCAGTATGTACGACTTTGCTTTCGATTGAAGCAATACTACATATTGGCAGTACATTGAGGTGCGTTTACTGGCACGGGTCGTGCAGCGTGAATGACCCACTAGATTGATGGTCCGAGATTGTGCAACCGGTTGTCAATTGCAGTTTCTAAGCGGTTTTCAAGTATACTTGGGTATTTAACGTAATCGTTTCGAGTGGTAATGGGTAGTTAATTGGACTGTAATAATATTTAATGTAATGGAAACGGTGTCAGCCAGCGACTCGTGTAATTCAGTTCCTGTGGCGTTAAATGTTTTATGATGACCCTGAAAATGTTCAAATTTAGTGAGAGATTGTTCTTTACATTTCAAATTCTAGTTGATATGGACACATTTTTCCAAATTGGTTGAGGTCCCTTTTAAGGCGAGGCCTTCCTTTAAAGCCCCCGCGTTGGAACCAATACGCTTAGAAACTGAGCGTAAGGTGATGCCATTTTCAGATTTTGTAGCGAAACTGAGGTAGATATTTTTAGTGTCCAGGTTTAATTTTACGATCTCACAGTAGCGATTTTTTTTCATACACAATTTTGTATCTATTGTGACCTACAGCAAACTTAAACTGAAGGTTAAAAATGATTAGTAAATGCCCTTTAACTATGTAGGTATACCTTAAAGTTAGAGCTGCCTATTATGTGTATGTTCCTCTTCTTTTTAACAGCAAATATTAGGTATATTCCTTTACTTTTAAATTACGAATAATGGGAAATAGGTTAGGTTATGTTAGGTTAAAAAGGGGTATGAGAGAGATGTCTCATACGGCACTAGGCACCATAAGGGCAAATCACGATTCCTAGAGGGAACCAATTGCAGTGACCTACAATGGAAAAACGCCTAAACACTTGCCCTTGAGAAAGCCCAATTTCCCTGCAAAAACCCAGTAGCCCCTTATAGTTGGTATTGTCTCTCTTCTCCTTATTTAGGTTCGTTCGTGTATGCATGTAGGTAGTACTTTTAGCATAGAAAAAAAAAGAAATCTCTCAATTTCGAGAGAAATGTAGGTACCTGACCGGTTTTCTTACAAAAAGTTTATGTCATTGTGACATTTATCGTAAAATTCACGTTAACGCCACGGCAGCATCTACAAAATAAGTTACAATTGAATTTTTCATAAGCTAAATAGGTAGGTACCTATTAAACTTACCATTTTGAATGCACATGGCATGGCAGCTCACTGAGTTCTGCCATGTCAATCCGCTAATAATAATCATTTTTAGTGTCCAGGGCTAACTTGCCGAAAATGTCCATATAAAATCATCCATTGTGATTGTCAATATATTTAAGTTGAAGATTAAAAATGATTATTGGTAAAGCCCAATGTCATTCGTGAATAATTGTGCCTCCGGTGTTGTCTTCTGACTTTCGCATAATTGCCTCCAATATAATATTGAAGAAGTATGTACTTGCTGCAGTGCATTAGCTTATCTAATTGATTTTCTGACATCATATATTTAGCAAGCAAATGATAGCTTGTACAGCCATTCGCTTTAAAGCTCCTTCACAGTGGTCAAGGAAAGACTCTGGCCATGCTTCCATTCTGAAGAACTTCGAAATCGCAACCGCAAACACAGACTACACAACTCCATCCCTACATTTTGACAAGAACTTTTTCGTCATCTTCTCCTCCAGAACAGGAATGAAAATACATTTTTAGAAGATGAATCAATTCACTTCTATACTGACGGCTCGAAAACCAAAGACGGAGTTGGACGGAGCGTTTTCTCCGAAAGTCTTAATCTTAAGCTCTCCTTCAAGGCGGAATTTATGGCAATACAAAAAGTCTTGGTTCAACGTGATATCCGTTCGATTTCTATAACTTCTCAAGTAGCCCTGGACTGCCGACCATCTCTAACGGAGATGGCCGAACAGTTCAATATTCACCTTTTTGGGTGCCAGGGCATAGATACATTCGAGGGAATTGTAACTGTGGCACCACTTGTCTAGTGACAAAACAAGTTTGTCCTAAGCTGGATTTGAAACGCACTAAGAAATTGATTTCTCTCAAAAGATTGCATATCGGCACCACAATATAGGTGTCATTACTGGACACTGCCTGATAGGAAAGCATGCCACAAGGATATAGGTCTTTTCGCAAACGATGGAACCTGCTTTGTTCCTGCTCAGCTCTCTCCCGTAGAAGGAAGCTTCATTTGGGAGCCTTCCGCATTACAACGACTTGGGTGATGTGATAAACACAGACATCAGAAGCCTCTTACACTTTATAAAGAGCTCAAAATGGTTCAACTAGTAGGGAGATCTTATATGATCCGTTTTTTCGTGATTTCACAATGGACCTATGCTGGTCTAAGTGTGTTGGCGTTTCCCAGCTGGCAGCCACTTTCAACCAACCAACCAAATCTAGCAATCGCAACTCTGTCTCGAATATTGACAAGATGCATGTGGACGTCTAAGCCTAAGTCCAACTACCGTGTATGATGATTGTACTTGAATGTATAAGTGTATAACTGGTTGGATGTTAGTGGAATTTAGCTTTAATGCGGATTGTTATTAGACATTCACTTATACGTTTCGAAAGCTATAAAGACTTAATTCTCTAAAACAGTTTGTCCTGACTGATTGGTGATCAAAGCCCAGCCCGAACAGTTAAACCTATAGGAAGCTGATATTTAAAAAAAAATATCCTTTATTTCCGTAATGGGCAAGCGACTTGGCAAGCGAAACTCAAAGTTTAAAATTGCATGTAAAATTTGTATTTTTTCATATGATCCAGGATTTTTATTTTTATTTTTTTAACCCCCAGTTTCACAGTGGAAGTTTAAACTATATACTTTTAATTTAAACTTCAGTAGAAACAACAATTAATTCTGTTTCACAGTTTCGGTTAAATCTTGAACAGAGTTCATTCCGTAGTTCAAGTTAAACGAAAGAAATTTTGACGTTTAAGTGTCTAATCACTTGACAGTTAACACAGTAACATTTCAATTTGAAAGCTGCAATTTTTAAAAACACAAATATTTGACGTTGTTTTGCGTGTTTTTTGAAAGAAAAGACAAGGAACAATTTTGGAAAAAGTCGTATAAAAGCTAAGTTCTATACAATACTGACAAATTCTATTCACTCAATTTAGTTAAACTGCGTTTAATGAAACTGAAGTCAGATTACACTGTAAAAGCGAGTCGACACCAAAATGCATTTAAATACTCTTACAAGTAAAAGGTCTACGTTGTCAGATTTGTTTAAAAATCGCGGCTTGCGTATCTAAAGCAGTTACAGAAGTCAAAACTTTCGGTAGAGAGTGTGTTTCGTCTGGAAGCTTTATCGACAACTTATACAAGCCAAAGCCTGAAATTGTCAAAACTGTTGACCTAACAGAATCGGAAAAGTTAGTTGGGTTATGGAGACTCTGTACCCGCTTACAAAAAGAGTTGGTGAACTATAGATATGAACGACTTGTCGCTATCAGTCATGCGCAGAAGTACCTATACTTATCGTCACGTATATGTACAGAGGAGGGATCTATATGTATAGCTAGTTCCGTATGCAAAAAATGTTCTCAAATAAATTTATTATTGAATAAGCCGTCATTACCAAAAATTATTTCATTTCAGAGCGACTAGCTGCTGTTATACAATTTGAGTTATGAAATTTTATATTGGTGCCACAAATACCGTACTTTCCTTTACGATGGCCCACCCAGTCGCGTGCTGTGCTGTAAAAAATTTATTTCGATGCGTGCATTTAAAACAAAAGAGTTGCAGTGCGAACTGGTATTTCCTGGCTTCCTGAAGTGCAAGGGTATAATGTGTTCACTTGTTGAGAGGAAGGTTACGTGTTGAAAATCATGTCAATAAAATCATTTCAGAGGTTCTTGTCTAGTTTAAATTAAGAAACAAATCTAGCCCTTGACAATAAGTGACATCAACTACATGGTGACGATGATTGTAGCCTATACTTGCTTGTTGATGCCAAAGTTACTTCAATGCAAGTTGACTTTTTGAGCTATACAGTTAAATCTTCAAAAATCACTTGCCTCTCAAAAAAAAGCCCCTTTATTCCCATAGTGAGCACTTGGCAAGTTTGAAGCTTGAAGCTACCATCCATCGACAACTACACAAAAACCAAAATAGGTATAGTTTAACCTTAAACTACTTTTAGAGCTAGACACAGCTATGAACCCTAGAACTCATGTAAAATATAAACAAATTAGGTCGTAGTTTGATAGCCAGTCTTGTTCTCTGTTTCCTTGAAAATTAGTCTCTTCATCAACCATTTGCATGAGGCTTTCGCATCAAACTCTGCTCCACAAAAACGCGCGCCGCGACGTTCCATTTGATTCTACAAAGTACGTCCGTCTCTTGTATGAATGTCCGACACCTAAATTGCCACCAACCTTGACTTATCCGAACTGGTTTATCAATTAAAATTTAAAACTAAAACGTATCCCCATCGGCACTTAGTTTGCCTAATGCAATGCCACAGATAGTTCCTAATTTAGTTCAATGAACCCGCAAAGACCCACTGACCCAATGAAACCAAAAACAAAAAAAAGTTACGCCCGCCCCTGTAATGTCGTGTGACTACTTAGTGCGCTACCTACCTGCACACATCACTTACCACTTGTCCAAATTTGTCTTCCTGACCATTGACGACCTTTCAAATTATTTAGGACGTTATAGAGACGAAGAATTTTGTTTAATCGCGGCGCACAAGACAAGACACGGAGAAGCGCTAATTAAACTTCATTGTGTAGCGTTTTGTGTGTCACTTTTGTTGTTGTGTCAGTCTGCTGTTGTATACTACACCGACAACTGGTTACATTTTGCCGCACACTCCTATGGCACGGCTAGCGTATTATAGAAGTGGCAACCTGAAAAAGGGGCATTCTGTCATTCAAAATTCAATATTACCCACTAAGTTGGGAACGGGCACGAGCGGGTCTGTCGTGACCTAGATACATTACAAATAAGGCTGGAGAACGAAATTCAGAAATGAGAATTCTCTCACAATTTCGGTGGAGCTGCGCTGTATATAGTTCTACCGCGACGCGCACCACCATGCTCGCCAGTTTTAGCAAATAGGTTAAGAAGACTCTTCAGTCTTCGGCGCAGAGACGAGTTTGGATTTTCTTGTTTTGTTCTCCTTTTTGGTTTTGTGTCGCGAACAAAACGGAAGACCAACGAGACAAGCGCAAGCGCATAGGTATTATCTACTTTGAGTCTGAGACGCGGAACCAACCTACGTACAGTGAGAATGGTAGCGTGCAACAGTTACATGCTATCGGTTGAGGGTCGGCATCGGATGTATGCTGTGTTATTATGGTTGACGTTATGTCATTACCAATACCATGCTGGTTATTATACCGTTATCAGAAGAAGACAAAAACGACGCATTCAAGAATACCAGTTTGTTGTGGGTTGGAATTGTATCTATAAATGTGCTTTGGTGACTCCTTATGCAGGTTCTCTGGTCCGTTTGCTTACTGTTGTAGATCGCAGTGGTAAATTTGTAATTTATTCATTAAATTAATATCTATTAGATAAAGTCACATGTTTAGAGGATGGTGGGCAAGAAGATTTATCGATCAGGTTTGGAGCTGCCATTCATAAGGTAAACGTCATGAGATAACGCATTTAAGAAGTTGTCGCATCCGTTGGATGGACATTTGTTTACCTTTTGATAAGGAACCGGTTTAGATGCTGTGCAGTTTGTCATAGATAATCGGACGAGAAATGGGAAATGTGCTTATGAAGGGGTATAGGGGGTATAGGGGCATGAGGTAGGGGTAGCTTATAAATATGAAGGCATAATCATTGAAGTCTTTTGAATTTGAATGCTGAACGGTTTATTTATAGGATTTCGAGATACGATTTAAATATTGCATTATAGCATCTGAACCTCTAAGCACAATAGATCTTTTACGTTGATGTGCATTGTATAGCCATGTATAGTTTTGCTTAGGTGGCTCTGCAGTCAGGTGTGGACCTTGGGCTTCACCCAGTACGCCTCTTCAGTTAGCGCGATCTTTGGCTAACCGCCTCCAGATCCACACTCCAACTTGGTTGAGGTCCTCTTTCACTTACGCGCACTATCTAAGGCGAGATCTTCCTCGACTGCGTTATCCCTACGGGTTGGAATCGAAGACTTTTCGGACTGGAGTATTGGTGTCCATTCCCTCTACATGTCCTAGCCATCTTAGACGACTGATGCGTACTTTTCTGACCAGGTGGATGTCGCTGTACAGCTCGTAGAGTTCGCAGTTAAATCTCCTCTTCCAAGGCCTATCAACGCAAACGGGACCGAAAATCACTCAGAGAATTTTGCGTTCGAAGCGACCAAGGAGATCTTCATCCGCCTTTGACAACGTCCATGATTCTGCGCCATAAAGCAGAACTGGGACGATGAGGGTCTTATATAGAGCATCCTTGGTGTGTCTCTCGACAAGGCCTTACTAATCAATTGCCCTCTTAGGTCGAAGTCGGCATCGGATGTATGCGGTTAGGAAGTGTAATTATTCGCTTGATTTCTGATGCGATGTCACTGAGTTAATAGCGGAGCCGAGGTAGAGACAAAGTCCCGAACTACCTCAAAGTTATAGCTGTCTATCGTGACGTTCTGTCCGATTCGTCGATGTTCTGTGTCCCTTCTTGTTGACAGCATATATTTTATTTTGCCCTCATTTACAACTAAACCCATTTTTGCCGCTTCTGTGCTAATACATGCAAATGCAACAGTGACCGCTCGCTGCGTTCTGCCAATTATGTCAATGTCGTCAGCGTATGTAAGTAGTTGCACAGAGAATTTGGAAAATGCTTCCCCTGGCGTTGGATTGAAAGTTTCGGACAATTTTCTTAAGTATGATGTTGAAAATGTCACATGACAGCGCATCACCTTGTCTCAATCCTTTTTTCACATCAAAGGTCTCATTGAGATTGTTTCCGACCTTTACGGAGCAGAAAGCGTTCTCCATCGTCATTTTGCACAATCTGACAAGTTTGACACAGATGCCAAAACTAGACATGGCTCTATATAATTCGTCTCTATAAATGCTGTCATAGGCGGCCTTTAAGTGGAGAAAGAGGTGGTGGGTATCGATTTGGATTTCTTGGGTTTTCTCCAGGATCTGCCGTCGTGTGAGTATTTGGTCGGTTGTGAACTTACCAGGCCTAAAACCGCACTAAGTGGATACGGCAGATAGGACCTTGTAAGCGATGTTAAGGAGACTCATGCCTCTATAGTTGGCGCAGTTCTTGACGTAGTTCCCTACCAATATAAACCTTACCCAGAGAGACTCTCTGGACTTCTCCAGAGTTCTTTCCTAAGTTCGATTCCGAGTGTTAACGCTAGAATCTGTTTATGTGAGATCTGTTTCATCCAAACGGGTCTCGACCCAATGTTTGCCCAAGATCCTCATTCTTTTGCCAGCCAAAGCTGGACATTGACGCAGTAGGTATGTGCCGCTGTCTCAGATTCCTCCAGGCATAGCTTACAAGTATCATCCTCTCTTATTTAACGCCACCACCCATTTTAATGTTCCTCGACCTCGACTCATGCTTAGAACCTTTCTCTGAGTGGAGCAGGTCGGCCATTGTATTGCCATTTTAGCTTGTCTACATTGTTCCATCTTCGACCATCTTCTCAGGTGTTCTGCCATTTGGTAATAAGCTGTTCTACCATTTCTCTACCAATTTAAGAGAATGGTTCTGGTCCCAGCAACTTTTCAGTTGACCCTGTTTTGCAAGGGAGTCCGCCTTTTCATTGCTTTCGATCCCTATGTGTCCTCGTACTCAAGTCAGTGTTACCTGATTTTTAGATGAACACTTATTGAGCTTGAATACACATTCTAATGTCAATGATGTTGTGATGGTTGTCTGCTCCATGCGTCTAATCACCGTCTGATTGTCCAGTGCCAGTGCTATAAGAATATTTCTTCCTTCCGCATCTGACTCCCAAGCAAGTAGCCCAACAAAGCAATCATCTCAGCCTGGTATACTGTAGCGTGTGTTTCCCGAGGCTAATGTGACGGACTAGTTCCCGATTTTCTAAGAAGATACCTACCGGCCCCCGCTCCGACATTCATCATGGATCCATCTGTGGATATCACGATTTCACCTTTCCTCTTTTCTCGAAGTAATCCATTCTCAATACGAGTTTTGTGATTCCTTTCCATAACACGCACCTTTGTTGTGCCATCCATAGGCATGTTCAGTTCCCTAATCTCGTTTTTGGCAGGTTCTAGGATCCTCCTGTGTCCATAGATATGGCACCCCGATTGTGCCATTTCGTATCTCGATGCATACGTATAGTGCCGTTAGGGCCGCTGTTTTCTCAAGATCACTTCCAATGCGCATGTTGTAATTCTGTAATTCCTATACATGCTAAACGTTGGACCCTATTCATGTGCTTCCTAACAGTCTTCTGAGAACCTTTCGCTCACCATACAATCGAGGCATAGGTGATAATGGGTCTAGTAATCATCGTATAAACCCAGTATGACCTAAAAGAGAGTCCTCCCCTCTGTCCACATACACGTTTGCACTGATGTAGTACCCTTTTTGCTTTCCGGACCTTCTCCTCAACATGGTTAATCCAAGTAAGTCTAGTATCTAGGTATATTTCCAGATACTTAACCTCCTTGGACGTTGTTAGTTCCGATCCGAAAAGTGTTAAGGGCTGAAGTTCCAAATTGTTCCTCTTCCTAGTGAAGATTATTAAATCTGTTTTCTCCGCATAAATCGAGAGTCCTTGTTCCAGACACCACCGCTCAACCACTTTGAGTGCATTCCTCATGATACCTGCAAGGTAAAAAGTGATTCAAAAACTTCCTGCTAAAGGCGGCTCTCAGATTGAGGCTACAAGCAATAAGCAACTAGCAACTGCCAATAAGCAATCAGCAAAATTTTTCGTTCGGATATTTAGTTGCTTTGATGTGAGACCTCTTATTTAATTCAGCTTCTCATTCTGACAGCTTCTATTCAGAGTCTTTCAAAAATTCTTCGTAAATCAATTTAATCGAGATAGGCGAAAAATAAATTCTTCACGGTCAAGTTATTCCAAGTAATCTTGTGCTGGTCCATCAACTTTACCAAAGTGCCATGGTAAAAGTATCTAACGGGGTTATATCCATTGACAAAACTCACAAAAAAATTGTGTTATTTCATTTCGAGTGCCACCTGAGAATCTCTTTCAATTGCAAAACGAATCTAGCTGTGACTATGCTAATTAAGATATCGTAAACTGGCGAATCCGCCCAGCCCCAGCTTATGTTTGCGTTTCTCACCAAACGCGCGCCGGCCAGAAATAACAGTATCTTTGGCATTAATTTAGACCACAAGGTCGGCGAACTTGAGCCAAGAAACAAAAAGAAGAACAAAACAAAATCAAATCAAAGTTTATACGACATCTAGAGGGAATAATTACCATCAGATAGTGAGACGTCATACTGCGAATATTTTTCTTTTCAAATTAACAAGACAGACAAATGAACCGACAAAGTGTAACCAAAATCGATCACTTTTATTTTAACAAATTCGTATCTACTTAACTTACTTTCATCGTGCGTCTTCTTTGTGGCTCGATGCTAAGAGCCGACTTCGGCACTAAATACCACCGACCTTGACACTCTGTACTCTCCTCACTCCGGTATAAGAGTGTAAGTGCCGGCCGACTGACTACCATGAACCATCCCATGATCACTTTGGAATGAGGTCCAAAATCGACCGAAAAACGCCACAACAAGTCGTAAAGTGAAGAAATCTCAATTTTCGGTCCGGAAAAGTGAAGTCACATTATACCTATACGTTAAGAGCAATTAATCGAAAGTTTTTTTTTTATTTTCGAGACTAATTTTTTTTTTTATATCTCAAAGATCGACGGATACCTGAATGCATCCATCAGCAGGTATTCTCCAGAATTGGTGTCACACGGAAGAGCACAAAGTGTATAAGCATCAGTGAAATGACGTGTTGAGTGCGCGCGAAAAGAGAAAGAGAGTGAACGTTTAAGTGAAGAACAGACTGACACTGAAGATATACAGATAAAGATACGGAATACGGATACGGGCGGACGAGGTTTGAAATAAGAACTCACGATCACGACGCGATCCACAAGGCATACAGAGCCGAAAATAAATAACGACGAATAAAAAAAAATGAATGAATTGTTAACGGTTGGCATAGCCGTTGTATGCCTGCTCATTGCAAGGCCAATAGCTGTGAAATGCGAAGAAGACTCATTGGCCGGCAGCTTTCTTTCCGGTAAGTACGCGGGTATTCGGGTTGAATAGTTGTGGTAGGTAGGTATATGGTCGTCAGAACAAAATCGATGACACATATGTAATTGTTTTGCGCTAAATAATTTGTTTAATTTTCATTGTCACTATAAGTGGTTACATTTAATTATATGGTGGTGGAATAACTGCATGTCTATTTTTGTGGACAGTCTATGAAGATTGGAGACACAATGTTACCATTGTGGATGAGGTTGAGGAAGGCCCTTGATTGCGAGATGTTGTATTGAAAAGGGGTTGCATTTTGATAGCTCAGACAAACAGTCAAGATATATAGACAGGGACTTCCAAATTGACACTGCATCAGAATTGATGAATCTACTGGTGAGAGTGGTGGTTGTCATTCGCTTTACATGATTCAGCAATTTCAAACCTTCAATGAACAGTTTTTGGGCTAATTTGATGTCTCAGCAGAGCTAACATAGTTTGTCCTTGATATGACTACTCCAAAACTAATCAATGTAAACGGGACCGAATATCTGACGAAAAATGGTTCTCTCGAAACGGACAAATTATATCTTCATCTGCTCTTAGATTCTTAGTCCATGCTTTAGATCCGTAGAGTAGGACTAGGATTATTAAGTTCTAATATAGAGTCCCCTTAACGATTGACAGTGATAAAATATTTTTATATGAGAACTAGATAACCCGGCAAACATTGTTTTGTCTTCCCATACATTTTCAGTGTCTGTCAGTTGCCCTTTTATTTAACCGATGTATCCGGTCCGGACTGATTCTGTACTACTTGTGCTTCGACCGATATTTCCTCAGACGTGTGCCCAGGCCCACGAATTGTATTGTGTAGACATATTTTGTCCGTGACTGTCGAAGAATAGCGTTTAAAATGTATTTTTTTTTTTTGTTATGAGAGGTGTCACGCCCTTTTGTCCAATCTCGCCAGGCTTTGTAAAGTGCTTTAATCAGGCAAAGTTCAGATATAGTGATTTAAAAAGCTTTGTTTTAAGGGTGGTGTCATTGCCCGTTTTCCAATCCCACCCACACTTCGCGCGGTTGTTTGTTTGGACAATGCCCATCAATGTCTACAATCTTACAAGTTTAGCTTCCATGGGTGTCAAGAAATAGCATTTAATATGTATTTTTTTACACGGGAGGCATCCCTTTGTGCAATTTTGGTCAAATTTTCAAATATTTTCTTAAAATTTGAGTTCAATCAGTTCGGTACTTTGGAACTTCCATAGGTCGAACTCTCAAAATAATAGAAAATAAATTCGAGTTATATAAACTCCTGGAAACAACTGCCAAAAGTTGAAAAGTTGAAAACGCAGAGTTCTCAATAAAACTTGGAGTAATAGAGAAATTCGACAAGAAGTTTGAGTTATGGAAACTCGGCTGTATGTATAAGATATTTTTGTTTTTGTGTTTTTCGTATGGGAGGTGCCACGCCCATTTGTCTAATTTTCACCAAATGTAAACCTAACTCATCCTTGGACCGACTCAAACAGACACACAAAAAATTTCATCAAAACCGGTAGAGCCGTGTAGGGGGAGTTCATTTACACCACACGTAGAGAAGAATTATTATAATACCAGCGGACCCGCGAACTTCGTCTCGCCCCAATTTAACACTTTCAGATAAACTCCAGACTCCAGAGTGATAATAAAGTACAGATAGTAAATAGCACATTTGCTCAATAGGAAATGACAATTGGAAAAGGACACCAGTCAAATTGCGCACATCCTAAGTCAACGTATAACGCCATCTATCGGGTTGTGGCATTGATCGCAGCACAGTGCCATCTATTATTTATCTCGTTAACTTCTCCACCAAAAATGCAAGCAAATTGTCTTTTATTACAATGATTTTCACAATTATCCGGCATTTTACAAGCTTCACAACGAATTTTCCACCTTTACATCGTCCAAAATCATCAAATCATGCGACAAATGCAAAATTTCGTCGAAAAAAAAAAAATTAAAATTTTCCGAGTTTCCCACAGAATTTTCTATTTTTCCATTCAAAAATTCATCCTGGAACAATTGCGCACATTTCCATAAAAAAAAATCAATTTTCGATTTTTCCGATTTCCCGACTTTTCCGGAGGGTTTTCCCAATATTTTCTTTCGAAAGAACCTTCTGCTGGCAATTACGAATAACTGAAAAAAATGTTAGCCAATATGATTTTTTTAAATTGACATGAAATTTACTTTATTCGAAAGATAATCTTCAGGCATTATAATTTAAATATGATTTTTGGCATATAACTGATGCCACGGCTAGCTCGGACGTAGTCTAATCTGGAGGTCCAATTTTTGATGACTTTTTCCAACATTTGTGGCCGTATATCGGCAATAACGCGGCAAATTTCGGGCTTATCGGCGTAGACTAGCAACTTCACATATCCCCACAAAAAATAGTCAAGCGGCGTTAAATCGCACGATCTTGGAGACCAATTCACGGGTCCCCAAAGTGAAATTATGCGGTTACCAAACGTTTCCTTCAATAAATCAATTGGGGCATGAGCTGTGTGACATGTTGCGCCGTGTTGTTGAAACCACAGCTCCTGCACATCATGGTTGTTTAATTGATGAACGAAAAAGTCAGTAATTATCACTCTGTAGCGGTAACCATTGACTGTAACCTTCTGGCCAGCATCGTTTTTAAAGAAGTACAGACCAATTATTCCACCAACCCATAAAGCATACCAAACAGTCAGTTTTTGTGGATGTAACGGTGTCTTAACATACACTTGAGGATTATATCATCACTCCAAATACGGCCGTTTTGTTTATTGACGTATTCATTTAACCAAAAGTGGAGACGATTATGTTGACCGTAAAATTGACGTAGTGCGAGATACGTAGGTATTTCGAACAGAACCATGATTTTCAAAATAAAATTTGGAAGCGTTGTTCAGGCGTCAGTCTATTCATGTTAAAATGTCAAGCAAAACTAAAAATAAATTTCTTTACAGCTGACAAAATGGCCGCCAGTTAAAATAGTGTAAAGTTCTATACCTCTAAAATAAAACACCGCCTTTATAAAGATGAGATATGTTTTATTCATTGAGATGTCCGAAGATTTTTTTTTCTACCAAATAGGGCCGGACATCACTGACACAGATTTTGATGCCGCAGCCTGCTCCAGGCATAGTTTACAGGTATCATCCTCTTTAGTAGGATAAATTATACCCGAAATTACCATGTCCTCATGTCTTGTAGATCATTTTATCCCATTTTACTCTTTTCCCACTCATATACTTAAAAATCTTCTTTGAGCAAAGTAAGTCGGCCAATTAATAGCCGTCGTTTCATCGTGGTGAATCATTTGTCGATCCGATGTTCTGTAATTCCTCTATAGCGCAATTGAAGGAAATGGTTTAAGTAACATCAACAGTTGAGCCCTCCTTTGCAAAGGAATCCTTGCAGAATGCAGAGTGCCAATAGTGATGTGATAGCCAGGCTGTCATCACCTCAGTCAAAATAACATCAAAATTAGTTCATGGTTACCATTCAAGGGTATAGATAGAAGGTCATAGAAACGTTTATGGAAACGCATAAATGCTGATGAACTGCTCAGGAAAGGCGCGATCGGGGCAGTTAGGACAAACATTTTTCTAGAATTCCTAATGAAAGCCAACCTCATCAAATGGAGAAGGCTGACAAACTGTCTCATATATAGATGGGATGTGGCAAGGTAAAATCAACCCTTTTTCTAAACAAATTGTGAATATGTTGCCCCCATTACACACATTGTCGCAGTTGTAATGCCACAAAACCAAAAGAAAAAACTATCATTTACTAATATACCGCCTGTCCGTCAATAGCTAGGATCAGAGTGAGAACTGTAGGAAGACTCTTCTTCGACTCTTTTGAGGAAGTCTCGAATAAGATTCTTGAACAGACTTTAACAAGTAGGGGCCAAATGAAATAGCGCTACTCAGTTTTTTTTTTTAAAAAACCGACAGACCTTCCCACCTTACTTACTAACTTTAATGACAGTCCGGGGTGGACATATGGCGGCCCTCTACCAACATGCCTCCAGCTAGTTCGATCCAACGCTATAGCTGCCTTCCGTTGCGCACGTAATGTTGGTTGAGGTCGCCTTCCAACTGTCGTAAGGTCATCCTCTACCGCGTTGTTCCTCTGGAGTCGAGTTGAAAATTCGAATATTGATGTAAATACACTCAATATATCCCAGCCATCGTAGTCATTGATTCTAATCCTTTTGTCTAGATCTATTTTGCTGTACAGTCATTACAGTTGTTCTCCTCCTCCAGATTCCTGCGATACAAACTGGGCCAAAGATCGTACACTAAAAATATTTCGTTCGAAGCAAGTGAGTGTGTCTTTTCGCCATATAGCAGGACGGGGGTGATAAGGGTCTTATATAACGTCTACTTAGTTGCTCGTGAATTGCCTTCTAATGTCGTTTTCGGTTGGTCGTCCAGAACCGTCCGAAAGCAATCCGAACGCTTCTGAATGCGTTCCAATGGCATTCAACTGACAGCTCTTTTCTTGAAAAGAAGAGAAATTTGCTTCTGTCTGGAATTGAATTCAGAATCGCGGAGAGTTCTTCCGGACGGTTCTGGACGATCAACTGAAAACGACACAAGTCTGTAGATACAGCGATTTACAGGAGTAATTCTTCGCTTGATCTCGGCGCTGATGTTATCGCGGGTGTTCATGGCAGAGCCTAGGCAGACAAACTCTTTCACTGTACCTCAAAATTATAGCTGACCATTGTTACGTTCTATCCAAAACGCCGATATTGAAGTTCCTATCTTGTGGGCAACATATATTTTGCTTTGCTTTTATTCACCTACTAGACTAAGAGCTAGCAACGTTTTTTCTCAAGTCATTTTAGCAAGGCTGTAACTTTGTGAGCTTATTTCGGGGTGACCACTGACCATTGAACACGGAAATATATTTCTGGCAGCGCTGCGTTGGTTTATATATTAATGCCATAACCTCAAAAGGGTAAAAAATGTAGGTATCTCATTTTAGCAAACTTAAGATTTTGGTATGTGTTAATTTACGACCGATGTAGACAGAAAATCCAATTGCCATATCAGTTTGCCGGTTATAAAGTGCAAAAAGGGCACAATTTAAGTCAGGTTAGGTGAGGTAAATTTCTTTCACTTTTGAGGTTATGGCATTCCAATATAAACCAACGAAGCGCTGCCAGAAATGTATTTTCGTGTTCAGTAGTCACCCCGAACTAAGCTCACAAAGTTACAGCCTTGTTAATATGACTTGAGAAAAAACGTTGCTAGCTCCTTACTCTATACCTACCTGCTTTTAATTATGTCAACATCGTCGTCGTACCTTGTAAATAGTAAGCACTACAAGTTCGTCTAAGCACCCTCGGCAGAGGTTCACACAAGCTTATATATGAAAGCCTGTCAATTACACATAATTCTCTGAAGTGTATTGTCGTCTTGGGTTAATCCTTTCTTGACATAAAATCCCTCGCTTTGGTTAACGAGCTTCGAGTTCTATTCAATGTCCTACATAGATGATTGAGTTCGACACAGATATGTCAAAACAAAAGTCTACAGATTTTGTCATAGTCGAAAATTGAAATTGATGAAAAGCTAAGTATGGATTTGGACATCTTTGGTGCTTTTAGGAACTGTCTAAATGGAAACATTTAATAGATTTTGGACTTTGCTGGCCCAAAACCACACTGATAGAAATAGCTGATAGGCAGGTGTCAATTTGATTATTTTCAAAGCGTTCATACCAATATAACAGACAAAATCTTCAACGCGATGCAGAAGACCATTGACTTCTATATATATAAAAATTGAGCCCTAAAATGTTTGTCGCCGATTCACGCCTAAACGCATTTACCGTTTTTAACCAAACTTTCACACATCTTTGGTATTGGTCCCTAACGGTTTCTGTGAAGTTTTGTCAAAATTGAAGGGGCGTGGCACCACCCATACAAAAAAAATCGAAATCTTATATTTCAAAAAACCACCGAATCGATTGAGATCAAACTTACAGATAATCTTAGGTATTGGCCCTAGAGTGCTTCTGTAAAGATTTGTCAAAGTTGGATAAAGGGGCGTAGCACCTCCAATACAAAAAAAATTAAAAATTTGTCGCCCGAAAATAATTAAAATAAAATAAAAAAAATAAAAAAATTAAAAAAGCAATAAAAGGCCTGGCGAAGCTGGCGGGGGTTCAGCTAGTATTATATATGGACTGCTAGCAGACGTCTTCGCGTTGGTTCCAACATAACCACTAGCCCTCTTGGTTCGAAGCGGAATAATTTTGAAATTTACACTTTTTTGAAGAGGCATCTATTGTTAACAATGACGCAACAATTTGAATTTCAACCGCTTTAACGCCCAATAGGTGCCTCTAGCATTGGAGAAATTCAAGATGGTTCGTCATTTTGCTTCACTTATTTTTCGCTCCGAACCAAGAGCGCTATTTTATGTTGGCGTCATTTTCTGGGAAACATTTTTATGAACTGAGATTTCAATAGCACTCCATATATAATAAGTCAATGCAGAACACTTATTTCGGTACCTACTATGCAGTTAAGCGGATCTCATTTCATGTGGATCACACAAACTATGCTTAGATTCCCACCATCATTCGTTTTGCGTGCTGTCTACAAAGAGGCGCAAAAGTTGTCTTCCGAGGTTCTTTGGCTGTAATTTTTTTTATGAATGAAAAACTTTGGTTCTGCTAATTGGCCGCCGCCAAAATAGATGACCATTCAGACCCGATTTATGGCATTTTCCATCAGACAATCACTCATGCCAGAATTTCCGGCGATAGGTTCTCGCATTTTTGACGGATATGCTTCAAGAGTCTGAGCCTTGTTGACATAACCTCGTGACTTCAAAAAACCCCACAAAAAGAAGTCTGGAATGGTTGATTGTCGGACTATTATGGCGGCCAGTGCAAATAGCCAAAACGAGATATTAGGCGGGCGGAAATGCAACCCTCAGAATTTCGGTTGTGGTTCAACTTTGATATAGGAAACATCTGGCAGTCTTTCACAAAAATTCTCTGTAATGACAGCCGATTGATGCCTAATTGCATGGCACGTGCGTGGTCTGGTCAATACTCCGGAGTCCTTTTCGATGTCTTCTACCACACCACAGGAAGGACCAGGATATTTTTTCTAGCGTTGATCGTCGGGTTTTCTCTAATCCTGCAGAGCTTTTTATCATTTCGTTGCAAGTTTCTTGTGCTTTCCTTTTATAATAATAAATATATCATCGGTACAGCCAATTACTTTGTAGCCAGGAATACTTATATAGTTTCATCAGTAAATCATCAATCACAAGTGGCCATAAAAGATGTCATATCACCCTGTCTTGTCGATAGCACTTGGCTGCATTAACTGGTGCCTAGCTGAAAGTAGTCGATTTTTCAATTTTCCAACTTTGGTGTCGTTTTGGCTTGTCTTACCAAATCTCCTCAACAAAGGTGTTCCCCTTTCCTAGTTTGGCACTCAAATTCTTTAATATGGCCTTAATGTCCTGTTTTGTAGCTCGTGTAGCCTAGTCGAACAGCTCGTTGAAACGACAAATGACATATTTTTCCGATAATTATTGAAACAACTCATATAAAGATAACCAAACTGCGAGCTAAATAATTCAACCTGAATGTAACTGTAGACAGCATGCGGGTTGTGCATCAATGCGTTCCAATCTCTTGCCAGTAAATTAACGATTTATGTTCTAAATATGCTCAAGTTCTCAACCACTTCTTTCTTTTCAGGCCTCCTCGACACAATAACCAGCACAGTTGACGCCAAAGACTGTCCCGGTGTTTGTGTACACACACTAGCCACGTTAATTTGCTATGAGGTCCTCGACGATGTACCATGTCCCTCGCCGAGTATGAAATGTTGCATAGAGAGTGCGGCAGGGAAAAACATAAGTTTAGCTCATCAGGGCCCATCGACAACAGTTAAACCGGTAACAACAACAAAAGTACCGACAACGATTACAACCTCCACAACGACGACTACAACAACAACAACGACACCAAAGCCAAAAACAACTCAAAAGCGGGTCACTTCAACAACCACTACAACAAAGAAGCCAATAGTCTCTAAAAAGCCGATAAAAAGTGAAGAAAAGGACGAAAATGAATCTGCAAGTAAGTTAAGCACCATACAAAGCCATAAGGACTTGGTGCATCTATTATATATATTTCAATTCTTCTCAGAGGAAAGCTGTCATGGCGTCTGCGTCGCCGACAGGATCGCTGAATACTGCGAAGCATACCTTACCAGCTCGGGATTGTGCAAGACTGGAAGCAAGTGTTGCGTTTCGCTGGATGAGTTTCCCAATGGCAAGCTTCCAAAGGACATTTACATACCAGCAAGTATTATAACACCTGATTTGATTCCGAGCAAGGAACTGTTTCATGATTTGAGTCTATTTTCAGAGCACCAGGTGGGGAATAATAAGATGAACAAAACTACTACCACAAAGCCGAGCCAATCCCCGGCCTCGACGTCTGCTGCTACAGCTTCCTCCACGACAACTTTGGCCAGCACACCAGCAACCAAGGTAAGAGTGCATCGGCGAATTCAAAGAAAAGATTGAAATTTTCCTTTTTTAGGCCACAACAACAACTACTCCAGAGCCAGCACGGGTTAAGACCAACTCTCAACCAAAACCCCAAAAGTCGACGGTGAAGAAGGTTCCTTCTGCAACGACAACGACCGAGGCGCCCGACGAAAATGACAACTCTGACGATGATGACGAGCAGAACGATAACAGCAACAGCAATGGCCAAAATCATAAAGAGTGCGATGGTGAGTGTGTCAGTGGGCTTTTTGCGCTGTTCTGCGATGATATCGATTCTGACGCCTTTTGTCCGGGTGAGGGAAGTTGCTGTGTAACCAGATCCAACTCCGAAGCACCAGCGACTAAGATAACGCCGACAACCCCAAGTCACAAGCAGACAGCTCCGGCACCAAAAATTCCTCCTAAGGCTCCACAAAAGCCTGCGCCAAAGGTTCCCTTGAAAACTGCTGGACCGCCACCCCCATCACTTCAGTCCACTCTGCAGTCGGCGGTCTCGGATGCACTGTTCTCGCAGATACTCAACTTGGCAGAGAACACTTTGACAGGCGGGATCGGAGGAGGTGGCGGTAATGGAGGCGGAAATCCTCAACAAGGACCACCACCGCAGCAATATCAACAGCAACACCATCAACAGCAGCAGCAACACAATCAGGTTCAAGCGTGTCCCGGTTTCTGTATGCTAAATATTATGGCGGCGTTCTGCGAAAGGCCCTCGGTCATAGTACAACAGACTACTACCTGCAACAAGGGCTCAGTGTGCTGTGACAACTCAAGGTATGTTCAGACTTTTATCCTCATTCCATGACTTACTATTGTCCCTTCAGAGCTGGCCCATTAAAGCAAAGACCAGGCGGACCACCACCACAAGGACCGCCACAAAATCCACCGCCAACGGCTCCACCCTATGTTGTCCCAATAACACCAAGTCCGGATCCACGCGAGGAATGCCCAGGATCTTGCATAGTCAGTCTGTTGAGCTTTACCTGCTTCAGTGAGTATAGACCATAGCCACCCCAATTCAGACTAAAACAACTCCTTATCCAGAAAATGCTGAAATGACCAACCTCTTCAAATGCAAACGTTCTGGACAAATGTGCTGCGCGCCAAAGAGCAAAATCCTTGAGAAACAGGAATTCATGTCACGCAACGACACCTACGTCCATTATCCGCAACCACCACCACCGCACGCCTACCCACCTCAAGCTCAACCCGGCACTCAGTACCAGAACTACATGCCAGCTGGACCCCCACCACCGGCGCCATCTCAGATGGGCCAATACCAAACGCCCATACCACAGCACTACCCAATGCCTCCACAGTATGGACAAATCCCAGCGCCAGTGATGCCAGGTAAGTCGAATCAATCAACCAGTGCAATTATATCATCCAACTTTTCTTTCCGCAGTTCCTCAACCAGCGCCACCACCACCACCACCAACCACAACGACAACAACTACAACAACGACCTCGACGACGACTCCTCGGCCGCCGGTCTACTCCAAGTACGTGTGCGGTGTGAAGGGTACTCGCCGGAGCGGTCGCAGTCTGCAATTGGACCACATCAACTATCGCCGCGAGAAGTACGGACGCGCGAGACGTCAGTTGCAACAGCAACTTCGTTATCCAGTATACACCGGCAGCAATGGAACTGTCATCACGTCAAATGGCATCATGAAGACCACGGAACGTCTCATTCTCGGATCGACAGTCATCCCAATCCAGATCAATAACGATAAACTGGGTGATTTGGTTTATGGCGAATTCATCGAGAACAACCTAATAAGACAGTCGGCTGACAGTGCCATTGACGTTCCAAGGCCGGTTTACAGCAACTACAGTATGCGCCGTCGCGGTCGTGTTGTGGGAGGCGAAGATGGCGATAATGGCGAATGGTGTTGGCAAGTTGCGCTGATTAATTCCCTCAATCAGTATTTATGTGGAGCCGCCTTAATTGGCACGCAGTGGGTCCTCACAGCGGCGCATTGTGTAACCAAGTAAGTAGATTACGAAATTTAATTTTATTGTCACAGGGAGGTAAGGAGGCAAGAACTTGCTGTGAGTTATAGTATTGTTGGGGAGATTATCCATTTTCAGCCCACTTTAAGGTCTGCTCAAACCAACTTGAAAATGCGAAAGCTGGAGCTAATTTCTCGCGGAAAACGGTGGGCTATATTGCCATCGCCATGTATTTATTTCCTGCTAAAGCTTTCGCGTTTCGCGTTAGTTTGAGTAGATCTTTAATATTAATAGTGAAGACATTTTTCGCAGTACATACCAAAACTTATTTTCAGCGTCATTGTCACATTTTACGAACTCACAATGACCAAGCTTTTCATCCATTCATTCATTCATTCATTTTCAATATCCCACTTATCCATTAAGTGGGTCGCGGGTGTAGGTTGCTCAAGTGGACCCTCCATGACCAAACTTATCATATCAAATTAAATAATTTTATTAGTGCTCAGTCGATTCGCGTTTTCGTTCGCCGGCGAGTTCATCAGAGAATCCCAAGCGATACTTGTATCGTGTAAAATGGTTGACATTGCAGCGAATGCTTTGAAGTAATCGGCTGGGATACAAAATGCTAACTTCTACATGAAGTTTAAGCTTTTGCATTACCGAAGATAATATAAACTGTCAACTGTCAGGCATGACTCATGAAGTCATGACTCATGTTTCATGTTGCATATCACCGCGCGGAGATATGGCGTTCTTAGTTCGGCGGAGATATGTCCGCGGACTTATGTCGCTACCCCATTTCCAAATTGATTCTAATTCATAGCTTCGCGCGGAGATATGACGTTATAAGTATGACAGGAGTATGGAATTAACGGTTCTCTCTTGGGAGCAATTCAATCTCTTTACACAAACTGTAAAAGCTGTGTTCGGGTAAACGGCGTTAAATTAATAAATTTCACCGTGGGCGTTGGACTTCGCCTTGTCTCGTCTCCTTTTCATTACTTATATGGACTGGATGTTACAGCGCAGTCTTGGCGAAGAACATTTCGAATTGGAAGATTTGAGGATAAGTCATTTGCTCTTCGCCGATGACTTGGTCATCCTTGCGTCCCCTCAGACTAAACTTCAGCGAGCACTCGATCGGTTTGTAGCCGTTTGTGTTGAAGCTGGGATGAAGGTAAACGTGAACAAATCTGAAGTGATGGTCGTCTCCAGAACGCCTGTTCAATGCACTCTGCACCATTGAAACAGGTGGAGAAGTTCAAGTATCTGGGGGTCTTATTCACGAGTTTTGGAAGGAGCAATGCTGAGTTTTCCTGTAGGAATGGTCAGTCTGAATCAATTTTGAGACAGCTTCGGCATTCTGTTATCAGGAGGACTGAACTTGGTGTCAAAGCTAAGTTGTCAGTCTTTAATTCGGTGTTTGTTCCAACTCTTACCTATGGCCATGAGGTTTGGGAAATTACCAAAAGAATAAGATCGCGGATACAAGCTGCAGTGACCCGTAGAGATCGCATTAGAAATACCAGAATACGTGAGGAACTCAATGTCCAGCAGCTACTTCTCCAGACGGAGCGGTCCATGCTTCGGTGATTTAGTTTGTTAAACGCATGTCCCCAACCAGGATCCCACGACGTGCTATGGAATCCGTACCATCAGGCAGGCGTCCTCTAGGTAGACTAAGGCCGAGATGGTTAAATCAAGTCCATAATGTCTTCTTGATGATTTAGAGTCGATGGCGGAGAACCGAGAGCTATGGAGGGTCCACTTGAGCAACCTACACCCGCGACCCACTTAATGGACAAGCGGATCATTGAAAATGAATGAATGACCGCATAGGGGCAAAACCACCCAGTATGTCGAAACGAGCAAAACAAGCCACTGTTAAAGTCAGCAAAAAAACTAAGCGGCTGCGTACCAAAATAAAATAATCTTGCTGAAAGCGAGGATGTGGACATTGCTGATAAATAGATTGAAAGTGTATCTTCAGCCAAGAACTTTATTCCAAATCGAACTCTACTGATGGCTGGATTAAATGTACCAAGTGTGCTTGCACAGAAGTCGATGAAGATGTCACGAACGTTTGTGACTTTTTCAATTAAACTGCATTTCTAAAGAAGAAACGATTTGTCCGTAAAATTCAATATAATAAGTTGTAGGTATATTCATTTGTAGTATTTCTCTATGTACCTAAATGAAATATGAGGTTTTCCGAATAACGATTTTATTTTCATTAAAAAAAAACTATATACGCGGTTTTGACCACGCCCTCCCCCTTCCACTAAGTAAATTTGCCTCCATTCATTAGCCCTGCCTAAGCAGTATACCTACCTTAAAAAATAATTACCTAACTTTTCCCTAGAATCGTAACAATTTGGCCGCTGTGGCTTTTCTAGTTTTATATAATAAAACTTTGTAATAGTAAGTTAGTGCAATTAAACCTGGGAAATCGATCGGATGAAAAATAAAGAATAATCCCATACAGAATTTAATCCCCTTTTGGAGTTAGTCCCCAAATCGCTTCTAAGTGCGCTCACTTTGGCCATAATAGGAATTTTATTTCAAAATGTCGGCGTTGATCATCAATCAGCCAGGGCAAACTGTTTTTTGTATGCGAGCTTTTCTCCAACATCCTTCTTACCGTTTCTTGACTTCTCAACCAATTACTCTTCAAATTTCAGCATTGTCCGTTCTGGCGATGCAATCTACGTGCGCGTAGGAGATTACGACCTAACGAGGAAATACGGAAGTCCTGGAGCTCAAACCTTGAGGGTAGCCACGACGTACATTCACCACAATCACAACAGTCAAACGCTGGACAATGACATTGCGTTACTGAAACTACACGGCCAAGCTGAACTGAGAGACGGCGTTTGTTTGGTAAGAAGTCTTTTCATTCCATGCCATTTCCCCAATAATTCCAAATCTTCAACAACAGGTTTGTCTTCCTGCACGGGGCGTCAATCACGCGGCTGGAAAACGCTGCACAGTTACCGGCTATGGCTACATGGGTGAAGGTATATCCCAAAGCAACCCATTTCGATGTAAATATACTATACAACCATTTTCTTTCAGCTGGACCCATACCACTGAGGGTACGTGAGGCTGAAATACCTATCGTCAGCGACACCGAATGTATTCGCAAAGTGAATGCTGTGACAGAGAAGATCTTCATCCTGCCAGCGTCCAGCTTCTGTGCGG
This sequence comes from Cheilosia soror, assembly GCA_949372485.1. Taxonomy (NCBI): domain Eukaryota; kingdom Metazoa; phylum Arthropoda; class Insecta; order Diptera; family Syrphidae; genus Cheilosia; species Cheilosia soror. The sequence goes on along the minus strand of OX443561.1, from coordinate 33,649,821 downwards.
GAGGTGAAGAAGGCAACGATGCTTGTCAGGTAAGACTTACGAACTCAATTGTTATAAACAAAAATACTTATGACCTCTTCAACAGGGCGATGGAGGCGGTCCGCTTGTCTGTCAGGATGATGGATTCTATGAATTGGCCGGTTTAGTGTCCTGGGGTTTCGGTTGTGGGCGACAAGACGTGCCTGGGGTTTACGTGAAGGTGTCATCATTTATCGGTTGGATAAATCAAATAATTAGCGTTAATAATTTATAGTTTTAAGTTATAAGGATGATTTTGACTCTGAAATTCTGTTTCAATTACGCACAAAGACATATATTTTCGAGAAGAACTTTTAGTTTAATCTTAGTTTACCTACTGGCTCTTGCTGATGACATTTACAAAAATTCTACCAGTGTTTTAAGTATAATATCTTTTGCATTTAAGCTTTTAGTAAGAACAAGACTCGTCTCTCCCCTGTGGAGGGTTTTTCGAATCACCAAAGATGGTTTACATTATATATACCTTCTGAAGATCAATACAGACACGAGTATCATAGACTTTATTCTATTCTAAGTTTCACTTGTTTCATTTCAAACCGTTTGAATATGTTAATTTTAAGTGCTTCTTAGGATGTTGCCTTTTTAAAGTCGTGTAATTGAATCAAATGTATATAAATAAAATTAAACAAAATAATTATTATTTATAACGTTTTTATAATTTATTTACAATCATAACTCCAAACAGAAAGCATTGAGGGCGTTCAAGAATCTAGTTTAGTAAGTCTGACAGAGTGACAGCCCTCTAACTTCATGTTGCTGAGTTTTTATTAAGCTGAACTGGTCACGTGAACAGTTTTTTCAGTTGACGTTTATGTCCGCAACATTGACGAATCAAATCAAGAATTTCTCGACACAGCCAGCAACCCTCCTTACTAACGGACTGTCAGAATCTACCAACGGGGGCTAGACTGTTTCGGTCACCATCTGTCTGTATCTAAAGACTAACCGCCAACGGGAAGGTGCTGACCATGTCAGTCAATTTTCATCCTCACACGCAGAACCTTCGCACTCCATCAGAGGAGATAGGCGGGGGGTTAGACTGTTTCGGTCACCCTTCGTGGATCTCTCCTGCCGCAGCCTACCCTGATCGGTACCAGCCACCCTCCTTATTAACGGACCGTCAGAGGCTACCAGCGGATGGTTGGACTGCTTCGGTCACCCCTTTGCTCTCCCCGAAGAAGCTGACTACACCAATCAACATCATCTCGACAATTCGCGTCAGATGCAACAGACGGGGGGTTGGACTGCTACGGTAACCTCTCGTCTTTTCACAGAAGACAAATCGCGACATCTACTGTCGGTACCATGCAGCAGGTTGGAGTTTCAATCAAGCTTTTCTGCTAAGTACCAGTCTCTGTCATGTGGACTGATTGAAAAAGTAAAATAAACGGGAGGCAGACTGCTACCGTTGGCCCCATCCTTTTTCCAACAAACAATCCATTCACTGACTTTTGGTCAAGCAGCAAAGCAGACTGGTCGAATCAGCCATCTCTGCTACGCACCAGTCTCCCTCCATAGTGATGACCGCGTCAGAGGCAATAGGCAGGGGGCAGACTGTTACGGTCGCCCTCCACCTTGACGCGAAGACTAAGCCGCAACCAGGTGAATAAAACTTGTAAAAGATTTTAATGCCTCAGTCACCACCAAAAACCTCTCAAAGAGGTAGGATACGGATACCCAAATTCGCAAATTACAACAGAATTTCTAAGGTAACGCCCGGCACCAAGAACTGTTTAGGCCATTTAACATTTATTGCCCTGACGTGGAGAACCAGTCGGAACCCCTTGAGAAAAAAATATACAATTCTCAAGAAGCCACATACCGACAATTCAAGTTAGTTTTTGCGTTCAAGTAAATTTGAGTTAAGACAATAATTCAAGTGACTAGATGTTGAATGCGGCCATTGTTTGTTTAAATCGGACCCCATAATAATTACAGTAGAAGAGCAGCTCTTTCGAAACTTGGACAATACAAAAGGAATTATGGCACATGACCAAAGAGCTATAAAATTATTTTATGGCAAACGACATAATAGTTAAAGAAAAAAGGTTCTTACTAGCAAAATACGAGCTCAAAAGATGCATAGAAATTCGAATAAGGATGTTTTGAAACTCATAATATTTCTTATAAGGACAAATAGATATTCGTATTGGAAAATGACGCCATCTATTATCAAATCGATTAAGCAAAACATAATCTAGGTGCGCCTGGGTTCGTTGTGTAGGTACGTGTCAAAAAAGAAGATACGGCTGCAAACTTTGGATCGATTTTCGAATTTGGGAATTTGTATAACACTTCAGTGAAAGTAGAAGGTCGAACAATGTTCTTAGGAGACCTCTTATATGAGTCCCTTCCATGGTAAAATTACAAACAGGTCAAAATAAATACGTACAGTCGTATACATACATAGTTAGGTACTGATGTCAAGAGCTATACTCAAGCACACTCCGATCATATTATCTGGAAAGATATTCACTATTGAGTTGCAGTACTAATTATTCAACAGGATAACTTTACCAGCTATCAGCAGGCCCGCAACAAAGTCAATCTTGAGAGGCAATGTGGTAGTGGAGACAGCAAAACTGTTCCATCGACCATTCTGCACTACTGCACTAGTAGGTACTACAAAAAAGGGGTTTCTGCTTGGTATTACAATATACCGGGATTGGTCTGAGTGCTTCATGATTTCGAAAGAAAAGTCAATCTTGGTAGGATCTTGACATGTTTCAATACTCGTCAGCAATTCTGTTACGAAAGTTGCTATACCATGGAGAATGCTTCCAATGAATACAAAACAAATAGATTTTATGACTGTTCTATTATAGAGTAAGAGCTAGCAACGTTTTTTCTCAATTCATTTTAGCAAGGCTGTAACTTTGTAAGCTTAGTTCGTGGTGACTATTGACCACGAAAATACATTTCTTACAGCGCTCCGTTGGTTTATATTGGAATGCCATAACCTCAAAAGTGAAAAAAATTTACCTCATTTTAGCAAACTTAAGATTTTGGTGAAACCGGAGTTTTGGCTTAGCTTTGAGGAATTAGTAGAGTGATAATATCTCTAACATAATATCAAAAATTTGTCTTTGCTATTATGACTTCAATTTTGTCTTTTTTGCACTTTAAAACCGCCAAACTGATATGGCAATTGCATTTTCGGTCTACATCGGTCGTAAATTAACACACCAAAATCTTAAGTTTGCTAAAATGAGGTATGTACCTATTTTTTGCCCTTTTGAGGTTATGGCATTAATATATAAACCAACGCAGCACTGCCAGAATTATATTTTTGTGTTCAGTAGTTACCTCGAACAAAGCTCACGAAGTTATAGCCTTGATAAAATGACTTGAGAAAAAATTTATGATTTATTCGCAAGCCACATACATACAAAGAAAAAAGATGACATACAAGCAAGAAGAAGGGTTGAAGACAAATGAATTGAACATTTTGCAATCGACTTCAGTATTGGGTATTGGGGCAATGGTAAGGTAAGCCAGCGCCTCTACAACATACTTTTTAGCGATAGCAAGTTGGGTAAAAGCAGAACAAAAGTCCACTAAAAGCCTTTCACTTAGCATGCATTTGTATAACAGAATTATTAAACACTAGCTGGACCCGTGCTCGCCTTGCCCGCTCGCACAAAATTATATTTGGTTCATTTAAAATTACACTTTTGAGTGTTTCATTGAAATCTGTCCAGTAGTTTTCGCGCTTTTAGGAGAAAAAGAAAATTCCTCCCTCTCCTAGATCTTGCTACTTATTTGTAATACTGAATTTCCTTTCGTTTGTTTCCCTCTTCCTATATGGAATCCAAGGAACTACCTACCCCAAACCTACCCTGTTACCATACCACATATCGAATGAAATTCTGAAATAAAACCTGTTACATACAATCATAATATACATACCTACATAATATACAACTGACCATAGCACTCACTGCGAAAACAAATCAACCCTTATCGAATGTGTAAGTAGTATACGTATGCTAGTCTTGTTTTGTTTTTGTTTGACGATCGCAAAAGTACAAACATCCATTCGTAGCAAGGTATATGTGTATGTGTATATTTTCACTTCAAAAAATACATTTTGGCTAAAAACTGTTCCTAAGGACGTGGCTATAAACGACATAGCCTATAGCAGTCTCACAGTCTTAAGGAACATTTAAAAAAAGTTTCATCGAAATCTGTCGAGTAGTTTTCGAGTTTTTAGCTGACAAAGAAAATGCCTACAGTTTTATTATATGTAAGGATTTAAGTGGCCTCAACTCCAAATGCGTTTCGCTCCGATGCGTGGTGCTTGGGCTCATCAGTAGACAAACCACCACATCTGCCTAGACGCACTATTTACTCGATGTTTACCGAGACTTTATGCGGGGCGAAACCCATTTGGAGTTGAGGCCACTTAAATGTTGAATAATATTTAATGCTTACTCCACAAACTTTATTCATTTCTTGAATATTTATTCTTGACTTGAAACATTTTTGGTATTTGTATAACAGAAGCAATGACAAATATGCCTACCCTATAAGAGTAGGTAATAATCACCCTTCCATATCCAAATACTTTTTTAAATAAAGCCAAATATCTAGAGATCAAGCCCCATCCTACACACTTGGACCTAGAAACTTAAATTTGACATGAAAGCCTTTGTGTAGCGTCTTCAAGGCGCTCGATATGAATTTTAAAAATAATTTAATTTTTTTTTTTAATTTTTTTAAGCTTTGTTCGGTACGTTTTTTTAGTGTCTTTGGGGTATTTTTTGAAGCGTTATTTTTGCCATTTTCGGGCAGTTTTTAGATGCGTTCCTTGGATAGTTTATTTAAGGTTTTCAAGGTTGTTTTAAAGGGCGTCTTTTGAAACGCCTTCTGCCATTTTTTAAAAGTTTCCTTAAAGAATTTTTCAGTACGATTTTTGAGGTGTTTTGGGGTATTTTTTTCAGGCGCTATTTTTGCCATTTTTGGACAGTTTCTAGGTGTGTTCTTTTAATAGTTTATTTGATGTTTTTTGCGCCGTTTTTTGAGCTTTTTTAATGTTGCTTTTTGGGGCGTGTTTTAAAGCGTTTTATGGCGTTTTTTAAAATTTGTTTAAGGTATTTCCGGTACAAATTATGAGGTGTTTTGGGATATTTTTTGAGGTGTTATTTTTGCCGTTTTTGTGCCGTTTTTAAATCTGTTCTTTGGGTAGTTTTTCGGCGTTTTTCGGTGTGTTTTGAGTTATTTTAAAGTTTTATTTTGCCGTTTTTTGTGGCGTTTTTTGAGAGATTTTTGGGCCATTCATCATCTATCCGCTGTTGCGGTTATTCATATGAGGGTAAATGGTTTAGTAGGTCTTTTACCAGACCAAACCAAAACACTTAAAAAAGTTCAAGGCTACGGCTCTTGATTCACTATGTTGTTCGATTTCAAGGGTCCATAAAAGCGTTAAATTTACATACATTATTCATTATGGGTCTCCAGTTAACAACAGGCTTTAAAATCCATATTGAATGCAGTTTATTAATTGGTGGCCTTCGAGATGTAAATATGATTACTTCAATATTTTCGACCTAGCATAGAAAGTAAAGCTATTATTGATGAGGATGGTAATTGTGGCAATCATTTCCTTCCTTTGTTGGGAGTCGGTTGAATGCGAGCGGTCTTTCAGTATAAGAAGAAAATGTCTTCACATCGTAAACAGCTACAGCTTTTTAGTACTGCAAATCCGTCGGTTGCCTATGCCTTTATATAATCCAGCTCTTCAAGAATCCCTTGCCCATTTTCGAAATTATATACATCCGTCATCGATGATTTTACAATCGGTATCTATAGATGATGGCTGTGCTAGGACTAGGATGCTCTGGATTTTTTATTGCAGCTATTGGTGTATGTACCTACACAGTTAACATCGTCGGATCCTAGTCTGGAATGCTGCAGAAGTTAGGCCAGTTAGGCTCCGTGCTTAGATTTAAAGTTGTCTGTAGATGAGAATTTGTATGTGTGACAATTTTTTAGCGACAGGAATCAAGTGAATAAGGAGATATTTGCAGATTTGCTCGTTGTCGTCAGCGTCGTCTTGTAAGCTTTCGAAACTATTCGATTGTCTATTGTGTTTTGAATCATTCATGTGGAGTCAAGTAAAGGTATCTACCCCTAATCCGTTGATGTAATTTATAAAATCACAGTCAGATTCCCTAATGCTATGCGATGAAGGCCGGAAATACTTTTATTATTTAAAACAGTTCTACAAGTCCCTTCAAATTGTATTTGTGTGTGACAAATCTCTAAAAGAGCACAGAGACAATATCAAAAGATTGTTGATCTTCTTAAGTTCCTATAGTGGCAGTTGTAAGTTGCAACCCCATATCCTCTTTTTTCCACAGGAAAATACCACCATACACAAAAGGTATCCTTTTTTACCCTGATAAGCTCACATTTCCCACCCAAAACAATAACACTCGCTTCTAACTATAATGTCATTGCATAACTATGAACATAAAAAAAACATGGCATCCATGGAAGTTGAATCTGAAAGTCCGTTATTAAAATAAAAGTGCGCGCCAAAAACCTTGAATTTATCACCCCACTACGACTGTTATATTCATTACCTTACATATTATTATCCTGCCACTTAACTCTTTCACGTTTCATCGGCAAGGGTTTTTTTTTAACAAATTCACCAAATAAAACACAAGTAAATACTCTTCCTAGATACATTGGTGGGTCTGAAATTGAAGTCTATCCTCAGAAATTAATTCTCCTTCGACATAACCTAACCAACAATAAAATGTTTTTTTTTTTTTTCCTCAATCACATCAAAACTAACCCATTGCGATTTTCTAGTATTTTTTTCCTTGAATTTTTTTTTATCTAAATCTAAACGTACCTCTCACATAATTACAGTGAAGAACTAAATTTTTTACCATGCCTTCCCTAAAACTTACACACAGGGCGGAGCATTTACCACTCCAGACTCCAGCGATTCGATGATGATGATGATTTCTTCTCATCTCTCATCGCCTCTTCGGCGGAATTAAAGATTCCAATAAGATGTTCATCTTATATACATAGAGAAAACTATCTAGATAGGTAGGTAGAGGTACACCTAAATTTCTACCCATACCTTGTGTCTCGGTCAACAGGAGAACAGCAAAAGGGGTCCATCGTCATCCTTATGCAGCATCAGAGTCTAGGTATGTTTTTCACTCCCAAGTGTTTTTTTTTTTTGTTCTTCGTCTGTTTTGATTCTTCCTTTTTGTAAAAGTCCCTTTTGATATAATTTTTTATATGGTTCTTCTTATGTTCGGTGTGTTGTCCAAAGTCATGTGGTATGTTGCCTAAAAGGGGTAACAAAAAAAAAAAAAAGAAGGAAAACGATTTCCCTCCAAGACGATGGATGATGGTCGGTCTGCTGCATTGGAACAGAACTTTGCCTGACCTCGACAAGAACGGTTGAAAATTTCGATCTCTACTGTTGTGTGGTATTATTTACATTATATACGATAAATGATAAATTTTTCTTAAAGAAAATTTAAGATTTAACTCTGTGATTAAGAAAGAAAAATATTTTCTCTTAGTTTAGGCAAAATTTGTTTAGTGAAATTTTTTGTTCGGTTTAGTGGGTGTGAATAGTGCATGAGTTGTGTCGAAAGTTGCTTAGTTCAGTTTTAGTTTTTTTTTATTTTTGTTAGTTAGATAGGTAAATTTAGTGAATATATATATAAAAAAATGGAGCAACCGTCTGGAAGTACACACTCAACGGTTGCAACAGCAGTGACAAGTGCTATGCCAACAGTTGCCTGTAGTATACTAATGCCGGTAAATCCTCAAGAAGATGCAAATATCTCATTACCCAGTGGCGCTATGTCAGAGGGACAGAGATCCCTATCAGGAGCACCATCGGCTTCATCGAGTCCGATTTTGAGTCCACCGGGCAAGATTTTCGGACGAAATGCTAATGGAACAAGTGAGTAATAATAATAAATATTAATTTGAAACTTTCTAATTTTTTTTAATATTTCAATGCCAAACACATTTCAATTCAAAATAAATTTCCTCCAATTCTTTTGGTGGCACAAATCTTTCGAAGAAAATTATTTTTAAGTTAGAAAATATTTAGATATTGTACTGGTTAGATTATGTGTATTTTAGTAGTTACAGGCTTTATGTACAAAATCACTGAAAGATATTAATCCCTTTTACCGGATCGACCATAATTTATGGCATCCTTAGCTTCCCTTAACTTCAAATATTGGCCAACCGTTTTCGTGATAGAGCAAACCCTACATGTGAAAAAAATTGTGCCCAGCCAGTTAAACTCTTATGAAAATCAGAATCCTTCCTGAAGATCAGTGAACATAATTGAGCGTTAGCGGAAACAAATAGTCGAGTTATTTTCGTACTTATTTTGAGCTTGCGAATCATTCGATTATCGAATAATCGTTTTACACTATTTGATTCGCTAGCTTGTGAATATCTTAACCCATTGCAACGTCAACCTCATTCAAAAGCTCTACATAATGGGTCGTATGAATAAAACCTAGCAATTGCTTTTACTCAAAATAAATGTCAAATCGAAGCAATTGCTAAGCTTCGTATGAATAAAAACTGATTTGAGTTAACTCCAACTTTTGACATCTTCGAAAAGCGGCGCCACCGACCTTTTACTCAGATTGGTATGAATAAAACGTGGAAGACAAAGCAATTGCTACGAAAATTCCAAGTCTGCTATTTTGTTGACTCAGAGCATTTGCTAAATATTTTGCGCCCATATTTCTTTACAAAAACAGTATTTTCTTTTGAGTTTTCGGTGTTTTTTGTTTGTATAAATAGTTAAATTAATTTTTCTTTGTTTTATTGGCACATTAAACCTGTTTTAACTACTGTTGTTAACGTTTGTAAAAAAAAACAGTAGGTACTATAAGCAAAGACGAATTGGTTAAGATCACAACTTTAACCAACCGTATCGTTTTTTTTATTAAATTAATTTAGCTTTTTTCCAAAAATCGTTTTCCTGATTCTAAATTCAAATTCAAAAAATTAACGACAAATTGTGACGGAAACTGCAAGGGAAGGACACATGCAGTGAAGTAAATGCTTTGTTCGAAACTTCGAACTTACTTTAGCAAAGTAGTTTTTATTCATACCGATTTAAAGCAATTGCTCAGTGCTTTTACTTTGCTACAACCTTTTACTCAAAGCAAATGCTAGTTTTTATTCATACGACCCAATATCACGTTTGTCGGCAAGGAAGTAAATTTAAAAATTTGTTGTCACTTTTGCTTAAATTTCTTAACAATTTTCTTGGGTTATGACATGACTTTAGCAGGTGAATCGTTTTTTTTTAATCTCCTTTTTCAAGGAGACTAACTACCTATGACCAAAAAAAAAGAAAAAGGATTACAACTAGGTACTACTGTCGATAACGAAATACGACGGTTGATAGGTTTGTGTATTTGAGGTACTCGTTCTATTTGAACTCAAATGGATCTGGTTAATTAAATCGATCGCTCACCCGAATAATGGAATAAGCCTCAAAACTTTCATTAATCCAAATAAACAGTATTATCTGTCATGAATGAGTCAATACATTCAAGTTGTATTACCTGTCATAATTCATCCCATTTAACTCAGTTTTCTTCACATGTGGTACCATAACCGTTGCCAAAACTAATAAAATCCATTTTTCTTAGCTCCTTGTTTTCTATTATACATATTTTCAATCACATTTATTTTCTGCGAGCGAAGAAATGACAAAAATGTGACATAAAAAAATAGTCAATAATTTGAAATTGAGTTTTAACCCGGATTAAAGTATCTACTACTTAAACTAGTCTACGGAGTGCAGTTTAAATTCAATCGTATTAACCGACAAAAAGGTTAAAAAAAAAACGGGTTTATTATTGGGTTTAACGACTGAATATTATGGACTTGGGTTTAATTTTTTGGGTTAAACTCAATTAACCCTAGAAGGGTAATCTACGTTGATTCGACGAACATCAATTTAATTTTTTCGATTTTCTCTTCGATGTTTATTCCGATCGCATTTTCTCTCCGTGTCACACCAGAAATCTCTAGATCTTCTAGTTTGTGGAATTTCGTCGAAAAAACTCTTTGGATAAGTCTTGTTTTTATCGAAAGATGGCGCCAATGTTCGTCGAAACGACGAAAAGATTACCTTCTACTTAACTTTTAGTGTTCGATTTGACCTAATATTTAAAAAAAATTCCACCAAAATTAACGAACAAATAAGAGAGAACAACGTAGATGCAACAAAAGTAAAGAAAAGGGAACATTTTTACATAGGTATTATCTTTAAAAAAAAATGGCGCTTGACCAAGTAATCACACGATACGTCCAAGGAAATCATATGCTGGGAGGGACCATAAAGTTGAGCTTTGAAACAAATGCTCAAAATAAAATATTTTTTTTTGCGATATATTTTATTTTTGTTCTTAAATCAGTTAACGTTTAACTTCTTATGATTTTATGTTATATTTTGTTATTTTTCCATTATTTATAAAAAAAAAGTATGAAATGAACATATTTTTTTTAATTTGTTGCTTAAAAAAGAAATGGTCTGTTAATATTAACTATTAAAATTAACAAGCATTTTGTGCACACTTTTCGTAAAAATTTGAGTCCAATATTACTTCGTCGATTCGACGAATGATTTCCTTTGTTTCTTTGTCAATCGCCGGGTTCCATTGACCGCTAGATGACTATCACATATCTCTACCGCCAGCCGCAAAGTGACATTTGGTTTTGGTAATTTTGCGTTCGTTTCTGATAATTTAAAAATTAAAAAATTACGAGACCTATTTTTTTGAGTTCCTGTTCACAATGAGTTCCAAATTTCAACCGAAAGCGATCTTCCTTTACAAGGGAAAATTTTAAGTTAAAAGAAAAAAAGTCAATTTTTCGGCGGTGGGTTATTTTTAGAGCTTATTAAAAAGGGCTGTGCTTACATCAATAACAATACCCAAAAAAAGGAGCACCAGAAATATATTTTCGTTCAAAAATGAAATGTTGTGTCCAGGAATGTAAATATCCCGTAAGATGATGCGAATTGCTTTAGAAAATTCATCATTTTTGTCGACATGAAAATGGTAGTTAAGTACTTTTTCCAGGTACACAAATCAAAGGCAAATTTCACAAACCAAACTTTTAAGTAGATAATCAAAAAAAAAACTTTATTTAATTTTTCAACTTTATTTAATTTTTTCTACATACAAAGTTTTGCGGCTTACTTTTGTGGGGATTAATAGGGAATTGTAGATTTTCACGAAATCCTCATAGCCTAATCAGGAAAGCTATAGCATTTTGTACTATAGCATTTTAAATGTATCTCTGTAAATTTAGCATTTTAAAAATAATTTCTGAAATGGAAAAATTAATTAAAGTAATTTTAAACAAGGGTGTTTTTAAGAATTGAGGCTTTTCATAGAAATTTACGTCAACGTATTTCGAATAACCTTCGCAGTGAAATATAGCTGAGATTGTCATTTGAGCAGTGAATGTCATACTAATCGAATGAGTCATGATAGGTCGTGTACGCTACTGTGTTGATAGTTATACATACAGTGAGCGTCAAAGGCGAGCAACCACGAATGCACTTCTTATGTCTTCTCTAGGTTCTTGAAACAGGTCTAAGAAACCAACAATCTGTAAACAATTTAATTTAATAATCTCATGGATTTAATTTCGACAGAAAAAAATACTTTATAAATATTTTAAAAAAAAAATAGTTTGCGCGCTTCAAAGACAAATAATCACCCCTATTCCCGTTGGCGTTTGTCATAAACGACTCGTATTTCACTTCATTTTTTAGTCGATTTTTGTAACATTTTTTAAACAAATGAATTGAAATAAGGGTGAACACATAGAAAACAAAACAAAACTGTTAACAAAAGTTAAAACAAAAATCTGCACATCGTTTTACAACGACACGAAACATGCGTCGTATACGACAAACGCCAACGGGAATAGGGGTGAATGAAAACAGCATTGGTGTTCACTTACTCTTAACGCTCACTGTAGCTGTTACATCGGAATGAGCAAGAATTTTTGCAGAATTTCTGGTCATCTTTTTGCATCTTGTTCCTAAAGGGACGTTAATTTGAACCAACCTTAAGTTTTCTGTTAATCCACAAAAAGCTATGTCTATTCTGCTAGTGACTGACAATATTAAATTTTCTTTCATCCCAGGGTCACTGACCTCTAAATAAAATCCACAAATCTACAACAATACCCCACACATCTGAATAAATGAATCGAAATCCCACAAACATATGTTCCTCATATCGAAATGTGATGATTTCATGTCAGGATGCGATTAACCGATAACCGCCATGGAAATTTCTCTTTCATAAGATTTCCCGTCACAAGATTAATATCAATTTAAATATGCGTAAATGAACCTCAACTAAGTAGAATGTAAACACCCACCCTAAGTAAGGAAAAAAAATCGGTTAAGACCGAAAGTACCTCTACCTATCCGTTCCTGAGACATGTGCACTTGGGCAAACATATGCTCTGAGTTGAGAACCCTTTTCTTCAATCTTTGTTCGGTATCCTTTCAACGAACCATTTGATTCTCTTTTAGATCCATTTGACTGTTAAGTAAGCATTTGTTTTTTTTTACCGGGCACATTGCTTAACCCTTTCATTGGAAAGGGAAACCAAAACCACCAGCATGTGTGTCCGAAATTTTTATTCTCTTCAGTGTTGGGATTGGGATAAATGAATCCGAATGAGAACTTGAATTATTCGAAATTATGTACAGGACTAAGTGAATTCACTACAAAACTTTCTGGATTAGTTTCCTTTAACTCGATTAAATGAACACATGTATGACTATGAATATCACAGATACCTATCTGTCATAGGATCTGAGAAGGTTTTTGTAATCCCCATCCAGACGACAGAGTAACTAGCAAAAATAAAAGTCTCTTGTATTTGTCTATGTATCCGCTGCAACTATCTACTCCATATTATAATGCATTCATAGGATATAAGTCTGACAGAAGACAGAAGAAGTGAATGAAAAAAACGAAACACATCACCGCCACCAAGTTGCATGTATGGCTAACATAGAAAAATCTCACATGAGAGGTATCCGTATGAGCTACTATAAAAAAAAACCTCACACAAAAGAGCAGCAAGAAATTGGCGACTGGGTGGCTGCATTTTTTTTTTTTTTTGTTTGCTATCCTTAAGGTTCGCGCTTACATTTTCAATCGATATAGAAATAATATTAAAAAAATTGAATTTTTTTTTATTTATCTCTAAGAACAAGACTGATAAAAAAATATAAAAATTAAAACAATCATTTTTGCAGTGGCTTAGGTAGGTACAATGTTCAGCTAAAGGGAGTAAAATGTAATGATTGTCCTAGGTGGTGGAAACACATTTATTTTACCAATAAGATAAGATGTAAAATTTGAACAGTGGAAGTAAAGAAAATAAATGTTTGGAACAATTAGGTAATTCACAATTAGTACTGCTTTTAGAGCCCACTTAAATTTTTTGTAACCAGTCGAAATCTGGGGGCGCAGTAGCGCAGTGGTTAGTGTGCTGGACTACTGTGCGAGGGATCCCAGGTTCGATCCCCGGAAAAACACAAATTACATCTTAATGTTTTTTCTACTGCGCCACCGTCATGAAAAGGCTTCTCAATTCAGCCGTTCGGACTCGGCATAAAATTTTAGGTTCCTTCCATTCGTCCCAAAAATAGAAACTCACACAAAACGAATGGTTGCGAGAAGCTCGGCCTCCGGTGTCACCCGCCTGTTGCGCCACCTATTTATTTTTATTTATTTAGTTGAAATCTATTTGCATAAAAAGTTTAAATAGAGGTGGGCTTAAAAATTGATATCTGGCAGCGAATTTTTTTTTAATTTTTGATCTATCTTCTTCTACTATCTAAAAGTGAATTCAACACTTAGGTCTTTCTGTGTTGCCCTACGAACAAAGTCCCAACTGGAAGTAGTTAACTCCCACTAGCCAAAATGAACTAAGTCCCACAAAATTTTGGATTGAACTAACTTTTCATGATTTTACTAAATCCAATTTGATAGCCATGGCCCATAGACGATATACCACCGAATGTAACTTCTCATAGCCATCCATTTGTGGAAGTTTTTATTTCTAGGACGAATGAAAGGGTTAGGCAAAAAAGCTCAAGTTGTAAATTATCTCAATTGTCAGATATTATGAAACAACCTAGTCCATTAGTTCATATTTTAGTACGCCTTTTTGACGTGGACATTAGGGCGCACTAGGTCGCACTAGGCACCAGAGCGCAGTGGGTTAGTCTTAACGCGCTGGATCTGGATATAGCACCGATTTTGTACTGACAATGAAAAGCTTTGTTCGGGGTGAGCGAGCGCACCGGTGCGGGTGCCCCCTTGTAGTCAGGCACGTAGCCAGGGGGGGGAGCTTGAGGGGCTGAAGCCCCCCCCGAAAGTCTTAAACAAAGACAAAAACTAAAATTTTCTAACTGATAGCTCAACTTTTTTTTTTAAATACTTCTCCCGGGAAAGGCGAACCTCTATAACACTTCAACAGCGCCCCGAGATGCTTGCAGATGTCTGTTAGTTCCAAATTTTGTTTGTCCTGTAACAAAAGGGGTTTTGGAAAGTTTATGTCCTCGCGGTGGTCAAGTCAACTGTATGCTCCTGAGCATTAGCAGCCTGTCTTGTGGGGCGCCCAAAAGTTGCATTTCGAGAGATAATGTCCTTGAGTTCCTCGGAACATCTACCATGGAAGTACCTATAGAACAAGCAGAGGTCAGCGACTTGTCTTCTGTGTCTAACCTGTGCTTTGTACAGTGGGAGAAGTTGCTTGGGGATAAGGTACCTCTTTGCTCTAAATAGGTAGCTCAACTTAGCAGACGCCAATCATGCAATATAGGATTGTGATCCTGCCATGTGATTCCTGAATTGACTGTGACTCCTAAAATCTGCATTGAGTCCTTGGGATGGATTGAATGGTCATCCATTTGGATCTGAGGAACTGTTGAAGCATTTTTCCTAAAAAATGTTGTGGGCTGTGCCTTGTTTGCAACTGAAACTGAAATGACCGTAATGGGGCTTAATATAAATTCAATTCTTTAAAAATAAGGAGAATATTCAAACACTAGATATGTACACTGCGCAGCCATAGCTTTAACCTGTCTCTGCCATGTTAACTCCTGCAATTCGCAATTACCTTAGTGTAGTTAGTGAAATAGCTAATTTCTTCCGCAACCTTTCAAATGCATATTATGTAACTTTCAAAACTGTCATAAAAAAACACGCACCAGAGAGCCGAAAAACTCGACTTCTACGCCTTTGTGAAACAAAATTCATTGAAAGGCATGACAGCATTAATTCCTTTGTAGAGCTCTTTAAATGCATCTCAATAATTATTAAATAAGTGATGTCTTCGAAAGTATCAACGGTCCAAAAAAGTCAGTATAGTAAGCCTCATTGTATACGAAAAACTATTCAGTTTAGCGCTGCCCTTATCAGTTTGCCTACAGAACAAATCCTTAGATTTCGTTTCTGCAATCGACCGCACAAAAGAAGTTCTGAATTCTCTTAAGGACATCGTAGAAAATGCCGAAGATTTTTTCAGAGAGGCTTTTCAATCCGCATCATAACTTGCCGAGGACTTATTTGAAGAACTTCATTGAAACAAACAACGCCAACCTCTCCTTCTGAAGCCTATTTTAGAGTGCCGATATTGATTTCTTGCATAGATTCGTAAATACAAAAACTTACGGACAGATTCATGGTCAACGAAGAAGTTCTACCATCGTTTCAAGCTCTTCTCCCAGGTTTTGCTGCAGCTGAGTCTGATAATGCAATTTCGTTATCAGCTGTGAAAGCTGCGAAAAAAAAATCGTCGAGTGACCCTTCTACCGAAGTTTGGAAATTGCTTGATATATGTGACAAGACTTACTTTAGACTTATAAATTTACGGTTTTAGCAACGCTTCCAGTGACCACAGCTAGTGTTGAAAAAACCCTTTCAGATATGAAAAAGATTAAAACAATGTCCCGAAGCGTTATGGAGAATTCAAGGTTAAGGTAACTTGCTATGATATCTGTTCATTCGGATATTATTGTGGATCTAGATAAGGTGATTGATCTCATATCAAAAAAAAATCAAGACGTCTTCTGCTTTGAAAAAATGTGACTAATAGGAATCAATGAATTGGAATAGTTTTCTGTTTCGTAAGACTTGGAAGCTAGCCCCCCCCGAACCAAAATCCTGGCTACGGCCCTGCTTGTAGTTGATAATTATTCAAAGCTATAGTTCAGTACTAGTTTTCGCTCTTAATCGTAGTATAGTAGCTGTCATTTGGGTGACTTCTAATTTTTGTTGAATAATTGATTTATGCTTCACACTAAATTGAAGCAGAAATGTATTTTTCAATGTCTAATTATTGGAGTACATTTTTAAAGTGACATGTCGTAGGGCTGTCTACATTTTTGCCACAAAGACGCACTGACACTTCTCCGTGCGCACATGGGATTCTCGAAATCTTATGCGTTTTAAATCACCATACATTATAGAACGTGAAAAGATATTTTCATTTTCGTAGACAGAACATTTATACAGTACCTAATATCTCAATTTAATTTTTTCACACTCTGTCTTTTTCAATCTCATCGGTCCTACACAAAGTTTTGTCTTAAGCTATTGCACCTCCATAGCTTAAGACAACTGCAGATGTTCTAAGTTGCTTGTTATACTGTCGGATTTATACAAATATAGCGAAAACACTGATATCCTTCTTGGTGTGGTAATCAGTTCTTATCTTTATAAACGGCATCAAATGGTTTGCATGAGCAGCCAGTAAATTAACTATTTAAAGTATCGCAGTGGTCTGCACATGATCATGCACAATGACGGCCCAAATGCTTCTCTCACAGAGACCCACTTACAAAAAACATAAAAACATTTAATATTACTGTGAAAATTGGACAAAGGGACGTGGCACCTCCCTATACATTCAAAATCTTATATCTCGAAAACCACCGAATAGATTGAGTCCAAAAATGTACATACAATCTTTGATATTGGCCTGGGAGTGTTAAAAATTGGTCAAAATTGGATAAAGGGGTGTGGAGCTATTCTTCGACAGTCATAGGAGCCAAAGTTTGTTAAATGGGTCTACTCCGATATGTAGAAAAATATAATACAGAAATCAATAATTTAGAAAGAAAAAATATGGAAAAAAAAATTTAAAATGAAAAACTCTCGAGTAGGAAAAAATCTAAAAAAAAAAATCTCGAAAGCAAAAATCTAGAATTAATATTAATTTTTGAGACAATGGTAACAATTCGCGCGCGCAAATATTAATATTAATTCAAGATTTACTCACATGGAAATGCATTGTATGCAACAACAATTTGATTCACTGTTCACGCAAGCAAATGAGTTAGCTAAAAAATAATAGGGGCCTATAACACAACGCGAGATATCGCCAAGTCTTACAAAAGCCTGGGTTGAATTTGTCCACACGTGATCATAAGATCAGCATTGGACTTGTAACTTTGTGTTACAGAAATGTGTAAAAGATTGTAGAAATTCGCTTCTTCTACAAGTACTCGTAGCGTTGTGTTATAGGTCCCAAGTCTTCTAAAACCTTATTGACGTGCTATTGTCAAAACACCACGTGGGTTAGCTCCGACACTATATTATATTTACATACAGTCAAAGAGTGAAGCAAAAGAAAGTTAACAAATTAAAATAAATAAGGACTTAATGAAAATACAAAGTTTTGAAATAATTTGTTTTGTTATGACTTTTTGTTAAAAATTTATTATTTTCAATAAAAAAAGCTAAAGAATATTCATTTTAGACTTGTTTTCATTATTTTCGGAGTATATTTAAGGAATGATAAAAATCTCGAAAGCAGTTTTATTTTATAGATTTTTTTCGATATAAAATCTTTCGAAATTTTGTATTTTCTAGTTTTTGACCCATTCCAGATTTATCAAATTCATTTTCGAGATTTTTGACCATTCTAGATATGTGTCGTTCTAGTCAACGTCATTATCCCTTGTTAAATTTGTAACATTGATATGCAATATCTTGATAGACAAGAATACTATCTATACGAATACTATCTAATACGATTCCTGGAAAAAACAAAAATGAGTACCACGGAGCATTACAATAAAATCTGTTTATCACTGATTTAAATGAGTTTGAAGCTGATTTTTTTATTTTTCTATTTTGCACTACGAAGTGTGCAATTGTGCATGGAGTTCGTTAGTATAATGTAAATGTTGATAAATATTGTCGTGGGATTTTTACTGAATATAATACGACAAATAGGAAATAGCTAGATGAGATGCAAATTATTTTATTGCACTATATTTTATGCATTCGTTATAATACACCAAAATCTGAGTCTTTAGCTAAAAATTTCGAAAAACTCATCGAATCGTTTAGACTGGGCCCGTTTTCACTAAACCTGTCTCTATCATATCTGTGGCAATAGACAGAGACTGCTATTGTCGAAACGATATCGTTCGATCGTTTTCATTTTACGGAATCTGGCCCCTGAAAACTAACTAGATTTTGTTATAAACAATTGTCAAGTGACTGACAGTTTTTTAAATTCTTATTCAAAGAAATCTGTTGAGTTAGAAACTAGTACCTAAACCTACATAAGGTTCTCAGTAGAGTAATTTGTGCTCTCTCGAAGCTGCGATCTTTTACAATTTTTTCAAGTTTCAGAAACGAAAACGACATTGAGTAAAAATTTGTAAAAGATCGTAAAAATTAGTAAATATTCGTAAGACTTAAAAATAAAGGAGCAGACTTATTATGATTGTTTTTATACTTGGGAAATTAAAAGCTCTGTCTGTTTTAAATTTCCTTTTCTCAATTATTATTTTTGTTTGTTTCTTGGACTGGTGTAATTTTGGAGATATTTTTTGAGTTCACAATAGCTAAATAAGGAATACGAGACGAGTAGAAACTTCATTAATAATAAGAACAGCCCAAAAAGACTACATGTCCATGAAAATCCATACGGATTGGCAACGCTGACTAAAGACTTTTATATGGGTAACGAAATTTCAAAAACAAACAAGCAATATTTAGTTGTAACTGACAGTGCTGCTGATTTAAATTAAAAAAAAGGTAGATATTCTATTTATATATAGTGCAGATTCCGTAAAAATTGAAACGAAAACCACTTTCGCTTTTCAAAAAATGAAAGAAATCATGCGAAAACGAAAGTTTGCATCAGGTAACCAAAAACCTAAACAAACGTTTACGAAACAAGTTGAATTTTCATACTGTAAGGGTCATTTTAACAGTTCGAACACACCTTCGACACCTTAATCGTTAGAAATAGCCACAAGTGGGATTCAACTGTTTGTGTCTGTCGTTTTTTTGGAGTAAGATAAAGCAAAAAACGAAAACGTCAGGAGCATGAAAGTTCCTTTCGTTTTCGAAGCTAATAAATAGCTACCATTCGTTTGTGTGAGTTTTTATTTTTGGGACGAATGGAATTGGATGGACCTACAATTTTCTGCCGAGTCCGAACGGCTGAATTGAGAAGCATTTTTAGGACAGTTTACTCACTGATGTTTGTCAAACGTTCGCGAGAGGTTGCGCAGTGGAAAAAACGATTAAACTTTTTCGTCTTACAGAATCACAACCCAGTTTTCGCAGTGATGTAAATAGGTTATAATAAAACTTTAGAGCATAAAAAATACAGCACAAATTCCTATACTTATTTAAATGTGACACTTTATTATGCTTTATTAGCTCTACAAAACTACTTGTACTTTCGTTTTCTCGTTTTTAAAAAGATAATAATGAAAGGACTCTCAGATGCATTTGCATCAGCCTACTCTTCCTTATCTTGGCTAAATGAGAGTCTAATAGTTAGCATGCCTAGAACTAACTTTTCTGTTGGTGACTTGTAGCACATAGATATTCCTTTGCAAGGCTTCTTTGAAAACTATGTGTAAATATCAACAGCATTCATTCAAAGAGACATATTATAGAAAAAAAATCACTTCTATGATACCTCCCTTAACTTCAGTAAGCAACAATGTCCGCCTTAAAAGTACCTGCCTCACGTCTTCGTAATGCTACATTTTTACTTGACAATGCGCATCCTAGAGCGATTATTAAATTTTATTACGACAATTAAAACCTGCCCACTGAAAGGAATATCAAAGAATGTCCCATCTGTCTAAATATGACGAACCTGCACACACAAAATTAATTGTCGATTTAATTTTATTTTTATGAATATTGCACAAGCCTATAACGAAAATAACACATTATAACCATAAACGGCTTTGTTGGCAAATACGAGAACATAAAGTTGCATCCCGCAAAAAAAATGGATATTCATCATGTTCTGGTATTGTACAACACGGTAGCGCTTCAACCATAAACGTTATGGCCAGGATGCTTGTTTTTTTTTCTCTGCTGTTCCATGGGACACACCAACTAAACAAACAGATTCACAGAAAGAAAGAAAAAAAAAAAGAAAATAATTAGTTCGAGAGGAAGAACGAAGGAGCATCAGGGAACCAGTTGCTCCACGATCCGTCAGTTGATTCTGTAATGTGCGCGTTTGGTGGCACAACATGGCAGCATGCGCCGCCGTCGATCGCTTAAAGACCCTCCATTTGCAATAAATAAATGATACGTGATTTTAATACACAAATAATGTTTGTAAGGAAGGATGCTGTTTTTTTTTTATGATTTTGTTGCACTAGCCAACTTTGATGCGGTCTCTCCCCCTTCAGGCTGAATATAGTTGGTCAAATGGACGGTGCTCTACCATAAGCCATACCGATTCTTTTTCACTCAATTTTGTGTCGACTGGTGCAGGAGCAGGAGTTTTTTATGAGCTTAGCACTTTTAAGGTTCAATATACACATTGAGATGCAGAGCAGAGTGAGGAATGACCAACCGATTGAAACCAAAACGAGCACAACGAGGCTTCATTCCGATTTTTTTTTTGTCTCCTCTTGATGAGTCTGTGTTCAGGATCACATCTCATTCCTTGCTGGCTGCGGTTCATATGGGGGTACATAAAAATTAAATTTCCCAATAAAAAGAGATAAACAACCAACAAGAACGGGTGAGGATGAGCAAAGCGAAAAGTGAGCAGAACAAAAAAATAAAAACAAAATTAAACGCAGCGGTCCTTGCGCGCGGTTTGCTGTGTGATATCGAAAAGTGCACACAAAAACCAAAACTATTTCTCAAATACTTATAAATTAAGGAGTTTAAGACGAAATTCCTGTCGATCAAAATTCCATCTCCAATATATGGTGGGGTTGTCATCAGCAAAAACTATCCGGTGGGTTGTTGGATGATGATAGGAGCTTGTACCGCAAAGCGCTAATGTCTTTCAGTATTTTTTTTGTGTCTCCATTAAACGGTCAAATATTTCGTCCTGGAATAAAAACTTTGCTACAGGGAATAAAAAATTGTCTAGAAATGAGGCTAAACTTATTGTACGTTTTTTTTTTGACAGCGAAATTCCTGTTGGGATGTTAGCTATCGGTAGTCGTTACCAAATGTTTTTTTTTTATGTACACGATCCTCCATTGCATATAGCAGAACCCGCATTGTATATATGACAAAGGAATTTTAAGACAGAATCCTATACCCAACGCAACGTCTTCCCCTAGTGAGACCAAACAGCGATCGGTTTGCCAATAGAAATTGAATCTAACATTGTTAGGGGTTGCTATGTGGTAAATTGTGTTGTGACCCTCATGGATGGTACCCTCTTTGTAAAATTTTGAATTGAGTTTTTTCTTTAAACAAATAATGAAGTAGGTACTCGTACGCGTATATATGTACGAAGAAATTTTTACCTGAGATGCATATAAGTAGGTAATGCTTGAAAAAAAAAAAAAATCTGGGAGGGTAAAATTTTAAACTGATGGTGAAGATCGGGGAAGGCTTTAGAACTTCCAAATTCGATTGGTGAGAGAGGGATGTACTTGGTTTACATGAATGGATTCCCTCATATAAAGAAAATAGTCGAAAATAAAGAGTTTTTTTGCATCAAAGTTTAACGGACATTTTTCAACCAGTTTTCAAAATAAAACGGTCGTTATTATTTTTTTTTTTTTTAACTTTATATGCCAGTTAGTTTGATGAGAAAGGACGATTTATAGGCGAAGTAAATTAAAAATCAAGAAACATAGCTATACCTACAATTTAACAAAAAAAAATTAGATTACCTAACGATTTTTTTCTAAAAGAGACGCAACTTCATGTTTATA
The DNA here is from genome assembly GCA_949372485.1 of Cheilosia soror. Taxonomy (NCBI): domain Eukaryota; kingdom Metazoa; phylum Arthropoda; class Insecta; order Diptera; family Syrphidae; genus Cheilosia; species Cheilosia soror. The sequence goes on along the minus strand of OX443561.1, from coordinate 33,627,530 downwards.
GAAAATAGGGTTTTATACGATTCCAAAGTATTTAAGCATGAATAAAATTCTGGAACTTACCATGTCTGCGCTCTTATGGGCTGACTCACTTAGCAGCCTATTAGATACCTTTGTGATGCCACATAACACCCCAATTAAAAAATATGTTATAAAGCCTTAAACATTGCTAGACAATTGGTGCCGTAAAATTCAAACAAATTTGGGCGATGTGACATTGATTTGGGGCTTAATGACAGTAGTGGCGTTAGGCAATAACGCCCAAGAGCAAAAGTAAGGCCCAATTCAGTTTAAAAATAACGCCCTAAAAAGCTCGTCGAATTTGCTGTTGCAACTTTTTTTCGTCATTTTTGGTGTTATTTCCTTTCCAGGAATCGTTTCTATGACAAGCAGTAAAACTCAATCCCCTGCTTAGAGTTTCTGTTGGATTTGGAATGTTAGTTTGCACAGCATAGAAACCTTACCTAAACCCAATTAGCGACTACAAGCAGAGCGCTGCAGGGGGCAGCTTAACACCCCATACGCAATAAACACCAAAATCTCTTTGGGCGTTATTTTTAAATTGATTTGGGCCTTATTTCCGTGGCCATTAATACATCGAAAGAGACTTACAATGTCTGCGTTTGTTATTTTCCATTTTAGCTAGCTAGATTGTCGGGAAAGTTCACAGAGAGTATACCTAAATAATGGTACCGTCCTTCTTTTGGTATACAAAAGTCGTTTGAAAATACGCTAAGCCTTGTTAAATACTTGCCTATAAGACAGTGACCATGTGGATTTTTGAGATACATTACAGAAACAAAGCACTCGGAGCAACATTTTTATTTCATAGCTATTGGCAGACTCATTTAGAAGATATACGAATTCAAAAATTTCTGAAAGAAAATGTAAATTGGGAACAAATTTAAAACCTAATGTTTTCAATTGTTGCTCTTCTTTCGGATGATGGCGAATTCGATGTATTAGATCTACTTCATTTTTAACTTTCTCGTATATGTAGTAAGAAAAACAAATTATTGTTTTCGTACAAAATTTTGAACTCGAGATTTTGATCAATTCTGATATTACGATAAAGTGGGTCTCGCAATTCTGGCCGTCCGTATGTCTGTCTGTCCCACCACTGGGGAATCTAAACGCTTGGACGGATTTGTTATTTAAACTTCTTATTTAGAGTTTGTGGGCTTTCCGCTCGGGACTTTTTTTTTTATGCTAGCCATAATATTAACGGTACTTCCCATATACAAATTTTACGAAATATTGAACAATTTAGATTTTTTCGAAAACGACTCTAACGATTTGAATCAAAATTGATAGTTGAGTTAATGTAGGCATGCCTAACATGACTGCATACCCAGTTTTTCGCTTAAAAGTCCAGCAACGGCAGTTTTGAAAATTGGCTTTTTCTCGAAATCGCTAAAAACGATTTTTAAAAAAAGTTATTTTTAAGGTACTATTGTCATTCTTAACGTCATAGTAGACTCAGTTTTTCTCTAAAAAGACTGCGTCTTTTGATATCCCCCCAAATACCTAATAATAGTACTTTCAGAAACTGCTCATATCTCTAAAATGCCATTTTCGATTATGATAAAAATGCTATTGTCAGGTAATGCTTAAATCCATAGTAATACTATTAGCTCAGTTTTGAGCTAAACAGTTGAAAAACAGTGTTTTTTGAACCATGAATGCGTCCTTCGATTTCCACCCCAATCGCTAAAAACGGTACTTCAAAAACTACACATATCTCGAAAACGCCATTTTCGATTTGATTAAAAATGTAACTGCTAGGTATCTTTTATATCCTGAAGAATACGTCGTACTCAGTTTTCAGCTAAACAGTTTAATAACAGTGCTTTTCGAATCCAAATTGTAACATTTGTCAGCATAATTTTACTAAAAACCGCTCTAACGATTTTGATCAAAATACATATTTAAGACAACAAAAGCATTCTAAACATGATCACGTACTTAGTTTTTCTCAGAAAACTCGAATAGGTATAGCCGTTTTATGAATATTTCTCAAAAATGACTACCCAAATCCCGCCCATTGAAAGTGAGACCACTTTTTTTAAATAATCGAAAATGGAAATTTGAATTTCATCGCCTACTTACCTCCTTCAAGTGTCAGTTCGGGTCGGGGTGAAATTTGAAAGTATGTAAGTTATAAAGTGTTGTAGTTTATATCTACGTATGTCTATGTAGTACTTATGTTTTACTTTTTTAATTAACAAGGATTCAGTTACTAAACCTGCGTACATCTTAAGTGGATTATGATTTTAAACGCAAAATTTGCTGAAATGACTCTGAGATTCTGCGAGATTCGCAATTAACGAGAAAGTTTCGTTCGACCCAGTCGTGCACATTTTTTCCTTTACTTAGCTTATCAGGACTTTTCGCTTAATCGAAGAGGTTGTCCACCCGACACTGTATGTTAGTACTGATCTTAAGACCGATCCAATGATATTAGTTTGTAGACCCTATTTATTTGCAATGCCTTTTTGGCAATAGAAAAATCAAACATTTGCTTTTTTAACTCTTGCTAGGCTTTCAACTTTGCTTTGTATCTAAAATAACGCCTAAATATTTAGCTTTATTAAAAAATGTCAAGGTCGTGCCATTTATAGATTAAGGGTAAATGATTGGAATTAGGGAGGTATGTCCTGGAAAAGAGAACAAGTTCAGGGGTGGAACTCTGTAAGAAAAGCAAAACGAAAAACGTTTTCGCCTTAAAAAAAAAACGAAAGGTATCATGAGAAAGCGGCGAAGGTTTGCTTTATGTAACTCCTTTCGTTTTTTTTTCTTCCTCTGCGCAAATGTTTAAGAAGGAGTGTAATTGAAATTGTATATTTGTTAGAGTCATTTTTACAGTTCGAGAAAGTTTTGCTTTTAGCAACAGCACGTAAAAGAATCTTTTTGCGCCTTTTGATTTTTTGATTCTGTAGTGATATTTTTATGATTTCACAGAATTATCGATTCTCTTTCACTTCGATAGTTACAATTGTAAACTTGTTTTGATTTAATAGTGCAATATTTCCAAACAAAGTAGCCATGAGCAGCATTGCCATGCTGAAGAACTGAAGATTTACAATGAAGACATTACTGCTCCAGAAATGTTTCTTTCTTTTGACACCTTAATAGTTAGAAAAATAGCCACAGATGGGATTTAACTGTCAAAATTATTAAAGAAAATGAAAAACGTCAATGAAAAGCTTGTCGTTATTTCCTTTTCGTACGAAACGAAAATGACTTTCGTTCATATGCTACATTCAAGGGTGGGATTCTGTAAAATACGAAACGAAACCCGTTTTCGTTTTAACTATAAACCTGTCTGTGGAAACGATATCGTTCGATCGTTTTCATTTTACGTGATCTGGCCCCAAGTTTTATTTTGGGCAAAAACTATTCAGTTTAAGTGGTCTAAAAAATAAAACAAAAAGTTTACGTTTCTGTTTTACGGATGGCTATAATTTGTGCCTAAGGGACAGGGTATTGTACGAGTTTCTTTAAGGTATTGAGGTGTTTTTCTGACACAACTATAGCAACATCATCCGCATAAAAAAATTAACCTTACAAGACTCAGCTTTCGACACTAAGTTCCAGAGAAGAAAATTATTGCACAGTATTGAAAAGGAATTTTCTAAATTTGATTGACTATTGTTCCTTGCATCTCAATTATTTGCTATATCAAAAGTGAAAATTATCTTCAAAAGTCGGACACTCAACTGAATAAAAATAAATAAATAAATAAATAAATAGGTGGCGCAACAGGCGGGTGACACCCAAGGCCTAGCTTCTCGCAACCATTCGTTTTGTGTGAGTTTCTATTTTTGGGACGAATGGAAGGAAGGGACCTACAATTTTATGCCGAGTCCGAACGGCTCAATTGAGAAGCTTTTTCATGACAGTCATACTCTCGGATGTTTGTCAGACGTTCGCGAGAGGTGGCGCAATAGAAAAAAACTTTAAGATGTAATTTCGGTTTTTCCGGGGATCGAACCTGGGATCCCTCGCACAGTAGTCCAACACACTAACCACTGCGCTACTGCGCCCACGAACTGAACTGAATATCTATCCAATAAAAAAAAGTGAAGTCAACATTTATTTTTAAATAAATTACTTGTAAAATATTCACACGCAATTCGAACGATAACATTTTTTTACAAAGTTTTTTTTTTTTTATAAAAAAAGGAATGTTCCCTTAAATTAAACAAAAAAAAATCATTTTCTTAAATGTGTATGCAAATCATTTTAAGCCTTAACAAGGACAAACACAAATTCCCATAGCCAAAAAAAATGATAAAAAAAAACTCTTCCTTTTCTCTGGCTCTACCTGAAAGGATAAGTCGGACCATGGACCACGGTCAAAATCCGTATCCCTTCTACTCGCTCGCGACGCGTCGTCTCACGGAAGAAGATAAACACGAATTAAGCAAAAAATTGCTTTCCATATAAAAAAAAATTCCTGTAAGAAAAAGAATTCCCTAAAAATCGAAAGGGTTAACCATTTTTTTTTTCATTCACTGTCAACTTTTTTTTTTTTGGGTAAAACGAGTAAAAAAAAAACTCCCAAATGACGACCCGAATGACGGACCCCTTTTGTTTAAAATTTGTTGCTCGCCGCCGCGCTACCTCATCTGCATACAAAATTTAAATGGGCCAAGCGCAACGCAAACCGAATTTCGCCTCGAGTCGCGGATACTCGTTTTGACGAAACGTGAGACTTACTCATCATATTGTCAGGATACAAACCGGGATTTGTAGCCGTGTGTTTATTGACTACCTAACCCAAGAGATATTTTGATGTTGAATTTTTTTTAGTTGAGCATCTTTTTTTTTTATGGGTTTTTGTTTCAAAACAGTTTTTTTTCTATCACTTTCGATTTTTTTTTTGTTGTTGTTCATTGGTACGATCTGCATGCTGGTGCGTGGTGGATGTGTGTGGTGTGTCTCCTTGTGAAATATTTAAATTTTTTTTTTCTAGCGTGTGAATTTGTGAGGATGAGGTTCGTTTGGATTAATTTTTATCATTTAGTTTTTTTTTATCATTTAATTTGTATTCTGGGAGATTTTGTTAAGTTTTTTTGATTAAAAAAAATTGGTGTAGCTGATTGAGAAAGGGGTATGGAGGTTGATTAGTATTTCGGCTGTGGGAAAGGTAAATGGTAGAAGATATATAGGATAACCCTTTAATATATCTGGAAGATATATTTATATTGTTTGGACTGTAATTTTACTGAAGAAAAGTATTTTTTTTTTTAGTTAGGTTTGGGAAGTTTTCGTAAATTGTGGCAACTGGGCAATATAAAGTTGCACGTCAACTTAGTGAAAAAATATTTTGGATAATTGTTTCTTTAGCTGCCGTTAGCTCAGCAGGTTCAACTTGGGTCTCCACTCCATACTAAGACTCTTCAGTTAGCCCGGTCCTTTCATTATGTAGTGCCTCCAGTTGCGCAATACAATTTGGTCAAGGTCCTCTTTTATTTATGCGAGTCACCTAAGAGGAGGTCTTCCTCTACTGCGTTGGTTCTCCGGGTTAGACTTGCGAAGACTCTATGAGCCGGAGAATTTACGTCCATCCTCTCTACATGTTCTAGCCATCTTAGATGACTGTAAATTGTTTGACCAGGTCGATGTTGTGGTTCAGCTTGTAGTTCGTCTATGAATCTCCTGCTCCAAAGCCCGTCAACGTAAACGGGACCGACAATTTCACAAAGAATCTTTATCCCAAAGCGATCGAAAATATTTCCTTCCTCTAGGGTTTGAGTAGAAGCTTCATCGCTATAAAGAAGGACTGGGAGGATAAAGGTCTTATAGAGAATCTCCAATTGGTTAGGGCTCTACAATACAATTCTCAGTCTAAAGAAACCGCGATTGGCAAGAGTTATTCTTCCCGAACCTAACCTATTGTCAGAATTTATAGCAGAACCGAGGTAGACAAAGTTCCTTATACAACCTCAAATTTATAGCTGTCGAACTCGTTAAGCATCTTACAGTAGATAAACTGCCATGAAGCAAGTTGTGAATACATTTTGTTAGTGTCAATGTTTTTCTTTAGCAATAGTTACCTTTAGATGGCGCATATACGATGAAAAATGTTGTCAACTACATTCTTAAACATGTTGCAATTGTAACCTTGTCAAAATGGTAAAGGAGGAGACACGACAAAGTTCGTCATGAAGCAAATTAAAAACTTGTCCATTAAGTTGGGGCCAAAGTCAATCTTTTAACATGTATGCGTCTTAAGAAGCGCGACAAATTCGGGTTTATCAAAATTTGTCAACATGTTGCAATCGAAGCCTTGTAAAAATGTTAATCTTTTAGTTGAGAAAGGAATTTTAAGAGAGTACCTACGTCATATCGTGGGCTCAGTAGTGCAGTGATTAGTGTGTTGGACTACTGCGCGAGGGATCCCATGTTCGATCCCCGGAAAAACACAAATTACATCTTAAGGTTTTTTCCACTGCGCCATTTTTTGCAAACGTCTGACAAACATCCGAGAGTATGACTGTCCTGAAAAAGCTTCTCAATTCAGCCGTTCGGACTCGGCATAAAATTGTAGGTCCCTTCCATTCGTCCCAAAAATAGAAACTCGCACAAAACGAATGCTTGCGAGAAGCTAGGCCTAGGGTGTCTACCGCCGGCGCAACAGGCGGTAGGTACATCCTTTTTTTTTACCTACGTCATATCGGTGGCAATTTTAACCTTTCTAGAAGAAGGGACCCAACATGACAAAGTCGACTGTGCAAAATTAGTGACTGTGCATTAGAAATGTAATTCGTTTATTTTTGGGAACTAGGCCTGGTACCTACTCCTCGCTCAGTGCTACCAACCAGTACCATAGTTAATAAAAAAATTCTTAGAAAATATCGGCAGACAAATGGCTTGGCATAGGGTCCTGTCCTGGGACCTGTTGCGCCAACTATTTACATGTGTATTTATCTATTTATTTTTTATATGGGACTATTCTAAAAAATTTCCAAGCCCCCATCGTATATACTTTCCCTTAAAGATGATACTCACAGCCACCAGTCAAATCATTCTCCCATCCATCCACTCTTACTTTTTAACTATAGCCTTCCTGCATATTTCTTCAAATATTTAGATAACATTAATCAATGGCCCTTTCAAGCTAACCCATCGAATAAAAAACAAATCTCAATCCTTCCTTCAGTAGGATAGAAAAAAAAACAAATTACCATCCGCAAGCAAAGAATTTTCCCAGGATTTCCTAAAAATCATCCTCCAAAGCAGCATCATCAGAGGCAAAAAAAAAAAAAATTCGAGGAAAAAAATTCATTTCATACCCAAAGACGGAAGAAAAAAAACCAAAATTCCCAGAGTCCGTCAGAGAGGCACACAACTCGCAATGCATGAATGAATGGATCATCCTTTCGCTGCACGCACGCACACAATTTTAGGTGCACACCGCGAAAGAAGATCCTTCTTCATCGCAGAAGAAACACCTCACGTAGTCATCAGTCTTCGCGATTTAATATGTAGATCCATCTCATATGCATACGATCAGGAACTAAGTCTACCCATAGCGCGCACCTATCCATCTATTACAAGAGCACAAAAAACCAACAACAATGATCAGTCACACTGAGAACGAACAGATAATGCGGATGAGGTTATTTTGGTTCACCCCATTGTGCGTTCGTCTTTGAAGAAAGGATAAAAGGGTCATCTTTCTTCAGCTTCACCCCTTTTCTTGAGGTAATGAGGATATAAAAACCAGCGCCAACCCTTTGTTGAGTCCTTGTTTTTTTTGCTGTTGTCTTTAGGTGTACCGTTCCTGTTGTTGTTGTTGCTATTCTTCGTGCATTGATATTTAACTGCCTAAGGTCACTTCCTATAGGAATCTCTCATTTGCATATGACGTGTATAAAGGGAAAGGATACTACTCCTAACGGGGATCCTATTGTTTGTGTAAGATCATTTTTTATGACCATAAGTGATTTTCGATTTTTTTTTTTTGGGAAATAAATGATGGAAGTGAGTTGCAGCGTGGAATAAATTTAAAGGATTATATTGTCTCAGTCATGGGAAACAATGAGTATGGGTCCACCAAAACCGTCAGCGAGAAAAGACGAAAAAAAAACGAGCTGAATAAAAATGCAAAGTAGAAACTGTGCGGGTAATGATCCTTATGATGGAATGTTTGGATTTTTTGTGCCTATATTATATAATTAATATTGATAGTGAGTACTCAGAGGAAGTCTCGTTTGCATAGGAAGATCATTTAAGCAGATGGGCTGGGACTTCAGTCTTAGTTTGAAGAAGAAAAAAAAAGAACGCTGAAGAGGATTAATTTTTCGACGATGTCGTGAGACTGTAATATTTGTCGGGGTTGTCGTTTTTATTTTTAACAGTGCCTAGTATAATACTGGAAGGCAGTTTTCAGACCTTACTATGGATGAGCTCCAAAGAGGTACATATTTGTTGAAGAATTTGCGTGACCACTTCCCCCTTCGTCTCACTTATGTGGTATCAAAATCTACCTACATCTCTGTTTTAAGTGCGTCTTTCAAGACAGCCACCTAACCTAACCTGCGTGAGTGTATTTCAAGACGAATTTTGGGATATGTATTGTACAATGAGTGTCAAAAGGGCCCCCACATACTTTATAAAAGCTTGCTTAAAATTAATAAATTTTTGAATGAAAAATTCAAAATAAACTTGTCATTTATTTACAAGTGAGTTTCTTATTTACAAATTCTACTTTTTTGACTTCGAAGATCTAGAATTTTTGTAAAAGTCCATTTTTGTTTGCCTTTTTTCCTCGGTCTCAAAAAAATGGTTTGATGCAAAAAGTTTGCCCAAACAATTCTAATAGTGACGGCAAAAAAATGTTATTTGTCAAAAATGTCTTCGCTAATATTTTTTATGATTTTTTGAATGGGATGATCTCAGAAAAATTTTGTATGAAAAGGAGAAAAAAGTGGCTAAAATAGTAATTTTTAGCAGTTTTAAAAAAATCATAAAAAATATTAGCGAAGAGATTTTTGTAAAAAAATTTTAGAAGTCACTATATTAAAATTATTAAGGGAAGCTTTTAGCATTAATCTTTTTTTTGAGACCAAGAAAAGAAGTGAAAAAAGTAGAAAATCCCAAATTTTCAAAGTCAAAAAAGTAAACTTTGTAAACATAAATAAGAAAATGACTGGGTAGTTTATTTTGAATTTTTTCATTCAAAAATTTATTAATTTTTAGTATCTATATTTTCAGTACCTATATTTTGAAAACAAAAGAGTTGCAGTGAGAACTCTGATTTTTATAGATTTAATGTGCCTTTTCTATGTTGCTTATCTGAAAAACATATATCCTTTTGCTTGCACTGTTTAATAAGTTGGAGCTAAGCCTAAGACAAACCCACAATTATACATGTCTCTTCAGCTTCACTCTGACTTGAACAACACGAGGGGAGTCTGGAAAATGGCACAAGTCTTACAATCTGGAGGTCACGCGAAAAGACTCTCTGGTTCAAGAGCCTTACTAATCCATATCCATCTATCCATACTACTTATAAAATGCAACGTCCGTCTGTTCGTTTCTCCATAACTCGAGAACCATTCGTCCGATTTTCGTGATTTTTTTTCCTGATTTATAGATGTGTGGCCAACTTAGTCCGTAGGGTGGGTGAGAATTGCTCAGGAGTAAAGGGGTCGCGGGGAATAAAGGGGGTCTCACGAACCCTTAGCCGTATGAACTTGAAAGTTTGTGTGTTGATAGATAAATCAAAATAATTACATGCCTCATTCATCGTTTTTCAAAATTCGACCTATATGGGTTGAAAAACGTTTGCACCCTACTTTTCTATTTCGACCTTACTACGCTCAACTTGCCATTATACTCATAAATCTACGTATGTCATTTCAAGAAATGCTTTTATTTGTTAGCCAATACTTCACCGAGTATTTTGAGCTAAAATGCATCTTTCTGGTCCATCCAGAGGGTGAGATATAATAAATTGAAAATAGATCTTATTTGGTCAAGTGCGAAAAAAATGATTTCTCGATTGCAGTTGTGCTTAGGGGTAGTTTTATATTGCGTTTTGCGTTCCCAAAATAGAATATGATTACTCGCACGACTGGCATTCAGGATTCAGAATGCACATTGTACGTACATACTCATGTATGGCGTAGTTGAATTTGATGTATGCAATGGATATGCTTTAAACAAACTAAATATGTATATATGTACGTCTACGTACATATAAGAGGTTTGTGGTGCGTAAGTGATAGATACATATCTACATATATGAATTTGAGATCTGCAGCTATGGAAAGTGTAACGATATGATCGCGTAGTATAAATAATTACATCATACCTGTGACGAGTTTTTATTTATGTGAAATCTTATGTCTGTTGACTTAGGACTTTCGGATCAGTACAGGTTACGTAAGGACTAAGTTGGGGACGGAGGAAGGGTGAAGGGGTGGTAGGGACTAACTCCGGAACTATTTGATCGATTTTAAAAATTCTTTCAAGATTGTACCGGCTACATCCTCCGGATCAGTATAGGTTAGTTAGGGTGTGGATGGGGGAAGGGGAAACGGGGGTATAGGGGCTATCTTCGGAACTATTCGGCCATTGCCAGAGTTGACCTCCGACAGCCACGTCTTTCACATGGACAGCTATATATTGAATATTCACGTGTGAGCTGTAGGCGTAATTTGTTTATAGCTATACTTGCGCCCATTAAATAAATAACATGTAGGACGTAGGTATAGTTTATGAAAAGGCATATCGATCAAATATTTTGTGAGCTTAAAAAGAAGACAATTTATATAAACAAGTAAAAGTGTTACCATCGGCCTGGCCGATGCTTTGATACCCTCCACTGTATGTACTGGTACAGGTACACGCATGTGTCTAATATTGGTTTTGTGTGGAAGGTACCAGAACTACTTGACCGACATAGAAAATTTTTTAATACCAACTTGGCAATGGTAAAAACAAGTCCTCTCATAAAATTTCATTCACCTAAGTCGATTCGTTTGGACGCTATCGTGCTTTCAACAGACAGACAGACGGACATGATTAAATCGATTTAGAATGTGATCCTGATTCAGAATAAATATATTTTGTAGGGTCTCCGGTGAATCCTTCTTGGCGTTACAAACGTAATGACAAAGTGAATATACCTTCCTGTGAAGGGTATAATAAGCGTGCATTGATAGCTGAAATAAATTTGAATTTAATTTAATAGAAAAGAAACCAGCGGGCGGAGCCGCGGGCGTTGCTAGTACCATATAAAACAAGACTAGTAACTTTAAGACACAATTCGCGGTACTAATAATCATTTTTAGTGTTCAGGTTAAGTCACAATCGCGAAATTTTCTATTTAAAACTATCTATTGTGACCTACTTAACATATAAGGTGAAGGATTAAAATGATTATTGGTAAGACCCAATGTTTTTAATACAAAGATATGGGTGCAAAATGTGAAGAAGCATATTTTAGAACTTCAGTCGGGCTTGACTTCCTTGCTCCTGACATTCGCATTTCAGCTGTTGTTTGAAATCTATTGCGAGTGTGCTGATGTTGTTAGTCGTATGTTGGCTATAACTAAGGAATTTTTTCCAAATTTAAATAACAAATTTCCGTAAAAAAAAAATCTCATGAACTGCGTGTTGGTACCATAAGAAATCTATCTAAAATTGATGCCAATGTTTTGAAATGCTGTTGTCGACCTGATTGATCAGGCCTCGCGTTGGGCGCCACCTGTAACGTCAAACATTCGTTCCGAAATCATCGCTATACCGCCCGAGATGCTCGTAAAAGTGATGGAAAACGCACCAAAAAGTCCACATTTTATTTTGGTCAATATAGGCGTCCACTTGATTGATGTTGTACCTATTCAAAAACGGGTACAAATTCCTCATCTCATATGTATATGGAAATCGGTTGGTTTTTTTGTGAGTTATTTCGTATATCCGAGAGAAAAGAAACTCTGACAACTATTTGCATTTCGGAGACATTAATCGAGCTTTATGTTGATTTGTAGAAAGTACCCACAATAACATGATGGTAGGTATGCCAGCTAGCTTTCAGTCAACTAATTTCAGCAATCAAAAGACGTGTGTCGCTATTTTATTTATAGATACCCCACCCACTCGTCTGATATCATGATCGACCACTTAACACCATGTGCCCAATTTTTAAATACGCAACCCAACGCTCTTATTTTTATTAATATCAAATTTCACCCCATCCACTGATCAACTCATTGCCTATTATTGATCTTATCTTCCCTCTTGTGTAATTCTTTATTGTGTACGACAGCAATCGAACAACGATCGAAACACTAGAGAACCACACAATACAGTTTGCACAATGGCATTATTGCCAAAAATCAACCCTCATCGAAAGGCAATAATTATCGAGAGTGATGATGTGGCAGCACGTCAATTGTTATCCTTGCAAAATAGAAAACTGTTCACATCCACTCAGGTAGATCTATATATAGAATTCTAGGACGAAACCCATTTTATGACAATTTAATGATATTGTGCAAACAAATCCTACAAATCGCATTGTGCGAACTCTTCGTCCCTAAAATCAATAAGACCTATTAACAGAGATATCATCATCATTGATATTTTGCACACAAGACGGGGTGGGGTGCATCCTTTTGATTTGCATATGCAAATACGAGAATTATGCATGTAAATCTGTTGTTAAGTGCGTGTGTTGAAAGCGAATGGCGCATTTGCATCCTTTTTTGCATCTCAATCTTCTTTGCGGATATGTCGGTCGGGTCTTAAGGTATTAGATGGAAGAATTTTTGCCAATTATAACCCTCTTAAGAGTGCATTGTGTGTGGAAATTTTGCATAATCCTTTAACAAGTAATTAACAAGAAAGTGTGAGAACAATTTCGTCCTCTTGAAGGGATCTTGATTTTTGCATATTTATCAATATTTTGGTTTTGATGTTAATTTATGTTTTTCTTTTTATTCTTTCTAGTGGTTGCAACATCCCGTCCTAGCAATGAAGCCGAGGTGCAATTATATAGGGTATTGCAGAGGGCTAGTCTATTGGCATACTATGACACACTACTGGAAATGGGTGGTGATGATGTACAACAATTGTATGAGGCTGGCGAAGAGGAGTTCCTAGAAATAATGGCTTTAGTTGGAATGGCATCGAAACCGTTGCATGTAAGGAGATTACAAAAAGTTCTACACGAGTGGGCCAATAATCCAGCGCTGTTTCAATCATCGTTATCTTCAGTTGGTAAGTGTTATATTTTTGAAAGTAAATTTGACAAGTTTGAATATCAAAAAGGCTTTAGGTAGGGTCTTAAGTCTTAGCGTGAAAGGTAAAGTACTTTGAAATTATTGGGGTAATGTTTATGTCAGCTTTTAGCAAATTTCTAAATTTTTTGTTTGCGTGTAGCTGGATGTAAAATCGTTGAAAGACATCGCATGCGAGCTTTGCGATAGTGTGGGACTTGCCGTTAGCTCACCCATTAAAAACACTCGAGGGAAGCATGGTGTTACCATCCTTCCAAAAATCGCACATAGTTGTTCAACTAATCAGCAATTTGTTTTTTAATACTTATGATTCTATGCTATAAGGTACTATGTAACTTTGGTCTATTACCTTTTGTTTTTTAATTCTTTATCACTTTTGTTAGTGTGATTGTGTTACAATACTATGTATATTTATTTTCTTTCTTTATTCCCAGTTAGCTAGTTCGAATGGTTTTACCCTTCGTAATCTTCTAACTAAGTTGTTGTTATTAAGTAGTTCGACTACTTCTGAATTAGCATGGTTGCGAAGCCTACCTTCATGTCTTCTTGCGACCTTCCTGACCTCGTCCTCTACCGTTTCAATTTTTAGATCTCTATGTAGATCAGCGTTACGTATGTACCATGGCGCATTAACAATACAGTACTTTGTTTTGGAAGCATTGAATGCTTTGCAGGTTTGTCTTACTTGTGCACCCCCAGAGCTGGAGACCATAAGTCCATATTGGTTTTAGGACTTGCTTATATAGAAGCAGTTTATTATATATTGAGAGACATGAATGCCTCCCTATGAGCCAATACATTTTATTGTATCGTATATTTAGTTCGTCATGTTTTTTCTTGACATGAGTTTTCCAGCGCAACTTCGCATCTAGAGTCATGCCTAAATACTTAGCTGAGTTCGAATGAAGAACTTTTTTGTTATTAATGTACACAGGTATGTGTTGTACGTTTTTATTGGTGAAGTGAACATGGATTGACTTCAGTTCATTTAATTTTATCTGCCATTTTTTGGTCCAATCAGATATATCACTAAAGAAAGAATTGGCAACAATGAAATCGGACGATATGAGCAAACTTCACTGGGCAATTTCCCGGCTTTGGTACATACCTTAGTCTAAACGCTGCATTTATTATCTGTGATATTTTGTTCATACCTTTTTTAGGCAGTTTCTTTAGAACTTCACTCGTAATTAAATCAAACCCCGGAGCTTTTTTCGGGTTAATTTTTTCTCTTATTTCAGTGGATATTTCCTCAGAGGTTACTGCTGGAATCAATCTCTCGTCTTCGCACATTTCTTCCGTTTGATGTAAAAAATCAATGTCTTCGTATGGCTGGAAGACGTTCTCAAGATGTTCCGCAAATAGATCCGCCTTTTGTTTATTTGTTTTCGTCCAGCTTCCACTGCTGTTTTTAACTGGTGGAATGTATGATGTTGGTCTGTTAATTTTTTTGTAGCCTTCCACAGTGAGTATTCTGTACTGGCATCATTTGTCAGATTTGTAAGGTATCTTTGCACAGACAAATTTTTCATTTTTTGGTCGTTTTTCTTAGTTTATTGTTAAGACTGTTGAGTCTTGTTTTATCACTTGGCGATCTCGACAATTGCCAGCGTTTACGAGCTCTTATCTTTTCTGATATAATGTCGCATATTTCTTTGGGATATACGTTTCTTTTTATTGTACTAATTGATTCAGGCGTTGCAGCCCAAGCAGCCTTTTGTATATCTAGAGTGAAAGTATGTATACTTCATTTTCTAGTTGCTCCATTTTATCAATTGTTGTGGATAGTTCGATCCGTTCCTCCAGCAAAAATTTGAAATATGTCCAGTCAGTCAGTTTATATGTTCACTAGGCGTGGGTTCCGTTCCTGCATTATTATTTTATAACGAAGTGTAAACAACACAGATGAATGATCTGACTCAAGGTTTGGCCCTTCCTGCACTCGGGTAGTATTTGAGGAAATATTCTTAGTTATAAAGAAGTCGACAACTTCCGGGATTTTGTTCATATCTGTGGGCCAGTATGTAGGATTTCCCGTTGAATGGTAATTTGCGTTTTGGAAAGACATTTCCAACATTTAATGGCATTATTATTTTCACATTTCAGACATTTGAAACATTTTTTTGCTAGGAAGTGAACCTTAGGCTTCGCAATCAATTGTCCAAGCGGCGACAGACAGGAACCTACTGACGTTTGATGGATTGCTTTTATTAATGTTAGAAAATTATTTTGGACGATCAAGTTTTTAATACAAAAGAAAAATAGTTACAAAATATCCCTGATAGCTGGAAATTTCTGGAAATACTGTTGCTAGTTGCTTTGTTCAATATTGCCTCAATGTGAGAGCAGCCTTACCTACACTACGTCAACACATTTGTATTGCTATACCATGCTTCTTTATTACCGGTCCTTTTTTCCCCTCTTTTGTCTTCTTAAATACAACTTTGAGCTTTCTATAGCTTACCTAAAATGAAGGGTAAGGGACCTAGAAACTATGCAGTATGCAAAAGCGATTGGCTGAATAAGGAAGCTTTTCCAGAACTTTCCGGATTGTGGAAAAAGGTGTATCTAATATAATTTCGTGTTCAGAAATTTAGAGAAATCATAGGTTTGCCATTTCCTTTAGAAAAATCTATAATATTTACGTAAGTTCCCCATGCAGTAAGGCAATAAAACAGTACTTTAAATGACATAAGCTAGACGTCGATTTTTCAAGACTCTTATTCCAAAGCTAATCGGCGATATAAAGATTATTCTGTATGGAAAAAAGAAAATTAATTTTGGAAAAGAAGCTGAAATAATGGCAACACAATTTTTGAAAATTGCTAAGGAGCTCGACGGAACAGTAGCAGTTGTCAATCAAAGTTTAAGTTCAGAAGATCTTCGTACATAGGTTAGGTGAGGTTAACCATCGGATGGTACAGCTGTACCACACTTACATATATTATGTTTTCGCAGACCCATTGCGATGACCTTTTATGGTAGGGTTAACCATTGGTGTTAGAGATGGTTAGCATCATGTCCCTCCTTCTTGTATTTACCCGAGTTCGTCCATATACCTACCTGTAAAGATCGAAAAGTGAGGCATCAGAAAGTTCTTGCAAGTCATGGAAGTAATGACTTTCTAGTGTTCTGTTCCTCAAGTGACAGATACTCGAACAGTTATAGAGATCCTCTGTGAAGTGTGTAGGTAATCATGGACCTTTTCGTCTTCGCAGCCGCTTTTTATATCTTCATCTTTGACTTTTAGTTTCATTGTATGGTTTCTTACGAAGGTACAGCCCCCGCTAGAGCCCTGACCTGCTAGGACAGCGATGCCCTTTCAAACTGTAGAAGTTGGGTGGTTCGGCCTCTATCATATTCTGGCCAAAGCTTCAAAGGTCTTTAGTTCTTTCCACCTGTTGTTGGTTTTCATATGAATCCTGTTCTCCACTCGTACTCTGAGAGTAAAGAGTGGAGACTGGATCGAATGTAATGCTCTATCTTGATCCATTCCAGACCCCTTGCAGGCCAGTTCGTCAGCCCTATCATTCGGCTTTGTCACTGTGTCCAGGGACCCTGCAGAGATTCGTGGTTTGCTGCGAGTAAAGAACGTTAAGCTCTGCGCAGCAGCGTCTGTCAATGAAAATGGTAATATCGGTACGTGGTATTGCCAACAATAACACCTTTCGGACCGCTTCCGCTATTGGCAGAGCCTCTGCTTAGAAGACACTGCTGCTATCAAGAAGCCTAATTAAACAGTGTGTATTTAATTCCTCCGAGAATATACCGCCACCGATTCCACAGTCCATCTTTGATCCATCTTTGTAGATATGTAGCTATATCGATTTCCATTTTGTGGGTTCATTTGTGTTCCATTAATCCCTACTCGGAAAAGAGCGAAAAAATGGTCTATCAAAGTTCAGATGGGGATATAGACACATAGTAAAAAGTGACAACGTTCCCAACGTATTTCCCTACAATCTGTGGTTGGTTAAAATTGAATGCGTTCCAAATATTAATTTGGATTTTCCTTAAGGTACTTTTGGTAGTAGATTCCTCCATGCATACTCTAGGTCTAGAAGAGTCAGATTAAGAATTGCTTGCAGTCCAGCTGTAGGTGGGGTTTTCATCGGTTTGTCCGCCTTGCCCGCAGCTTAATACCAGACTACGCTGCCACATGTAAGAAATAAGAATGGCCGCAAGATTGCCGTTATTTATCTTGTGGGTTTTTTGTTTTGTGGTTTGATCCCCACCTCCTGCCAAAGATGCGGTTTTATGCGTAAAAAGCATTAGCTACTTTGTTCAGTCTTTCATTATGCATTCGGCTTCTAATTAAGTTCCCTATCGATGATCATTTTTCTAGATACTTCTCATTTTTCTGTCGCCTTTAGAAGTGTTCCCTCAAGAGTCAGTGGCTCTTTACGTACATACTTTAATAGCTCGCTCAATCCCCTGAATTCTTATAGTGCTGTAAAATAGAGGTTTTGAATGAACTGAGGGACGGCAAAGCTTCATGCAGCAGAATTTGATGCGTACCTACGGAACGTAGTTGGAGGTTGATCAGCTCTACCAGTTTAAATTTGAGCGAGAATTAGCTATACCCAAGACTCTTACAGAAGCCCTCATTTTTCTATACACAAAAAAGGAACCTTTGTTAACTCAGAAAATATTGAGGCATCTCATTTTTCAATGGTTTTTATAAAATTTCAACAAGAAAAGCTTCTAAATGAGTATCTAGGCTGCCTTATGAAAAGTTTACTTAACGGTGGACCAAGTCTTTGTTCTAAAAAGTATCGAAGATGCATTTTAGATGCAAAACAAATATCTTACATACTTTTTTGTTGATTTAAGATCAGTAAGTATTTGATGCGCTAGAACGAAATACACAGTTCAATAACTTTACGAAAAGGGAATGCCACTAATATTTGCAAGATTTCAGCAAGATTTTGTAGGGTAATGCTCATTTTTAGAACTCCTTCCAATGCCACAAACTGCTTGCAAGATCGAAAGATCTCTTTTACCTATTTATATATTAATCGCCGACACAATTTCTTGTGGTACATATTAACCCTGCTATGTAAACCAATTCTATATTTCTTTTTTACCAAACTGAAGCTTACCACTCATAGATGTGTCGAAAAGAATAAAAATTTCAAAAAAGTATTTCCAAAATAGGTAAAATAATATTTTTAAATTAGGTACCTTGGTTACAACAACACTGTGCTCATAAAAAGATTATTTTCTAAGTGGAATGTTTTTTTTTTGTGACCGAATTTCGACCCTAAAGGTCGACTCTATATCCCAAACGTAATGAATATTCCAGGTAATCGATCGCCAAAACAACTTTAAAGACTGTAATTACCAATAAATCATGTTGGTACACTGGAGTGACTAGGATCTTGCAATTCATTGGGGGCTTGAATGTCGAATTGAGTACCGAAAGTCTTAGTCTTTTATCGAAATGAATCAAATTGAAAACCAGTCTTACATATACATATGTTCTGATTGACTTTATGCAGCGAAGTACAGATCCTAATTAGCAGGTCACAGGCGGTCGTAAGCGTATCTTGACAAAAATATTTTTTTCACTAAATTTGTCTTTAATTTTAATTCTTCTATTCAATCTTTCGAACATATTCAAACTCCGACACCTTCAAAATTAAACAATATCCACTTTTCTTTTTTCAGGTTTCGCTGACGCTCCAATTCCCGCCTACCATCCCGAACCGTCCACATCCCGGCCGAAATTCACAATTTCCCCCGGTTTCAATCCCACACCGCTAATGAGCACAGTACAAACCACCTCGCAGGCCATGCCCATTATTACGCCCGCCACTGTAGTCTCACTGGGTGGCGGTAGTACGCCAACTCACACGGGGATCACCTCTCAGGTCACTTCCAGTTCACCGCAACTGACGCCGATTTTAACGAATTCCCAAGTCGATCGCATAGCGTTGGGAGCAGAAAAAATTGCTCGTCAATTACCTCAACGTGAACCGCGTGCGCAGACCTCCAAAAAGCGCACCTCTCGAGAATTGGAACAGGTGATTGCCATGAGTGAGAGTGATCCCCGGCGAATGGAAGAGATCCGTAAGTATTCTGCGATATATGGACGTTTCGACTGTAAGCGTCGACCCGAGAAACCCCTAACACTGCATGAGGTGTGCGTCAATGAGGCCGCAGCTCAGTTGTGTAAACTTGTACCGGCTTTGCTCACCCGTCGCGATGAGTTGTTCCCGCTAGCAAGGCAAATTGTCAAAGACGCTGGATTTGGACATTCAGCCAGTATAGCAAGGTATGGTTTAGGTCAGCAAACACAGCGAATGGATGATAACAGTCAATCGGATAATAGTGCAAAACGATTGCGGTTATCGTCGACAGAGACCACAAGTACTGACTATAAGGTGAGAATGCAACACTATCCGGGTGCGAATAGCCCGCTGTAAGGTGCTGCTTGTAAATGGTTCTGTTTTAATACAGAAAATGCTGCTGAAGCTTGTTCAACTCTATAATTCCCACAGCTAAACTTGAAATGCAATAGTTGGTAATGGTAGCTCGTAGTTTCAGTTCCTGTTGCATGAGTAGTAGAGCCATTTTTGGTGGCACATATAATTTAAGGCTGAGATAAATTCATTGATAGGGTAAAATGGATTTGTAAGGATTTAGATTGTACTGCTTGTAGAATATTAGTCTGTATGCCTGTGATTTAATTAGTTTAAGCCTTTTAGTCTTTTGATTTTTAACGCACTTAGCTGTAGTTTTAGTTGTACATTGTTGTTATAGCTGCTTAACATATTTAATGCCATTTGTTGTTAATTTGTATTAATGAATGAATTTTAAACGTAAATATATGAATGCTTATTATTTAAACTATAAACAAAATTTACGCAGTTTTTCTTGCTTTTTTTTAAAAAAATTCTATTTCGCCGTTCTTATTATTATTTTTTTTTTTGATTTATACAAATTGGGGTTAATGCAGAAAATTCAGATCATTATATCGTCTGATAGAACTCAAAATTCGGGTTGAAATTGGCTAAGCTCTCCAATTGATATAGGTAGGTATTTCAGGCATATTTGTTGAGAGATGCTGAGTATCTATGACGAAATAAAGCGAATTTGTTTGAGCTCAACCATCCAAATATCTAAAGGGAATATTTTTGTGTCTCTCAAAATTTATTTGTACCTATCTGATGAAATAGGTTATCGATAAAAAAAATTTGGTAACCAGTTCGCATTTTTTTTAAGTGTATAACGCATCAAAGGCTTGTTGGTGGAACTTTAGTATAAACTAAAAGGACTTTTGGTACCTGCTTGACACTGTACCATCTTTCAGTGTTAGATTTTAAGAAAGCTGCTATTTGCTCCAATAATCAATCCTTACAGAAAGTCGGTAGTGCGGCTGAATACTTTGTGGCCGCTAGCATCTGCATCACTAGATATATAAATATATAGCGAAGAAAGCAGAGAAATGGTCCGTCATAGACATACCTACATTTAATAGGTAACAACTTTCTGAACTTTGAAAAATATAAGCAAGCGGGTACTTGGTGATTATTTTAAACATTGGAAGAGGCATCCCTCCAATACTGATGGCCTCCCCTAGGCCTTTATCCCAGGAAAAAAATGTGCATGACTGAGTCGCACATAACTTTCTCGTTTATTGAGAATCTCGCATAATCTCAGAGTCATTTCAGCAAATTTAAAATCATATCCAATTAAGATGCCCTCAGGTTTAGTAACCAGAAACTCTAAATACGAAGTTTGAAACAAATCCGTCCAAGCGTTTATATTCCCCAGGAGGGGACAGACAGACATACGACGGACAGAATTGCGAGACAAACTTTTTTGAGTTCCCCTAATCAAAACCTCGAGTTCGAAATTTTGTACGAAAACAATATCTTTCTGTTACTACGTATACATAAATAAAAAAAATAAATAAATAGGTGGCGCAACAGGCGGGTGACACCCAAGGCCTAGCTTCTCGCAACCATTCGTTTTGTGTGAGTTTCTATTTTTAAAACGAATGGAAGGGACCTACAATTTTATGCCGAGTCCGAACGGCTGAATTGAGAAGCTTTTTCATGACGTGACAAAAAAAAATACTCTCGGATGTTTGTCAGACGATCGCAGTAGAAAAAACTTTAAGATGTAATTTGTGTTTTTCCGGGGATCGAACCTGGGATCCCTCGCACAGTAGTCCAGCACACTAACCACTGCGCTACTGCGCCCACACGTATACGAGAAAGTTAAAAATGTGAACTACGCCAGTGGTAACTGGGCAGCGGAAAAAGTCACGAAAACCATAGAAATTATTTTGAGAAAAAAAGTTAATATAGGGTAGAGCGTTAGGCAATAACGCCCAAGGAAATAGCGCCCAAACCCAGAAAAAAATGCATAGCGGCCAAAAATAAACAATAAGATGGAAACAAAGCCCAAAAATAATTTGCAGTTTAATACGTATGGGGGGCCCCTGCAACCCCCCTGCTCGAAGTTACTGTCAGATTTGGAATAATTGCGAAATTGGATATATTGAAGGATTTTTTTTGCAGTACAAACCCTCACTTACTCCAAAATCCAACAGAAAATCCAAGCAGGGTGGTTGCAAAAAATAGAACTCTGAAAAGGAGATACCACGTACGCGTACGCGTTTTTTAGGGCGTTATTTCCAAATTGATTTGGGCGCTATTTCTCTTGGGCCTTATTGCCTAATGCCGGTAGATACATATGGTCCTCGACCTACTTTCGACCAACCATTTTTTTTTCTTCTTATCTGAAATAGCTTATAGCGCAGTGGTTAATGTTCTGGACTACTGTGCGAGGGATCCCAGGTTCGATCCCCGGAAAAACACAAATCACATCTTAAGGTCTTTTCTACTGCGTAACTTTTCGCGAACGTCTGACAAACATTCGAGAGTATGACTGTCCTAAAAAATCTTCTAAATTCAGCCGTTTGGAATCGTCATAAAACTGTTGGTCCCTTTCATTCGTCCCAAAAATAAAAACGTACATAAACGAATAGTAGGGTGTCTAGGTCTACCCGTCTGTTGCGCCACCTATTTATTTATTTATTTTTTAACTTTCTCGTATACGTAGTATATAAGAGAAAGATATTGTTTTCGTACAAAATTTCGAACTCGAGATTTTGATCAATTCTGATATTACGATGATAGGGGACCTCAAAAAAGTGGGTCTCGCAATTCTGTCCGTCCGTATGTGTCCCACCCCTGGGGAATCTAAACGCTTGGACGGATTTGCTTCAAACTTAGTATTTAGAGTTTGTAGGCTTCCCGCTCGGGACGTTTTTTTTTTAAGCTAGCCCTAATATTAACGGTACCTCCCATATAAAAATTTTACGAAATATGACGAAATATGCCTAAATTTAGATTTTTTCGAAAATGGCTCTAACGATTTGAACCAAAATTGATAGTTGAGTTAAAGTAGGCATGCTTTACATGACTGCATACCCAGTTTTTCGCTAAAAAGTCCAGCAACGGCAGTTTTGAAAATTGGCTTTTTCTCGAAAACAGTAAAACTTGATAGCAAACTCAGTTTTTCCCTAAAAGGACTACGTCCTTTGATATCCACCCAAATATCTAATAAAAGTACTTTAAAAAACTGCTCATATCTCAAAAACGCCATTTTCGATTATAATAAAAATGTTACTTTCAGGTAATGCTTAAATCCATAGTAATACCACTGGGTCAGTTTTGAGCTAAACAGTTGAAAAACAGTGTTTTTTGAACCATGAATGCGTCCTTCCCAATCGCTAAAACCGGTACTTTAAAAACTGCTCATATCTCGAAAACGCCATTTTCGATTTGGATGAAAATATATCTGCTAAGTAATATTTCTATCCTGAAGAATATGTCGTACTCAGTTTTCAGGTAAACAGTTTAATAACAGTGCTTTTCGAATCCAAATTGTAACATTTGTCAGCATAATTTTACAAAAAACCGCTCTAACGATTTTGATCAAAATACATATTTAAGACAACATAAGCATTCAAAACATGATCACGTACTTAGTTTTTCTCAGAAAACTCTAATATTGCCGTTTTATGAATATTTCTCAAAAATGACTACCCAAATCCCGATCTTTATTCACACACGGTATACACCAAAACTTCAGTGTCATTGTAATTCGAAATTCATCGAAATTCAAGTGTCAGTTCGGGGTGAAATTTAAAAGTAAATGTTGAAGTTAATACGTATGTTTATGTAGTACTAGCTGACCCAGCGAACTGCGTTCCGCCCAAATTCGTTAATGTAATGAAAATAATAATTCCGTGCATGCATATGTTGTTTCGTCTAATTCGGTCAATACAAATGCTTTATTCAAAAGTTATTTTTAATACAATAGAAATAACTATAGTATAACAATGTCGATGTGTTTCAAACAAACCGCAATGATTGACGTCATTATGATAAGAAATCTTCTTTTTGGCATCGTAACAAATATCGAACTGTAAATGATCATAACTTTTTATAAATCGCACGCAGTTTTCACAAATCACTAACTTACCTTTGAAATAGCCAAAATACAGAAAGCAAACGAACGAAAAGGGTGCAATTGAAATTTTGAATACAACTGGAAAAACAGAACAAAACACTTAACGATCTAACATAACAATAATAATAATAGTAAATTTAAAAATTTTATTTAAAATTAATTTGACTTTCTTTCAAATGTTGTTTTGTTTTTCTTTCTTGATTTACAAAAGGGTACAACTTCTTTATCAGTACATTAAATTACCAAATTATCAAATCACAAAGAACATATACTGTGCTATCAAATGGAATGACCGCCTACAGCGCCACCTGTTGAGCATTTTTCAATTTTTCTTTTTTCCTAAACCTTCGCGGAGCAATTACGAACAAATCCGCAGAAGGAAGTATCCAATTTGGTCCAGTCGTTTTCGAGTTTTAAGCATCCGAACAAACCAAGATCCATTTTTATATATATAGATGTATAACTTTGTTAATTAACAAGTGCTCAGTTATCTGAGTACATCTTGATTACGTATGAAATGACTCTGAGATTCTGCGAGATTCGCAATAAACGAGAAAGTTACGTGCGACCCAGTCGTGAAAATTGTTTATTATCTGAAATAGCTTATAGCGCAGTGGTTAGTGTACTGGACTACTGTGCGAGGGATCCCAGGTTCGATCCCCGGAAAAACACAAATCACATGTTAAGGTTTTTTTTTCTACTGCGCCACCTCTCGCGAACGTCTGACAAACATCCGAGATTATGACTGTCCTGAAAAAGCTTCTCAATTCAGCCGTTCGGAATCGTCATAAAACTGTTGGTCCCTTTCATTCGTCCCCAAAATAAAAACTCACACAAACGAATGGTTGCGAGAAGCTAGGCCTAGGGTGTTTACCTGCCTGTTGCGCCACCTATTTATTTTTTTTTTTAAATAACTTATATACTACCTTGGATATTTATCAGACGTTCGAGATGTGGGGAAGTTGAACAAAAAATTAAAGAGGTAATTTGTGTGTTTTCTGAGAATTAAACCTGCGATCACTTGCTCTGTAGTCCAGAAGACTAACCCACTGCTCTACGACCAATACGGAAAACTAACTAAAAATAACTGCGTTACCGACACGATGGAAATGTCTTCAATATAGGTTTCGAGATGTGCCAATTTGTCCTATAGGAAAGGCCATTTTGCTCGAAAATATGGCGAACTTTGTTTTGCTCATTCATACGATTTATCATTGCGTGTGGAATGCGTTCATCTTCAGGGACCCAGGAGAGCGATATCTTCGTGCTGTGTTCCAAGAAACTTGAGCTCTTATAGCGACAGCATTTCACAAGCTTTTTTCTAGTTTAGTGTTCGCTTCATACTCGTATAGCTGCTTGGATAATACCTTTTGGTGGCAGTGCCGCTTTACTACAGACTCATGGTCAGCTCTTATCAATGGCAGGTAATACGCATACTGCTATATGGTACGGGATGAAGAGGCAGACTCTATTTGAAATGCCCAGCTATCCGGAGAAAATTCCTTGCCCTACCCCGATATCCATTTTGATACGTCCGTATATTCGACAATGGGCCCTTTTTTCCCTGATAAAAATGCTCGAGAAAGATATGACTCGTTTCGTTTAGTTTCCAATTTATTGATACTTTTGGTTAGAGTTTACCAGTAGTTAATTTTAAATAAGCAGAAAATTCTTTTCCAAATAAAATAATGTCGTCATCGTTTCTTCCAGAACTTAAATAGTGAGCCAAAGTGCACTTAAAATATAATGAAAATACTGTAAAACAAAGAATTGCCATTATTTTATTACCAGGCTAATGTCTGACATTTGAAATTCCCAGCATCTCCTTTTTATCAGAAAATTCGTCAGCTTAATTCTGATTTAACGATGACTCATTTGCTGATTCAAAATCTGTCCCACTTTTCAGGGAGAGATGCAAATTATACAGGAAGATGTATTAAATTCTCCAGGAGAGGGCAATTAATTCTCGTAATTTAAAATGAGTTTTATTTTTTAAAGGAAGTACATAAAATAAATATTTCCTGTTTAGCTAATGAAGGCTAAAGTGGTTTGAAGTGGTGAGAAAGTGGCGTGGCAGTGACGTAGTGACCAAATGGCCATGGAATGGCGGCGAAATGATATGAAAGTGATTTGTATCGCACTAAAGTGGCAAACAACGTTGATTGAAAAATTATTAGCCTCGGTGAAAATCGAGCAAACAGTGCGTCTAGATCAGATGTGGTGGTCGTCTAATGATGATCCCACCCACCACATCGGGACGAAACGCATTACTGAAGTCGAGGCCAACTCAAATTTAAAAATTTGTGAGAACGTATGGTGCCACCGATTCACGAGTTCTTAAAATGTCGTCCTATGTTGGAATCCTTGGTCGTCTGGCGCATGTTTTTAGTTTCCGTGTAGACAAAAATACGGAGTTGCAATGCTAAAATCCACGGTGTCACCAGCCTCTACAATATGATATGCCTCTACAAATAAGTCGACACAGCTAATAAGGACGTCTGGGGTAAAGCTTGTCGATTTATATCGATGAGCCCTGTATGTAGACAATAGCATGCCCTGCCCAGTATGGTTCGACAAATAGTTGGAATCCCATTTACTAACCAAAAAAGATGGCAGCTGCTTAGTCGAAGTGTTCAAGTAAGTTGGTCGAAGGTGACTTGACATATTTCCTGAAATGTTTAACTCGTGAGGCCAGAGACAAGTCCTTTGCTTAAAGAAAAGAAGTACAAACGAACTATTTCCAGTTGTTCCCAATGGATGTATAAAACACTGTTACAGGATAGGTGTAGGCGTATTGTCTACGTAGCATTTGTCATTTGCAGCTTGCATATAAACAAACGTAGCTCTGTCCACGGATCGGCAAAGTCGCATTTTCGTAGGCCTACGTGGACATTAGGCCGTACTTACGATGTCTAGAGGGATAAGGTTGTGATTCACTCTGAATTTCTTAATGAACCCTTGGATTGGAGCTGATGCATCTGAGACAGTGAAGTCATTTCCGAAAGGCATGCACACAGTATAGCCAAACACGATCTTATCACCGATATTCAGGAGACTTACTGCTTTTGAAATACACGCAGGTAGTCGACCAAGTTTGGTTAGGTTAGGTTAGGTTGAGTAGGGTGTGAGTTCATCACAATGGACTAGGCACCATATTGGGCCCATCGCCATCCCTGGGGAACCTAAACGGTTTTTCTGCAAAACCTGCAATTTTTTTCAAATTTTGTTTACGAGGCCAACCTCTTCCAAATTATGCCGAAGAAGTACCTTCCAAGGTATTTCCTCCTGTACCTAGCAATAGCTTGACATTCACAGAGGAGATGAGTTATATCCTCTGCGACATGTAGGTCTTCGCAGTACCTGTATGTGTCCGTATCTGTTAAACCAAATC
Source organism: Cheilosia soror (assembly GCA_949372485.1). Classification (NCBI taxonomy): domain Eukaryota; kingdom Metazoa; phylum Arthropoda; class Insecta; order Diptera; family Syrphidae; genus Cheilosia; species Cheilosia soror. The sequence goes on along the minus strand of OX443561.1, from coordinate 33,600,392 downwards.
TCTTAGCGTGCTTCCTTAGAAGACAGTACCCAGAGAGTATACCTATTGCTGTTCGTAGCTTTGATCTGCTGAGCCTTAGAAATTCCGAAGATTTTTTCCGATCTAGCTTATGCCACAGAGCCTTTGAGACCCTGTGCCCTACTATATCCAATCATCTCTGATCTGCCCTATTTTTAATTTTCTCGAGAATGATTCTCGGCCACTGGTGGTCTTATACCCTCAATACTATCATTAAGTGGAAGCTCAGCCCTTTCGTTACCCTCAATATTACAGTGTCCGGGTACCCAACATAATCTGACTTGGTTCTGTGCGCATAATGCTCTGAGCATTGCGCGGCAGCTCTTGACTAGGTCAGATTTGATGATAAAGGATTCTAGCGCATTTAGCGCAGCCTGACTACTGGTGGTCTTATACCCTCAATACTATCATTAAGTGGAAGCTCAGCCCTTTCGTTACCCTCAATATTACAGTGTCCGGGTACCCAACATAATCTGACTTGGTTCTGTGCGCATAATGCTCTGAGCATTGCGCGGCAGCTCTTGACTAGGTCAGATTTGATGATAAAGGATTCTAGCGCATTTAGCGCAGCCTGACTATTAATGAAGATAGCGATTTTCTTGTTGGATATTGATCCCATATCAAGTAGATCCGCGGCTTTGAGCACGGCCAGAACCTCTGCCTGGAACACACGCTGCTTGTATCCGGAAGTCTTAATGACACTTGTAGGTCTATATCCCTTGAGTATATACCTGACCCTGTACCCTCCTTAGTTTTGGAACCATCCGTATAAATCGAAATTAAATTTTCATTCGAAACCTCATTCTTTTGCCAGTCCTCCCTATCTGGATATTGTACTTCGTACAATGTGTCGAAGTCAATTTCCCCCAAACTTTCATCCGTTTTATCGGGGATGTTGGAGAAGGATTCCATTAGTATGGAGCTATGTCCTGCCTGTTTGGTTTTGAAGAACCCTGCATTAGTTAGCCGAAGCGCACTATTACCTGCTTGTAGATTTATTTGTAGGTCCAGGAGTAAAAGATACATAAATGCCTCAAGTGCAGCTGTGGGTGTGGTGCGTAAAGCACCAGTGATGACAGTGCAGGCTGTTCTTTGTACCCTGGTCAACATATCCAACATATATCACATTGCTCAATACCTAAACATCTCCCGCTGTTTTAAAAAGCTGGGCCATGCGTCCCTCAAACGTTTGGATGTCGCTTTTTTTACTTCGTGTTGTCCTTCATTCACATAGAACTTGTCAAATAAAGTCTTCTCAGAAAGATCGTAGAATGTGTTTTTGATTGCGTCACAGTTATTGCCTTAAATTACAGTGCAGATCCTGAATGAAACAGAAAGTTGGTTTTAGGCTTGAAATATATAAGGTTTTTGACCCACTTACTTATTCTTTGTTATTTTTATTTTATAAAAAAATATTTGCAATGGCAAATTAAAGGCTGCAAAGTGAGGAAAAATTACATTTTCTTCAAAAACGATCAAAAATTCGACAAAGTGGGCGTGGCAGTAAACGTGTATATATCCTAAAACCCTTTTGGAGTCTTGAGAAACATTTCAAAAAAAGTTTTATTGAAATTTGTCCTGTAGTTTTCACATTATTAGGTAACACATAAGATCCCTAAAATGTTTTATTATGTATACCTAGGATAGGTAGGTACCTACTCGTGTATGCGATATAAAGGCAAAATGTGAAGCATTTTTGAGGTGAATCTATGCAGCTATAAGTGATATATAAGCTATAATCTACGTTCATGGAGCTATGGGCCTTTTACAAAATAAAATTAAAAATGAAGCCCGTCACGTATATCGTAGCTCGCTTTTAGATGAGAGAGAGGATTATTGGCTACTGGTACTTTTTTCTGATCCACAAAAACCCAACATTTTTCGAGATTTTCTTCAGCTCTAGCTTATTCCTTGGGTGTGGGACGGGTACCTACAATGGATAAATGGATAGTACATTATATTGAACTACCGATAATGAGATTCCAGGGATAACTAACTTAAAAAAGAACATTACTTCCACTATACCACTTTTCACGAACGTCTGTCAAACATACGTGAGTGCAACTGTCAAAGACTCATCCCTTCTTCAGATACATCATATTTGGACATCATTCGTCGGTGAAATCAGGCCCACAACTGACTTTAAGCATCAATACTAAAAGTCCTTTGTGGATCTGTTCTTTATGGATCTGTTGCTCACCATTTATGTAAAGTAGTTAGAGTAAAAAGGTTTTTAGGGTATTTTTTGTAATTTGCTTATTTAAAATGACCTTAAATATTACATCCCGCTTAATAATTATGCTGCAGTCCCTGGATCCCTGGCTTTTGTTTGCTTTTTTGGCTTTGATAAAACAAGTAAGATTAATTTAAATGTGCTCCTAAAATAAAACTAAAACCTTAATTTTCTTTTTCCATTCTAAAGGATCCCCTTGAAGATTCAAGATATAACCTATTTACAATGTATCAAAAATTTGCAAAACCACCCTTTGACTTGTCGGATATTGCAAAGTTTTCGTAAGTAATGTCAGAATTTGAATACGTACACATCTTTTGAATACTTTGTATAATTTATATGTATTTTGTTCTCTTTGCAGATTAACAAAATCAGACTTTGAAGACAATGATAATGATGATTCTAGATATTCATTCAGTAACTCAAGTACTCCCCCACTTCCGGTAAGGTGTATAGATTTATTAAAGAAGTTTTGCTACTGTATATGGCATTAAAAACCAGAGTTTAAAATGTTTATAGTCGGTAAAAGATTTCGAAAAATGTACTTACATATCAAACTGTTATATAAATTCGAAGACTCGGCATTCGTTTAATTTTAAATGAACTTAGTTCCAACATTTTATAACAGATGGCGCTGTTTTTGCTAATAATAATCCAATTGGATAATTTTTCGAATAGGAAACCTTTATAGCATCGCCTATTAGAAATTATATCAACAATGCCAACTAATATTTAAAAAAAAAAGAACAAATCGATGAACCATAAAACAAAAGAGTTCAACACCGAACTTGGATAAATTGGTAGCTGTGCTCGTATACTTCAACGCATTACTTCTTGATCTTCCCTTTTCGCAGTTTACTGAAAAATTGCTTATAATTGCTTAATTTCTCTTATGTAGATGACCGACAGAGAGCTCTGTGATAGTGGGCGTGATGATTCATTAAAATCCCCAAATAAATGTACAGACACTATAACCACGTCACCGTTGGGAGTACAAGTTATAGCAGCATCAGGTGGACACATTATAGCGGTAGCCAATCCCGCACTAGCCATGAGTCCAGCCTTAAATGACGCAATGAATAGTATTAAACGTGAAGCGGACTCTCCTGAAATATGAATGTTTTAGCAAGACCACTGACACCGGACCTGAAAAAAAAATCACACAGCAAACGAAGCCATTGGCTATTACAGATACAAAGATACAATAAAATAGAACCGAATGAACATCTAAACATAGTGCAATAGAGCAAAAGAAAAAAAGAAACGGATAAATGCGACAGATGACTGATAATGAGAAAAGTGTTTTAAATACTTTTACATTTTTGTATGGCAAATTGATCCACACGTTGCAAGAGATAATAATTTATAGTTTACAACTTTTAGACGTTCAATTAGTTATTTAAATTAGGGTATAACATGAACAGCGAGATATAACAAAGTGCCTATAGAATGGAACAAGCTTTTAGTAAGTTAGATACTCGAATAGAGAGTTCGACTTGTTTTTTTTATACATAAAACTAATTAATAGACTGTGATGGTAAAGTAATAAAAAAAAAGCTCGTTAATAAGCTGGTTATGCACTTTAATAGGTTTAGAAAAAATTACGACCATTGTATAATATAATTCAGATGAAATCTAGAAAATACAAAACTTTAACCAGTGTAGAATTGGTACATAGATATTAATATTGTTATAAAATAATAAATAAATAATTTAATTTAAGAACTAAGGTTTTGATTTCTTTTTATATTTAATGAGTGATAAATGAAATAATTGGAGTGAGATTTGTTTAATCGTTTTTTAATATTTAAACGACTCTTACTCCGAAAGGACATACTTATAATGTTTATGTAGAATTTTCTGCTTACATTTTACAGCGTAACTTTAATAATATAACTCTCCCAGCATTAATTTTCTCTTTCAACCTGACACGTGACAAATAGTAATTAGGTCTACCTACATTTGGTACAAAATATGGTAAGTCTGAATAGGTACGTACGTATAAGTATTTAAAAGCCTAGTAAAATAAAGACGCTACTGACGCCATCTACATACGTGTAAGAAAAGCACAATCTAAGAATCTAGTATACCTACCTACATCCAATTATGTTTTTCATTCGTAGATGGCAAACCGCAACCAACTTCAACTTGACAATACGGCTACTTCCGTGATCTCGGCCTTTTTTCTATCTCTTTATTATGGCGACCGTTGCGGCGAGCACTTCGTCTGGCAGTTTTAGGTTTAAATAACTTTTTTTTTTCAAAACCCCAATCGTGGTGATAGAGTTTCATTTCATTGTGCATTGTGGATTCGGTGTGCAATGTGCACTTAAACAATATTACAATTTACGACCCACCAGATGCGATTATTCATTTGTAAGTAAATTATTAAAATGGCGATCTTATTGACTGAACTTATTTATTGTGAAAAGAATACAAATCCGATTAGCCATCATACAAATTCAACAGATACTTCAAAAGGTTTGCAGAACATATCTTTAGGTATGACTTTTTTTAATTATAGATGTGTGGCCATATTAGGCCGTAGGGTGGGTGAGAATTGCTCAGGAGTAAAGGGGTCGCGGGAAGTAAGGGGGGTATCACGAAACGTTACCTGTATGAACTTGAATATTTGTATGTTAATAGATAAGTCAAAATTATTACATGTCTTATTCATTGTTTTCCAATTTTGGTCCTATAAGGGTTGAAAAACTTTTAAAACAAACTTTTCTGTTTCGACCTTACTCCGCTTAAATTGCCATTATACTCATAAATCTATGTATGTCAATTTAAGATATGGTTTTAATTGTTAGGCATTACTTTACCGAATATTTTGAGCTAACATTCATCTTTCCATATAGAGGGTGAGATAAAATAAATTGAAAATAAGTTTTATTTGGCCAAGTTCGAAAAAATTCCCTTATCGATTCAAGTTTTGCACTTAGGGGTAGTTTTATATTGCGTTCTAAAAATATAATGCATATTGTACATTAGGGTGTGTCACTTTAGTATGGCGAAAAAAACGTTTTTAATTGTTTAATCTAATACTTGCCAAACATTGAATTGGGATCTTAGGCTTCAGAATATATAAAAAAAGCTGCTATTTTAATGAACTTTTGGCTAGCTCAAACCAGCTGTAGTTTATGTAGTTAATGCATTTATTATTTATTATTAGATACTAGCTGTAGCTGCCCGGTTTTGCACGTGCTCAGGAATTGCTAAAACTTTTCTTAATTTGAGTATTGTGGTGAATTTATTACGTCTTATTGTCTACATTGTATAGAGAATTTTTTTCTGATTTCAAGAAAACAGTTACAGTGATGTCTCACTTTTGTGAACTGATAATTGTTGGGACAGTTCATAATAACCGTAAAGTTCATATATAGGAACTATGTACACTTGTAGGTGTTAGGGTTAGGCAATAACGCCCAAAAAAATCTCTTACTCGTGTTATCCGTAATGCCATTTGCCCACAACATCGATCTAGCTTTGTTGAGCAGGGAAATCCCTCTTGCTCAAATGTATAACAGTTTGGAGTAGGTATGCACAATGGAGCTCGTCAAGTGAGACAGACGTATTGAGTTAAGCTATTACATATTATCATATCGCTTGGCTTGGTGTTGCACTCGCGTGAGTTTTATTCATACCAATCGCTTTTCAAAGATGTCAAAAGTTAGAGTTAAATATTATTGAAACATTTAAGTGGCTTCAACTCCAAATGAGTTCCGCCCCGGCCGCGTTATGTGGTGGGTTGGCTCATCAGTAGACGAACCACCACATTCCACATCTGCCTAGACGCACTATTTACTCGATGTTTACCGAAACTATCTATATGGAATCACAATCACAAAGTGACTGTGAACCATAACCTAAAACGAGTCTTTGGCCAAATATTTAATCATAAAGAATTATTTGCCCGTGGCTTGGCGTAGTTAATACCGTAGTTTTTATTCATTTATTGAATTTTTTCTTGATTTGAAAACTTGTTGGTATTAGTTAGAGTTAATTTAAATTAGTTTAGAGTATCAGTTCATGTAATGAATTCCAATACAAACATTTTGAATTTCATATTTTAGAATAGATAATTTATCGTGATTTTTTAAGCATTTGATTTTTAAAATTAAAAAAAATCAACGAAAATTTGCAAAATTGAGGGAAATTTTTATTAGTGTCGAGAAATCAATTCTTGCCATATACTATTTGAATATTATTTCGTTTAAATGTTAACCGTGATTACGCTTCAAGTGGTCCATCCGCAATGTCCAATTTTGGCATACTTTTTCCAAAATATCGACTGTTATCTCACCAATAACACGAGTTATGTACTCTTCCAAGGCGGCTATAGTTCCTGGCTTATTCGTAGATAAGAGACATATCCCTACAAAAAATACTCCAGCGGCTGCAAATCGAACGATCTAGGGGGTCAATTCACAGGTCCAAAACGTGTGATGAATTGCTCACCACACCAAACGGTACATTTTTGTGAATGCATTGGCAGTTCTTGCATGCTTCTGGTTGCTCAGCAAACTATATACGGCAATTTTGATTATAAACGTAGCTCAGTAGGACGATTACGAATGACCATAAAATAGACAAAGTGCTCTAAACACAGTTTTTATTCAGCACGATTTTTGGCAATAAAATTCAATAATTTTCAAACTTTTGATCGGGCGTAAGTCTATCCATGGTGAAATGGCAATGCTAACTGAGCATTTTTTACTTTGACAAGTGTCACGAATCACGCGTGAACTGTCAAAAAAATCAGGCTGAAAACCAAACAGCAAAAAAATCACCTTTTAACTGACGGTTCATCTATAAGTAATGTCAATTTCGATTGGTATGCTCAGATTTCTGTTTCAGATTTCGTCTGGCCAATCGAACAAAAAAGGTATTCTGAGCTGTTTTTTGTTGGTGTTGGTGCTGTATAGCTGCCAAAAGTTGTTTACCTTTTTTATTGTGAAATTTTTTTTTCGTAGAGTGGTTGCAACTTCCAAGTTTTACATACATTTTCAAATAACTATAAAAGAAATCCCATAACTCTTGCAATGCCTCATCCTAGTGGCGCATCTTTTTATACGCTTTTCTGGTAATTTCATTGTTTGATCTTGGAAAATTCCAGCCGTAGTATTTCATTTACCCTTAAATTTTATGACTTACTCTTGGGAAAATATCTACCTGTTCCCGGTAGTAAAAGTTTCCGGGTAAAACATTTTCAACAGGTGTACGAAGAGTGAAAATCTATTGCAAAATATATGGCCTCATCCTATATAGTGATCGCCAGTGTATGTATACATATTCACATAATAGGATAGGCAGACTAAAATTTGTAGGTAGTCATTGACTTTGTCTATACCTCGCCTTCGCTATAATTTCTAAAAATGACATCACTTCAAAAATCAAGCGAAGAAATACGCGCGCCGGCCAATCTGTTGTTCTGTTGTAAAAAAAAACACTAAGGTAACTCTATATAACCCCTTCATCATCAGGACATTAGCGAAGGCGCGGCCGTCAAGTAGATGAAATCCCTCGACAGCTGCAAATCAAAACCTGCGTTAAATTTTCGAAAAGAGGTGGTGGAGCGCTTCAATATCCACCTTCTTTGGGAGCCGGGCCATTGGGACATTTTAGGTTGACGAATTTTCTATAGCTATGTCACAATTCTTTCGTTTCTACCGTAGAAGGAGAATCTCTGCATTCTCCCAGGCTTGATAAATGATTTCTGCAGCAGCTTCTTGAAGGAGACTATTCTTCATCTCCCATGCACCTACCAAGGTCTAGAAGACTAGATTAGATAAGATAGGTAAAGGAGCATTATTCTTCGACAATTCCGACGAACTCGCTAGTCATTAGCTGTAAATAAAACCTCCTGAAACACAATTTTAGTGGTAAAAAAAAGGGAAATCTCATTTTATTTTTTAGCTCTGCAGAAATGCAATCACAAAACTCTTAATGACTACGGTGTATCAGCGACAGCATTCTGTATCCAATCAATAAAGTTGGTAACCCTTGTGTACACTCCAGGAGTGTCGGGTCTCGCACAACCAATACCATACGACACAATACCAATCAAATGGAAACGTACACTGGTTCCAAATGGCTATAAAAAAAATTAAAAATTAACAATTATTGTTAACCACATCTAATCAAAGCCACTCTTACCTCAGGCGTCATAAGTGGCCCACCAGAATCTCCTTGGCACGTATCCTTGCCACCGCCCAATTCACCAGCGCATATGACAGCATTATCGAACTGTTGTTGCGAAATAAGTTTGTTCTGCTTTTGGTACAAATCCTTACAAACCGAATTATCATAGACGGGAATTTGTAACTCTTGCAGTACCGTTGCGGATTTGCCACCTTCCAGCGTTCTACCCCAACCGGCAACAAATGGCGTTCGACTTACGTACGATTTCGTCAGTAGCTCTGGAGTTTGCGGCACGCAAATTGGTGTGATTTTCGCTAGAAAAAAATGTCATGTCACTAACTGCCTGTTTTTGTTAAGAGAAGCTTGAGAGCTTACCTGAGAATTGGACGTTTCGATCTAGATACAACATGGCGATGTCGCTGTGGCCATCCTGTCGATTATATTTGGCATGTTTAAGAACCTGGAAAATTAGAAAATTCAGTAAAGATATTATGGTCAGCTTTGGGAAATGGTGCAGCCTATACCTTCGACACAGGCACATCGACGTGATTAGTCTCGCTATCTGTGCTTAAGTCGTGCTCTCCCAGGCGAACGAAAGTCCTGCAAAATTCACATTAAATCCCTGTCAGTTCATCAACAAATTTCTACTTACAAATCCGCTCGAATGCAATGAGCGGCAGTCAGTACATGTCGACTGCTGATCAATGCTCCACCACACTTGAAAGGCGACGCGGACACCCCATCATCATACCCGATCAGCGCAATCCATGGCCAAGCACCGGCCTTGCTCGTTGTGCCGCCAACGATTTTTCTGAAAGCGTTGTCCGAGTAGCCACAGCCATCTTGCATGGTGGGCAGTTTCTTCGGAATATCGTTTCTATTCTCTGGAAAGACCGGCAGTTGTCGGAACTGCTCTTGGTCCGTTGATGGACAGCAGACCACTGAGTATTCATTGGCGCAGATATCGTTCGAGAATTGCAAAAATTTGACAAACGTCGGATCCGATGGATTCTCCTGTAACCTACTCAGTAAAGGTGGACAGCTTGCAAGCGCTAAAAAAGAAAATGGCAAAAGGCCATTTAATCTCAAAGGACTTGCAAAATCAACTTCAACTTACGTGTACAAACTCCATACTTAAGATCAGGACCTCGGCATGAGTCACCAGATCGATCTGAAATTCCCGACGTAGTACTGGGCGGTGGAGCTGGTGTTGTTGTCGTCGTTGTAATGGGTCTTCGTGTGGTTGCTGGTGCACTTGTCGGTGGTGCTACAATAATTGATGGGGTAGTACTTGGATTGTTTGGAAAAAAGGGATTTCTAGCTGTTGTTGTTGTATCAACAGTATTTGGGAAAAATGGACGTGCAGTTGTTGGCGCTATGAATTCCTGATTGTAGCCACAACACACCTATATTGATGGAAAAGCAAAAATGCCAAGCGATTCAAGCAAATTACATACATAGGATATCTAGATGGGTACATATGCAGGGGAGATTTACAAAGCGGTTACCAATATTTACAAATACAAGCTGATGATATTTTTACAAGTTTAAGATACAAATTTCAATTGAAAATATCCCACTTTGAGCTACATTTCTCCTGCAGATGCGCTCATCAAATCAAATTGTTTACCACAGGATCTCCACGGATCACAACGTTTCCACAATTCCTTTGGGCAGTGCGCACATATTGTGTGGCAATATTTTGTGGATAGACATTAAATACATTCGCAATAGAAGCACAATTGCTCAAAGTGAAACACTGTCCGATGTCGTTTTCCGGTGTGTAACAGCGTTGACCTACAAAATGATTGAAAATGCGATATTTTTTTAGGATACATTTTTCATGACACAGTAGGTATTGGGTAAACAAAGGATTTTTAGTTTGTCGCCGTAGCTAGTGCTTAAACGATTTTAAATAGAGATTCAATGCTCCCTCAAGGATAAGGATCGACTTTTAATTGATTAACGCCTCTGATGAACTTGCGCGTCAGTGAACGAAGACTATAATGATTTCGTTTTTCTTTTGATAGATTACTCACTCACAGATACTACGATAATTCGACCCCTGTTTTGGCTTAAAAAGAATGTATCAACGCATTGAACTTGAATCTATATAGGCCCTTATTGTGATTATCGATCAGCGAGCGTCACGACAATTGTCGATTCAGTCGAATGATTTTAGCTATTCGTACGCACAAAATTTGTTAACTTCCAAGAGAAAGCATCGATCAGACATTTTTAATCGACTGCAAGCGACTGTCAAATCGACAAATATCGATCGCAATCGAATCGATCAACGATTAACTATCGACACTCACAATAGGGGCCAGAATTTTAGAAACTCTCTGTTGACGTCAGAGCTACATACGTATGTGGCTTGCTACATGCCGTGTACTAGCATCTTTAAAAACCAGAAACAACAAGTTTAACAGGAACCACCAAAGCAGAAAGTCAAAAGCCGAACACTCTCCCGCCATTACAATAAAAATCGATAAAATACCTTATTATAATCGCATATTGTCCCGCGTTCCGTCCGATCATCATTAAAGCGGTAACATATAAAATCGTTTATTGTCCCGCGCTTGGATCGTCATTATTTAAATCGACAACTAGGTAGAATATAAAAATCGTATATTGTTATTGTCCCGGTCTTAAGAACGTGAAAAAAATAAATTTTTAAATGAATTAACGGACATTTTTGGTGTCTCATTTTGTGAAAAGTGGTTCGGCAGTTAAGGAAGCTTCAAACTGCAGCATACTCAGATTTTTAAATACAGGTTAGAACGCTAGAGTACTGTGTCTAGCATTTGTGCTAAAAAGTCCCACATACGGATGATTTTGAGGAGTGTCCATAAGCCAGTGTTCTATATGGACACTGTTGTGCAATGAATTGTGACTAGATTTTGCCCGCGGCTTAGCTCGTGCCGTCCTCAGTATTTGGACACAGAGATTCATTCACATTCACAGTCAGTTAGTTGTCTCTTTTATATTTATCGCGCAGGAAAGTGCCTAAGAAGCAATTAGTATCTCTGAAAAATATGTTTAACGCCCTATTGCAGAAGATAGTTAAAAAAAAAGATCATTATTTGTGGTGAAGCACTGGCATCTCAATCTCAACACAGACCATACCATAGCAGACTGATCGACTATCTACGGGACAAAACATATTTCTTTGCTGGCAAATACACCAATATAATGAGCACCATCTTGAAACTAAGGGCGAACTCTAACCTTGCAACATTCTGCGCAATGCAACCAGAAAGATCGTAAGGATGTGTCTCTACCACTTTCTAGCAGTACGTCCCCATTCTTACAGAATTCCGCTGGAATATCTTTGGGGTACGTACGCTGGAGTTAGATAAAGCGATAAGCATACTCAACGGCAAAAGAGGTTGGGACGCATTAAAAAGTTTCAAATTGATACGACGAACGGTCTGTGAGTTAAGAAAAGGGCCCCCTTTCAAGTGGTCATCGCCAAGACAAATTTTCAAAATCGGAAAGTGATTATCTTTTTTTATTATAATAGAGTACCTACACAAATCGAGTTTGAAGTCGATCGGATGAAAAATGCAAATTTTTCCATACAAACTTTGACCCCCCCCTTTTACCTCCTTAAATGTTGAATTTCCAAAATCGGAGATTTTCTTTATTTCTTATAGGGAGTACACAAACCGAGTTTATAATCGATCGAATGAAAAATACAAGTTTTCCCATACAAATTTGTACCCCCCTTTTACCCCTTTAAGGGTTGTATTTTGAAATATCTTTCCTTGTTCCTTGTATCCATCACTATCGTAGCCCATGCACACTTCCTAGTGCAAAATAGTTAAATAGATAAACTGTTTTTATTATAATGCTCTGCATTTTTTGTTTTTTCAGAAATCGTATTGCCTAGCCCTAGACAATATTATTGACTTTCATTGCCTATTTATTATCAATGTTACAAATTTTAAAAACTTCGGCTTCCAATTCCAAGACTGTCAAAGAAGCTGTACCCGCCCGGCTTTACCCATGCACAGGAATTGTATTGCTTAGGTCTTAGGTAATAATGTTCGTTCGAACATTTTTTGTTGCATGTGAAGTGCCGCTCCCCTTTGACCAAAGTTGACCAATCTTCACAGGAGCACTGCAGGGCCAATAATTAAGATTATCTGTAAGTTTGAGCTCATTCGATTTGGTGGTTTTCGAGATATACAACTTTGCATATTATTTTTGTATGGGCGGTGCCACTCCTCTTTGTCCAATTTTGACCAAACTTTACAGGACCACTCCGGGATCAATAACTAAGACTGTCTGTAAGTTCGAGCTCAATCAATTTGGTGGTTTTCGAGATATGTATAAGAATTTGAATGTTTTTTTTTTTTGTATGGGCGATGCCACGCCCTTTGTCCAGTTTTTACCGAACTTCACAGGACCACTCCAGGGCCAATAACTAAGATCATCTGTAAGTTTGAGCTCAATCGATTTGGTGGTTTTCGAGATATACGATTGTGAATGTTTTTTTTATGAGCGGTGCCACGCCCCTTTTTCAATTTTGACCAAACTTTACAGAAACTGTATATGGACCAATACCAAAGATGTGTGAAAGTTTGGTTAAAATCGGTATATGCTTTAAGGCGTGAATCGACGACAAACATTTGAGGGTTCAATTAAGAACCCATTGAAAATTTGGAACTTAGTCTACTTTTTTGACTTTTTTCCTCGATCTAAAAAAAAAAAAATTTCTTCAAACAATTTTTAATAGTGACTGCAAACAAGATTTTTCAAAAATCTCTTCGCTAATATTTTTTATGATTTCTTGAATGGGATGATCTCAGAAAAATTTTGTATGAAAAGGAGGAACAAAAATAGCAATTTTCAAAAAATAATAAAAAATATTAGCGAAGAGATTTTTGAAAAAAATATTTTTTGCCGTCACTATTAGAATTGTTTGAAGAAACTTTTTGCATCAAAAAAATTTTTATTTTAGACCGAGAAAAAAAGTCAAAAAAGGACACTTTTACAAAAGTTCTAAATTTTCAATGGGCACTTAATGGATTAAGGAAAATTTTGCATCATTCAAACGGAATTTTAATGACATTTTCATTGATGCCAAAATTTACATGAAGTAAGTTCAAATTTATGAGTAGAATTAACTTAACTTTTGTCTAAACACTTATGCCGACGACTGTATAGAAAGGGGAACCTCTGTGTAAAATGTCTGCTTTCTAGAGCCAAGGGTTTGGGCTGATGATCAGTGAGTCGTGCGTGATCTTCATTTTCATATAATTTAGAAGATGAGGGCCTTTAAAAGCTTTCCCTATATGTCACATTTTAGGTGTGGATGAAATGTCCATGGATGAGTTGGGCCGCAGTAAATGTGATGTATAGATGAGCTGAATATTGATATTAAATGACCAGAAATTGTTTGAATATATACAGGGGTATGCGTTTCATATGATATAAGACAATTTTATTTGGTGGACATTTTGGTTTGACTGTCATTCCTTAGTTCATATTTGGCAGTCGTGTGTAGTGGTCGAGAAGAATTTATTGCGGAGCGCCATAACAACGTGTTTAAGCTATGAGAAGTTGCTGTTGCAACAGGCCCATATAGGCACCTCATGCCTAGGTTTCTCCAACTATTCGATTGTGTATTTTATTTTTTGGACGTGACCATGTGCAACGGGGCATTTTTCATTTGGTCAGACTTAAAAAAGAGTCAACTAAAAATGTTGAATAGATAGGTACAGCGAGCTTTAATCATGGGCGTGGACAAGGGAGAAGAAGTAGGTGTTGGCCAAGCCTTCTTGCGTTTCACTCTTGTAGCTGATTGTATTGGAAAAGGATTGTCGAAAGTCTTACTATATTTCCTTAAATCTTATGTCATTGACTGTGGCCCTTATTGTGATTGTCGATCAGCGATCGTCACGACAATTTTCGATTGCGTCGATTGATTTTAGCTATTCGTACGCACAAAATTAAAAGTTAACTTCCAAGAGAAAGCATCGATCAGACATTTATAATCGACTACAAGCGACTGTCAAATCGACAAATATCGATCGCAATCGACACAGTTCTTGATCGATAGACAGTTGTCGATCAACGATTAACTGTTGACACTCACAATAGGGGCCTGTGCTTTTTTTACAAGATTTTGATACCGCAAGATCAGTTAGTGGCGAGTTTTATGGGGGCTAAAGCTGACAAGCCTGTCACTCTATTCACGCTACTTGTAGCTTCAACTTGGCAATTAATGACGCCTGTGGAATAACAGAAACAAGAACTTTGTAGGTATACTACTGAAAGGGTTTACTCATTTTTTCATTATTTAAAAAGGTAGCTTGCACCTTAAAAGGCTATCCTATCAATGATAATGAATAGTTAAAAGGAAATTAAAGAAATTGAAGAGATTTTGTGTAACAAGATAGATTCGACTTATCTTCACTCAAAACTAGCAGTCGACGACGCCTTTGAGGATACTACAAAAACATGAACGCTGGATATGTCAACACCATCTGCAGCTTTTCTTATAAAGGGTGGACCAAATGCAAGTATCTTTTTAAAAATGCAATAAAATGAACGAAATAAGTAAGAGTAAACATTCCCATTAATTATGGAACACAACGTCGTTCAAGTGACTGCCTCGGCTGGTTTCGAAGTAGCGCATTCTGTCACTCCAATTTTCCAAGACCTTGTTGATGATTTCGGGCTGTATGTATCTCACGGATTGCTTGAATGATATTGGCCTTTAGTGTTTGAATCGTTTCCTGATTGCTGGCATAACATCGGTCCTTCATCGGGGTCAAATCGCATCTCCGAGACGGCCAATTGACATCGCCAAGACGGCTGATAGCACGATTTGGGAATTTGGTGAGCATCGATTGTGGCATGAGCTGTGTGGCATGGCGCGTCATCCTGTATAAACCAGAGGTCGTCCAAATCCATGTCTTCAGTTTCAGTAAAAAAAATTCGGTTAGCATGGCTCTGTAACGCCCACCGTTTGGCCGAAACGTTGTTCCCAGCCTCATTTTCGAAGAGACCTTCAGTTGCTGAGTTAATTGGACTTTGTATCCAAGATCTTTGTGCAGAATTCTCCTTAGGCTAGTGCGTGAAATGTTGGGTTGATGTTCGTGAATTGAGTCCCACACTCTGGTCTATACGACGACGCTATGAGTATTGGCCACTAGCATACCAGTCTCACGAACTTTTTGCACAAACTTGCTTACAGCAGTTGCGGTGGGTGCTTCATTTCGGCCAAAACTTTTTGGGCTACACAGCACTCACTTTCGAAATAAGTTTTCAATATTTCCCAACGATGATCAAGCGTGAAGCGACTCATATCATACCGTATGATACTGACTTTCTGTCAAGATTTCGAACGGAAAAATAACCTACACTCAACGAAAAACATGTGTAAAATTTACCTAAATCAAGTGCTAACTTTCATAAGTCCTAAGGCCGTTTTGAGCTTACTTAGTTTTAAGGCAAGTTGCGTTAAATTGCTTAGGCAAATACCACGCCACATTATCAGTGTAAGACTGCCTTAGATTTTGCTTGAATTATCCATGTTTGCCTAAGGCAATATTTCCTAAGACTAAGGTGATTTTTGCCAATATTTTTAGCCAATAACTGTGTTTAATTGCCTTAACCACTAAGGTAATAACAAAATGTTTTTGCCTTAGAAATTGCCTAATTTTTGCAAGATTGTTTATTTGCTAGCCTTAAGTGTGTTAAATTATAGATGGCTCTTAGCCATAATCCTAATTGAAAGTCAAATTATTTATTTTATTATATTTTATTTATATACCGGACAGTTTCACAATTTTTTTTTTGAAGGCTTGCGTCATTATTTTCGTTGTTCATTCTTCTGCATTTATTCGAATGGCTTCCATCTTTATTGAAATATCCCAGCAGTCACTAGTTTCATCCTAAGAATCTATAATAAAAAAATAATATTTTTTTTAAACATAAATATCTCTGTCCACCATTTTATTAAACAAAACTTACCTTCTTCATTACATTCCTCGACAACATTTGTGTTGAGCTTCATTTTTTATAGGATATGAATGTACATCTTTGGGAACATTTTGGACATTTTTCCTAGAACTAAAAACTAGTTGATAATGATGTTGTTTTTTATAAGCAGTTAAAGTTAAAGTCCATAATAGAAACTATTGAAACTATTTATAAAACTCACCTTCTTTTTGTACCTAATAGAAGCCAGCACGCAGTTTTAATGTTTTAATCACGTATAATCAGGGGTAATATTAGTTTAAAAATGTAAGCACAAACTGAAACGCGAATTCAACTATTACGCTTCCGAAAGTTAACCCAGAAAGTTACGTAAGGCAAAATTACGTTAGGCTTAAGGTAGCGTTACACAGTTTAAGACAATTAAAGGGGTGTCTGCTTAGATCTAAGGCAAAACGCCTTCAGGCCTAAGAAAAAGTTAAAAAGCTCCTGAAATGTTAAAAAAAAGTTACCTAAGACCTAAGGCAAAATTAGTTAGTTTACCTAACAGTCAAAGGCAAAGATAAAAAAAGACATTTTATTTCTTGGTTAAAACTACTAAGCATTTTTAGGCAATTCATCCTATTTCTCATTAGTTAGGCCGTACATAAATAGGCTTATTTTTAAGGAGAATTATGCTTGTCTAATAATATCCATACAAAAAACTTTACCTAATGCGGTTAAGGCAATATTACACAGGATTTTTCTTTGAGTGTATGATTCAAAAAGAAACCACTAGATGTCCCACCCTGTAATTTCAGCTTCCAAAGCCCCGAATTTTTATTTAAATTTATATTTAAAAATTTCAAAAAAAGTAGCTCTTCGTGTCATGAAGTCGTTAAACTCGCTAACATTATACTTAATTGAATTAAGATTTAAAAACTGAAAATAAGGACTTAACAGAATCTATTTATAAAGGGTATGTACATTCTCATGCAGGGAAGGGAAACCGCAATGGACAAATCTAACAATATCTTCCAAACTGTGGCGCCTCCATCTTCAAAAACGGTTTGCAACGCTATAACGTAGCAGACGCTATGTTAAAGTTTATAAATCAAAGTGTATACCCATATTTGAAAAATATTCCTTACGCATTGGGAGGATCACTTCTTAACCTTTCAAATCTGCTGAATAATAAAGATTGAAGCGTCTTGCTCCTGCTTTAAACTGTCTTCCCTGAACGAAGTATGCATAACTGAAATTCAGCTGAAGAAGATGCATCGAAAATAAGAACATTAAGAACAAATAAGAATTGGCTGGAAGCTCGAATGGTTTCCCAAAATATTCTTAGAGCAACTAAGTATTTAGAAGTCGTTATCTAACTTGTGTCGACTTTAAAACCTTCTTCAAGCCAACAATGGACAGCCATCGTCTAACAGGGCCTGCTTTCCTTAATAAAAGTGTGTGTTTTTTTAGAGGTTTGGTTTTTAAACTGGCAACACTGTTTCTATACAGATTGTCAATTTGACAATTGAAAACTGATTTGTTAACCAAGTTTTGCCATTTTACGATGAATAGATTAAATTTGTGCAAACTTATTTTGAAAACCATGGTCCGGTTCGCCGAACTTATCGTGCGCTACGTCCATTTTACGGTCGACATAATCGTACATCTGAGCATGTTATTCGGAACACGATGAGAATCTTTTTTGCACCACATACACTCTAGTGGAAAATACACATCCCACACCAAAGACGGACAAACAGTGCGAACAGAAGAAGTTGTTGTTGTTGTGGGCGGAGGAAAATCCGAATTAGTCGATTCGCCATTGTGCACAGCATTCGACTTCGACTTTGTGGAAGATTTTACGGAGATATCTTGGCTGGGGTGGCAGCACTTAACTTGATAGAATCGAGTTCAGTCGATACAATCGAGTTCTGGCAGCACCTAATTTGTTTTAATCGAGCTCTGGCAGCACCAGCACAAATTAGGTGCTGCCAGAGCTCGATTGTATCGACTGAACTCGATTATATCAAGTTACGTGCTGCCACCCTTGATTTCTGACTTCATCCTTCCTCAGTTGAATGGCGTGAACGTGACAGAGCTTTGGTTTCAAAAAGATGGCGCAACATGCCACTCGGCGCGCGACTCCATCAATTTATTGCAGGAAACATTTGCTGTGCGAATAATTTCGTGTAATGGACCTGTGAAGTGGACTCACAATGGCGAACATTTGCATATAAAGCTATTCACTGTGACCTACAATATCTTTAAGATTAAAAATGATTATAATGTAAGGAAAGGACCACTGACTAGGTAACTAAAAATTTAGCGCGTAGATGACGCGTCGCGTCATGTCTGTTATATGAAAACCTACAAATGGCAGTCAAACCAGAATAACAGCCAAACAAAATCGGACTCACCACAACGCCATCTTTGAATAATGAGATGAAATGTAATTAACTCAAAATTACATTATCACTGACATGTACATAATATGTAATTATATTGTTTACCAATGGCCAACAAAAATGTTCTGTCGTATAATGGCCATACCCAACCTATGACTAGACTACCTAGTCTATAACAAAAGTCAGCATGGAGTAAAGCGTTCTGTCAATTGGTACCTTTCGGCTTCTGGCCTTTGTTTGCAGTTCTTGTCGGTTGTTTCGGTTTTCTAGCAGATGTTGGACGATTTCGTTGGCCAACTGGATTTTTGCGTTGCCTCGGTTTGTTGGTGGGTGTTGAACTCATTCGTTGGGCAACTGGATTTATGGCTTGTTTCGGCTTTTTTGTTGATGTTCGACGAGAATTGTTTCTAGTTTTCGGTTTGTTAGCGGGTGTTATATGAACTTGTTGTCCACTCATTGATAATTGAGTATTTTTGGGTTTGTTTGCAGATGCTTGACGAGTTTGGCGATAAATGGCATCCTCGGATGTGATTGCCGGGTCTGTCGGCAATATCGGATATTTTGTAAATTTATTTTATTATTTATTACTTTTTGAATAAGCCAAGTTTAGTGATGATATAATAAGCGTGTAAATTGAGTTTGAGCTATACTGATGGAATTAACAGTCCTCATGAATTAAAAAAAAACTTGTGCCTATTCTTCTGGTCTGTAGAATCTAGGTCAAAAGCCACAGATTTTTAATTTAAATTTCATGTTTTCGTAAAATAAGGCAAAACAATTAAAATAAGTTATCTCCACATAACTGACAGAAATGATTGCCTTATGAGCATTGAGCATACCTGCATACACCAACTCATCTATAATAGAACTCGGTCAGATGAAAGTACGCACCAAGAGTCTTAAGATTTATATGAACGAAGTGAATTGAGAAACGAATTCGACAGCTTTTCGACTAACTTGATTTTATAGAAAAAAAAAACTAAGAATAAAACTTGGAGAAGTCATACGACCGAATCCCTGGAGTGTATTACAGGAGTTACCTAAAATTGACGGTTCTTTATTGATAGCCATTCAATCTATTTACACAAACTACATACAAGCTATGTTCGGGCAAACGTCGTTAAATCAATACATTTCACCGTAGGCATTGGACTTGGACTTGGTCAGGGGTGCGTTTAGTCTCCTCTCCTTTTCATTATTTATATGGACCGGATGTTAAAGTGAAGGCTTGGCGAAGAACTTTTCGAATTGGGAGAATTAAAGGTAGGTCATTTGCTCTTCGCTGATGACTTAGTCATCCTTGGTCAGACTGATCTTCAACGCACACTCGATCAGTCATCAGAATGTCTGTTCAATGCACTCTGGGGTCCCATTGAAAAAGGTGGAGAAGTTTGAGTATCTAGAGGTTTTATTCGCAAGTGATGGAAGAAGCAATGTTGAGTTTTCCTATAGGATTGATCAGGCTGGGTTAATTTTGAGACAGCTCCCGCATGATTAGGAGGACTAAATTTGGTGTCAAAGCTGAGTATAGAGATTGAATATAAGAAACACCAAAATACGTGGTCAACTTAATGTCGAGCAGCTACTTCTTCGGATGGATGGGTTAATGCTTCGGTCATGCTTTGGCCATATTAAATGCATGTCCCCAACCCAGGATCCCAAGACGTGCTATTAAATCCGTACCATCAGGCAGGCGTTCAGGCGTCCTCCAGGTAGAGCTCGGGATGAGATGGTTAGATCAAATCTATATAATCCCTCCTCTACTCGTATGGGGTTTGTCTTCGCTTTTGCTGATTTCGACTAAAGTCGATGGCGGAGAATCGAGAGTTTTGAAGGGTTCACTTGAGAAACCTACACCTGAAACCCACTTTATGTATAAACTGAATGAATGAATGAAAAGACTTATGTGCTTCAATTTATGTATTCTTTAATAGAATTAAATAGTCTTAACTAATTAAATATCTACAAACTACCAAAACTAAGCGAGTAGTCCCAGCTTTGATCTGCAAATTACATTTTAAGGTTTTGTTACACTGCGCCATTTCTCGCGAACGTCTAAAAAACATCCGAGAGTATAACAGTTAAGAAAATGTGTCTCTATTTAGCTTTTGGAGCTAGGCATAAAATTGTAAGCCCCTACCATTCGTCCAAAAAAAAAATCACACAAACGAATGTTGTGAGAACCCCATACTTGTGCCACCTATTTTTAACAGGAAAAGGGGTTTAATATGGAAGCGAATTTGTAGTGCGCCGATAATCCTTGATAATTTCTCAAAGTATATTAAATAGAAACTTCATTTTGAACGCGAAAAACGCGTTACATGTGGTAGCATGACACATTAAAACATTAGCTTTCTTAGTATGGTGGACCAAAGCCAACAAATGAACGGCCACTTCAAAGGTACAACGTCTAGCAGGTCTGATTCTATTTGGAGCCATACGTACCTGTCCTACTGTAGCTGTAGAAGCCATAATAGGACTAACAAAACAACCCTCCATACACAATAGCCATAAGAGTCATAGCTCACCCATTATACTGACTGGAAATCATTACTGGGGCTCTACTCTGTATTTCGTTCCGAAAGTCAAATTTTCCGAAACCGAATATTTGGTACTCTCTATTTTGAAAGTGGAATGAAATCTCCAAATAATGTCAAAGGCATTGATGATTGGTACCTATATACATATACGGAAAATCGAAAGTATTACCGAGTACGAATTCAAAAGCGGAACGAAAAGCAATTTCGAATAGGACTGACTTTCGAAACGTAGTAAAGAGTCGGGCCCCTGCACTGCTTCAATACCCTCCAAACAACACTTAGGTACTTCTTCGACAATTTGGAGGGGGTTGGTCTCACTAAGAAAGTTTAAACAATCTTTAGGTTTTGTAGGGAAATGAATTGCTTGGGCGAATTGGTTTAGATTTTTGACCGTTAAGGCTCCCCCTGGGATGGCGATGGGCCCAATATGGTGCCTAGTCCACTGTGATTAACTCATACTCTATTCAACCTAACCTAACCTAACCTAACCTAGTATTAAAAACAAAACCAGATTATGGTGGGTTACCGCTCCCGGCCATGAGGGAATTGGAGGAGCTGATGATATAGCTAGAACTTTTTGTATCCTAAAATCAGCTATAAAATCACCTATGCTGTGAACACAACAAGTGTATCTCACATTGGGAGAACATCGCTCGTCTTAGACAGACCAAAAAAGCTATTCAACTTTTCAAAAATAATGCCAAAAAGATACTTAATCTACGCAAGCAAGATATCAAAAATTTAGTAGGCTACCTAACACATCACCACGGTTTACTGTATCACCTAAAGAAATTGTATTTAGTCGACTCGCCGGAGTGCCGACTATGTCCTGGAAAGGACAAAAACAGCTGAGCACATCAGAAGGAACTCTTTTTCTCAGGGAAGTAATAAGTACCGAAGAATTAAGAAAATCTTCTGCTGAACGCATCATCAGCTACATGAGGAATGAGAGATAGAGAGAGAGAGATAGAGACGCTAATAAATCGCTATAGCGTGTCAGAAGTTTAAAAAAAAAGGAAAAAAATAAAAATTGAAAGACACTTAATACACGTCAAAAATGTTGTTTATGTCTTTAAATTTGTTGACTAATTTTGCATAAACTCATTGCAACAAAAATAAATCACCTGCCGAATTTCAAACGTGGTCATACTACTCTAGGGAAATCCCAACGAAGCCCACCTCCCTCGGCTTGGATTAGAATTAGAGACTCTTCTCCTAAGCTCGAATTAAAATATTCATTACTATTAGCTGGCCAAATATTGGCTTAGCTAAAAGATAAAACGTCTTTACAAAAAATGATCAATTGAATTAAGTTGTTTACCTACTCAACTAGCAAAAAGATTCACAAAAGGGTTCAAGCACATACCCAGGTCTAACAAGATCACCTTGAAAGTTAGAAAAAAAAAAACAGCAAGCCGGTCGTTTAATCAAAATTCAAGCATTTAAATAATTATACACCACTAGCCAAAACACCACTAGCCAGACTAAGTCAAAGTCAGAAACATTGAATATCTAAACCAGTTTAACCATAACTCGTTAATATCTTTTTTTTTGCATATTACTGCGATACTGATTTATTTACATAGCTACATCTGTATTTAGATACGGAGACAAATTAACGCTTAAATATCTAATCAAAGATGGAAACAATTAGCACGCAGTGAGTGTGGCCTGTACATTACCGGGCCGCAATTAGCAGGAGTTGCTTCCACATTTTTATACAATCGGTTTGTGAGAAAATAACTAAAAATAAATTATAGATACACCCTTCACAGAGGCTAACTACAGAGAGTTAATGACAGTAATCAATCGCAGAAGACGACTCGAACTCGACTCGAAGATACATTTTATTGTCAAACTAGTTTTTACTTATTTGTTAGCCCAATTGATTGACAGGGTTCTCAAGCCTGAGTCTCACCTTGCCGAAAACGTTGTCGTTGCGATAATCCAGGTGCAACACACGCTAATCCAATTAAAACGATCAGTAGATTCATGCTGACCGACACTAGTTGCATTTTGATTTGTTTGATTAATTCACTTTTTTTTCAAAATCAATTTATGTATCTATCACACACTTGCTCCTTAGTTTTCACACTTCATATTATATTTTAGCACAATCACAAAAGTGGTAATGGTGATGGATACAAATTGGCACTATCCACTATTTCGGAGATGGAGATCAGCAGACTTTGAATGCGGACCGTTTTGATTTGGTAAACCGCTCAAGCAAACGTTTCTGTTGAGACTGTTTTAACAATTTTTGATTTGGTTTGATTATAGCTTCTCGATCTTTGAGTTTTTACACACAGTTCCTACATATGTGTCGCTTCGTGGTTGTGATGTTATTGTTGTCGTCATTTTATACACAACAATTAGGGGGACATAAATACACACTAGAAAGAAATGCTTGTATCTTACTACCAAGCGGTCAACTTTGGCAGGGCCGGTCGCCATTGGTGGGCGCGTACTGTATTTAGGCGGAACGGAAGCCCTTGCGGGGCGACAAAGTGATGCATAAAGTATGATTGCTAAAATTACATAAAAGTCAAAGGCTCACCGAGTGACGGAGGGTCTTGCATTGGAGTGACGCATTTTTTTCTGAAATCCACAAAATAGGTACCTATAATGCCACGGAAAAAGTTTGGTAACGCAACCTTGAAATTTCAAGAAAGTAGCTACTTGTAAATTAAGGAGACAGTTATGCAATGAGAAATATAGTCGAAGCAGCATTTTGCTTCGTTGAATTCGGGTTGGAAAATAAGCTCGATCAGCAGTCAGCAGATCTCAATTATGAAACTGAGTCTCTACACAGAGGATGGAGTGCATCTTGGAAATAATAAGGCGTGGGATTCACTTTAAAATGTTTAATTTCGTGTCAAAACATTAAACAATGTAAATTTATTTCGCCGCGGTATTCCAAGTGAATTTTAAATGTGATACCTTTAGGAGTTGTTGTTTGCCTCTCAGCCACTTCATCTTCAAACTAACCAGATCACTTGTTTGAACAATTTTAGTTAAGTGTATTCTACTCCAAAGTGTATTTCGAAATGTGGTCGATGGGACTGATCAATATAGATGACCAGCGCTATACTACCCTGCAATACTTATGATTTCTCTATTTACCAATACTTACGATTTTGCACTCCAAGACTTCCTGTGAATCAGAAAACTGAAAACATAATTATAAACTTGGACATTTCGGTACGTACCTAGTACATACCTACATGTTCCGAACAACGGCCGAATAGCAAAAGTCAGGATTTACAAACCTATAAAGTCTGTAGGTAGGTATACAATTCCGAGTAGATCATAACTGATGCAGAAAAGTGGCGGTACATTTTAAAGTTCGCCTTAAGGCGGTTAAATGTCCAGCGGCGGACCTGCAGTTAGAGAAACATAGAACACAGTGAGGCAGGTGAGAGTACAATATACTTAGTTGTGTTGCAAATTTGTTCCAAGGACATTTGTTTGAACGACATAAGAAAATGCTGAGCCTGAACATGCACATGCACATAGTCATTTTTCTTGGCGTTTTGTTATGTTTCTGTGAAAAGGATTTGTCATTACATGCTTTTTGTTAAGCAGTATCTTCAGGTATATTTTACTATGGAATATTTTGAACAATCACGCCATTAATTAACCGAAATAGGGTACGAGAGAAAGATATAGGGGTATCCACGCCTACTACAAGGTGGCGCAAACCTTTTCAGCCAATGTTCTTTATCTGTCATTTTTTTTACGAATGAAAAACGTTGGTGATGCTTTTGGATCATTTTTATTTGATGTCTTAATTTGTTTTTGTTTTTTTTTTTTTTTTTTTTTTTTCATTAAGTCGACAAAATGATATCAGCTAAGATTGTCGCCAGAATTGATGACCATTTCGGCCCAATTTTTGGCATTTTCCAGCACTCTTGCCAGAACTTCTAGCGATTGTCCTCACATTTTTGGGAGATATTTTCTTTGAAGGCTTCAAGAGTCTACGACTTCTTAACATAGACTCGTGACTTAAAAAAAACGTACAGAAAGAAAACTGTAACGGTTAATCTTGGCGCCCAGTGCAAATCGGCCAAACGAGAGATTATTAAGCTACCCGGAAATGCAGACCTCGCATTCTGATTGTGGCTCAACAGCTAACAGCTGATGCACTGTCTGCGCTTTGTAAGGGAACATATTTCACCAAAATTCTCGGTAAAGACTGCCGATTGATGACTAATTATGTGGCACTCCGTCTGGTTGATACTTTGGGGGATTCTGTGCGACATCTTCAGGCACAGCTGCGATATTCTCAGCAGAATGGCTACTTTGGGCCGGCTAGACCCATACTCTTCTAGGCGAGCGGCTAAACATCATAGTATTTACCAAGTTGGTATGGAACGACCAGGAAATTTACACCGAAATTAACACTGGACTGACATGACTTGATACAAAGTAGAATTAATATGTATTTACGCCATTTGCAAAAATTATAGCATCTTCCGATAAGGTGATGACCTTTTGTACTTGTACTTTCCAGATCTACATCTACAATAATTTTTTTTTGATCTAGATCTACACCAATTTTTGACAGTTCTGCTTTATGGCATTATTTATTTATTTATTTATTTTATAAATAAATATCAATATACAATTATAAATTGTTACTAATATGAATAAGAGCAATTAGCAGCAAAGGCTTTCGAGCTCTTGGATGATAATTATTAATTATATAAAAAAATTAGGAAGTTTTTTGAATATTTCGTTTACTTTTAAGATATTGGTTCTTTCAGGTTCTCTCAAGAGTTCGATGAGGTTAGGGTTGTGGATGATTTGGTGGTGGTGGCTCGATAAAAAACAGGAGGTTAGTATGTGCGTCATGGTTATGGAGTTGGAACAGTTGGGGCAGGTAGGTGGAGGTTCCCTTTTAAGTAGGTGTTGGTGGGTGTAGGCGGTATGACCAAGCCGTAGGCGGATGAATGTTTTTAGCTCGGATTTCGTTACATCTGTTGGGAATTTAGGCTGCGTTTTTGTCGGGTTAATTAAGCTGTAGTGGTGTTTGTAGTGTTCCCAGTCAATTGCATAGATAGGCAAGAAGGCTGATACTGGGCGCCATGAAAAGAAAAATTCTTCAACCGATTTTTGGTTCTGTGTGCGTGGAGAAAATACAGCCGTGAATTGTTTGAATTTTAGGTACAAAGATGTGAAAAAAGGTCTGAAACGACACGGAAGACCTGATGATTGAATGACCAAGACATCCCAGATGCCAACGAGCTTGGTCTTATTTACATTGAGGCTGAGGCCTAAAATTTAGAAATGTCACAGGCAGAAGCAATATATACTATAGGTAAGCATAGGTCGGGGGCTCTCACATTAAGCATCACCCAACTCAGAGCTATTAAAGATTGATATCTATCTATTCTTTATTTCCATTTTCTGTGAAGTTACCAAAAATCTATATAATATAAAAATGAGTTTTAAAATGTGTTCGGATACGTATAACTTGAAAACCACCGACTCTATTGCGCTCAAATTTACAGATAATCTTAGGTATTAGCCCAGGAGTGCACTGAAGGAGATTGGTCAAAATTGGACAAAGGGGAGTGGCACCTCCCATACAAAAAAAAAACTCAAAATCGTATATCTCGAAAACTGCCAAATCGACTAAGCTCAAACTTACAGATAATCTTAGTTATTGTCCCAGGAGTGCTGCTGTGAAGATTGGTCAAAATTGGACAAAGGGCGTGGCACCGCCCATACAAAAAAAAACATTCAAAATCTTATATCTCGAAAACCACCGAGATTTTTTTCCTTGATGCGCCCGGTGGAACTGGGAAAACGTTCCTGATATCATTGATATTAGCAGCAATACGTGCTCAAAGTGGAATTGCGTTAGCTGTCGCATCTACCGGAATAGCTGCAACACTGTTGGAAGGAGGAATAACGGCACATTCAGCATTAAAGCTTCCGTTAAACATGCAAATCAACGAAAATCCTGTTTGCAACATTTCAAAGCAATCAGCCATGGCAAAAGTGTTGAAAAATTGTAAATTGATCATATGGGATGAGTGCACGATGGCGCACAAACGATCATTAGAAGCACTTGATCGAACATTGAAAGATTTGCGCAACAATAATCGTCGCTTTGGTGGCGTGATGATACTATTGGCGGGCGACTTCCGACAAACACTTCCCGTGATTCCGAAATCAACAGCCGCGGATGAATTAAACGCATGTCTTAAGTCATCGTATTTGTGGCGATTCGTGAAAACCATACCATTGTCTATGAATATGCGAGTGTTCCTGCAACAGGATAGAACCGCAGAAGTTTTCTCAAAAGAACTGCTGAGAATCGGGAATGGACAAGTTCCGGTATATAATTCCAGTGGTTTAATATCAATTCCACCTGCCATTTGTAAATTCACTTCAACTAAAGATGAACTCATCAATAATGTTTATCCGAACATTGGTCAAAATTGTCGTAACTACGATTGGTTGAGCGCACGTGCAATTTTAGCAGCAAAAAATGTGGATGTCAATGACTTGAATTGGACGATTCAAAATCAAATTCAAGGAGAATTGCGTTCATACAAATCGATCGATCGCGTTGAAAACGAAGACGAAGTCGTCAACTATCCAGTTGAATTTCTTAACTCTTTGGATTTGCCTGGCATGCCGCCTCATCATTTGCGTCTTAAAGTTGGATCTGTCATCATGATGCTACGAAATCTTCATGCTCCGAAATTGTGTAATGGAACCCGACTGATTGTGACGAAGTTACTTAACAATGTGATAGTGGCAACAATTTTGAAAGTACAGTTCAAGGGAGAAGAATGCCTAATTCCGCGAATTCCATTGACTTCAACGGATTTGCCGTTCCAGTTCAAACGCATTCAGTTCCCAGTGAAACTTGCATTTGCGATGACCATAAATAAGTCACAAGGGCAGTCGCTGAAAGTGTGCGGCATAAATCTGGAAATGTCATGCTTTTCACATGGCCAGTTATATGTGGCGTGTTCCCGAGTTGGAAAACCATCCTCACTCTTCATTTATGCTCCGGAGCATAAAACAAAAAATGTTGTATATCATGCAGCATTAAATTAAATGGAATCATTGTTCTATTCTTTTCTTTTTCATTTCAAATAAACTAATAGAATTCCATTAAATTGATACTTGATTTTATTATATTTTCGCAAAATATTGCACGGGCAAAATTCAATAATTGAAAAAAAAAAAAAATCGAAATAAATCTTGAAATATTTAAAATAACTATTTTAGGCAGAACAACGTTTGCCGGGTGAGCTAGTATTATCTATATATATAAAAATGAATTGCTGTTCCTGTTCGTTAGTCTCGCTAAAACACGAGATCGCCTGGACCGATTTGGCTAATTTTAATCTTGAATTATTTGTGAAAGTCCAGAGAAGGTTTAAAAGGTGAATAAATATGAAAGTTGTTAAACAAAATCGTGTATCTCAAAAACTACCACATCGATTGAGCTCAAACCTAAAGACAATCTTAGTTATTGGCCCTGGATTTGTCCTGTGAAGCTTGGTCAAAATTGGACAAAGGGGCGTGGCACCGCCTATACAAAAAAAAAACATTCAAAATCGTATACATACCTGGTACCTCATATACAAAAAAAACATCTCCTATGGGGTGAAACTCGATGACGTTTTATCTCGATAACCGCTGGGCCGGTACTTGGGCCTATACCCTTTCAAGATCCAACTGACCCAGGAGCTCAAAGTTAATGATAATGTAATGACCATAGAAAAATCATCTTTAGCGACGGGCCGCATTTTTGGATGAATGGCCAAATTGCCATATATGGGATGACGCCAACCAACACGAAGTGGCAATGCATCCATAAAAAGCTGTTTGGTGCGAATTTGGACTGGTGGTGGCTCCGTACTTTTCCATGACGTTGGTAAGGCCAATACCATCAACGGCGAGTACTACAGAACGATGTTGAAAAAATGTAAAAAAAAAATGCAGAAGAGCAGTTTAAGACAGCAACTGAGCCACTGCGCCCACAAATTATCCATATAAAATTATCTCTTGTGACCTACAAACAATTTAAGGTGAAGATTACAAATTATTATAAGAGGGCTCAGGGATTTTAGGCCAAATTCTAGTCCATTTTTCACAAATATGACGGCATTTTTTAAATGACTGAGATTAAATTGTGATAAAGCTATCCAATTCCAATTTGTCGCCTTGTCAATGACGATTTAACCACTTTTCAGGTCTAGTTTAGAATTTTTTCGCATGCCCCAACACTTAACAGACCAACTGTCATTCATATATTCAATTCATATTATGAAAACATGGAAAAACGTTAACAGACATCCCCTTGGGCGTCAGCTAGACCGCACTGTCCAAATGTGTTTGGTAATGAAATATTAATCGTGAAGTACGAATGATAATAACCATACTTAATGAGCTTGTCGGTGTAGTGTAGTAGCGCTGTATCTGAAGGTTTATTGAATTTGGAAGATACCTGTTTTTTTTCTACACAAAAGCCACTTGATTTTCGCGTCATTCCTGCGTCGCGCCCCACGCTTCTTGACTGAAAATTTGTTCAACTAAACATGCGTTAGGCATTAATCACCTCCACTTACCACTTAGCATTGTTAACTTGTTCTATTCGCGTTCGAATTGCATTAATGGGACTCATTGTCTTCGCTGGAAATCATAGATTGACAAGATTCTCGAGTGATTTTTCAGATTCTTTGACACAAATCATACAAGTGTCATATTTAGTAAGTGACTAACGCGCATCTGGCGCTGCACTCGATTAAGTTGATCTGCCAGGGTTAAGAGGGCTGAATATGCACATGAAAGGCGGATTTTCAAAACGTTGCGGTCGCCTCGTCGCTTGTGGTGAGCAATTTATATTAATGACTCTATTTGTTGGTTATAGATGATTGATGGGTTGGCTATAAGTTTGTAAACAAATGGAAAACGTTGCGCAAGCAGACTTACACTCACTGATGTTGACTATCAGGGGGGAAAGGGTATGGAGCAGGTCTACCTTATTAAGATTCTCAAATGGTTTTGTGGCCAATGGGTTATGATTTCAAGTGCACGCACTTATTGAGTTATTTATTGCCAAGAAGCCCATCAGGTGCTGTGCTGCAGTGCTGAGGTTCTGAGACAGCAACAATAAGAAAAAGGAAAATCCCAAATTGCGTGCAGACTATGACGACTGTTAAAAATCTGTCACATCCGGATTCGATTATGTGATTTGATTTTGCAAACATGGGTTTTAGAATGACTCAGCAGTGTGTGTGTAGGTATATATGGCTGGCGTAGAGAGGAACAGCAAAAAGCTTGATTACAATAATTTCTGATTGTGATGCTGATATAGTTAGTTAGGCAATTTGCTTATCGCAGCGTTTGATAATGACACAAATGGAATGGGAAAACTTTCACTAGAATGTAACTCCCGCCCTGGGAAAAATTCAAAAAATCACTGCACATTGGTTTACTGACCGGAAAATTAATTCATTCTGTAGGTAATATTTTTTTTTTAATATTCCACAGGGTTTTGTTTTGACTGAGATTACGATGACATCATATTGCGATAGGCGCTTGACTTTCGTTAGACAGACATTGATAATGTAGCAGAAGGAAAGCCAGATGATTAAAATTTAATCTGATAATAAAAATACTGACTTTTTAATTTAAATTGTGACATAAGGCTGATTATTACCTTAGGGGTCCTTCATTCAATTTGCAATTTACATCACATTTTCAATGCTGTTCAAAATAATAAAAATTACCGACAAAACTGTAGACTTCCGCGTTCTGTCGATAATAAGAAAAATAAAAATAAATAGATGGCGCAACAGGTCCGTGTAAGCCTAAGCACCCTAGGCCTAGCTTCTTACAATCATTCGTTTGTGTGAGTCATCATTCTTAGGACTAATGGAAAAGACCTACAATTTTATTCCGAGTCCGAAAGCCTGAATTGAGAAACTTATCAGGACAGTTATACTCTCGAGTGTCAGTTGTTTGCAAGAGATGGCGCAGTGGAAAAAACCTTAAGATAAATATTATTTGTGTTTTTTCCGGGGATCGAACCTGAAATCCCTCGCACAGTAGTCCAGGTACTATAGGTACTAACCAAACCACTGAGCCATTGCGCTCATAATTTATCGACAATAGACCAAAAATACTGTTGAATTAAACCTCAAAGGTCGCTGGAATGGCCAGAATAGCTGATGATACATTCAGCAGAGGATTTTCTTAATTCTTCGGTATTTATCATTTCCCTGAAAAATTTTGATCTGTTAGGTAGCCTACTACATTTTTGATGTCGTTTCTGCTTAGATTTAGTATCTTTTTGGCATCGTTCTTGAAAGCTGAAAGGCTTTTTTGGCCTGTCTTAGACCTTGTTTTCCCAAAAAGATATAATTACTCTTGTTGCGTTCTCAACTGTTTAAAGCCGAATCTGTAGTTGATTTGTAACAGCAAGGTTCAGGTCATATGAAACTTCCAAGACTTCTCTGGCTAGTTCATCAGCTTTTTTCACTTCCTTCAATCCCCTTGTGGCCGGACACCTATCATAGGTTTTTTTCCTGGTACTAAGTGTTTGGAAGGAATTAAATCAGTGCAGTACTGATTTAGAGTCAATAGTGGGTGAGCTATGGGCTGTTATAGCTGATTGACTGGTCCGTGAATATATGGATATTAGGGCCTTTAATATCTGAGTTGTATATAAGGTTTGCGCATTCTTTGATGGCATGGAGCTCTGCATGAAATACACTGGGGCTTTTTCCCATAGGTCGATTCGGTCCATGAATACCAGCTCCCATCCCGAGTCCATTTTGGAACTATTCGTATACCACTTTGGGCCGTTTTGGCAGTTTGGTTGATTATTGCTGACCCATGCTCCCCTGTTTGTGATTTCTGTGGACAACTTTTTGTCTATAGGAATTATGTATTTGCTAAAACTAAAGATGTTCTCAAGAAGGTATACTAAACTAGATAAACTACTTGACGGTGGGTTCTACTTCGCTTCAAAAAGTAGGTACAGATACTGCTATGCGTTAGTATTGCAAGTACCTACCATACACACCTGGACAACTACTATGTACATAGTCTTAGAGAAACTCGCCAGCTTTCCTCCAGTACACCTACAGTCAGTACGAGTAAAAAACTTCACTTCGTTCAGCCATCAGATTAGCTTAAGTCACATAATGATCCTAAGATTAACAAATAAT
Organism: Cheilosia soror; assembly: GCA_949372485.1. NCBI lineage: Eukaryota > Metazoa > Arthropoda > Insecta > Diptera > Syrphidae > Cheilosia > Cheilosia soror. The sequence goes on along the minus strand of OX443561.1, from coordinate 33,567,910 downwards.
CTGTCAAAACAGTCGATTCACGTGACTGATGGCTTGCCCTCAAAAATTAACTTCCACCTAAAAGACAACTAAAAGACTAAACTAAAATGTAGTTTCGGTGGTTTAAAGTACAACTTCTAGTACAAATTGTTAACCATAATGTGGATTATTAACAAAATTCTAATACCGTCATTGATATGTACTCAATTAATTTTTAGGTATGTTCTTAATCCGATCATTATTTTGGACCATTGTGGTCATTCTATGGAACTCTCCATAGCTCCTGATCCTAATAAAGGGTTTTCCAATGAATGGTGTTATTGTGAATGGCCCGCTATTTCGGTAGCTGTCACTTTTGAAGCTTTTATTCTTTGACATTTGACAAGTAGAAACTACGCCATTACTAAAAATGGAACGATACACGCTTCAACAACGCATTGAAATTATTAAAATTCACTACAAAAATGGTAAAAATCTTGCATTCACAGTTCGCAAAACTAAAGCATTTTTTGGTCGTCGTGAAGCACCTTGTCGGACCGCAATACAGAAATTGGTGGAAAAATTCGAGCTGTTGGGACAAGTTAGTGATGTGAAGAATAAAACCCGTGCACGTCGCTCAAGAACAACTGAGAATATTGCTGCTGTCGTTCTTTGGAATTAGGCATTCCACAAACGTCATTAAACCGTATTTTGCATAAAGACTTGGGTCTTAAGGCTTATAAAGTTCAGTTAACACAATAACTCAAGCCGGCCGATCATCAACAACGTCGCCAACAGCCCAGCGTCGATTCAAGACCTCAAAGAAAAAATTCGTGAGGCTATCGAGGACATAGGGCAGCCACTTTGCCATTTGGTTATGGAAAATTTCATGAAAAGGATATGGTCCTGTAAGCGTGCTCGTGGTGGCCATTTGGCTTATGTTGTTTTTCATTATTAACGGCATACCTTCCTCTTTATTATGAAATAAACATCCGATGATTTATCTAAAAAAAAATTGCATTTTTCTTTGAATACCAAAATAACACCTCTTATTGGAAAACCCTTTACATCATACCATACATGATGCGTTACCGTGCGAAATCATCTTGTTAGTCATCTTTTCGTAGTACTTTTGTCTGAATCTCTTGAATCTGAATGCCACCATTTTGTCTAATAATAGCCTTGAGTCCGGACTAAACATTCACTGAATACATAAATCATACTGATCCATTTTAAGCTTCATTAGATTATAATTGAGAACTAAAATTGAAATTATGTTGATTGGGTGAAGTATGAATTGCCTTTTCATCATGCCTGCCCCTATCGGGTCGGAATCGGGACCAACTCAACATGCATTTAACATTATTCATCATTAGCACCAAAAATGTCGACCAATTTCGCTCGAATTCCATCTACGAAACTCATTGCCATTTCTTATTCATACGCGTAATAGGTTTTCAAATTATTTTACATTAGCGTTTAATAAGACTAAAGTTTAGTGACTAATGCAGTATTTGGCGTCATAAATCCGCCTTGGTTGATCTACATTAAAACTGAGTTGATACTAAAAATGCACCTAAGAGGCGGATCTTCAAGATGACGTGTTGGCGTTAGCGTTAGGTGAGTAATTTAAACTAATTGCTTAATATCATTCTTGCTTTGGGTACTTGATTGAGCTGTCTGCATTTGTTGCGCACATAGTTCTCTGAAGATTTCAAGTATGCATGCCGCCCTCATTAACATTTAGAAAAGGTATCGTGGTCAGTCGTTTAGTATCTCAAGTGAACGCATTTCTTGAGTTATTTATTGGGACTGAGAGGAAAGCCATGTGGTTTCTGGTATCTCGCAAATGACAAACTACGTGCAGACTGTAATGTGACGATTTTGTTGCATGATACAAATACTACAGATAGCGTGATGTTGTTCAGTTTCTTTCGTTCTGCGCACCTACGTCATTTGAGCGCAGAATGCATTTTGACAGGTCGAGATAATGGTGGGAGTATTAGAAAGTTAAATTTTGTTTTCATTTGTCTTGTGTTAATTATGAATGGATTTGCTGAAAATGCTTAATTTGTTTTATTCGTAATCATGCTACAAATAATTTGTTAAAGTTTTGTTATGATTCAAGAAGTGTATCAGCCTTATTATGGAAACGAAACAAGATGATATTTTTTTCACTTTGTATGCAAAATAGTTTTAAATCACGGTCATTGGCGGCATTTCCTCTTTTAGGAAATGCAGATTACAAACTCAAAACTCTTGCAGCCTTTGGGTTTAATGGGAGTTCGAGAATGAGTGCAGTTTTGGGTTTAGTACAGCACAGTTTTTTGCTTTGTGAACCTATGAAAGCTGGGGTGGGATTCTGTAAGATGAAAACGTTCAATCGTTTGCACGAACGGTTTGCTTCATGTAACTACAAAAACGAAAAGAATTTTCGTTTGCGCGAAAGCAAAAAAACGAAAGCCATTTCGTTTACGTTTTCGTTTATTTTGCTTCATGTAACTCTAAAAACGCATGCCATTTTCGTTCCGTGCGAAAGGAAATGAACGACAGCTTATTCATTGACGTTTTTCAATTTATTTGATTATTTGAACAATTTAAGCGCATTTGCAGCTATTTCTAACAATTAATGTGTCAAAAGAAATAAACATTTCTGGAGCAGTGATGGTTTGTACTCTATATAAATGATGTGTGTCTTCAATATGGCGATGCGGCTCATGACTACTTTGTGTGGAAAGTAGTAGTTGGCTCAATTAAGCCAAAACAATCCTAATTGTGAATTACTGTTGAGGCAACTGCAATAACTTTTGGTAGGAATGATAGCTATTTCAAACTATACCATTCATCATCAGACTCATATTTAGTAAGTTGAATAGTTTGAATTCTAACAGTCAACTCTCCGTACATAATCCACTTGGGGAGACATTTCTGCTTTCCCCAGTTAAAAAATGGACCCTTGCATTTGGATTTGTCGATTGACCATATAACTACTTCTTTCGGCAACTAAGCAATATGTCCGCCAACTGGTGATTAGAACAGAGGAGAAGACAAATCTCAGTGCTTTTGTTTATTGCCGTTCTCTCGCGTTTATTTGCCTTCCTTCTAATTGTAACCAAAAATGGAAGGAAATTATTTTAAAAAATAAATTATTATAATCATAATCAATATAAATTCAGAAAAGCAAAAGGCGCAAAAACATACATTTAGGTGCTGCTGTCAAAAATAAAAGTTTCTCAAACTGTAAAAATGACCCTAAATGTATGCAATTTTAACTACACTGCTTCTTAAACGCTTGCGAAGAGAAAGAAACAAACGAAAGGAGTTACATGAAGCAAACTTTCGCTTTCGCGTGATTTTTATCGTTTCTTGAAAAGCGAAAGCGTTTTTCGTTTCGTTTTTTACAGAATCCCACCCCAGAAATGTCTCCCCAAGTGGATTATGTACGGAGAGTTGACTGTTAGAATTCAAACTGAGTCTGATGATGAATAGTATAGTTTGAAATAGCTATCATTCCTACCAAAAGTTATTGCAGTTGCCTCAACAGTAATTCACAATTAGGATTGTTTTGGCTTAATTGAGCCAACTACTACTTTCCACACAAAGTAGTCATGAGCCGCATCGCCATATTGAAGACACACATCATTTATATAGAGTACAAACCATCACTGCTCCAGAAATGTTTATTTCTTTTGACACATTAATTGTTAGAAATAGCTGCAAATGCGCTTAAACTGTTAAAATAATCAAATAAATTGAAAAACGTCAATGAATAAGCTGTCGTTGATTTCCTTTCGCACGGAACGAAAATGGCATGCGTTTTTAGAGTTACATGAAGCAAAATAAACGAAAACGTAAACGAAATGGCTTTCGTTTTTTTGCTTTCGCGCAAACGAAAATTCTTTTCGTTTTTGTAGTTACATGAAGCAAACCGTTCGTGCAAACGAAAACGATTGAACGTTTTCATCTTACAGAATCCCACCCCTGCTTTCCCCAGTTAAAAAATGGACCCTTGCATTTGGATTTGTCGATTGACCATATAACTACTTCTTTCAGCAACTAAGCAATATGTCCGCCAACTGGTGATTAGAACAGAAGAGAAGACAAATCTCAGTGCTTTTGTTTATTGCCGTTCTCTCGCGTTTATTTGCCTTCCTTCTAATTGTAACCAAAAATGGAAGGAAACCATTTTAAAAAATAAATTATTATACCTAATCAATATAGATTCAGAAAAGCAAAAGGCGCAAAAACATACATTTAGGTGCTGCTGTCAAAAATGAAAGTTTCTCAAACTGTAAAAATGACCCTAAATGTATGCAATTTTAACTACACTGCTTCTTAAACGCTTGCGAAGAGAAAGAAACGAACGAAAGGAGTTACATGAAGCAAACTTTCGCTTTCGCGTGATTTTTATCGTTTCTTGAAAAGCGAAAGTGTTTTTCGTTTCGTTTTTTACAGAATCCCACCCCTGGTGTCCAATGTTTTTTTTTTCTGTATTGGTATCACACTCAAACACAGCACAAACACCCATTTCAATAAATGTTTATATTTAATTATTTTTTTAATATTATTTGGAGCAATTAAAGCAGTCGACTACTAACATCAACCCAAACCGAACGAGCTACACAAATTCTACGCCCAAATGACGTCACGTTCAAAATGGAGAACATGCGCAATGCGTAGGTAATCTATAGTAATTGAATCATGATTTTGTTGATCTGTCGCACGCAACCTTCTTCGACTTAGATTATGTAGATTTCATTGGCCTTATGAGTGACTCAGAGATGTTCCTGCGTTCTGGATGTGGTGTACCATCAAGCTGGTTGATTACAGTAGTTACCTTTTTATGATGTCGATAGTTTGGGTTTTTTTTAATCGCATGCTTTCAGATTAATTGTATTATAATTACTATTTAATTTATTTGGAAAATGTGAATATTTACGCGCGAATGTAGAAAGGGTGTATCCCCGCGAATGTAAAGCTGAAATGCCCATGTAATAGAATATTGCAATTAATTCGATTTGGTAATTTAGGTTGGGTGTTAATAGTTTATAGTCACCGAATTTTTGAGTCGAAAGTCGAATGCTCAGAGTTTGTAATATAAAAGTGCGCTCGTGAGATATTGCATTTCTGGTCAAAATTGACGATCGAATAATTGAATTTTCAGTTTACGATTTTAGGTCCAGACAGAGTCCTCATTTGTATAAAGTCCGTAGTACAAGGCATGTAGCAAGTCACATACGTATGTAGCTCTGACGTAATTTTTACGTAAGCGTATGTTCCCAATGGCTACATGCCGTGTACTAGTTCGCTTTGTGATTGCGACACTCGTGTACTAACTACCCTAGCACAAACGATTTGTGACAAGAATATTTTGGTATCGTCGCATCCGCAAAGTGAACAGTTCCCCGAGTGGGTACCTACTGTGAATAAGATGCACTGTATCGTTAAAATCGAATTTTTCCCCAACGGGAAACTGTTCACTTTGCGGATTCGACGATACCAAAATATTCTTTTCCGTGAATAATTCCCCCCGGCGGATTCCACGTTAGGGGTGTACATTAGTGCAAACGTGTATGTGGACTTTAGGTGGGGACTCTCTCCTAGGTCAGCATACTGGATGTATACCATGATTACTAGACCCATTATCAACTACGCTTCGGTTGTATGGTGGGCGAAAGCCTCGCAAAAGACTGCTAAGAAGCAGCTGGATAGGGTCCAGCGCTTAGCATGTATAGGAACTACAAGTGCAATACGCACAACACCTACATGCGCATTGGAAGTAATCTTAGGGATCTTACCGGTAGACTTATTTATTAAGAAAACAGCGGCACTAACGGCACTATACGTCTGCATCGAGATGCGAAATGGCTGAATAGGGGTACCAAAAACGAGATTAGGGAGCTGAACATGCCTATGGATGGTATGAGAAAGTTGCGTGTTATGAAAAGGAATCACAAAACTCGTATTGAGAATGGATTACTTCCAGAAAAGAGGAATAGTGAAATCGTGATATTCACAGATGGATCCATGATGGATGGCGGAGCGGGGGCCGGTATCTTCTCAGAAAATCTAGAACTAGCCCGTCAAATTAGCCTCGGGAAACACACGCTACAGTATACCAGGCTCAGATGATTGCTTTGTTGCATGCGTTGGACTACTTGCTTGAGAGTCAGGTGCGGAAGGAAGAAATATCCTTATAGCACTGGCACTGGGCAGGGCAATCAGACGCGATTAGATGCATGGAGCAGTCAACCATCACAACATCATTGACATTAGAATGTGTATTCAAGCTCAATAAGTGTTCATCTAAAAATCAGGTAACACTGACTTGAGTACGAGGACACATAAGGATCGACGGAAAGAAAAGGCGAATTCCCTTGCAAAACAGGGAACAACTGAAAAATTGCTGGGATCAGAACCATTCTCTTCAATTGATAAAGGAATGGTAGAACAGCTGCTTCACAAATGCCAGAACACCTGAGAAGATGGTCAACCTTGGAACAATGTAGACAAGCTAAAATGGCAATACAATGGCCGACCTGATCCACTCAGAGAAAGGTTCTAAGCATGAGTCGAGGAACATTGAAATGGGTGGTGGCGTTAAATAAGATCGGCCTTAGAGAGAATGATACTTGTAAGCTATGCCTGGAGGAATCTGAGACAGCGGCACATATACTGCGTCAATGTCTAGCTTTGGCTGGCAGAAGAATGACGATCTTGGGAAAACATTGGATCGAGACCCAATGCTAGCGTTAACACTCGGAATCGAACTCAGGAAAGAACTCTGGAGAAGTCCAGAGAGTCTGTCTGGTTTTATAGTGGTATAGGGAGACGAAAAGAGACTCAACAATGGTGGTCTGATTCGAATATCTCTCGAAAGTCATATATACATATATATTTTTCAGACGATTACTATTTGTTTTCAGACGTTTCCAATATCTGATTTTCTGATGATTTCTATTAAATATCAGACGTTTTTTTCGATTTTTGCCGACGACACGTTTTCAATTTTTTTTTCTTCTGAAAAATACTATTTATTTGTACACGAAAAAATTGTAGCCAATCACAATATAGAGGTGGGCCATCCGGTGGTTTCTTTTTAAATCATAGGTTATTTTGACACTGACACCAGTTTTCCGCTCGAAATCTTGACAGAAAGACATTATAATACCTCCGCGGAATGAAATGAGTCACTTTTCGCTTAAACAACGTTGGGAAATATTGAAAAATTATTTCCAACGCGAGTGCTGTGTAGCCCAAACCGTGCGTTTTTTTAAAAGAAGTTTTGGCCGAAATGAAGCACCAACCGGGCCCGCAAGTTTGTGCAAAAAGTTCGTGAGACTGGTATGCTAGCGTACAACACTCATGGTTACCGTCGTCGTACGGTGCGGGAGTGACAGTTTGGTGCGGATTGTGGAGTATATGGTGGCATCATTGGACCATTTTCCTTCGAAAATGAGGCTAGGAACAATGTTTCGGTCAACGGTGGGCCTTACAGAGCCATGTTGACCGACATTTTTGGACGGCCTTTGATTTATGCCTTGCCACACAGCCCATGCCACAATCGATCTTTTGCGCACCAAATTCCCAAATCGTGTTATCAGCCGTTTTGGCGACGTCAATTGGCCGCCTCGGAGCTGCGATATGATCCCTATGAACTTTTTTTTGTGGACGGATATTATGACAACAATCGGGAAATAATGCAAGCACTTAGGGCCAATATCATTCAAGCAATCCGTCAGCTACAGCCCGAAACCATCAACAAGATCTTGAAAGATTGGAGTGACAGAATGCGCTACTGCAAAGCTAGCCGAGGCAGCCACATGAACGACGTTGTATTCCATAATTAATGGGAAAGTTTGCTCTTACTAATAAAGCCATAATACATGGAAAAAAAATTATTTTGTTCATTTTATTGCATTTTTAAAAAGAAACTTGTATTTGGCCCACCCGTTTGTGCCTGCACGAATTCTTGACGCGACATGGTATATAGCCATAATTTTCCAATTTAATTTCACCATTTCAGTTTGTGTTTTATACAAGAAGCATGGTAGTTATTGTGTTGTAGGTACATTATATTGCATAGGTCCGAGTTTCCCCAAGTGTACTCCATAAAAATGCAAGTGATCCGCGGAAAGATGGGAGTAAAATATGAAAATTCCATCAAACTAGCTAGTTTTGTGCTTCTGGAACTTTATCATTTTGTTCGCAACAATGTAATTTGTGTATTGATTACACAGTACAAAAATGGGTAAAAATAAACCGTGTACTCCAGAACTTTCTAGCTATCAAAATGGAAACGAATCAATGGCGTTGATAGCGAAAAAATATAGACGATTGTCTTGCTGGGGCTAAGAGGGCTTATGCTCTGACAAGGAGACTGTTTCGCAGCAGTCAACTTGATTCCAGAGTAAAGGTCATATGCTACGTGGCTCTTCTAAGGCCGATCATTGCTTATGGCTGTCCCATTGGGTTCAATATAGCGCCTTCCTATATGGAAAAGATTCGGGTGTTTGAGAGACAGTGTCGCAGGCCCTGTTAAGGGTTATTTAGAACTCAGGAATCTGAGTATATAAAATATTATCCCAACAATACCCAATACGAAGGGGCTCGACTGAATAGGATTGACAATTTCCTAATTAAGGTGATTCGAAGGCACGTTGCAAGGGCGATGGCCAACGCTAATAATCTGATCTCGGGTGATTATTATAACCCGATTTTAATATACCACGAGAGTACGCTCCGGTCTGGCTTTGTCCCGCCTGAGGCATTTCTTCATGCAGACATGAAAGGGCTAATGGCCTCGCTCGAGTCCCGGCGGCGCGTGTGCACTGTGTTGGCGACTGCCAGGCGCCCATCGAGAACTTTCAAACCCCTCTAATCTTTCATCTCTATCACCGCTTTATACGGTCCCCGTTCCTGGTTAACCAGATTATAATCCAGCTTAGGTATATCAAGAGGTTGTACTTACTTTTATATGACTTTCGGGGGAGAATCTCGTTCTCATAGACTTATGAAGTACCTCTCTTCAGCAAAAGGAGGAAGGAAAAGTTTTCAATCTAAAAAAAACATATTACCTATTCAACTTTAATTTTTAACTTAGTAGTAGGCAACACCTATGACTCTTAATATCTACGTATCGGCGACAGAATTTTGGATCCACTCCATGAAATTAGCAACTCGGGTGTACACTCCGGGAGTGTCTCGTCTTGCACAACCAATGCCATACGATACAACACCAATCAAATGGAAACGCAAGTTATCCTCATAAGGCTGGCGAAAAAGAAAATCAAAAGTCTCCATAAAATCCAATGATCAAACAAAATCTAGTACTCACCTCAGTTATCATGAGCGGACCTCCAGAATCTCCTTGACAGGTGTCTTTGCCGCCCTTTAACTCACCAGCACATATGACGGCATTATCGAATTGCTGCTGTGAAATGAGTTTCGCTTGCTTCTTGTACGACTCCTTACAAACGGAATTATTAAAGACGGGAATTTGCAACTCTTGCAGGACATCAGCGCGTTTTCCACCTTCGAGCGTTCTTCCCCAACCAGCAACAAAGGGGTGACTATCCACAAAGGACTTCTGTTGAAGTTGCTTTGCAAGTGGCAGGCAAATTGGCGTAATTTTTGCTAAAAAAAAAAAATTGTTTCTATAACTTGAAAGGATTTTCAGGGATTCCGATGAACTCACGCGAAAATTGAACATTCTCATTCAGATACAACATCGCTATATCACTGTGACCATCAAACTGATTGTATTTTGGATGCTTTAGGGTCTGAAATGAAAGAAAATGCTACACAGTCCCACACCGATTAAATGGCGAAACTTACCCTTGCAACCCGCACATCGACGTGATGAGTTTCAGTGTCTGTAGTTAAGTCGTGCTCTCCCAGGCGTACGAAGGTCCTGAGAAAGGTGTCATTATTCATAGGTCTGCTTTTCATAGTTCTATTCTACTCACAGATCCCTTCGAATGCAGTGCGCCGCAGTCAGGACATGCCGACTTGTGATCAACGTGCCACCACACTTAAAAGCTGACTGAGATAATGCGTCCTCATATCCTATGAGCGCAATCCAGGGCCAAGCACCGATCACACTCGTCGTGCCGCCAACGATTTTTCTAAACTCTCTCTTTACGTAACCACAGCCATCTTGCATGGTAGGTAGGTTTCTGGGAATATCGTTGCGGTTCTCAGGGAAGATTGGGTTCGTTATAAACTGTTCTTGGTTTTCGAATGGACAGCACACCCTGGTGTCAATTTTTTTGCAGATCTCATTCGATATCATCAGCTTTCTGCGGAAAACGTCATCTGATGGATTTTCCAGCAATTTGGCTTTCAATGGTTCACAGTTTTGTAGAGCTATTTGAAGACATCGGTATTTGGTTAACCTGAAAGGCTTTGAAAGCTTAAAACTTACGTATACAGACTCCGATGAGCAGATCAGGACTTTTACACGATTCAGAGCCTTCGAAAGTGCTCGGTGAAGAAGTTAGTGGTGGGGAAGAAGTTGTGGTTGTAGTTGCGGTTGGCGCGGTTGTTGGCACCGATGGGGCTTCGGTTGTCGGTTTTACAATGATTGAAGGATTTGTAGGGAAAATGAAGTCTATAATACTTGGTCGGGTAGTGGTTTGGTCTTTATTTTTAGTGGCTGTCGTGGTATCTAGAACGAATGGAGTGGCAGTAGTTGGATTGATTGGCAGGAATGGATTCGAAGTTCTAGTGGTTTCATCCACAACGACAGGAGGCGGGATAGATGGATCTGATGGTATAAACAGGTTTGTAGCTGTTGAGGTTACGATCTCCCTATTGTATCCATATCCACAACAGACCTATAGATATACAAATGAGAGAAAGAAATACAAATCTTAGACATTTAGGCCTTAAATTTGATCATTACCACAGGATCTCGACCGATGGGAAAACTTCTACAGCTTCTTTGCGCAGACCGTAAATATTGACGGGCGATATTTCGTCGTGACGTCCTGAAAATATTCGCAATATGGGGACAACTGCTGGAAGCCATACACTCACCGGCTTCATTTTCTGGGGTATAACAAGCCTGACCTGGAAATGAAAAGAAGACAAACAGTTTTACGTTATCTTTTGTAGATTTTCAAATGAGTAGCGAAGTGGAGTTTGAGTTTCGGAAGTCCTCTTTTCAAGACTTAACCATATTATTGGCACTTTCCAGCTCAAAGAGATCGATGCTAAATATCCACTCCCAAAGACTGAAAAGTACATTTTAAAAAATTCTTACTAACATAAGAAATCCCATTTAGAAATAAAACCTTTTGGATTGTCTAAGCCCCCACAGCATGTAGCGCTAGACCAAGTTCACGGCCACATTCTCTTTCCGTATCGGTCCATAGTTAATACGGTCAAATGTTTCTATATGAAGATGTTTAAAAAACACTTCTGCAGAAAATTAAACAGCGAAGATGTCTACCTAAACTCAATTCTAACAAAGTTCCTGGACAAAACGGCGTTGACGGGCTTTGTAAATAGAAGGAGATTCAACGGCAAACTATACGAGTAAAAGCTGTGCAGTGAAATTGATCAAGTCATAAAATTGCTCATCACCGGTGTAAGATGACTAGGAACGTTTTCGAACGGTCTTCGACTCCAGCCTAGAGGGACGGGGACAATACTGTGAGGCACAAAAAGGGAAGAGGGGACCTCAAGCAACTTGAAGTGCGTAACTGAAGGTAGTTAACTAAAAACTGATCCAACTTAAAAATTAATATTGGTTGAGGGCACATGTCTAGTGTCTACTCCGGACCGAAGCGCCATTTAAATAAGTAAGCAACTAGTGTCCGGGATAGTAGGTAGGTACCTATAAATCAGTTTTCTTCATATTAAAATTGAGTCAGGTATTTTAAGGTGTTCCACAAAGTCAGCTGGTTTCAACTCAATTCTCTGTAACTTCCGGGATTTGGTTGCCGTCGTCTACTCAAGAAATTACGGTCACCAGACGATGACTGCGTAAACGTGATTTAAAGTCTAACTATCTAGTGACTTACTGCTTCAGTCACCCTCTGTCTGTTTTCTGAAGACTAATCGCCAATTGACTGACGTGGTCAGCCCTTCCTTTCACCTTTGCACGTAGAACTTTCAGACTCCGTCAGAGGGGATAGGCGAGGGGTTATACTGTTTCGGTCACCTTCGTCGCTCTCTCCTTTCTGATCTAATCTGTACCAGCCACTCTTCTTACTAACGGACTGTCAGAGGTTACCAGCGGGGGGGTTAGACTGCTTCGGTCACCCCTTTGCCCTCCCCGAAGACCAACTGCAAACTGGAGGAGCTGACTACAATTCGAGGACCCGGTCAGGGATAACGGACGGGGGTTTCGGTTTAGACTGTTTTGGTCATCTCTCGCGTTTTCTTCACCGAATACAAATCGCGACCTCTTTTTTTTCGATACCAAGCAGTAGGTCGGAGTGCTTCAATCAAGCTTTTCTGCTCAGCACCAGTTTCTGTCATGTAGACTGGTCTGGTCGTCAAAAGGAAAAGGGAGGTAAACTGCTACGGTTACCTCCCAGCCTTTTCCAATAGACAATCCATTCACGGACTTTTGACTGGTTCAATCACCCACTTCTGCCACGTACCAGGCTCCCTCCTTTAGTGATGGCCGTGTCAGAGGCAATAGGCAGGAGGTAGGCTGTTACGGTCGCCCTAACCTAACCTAACCTACGACTTCAAGTTCTGCTGATTAGCCTATACTGCGTAATGATTATGCTCTCGTAGCACTCTCCGTCGCGACCTTGACATGTTAGTCCCATTTTTTAAGGCGGTAATAATTTCAAGGTAAACCAGTCTTCTACTCGTTAAACCCAGTAAAATGGTGTTGATAGGGAGCCCTTCATTGCTGAACCACTTAAAAACTTTTTGTAAAATTATAGGTACTTCATGTTGCTATCGATAGTCGTGCGTTATGCTTAAATTAAGTTAGGTTTAAAAGGGCTACAAGGGAGAGACACTAGACACCATTAGGGCCTATCGCGATCCCTATAGAGACCCATTAATTGTAGTAGACAACAAGGGTAAAAACCTAAACACTTGCCCCCTGAAAAATGTTCAATTTCCCTGCAGGAACCAAGTAGACTTTTGTACTTATAGACACCTGCTGGTATCCAAGTCTGCCATTCTGGGCCTCTTGGCATGCTTTTTATGAAAACTAAAGTCCTGACGCAGACAATATTCCTGTGTTCTGATTGGTTCTCTACTTGGTTTGAGAGTTTTTTGTGATCTTTTACGATAATCCTGAAACTTTCCGGCATTTGTCTCTATTTACCCTGTAAAGGAGGTATAGCTTAATTAAAAACCAGAAATCACCTCCTTCTAAAAGGTATGATAGTACATACTAGTATAGGTCTGCACAATGCAGCTTGTCAAGTGATATCTAAGGAAAATTTCTTGAACCGTATTAGTGTTTTTTATATATTTGTCATGAAATAGCTTGCACCCTTGAGTGCAGTCGACCTTTTACTCGTTATATTGCGAGGCTTAGAAATTAATATCACATTCACCGCGCAACGAACTATGTCCCACATGGAACCACGCCTGGCAAAGGACTTAGGCTAATTGACTTTGCTATGGGGCGAAATATAGTTATAGCAACCGCCAGGTTTCGATATATCTCAATATCCATAAGGGGACATGGCTGTCTCCGGATCACCAAACTGTCAGTCAAATCTATCACATTGAGATTGACGCAATGCATGCCTCCAGTATTCTGGATGTTCGAACCTTCCTAGGGGCCAATATTGACCCCGATCTTGTTGCAGTCAACGTAAGAATGCGGATATCCAAAACCCCCAACAAAGAAATACTGTGAGAAAGTATGACGTCGAAAAACTGCAATCGCAAGAGACGGCCAGAATCTTCGCTGATCACATATCCCGAATCCCGATACCTCTCTATCAGTCCTACCACCAGTAACTGCTTCTGCAGAAGACCAGTGGCAATACTACCAGAAAACTATCATCAATGCCGCGACTGATGTACTGAGTTTCGCCCGACCAATACCAAAAGACGGGAGGAATCCTCAGGATCACTGTCGGTGCTGAGAATGTTGAAAAATTACTTCTGCAGACTCTGTAATGGCGACGAAACCCAGAACCATTTTTTCATCTATTTCAAAGATACGGATAGAGACGAGCTATGCAGAGCCATGTCTAGGTTTAGCATCCGTACAAAACTTAGGGTCGATAGCGACCTTACCGAAACCATTGATGTCAAAAGAGGATTTATAGACAAGGTGACGGACTATTGTGCAACTTCTTCAACATCATTTTTGAATGAATTGTCCGAAACTCTAAGGCCAACAAACAAGGCACGATCTTTCAAAAGTCCGTCTAATTACTTGCATATGATATTGACATAATTGATAGAACACAGCGAGCTGTCACTTCAGTATAGAAACGGAAGCGGCTAAAATAGGTCTAGTGGTCAACAAGGGCAAACCAAAGTATATAGAAAGGACACCCAACATCGTTAAATCGGACAAAACGTCGCTATAATTTCTGCTATAAATTCTGACAATGACATTTCAGAAGAAATCAAACGAAGAATAACGGTGCCATGGAATAAAGTCTTATGCAAAAACGTAATTTTGAACTTTATTGCGCTTTTAAAGTTGCAATAAAATCCAAAACTAGTTTTGAACTTTATTTCATTTTAGAAAGTGCAAAAATCGTTTTGGCAATAAAGTCCAAAAAGTAGAAAAATTACGTTTTAGACCTTTTTGCATAAGACTTTATTTCATAGCACCAAGAATAACTCTTACCAACCGCTTTTTCTTTGGGCTAAGAAGGTCATTAAGTAGTAAAGCCCTATCCCGAACAACAAGGAGAGGCTGTATGAGACCGTGATCATTCCAATCCCGCTTTATATCCCTGAAGCCTGGGCGCTATCTAAAACAGATGAAGATACCCTCGGTCGCTTCGAGAGAAAGATCCTTCGTAAAATGTTCGGTCCCGTTTGCGTTGACGGGCTTAGGAGAAGGAGATTCAACGACGAACTATACAAGCTGTACCAGCGACATTGACCTGGTCAAAAAATTGCGAGTCAGTGTATCCCGGAGGAACAACAAGTATAGAAGGCGATATCAACCAACGAGGATTGCGCAACTGGAGACTGATAGGTAAGGACCGAGACAAATGGAGAGGCTTGTTAGTTAAGGTCTTGATTCACCACGATCCGTAGAGCCATCTAAGTATGTAAGGAACTAACTCCCAATAGCCAAAACGAACTAAGTCCCACAGAATAACCAGTGGGATTTAGTTCATAAGTTTGGGAGATAGTTCGGTTGGGACGTGGATGGATTACAAGAAACGTTCATTCTCATTTTCGGACTTACTTACTTTATTATAGAGTGCCTGAAGATTTTAAAAGTTAGTTTTTTTTTTTTTTTTAAATACTTCTCCCGGGAAAGGCAAACCTATAACGCTTCATCAGCGCCCCGAGATGCTTGCAGATGTATGTTAGTTCTGCACTTAAATTGCTGCAAATTGTAATCTTCTGGAAATATATCCCCAAGAAGCGAGTTCCAAAGTTTGCTTGTCCTGTAACAGAAGGAGTTTTGGAAAGATGATGTCCTCGCGGTTGTCAAGTGTACTGTATGGTCATGAGCATTAGCAGCCTGTCTTGTGGGGCGCCCAAAAGTTGCATTTCGAGGGATAATGTCCTTGAGTTCCTCGGAACATCTACCATGGAAGTACCTATAGAACAAGCATAGGTCAGCGACTTGTCTTCTGTGCACCAACGGTTGCAGATTCGATGTGAGTGTAGGGTCTCCAATAAGTCGAACTGCTCGTCTCTGTATGCTGTCAAGTAGGTTAAGTGAATGTTTTGGGGCCGAGCTCCATATATGGGAGCAATATTTCAGGCCTGGTCTAACCTGTGCTTTGTAGAGAAGGAGAAGTTGCTTGGGGCTAAAGTACCTCTTTGCTCTAAATAGGTAGCTCAACTTAGCGGACGACGATCTTGCGATATAGGATATGTGGTCCTGCCGCATGTGATTCCTGAATTAACTGTGACTCCTAGAAGGTGCATTGAGTCCTTGGGATGGATTGGATGGTCATCCATTTGGATCTGAGGAACTGTTGATGCATTTTTCCTGGAAAATGTTGTGAGCTGTGTCTTGTTTGCATTAAATACAACCAAGTTGTCCTTTCCCCACTTCAAGATTTTGTCCAGATCACCATTTAGAGAACTAATTTGTTCACATCTCTGACTGTGTGATGTAGCCGCATTCACAGGCCCACTGTTCGAGATAGAGGATATAAGAGTGCTGTCATCAGTTCATTCATATGAAACTAAATTCCAGTTTTTCGGGAGTTAGTACTTGCGATTTAGTTCCATGTGGAGCTTAGTTCGTAGTTCGCACATTCACCAGTATTCAGATCACTGAAGTGCTTATACATGGCTCTTAATAAAGCCGTGACTTACGATAAGAACTGGAATTAAACCGTATCCAATGGGGGCTTTAAATCATGTTTTAAAAGAGCCCACTGTCCATATAGCCTTATCTGGACTGGCAATGTTGCCCAATAAGTTTCTCCCTTTCCTACCAACACAGATCGGTTGGTCAGGTCAGCCATGTGGGGACTACAAAGCTGTAATATGAAGCCGAAGTAAGGTTCTAAGCTTATCGGTTCAGACTTTCTCCATATACCTACCTATACCTATACACAAATCTTTACATATAGTGCTTTGTAAATAAATGCCGTTATACACTGACATACAGTAAGCCGAATTGTTTCGATTGTTTGAACGCGTATCAATGCGAATTCTTACAATGTTGTCATTCTTCTAAAACAAAATCACAAAAACGCCAAAAATCTCAGTACCTATAAGTCAACAAAAATATCGTTTCCGTTCCATCCAACTAACGAATACCCAAATCATTACAAGCTAAGTATACAAACATAAAGCCGTTAGACTTAGATCTATCTTTGTCTACAAACAATGTGTGCAATGGAGATGAGCCATCAATCTCATTGGCAATGCATAACTACATGTACTCGAAGAAAAGTTAAACAAATAAAAAAGCAAAATCTCAACAACTTCAAAGTTCATTAGTAGGTATAGGTACACCATTTTTGACCAGGTTTTTCTTAAGTACCTGTCTATAACGTATCTAGAATTTACTCAAGAGACACCAACAAAGATAGAATGAATCGCAACATCCCCGTCTAAATTATATATCAATTAGCAATTAACACGGTTTAACTATGCATTTACATCAAATAGATTCCAACTGCTACTGGTTTTAGTTTAAAAAAAATAATAATAATGATGAATTCATAAGTTATACGGAAAAATGACTGCAGATACGTAACGCATTCTCACCGCAAAAAAAATGTAGATAGGTAGGTACCTTTCGTATCTTTTGAGTGTCGTAATCGTAATCGTAACCAAGTGTGTACTGTACATACATCTGAATGAACATAGTAATCAATTAAAGCAATTAAAAGAGGAGGACTCTTCTAATGAATACAAGCTTAACACGATAATAATTGTTGCTTTCTCGGCTTGGAGCGGAGGTACCTATGCCAAATGGCATCACCACCTCCAATGTATAACTGAACTTAATGAACTTTGGCAAATGTCGGTGAATTTCTATGAGTCACCATTTAGAGTTAGGTGAAAAAGCTGGGTAACTATGAGATTGATGATATTCCGGACATTCAATAGGTACCATTTCCACCGAAGGTCGAGGGCGTTCCAAATCCATATAACCAAGACCAAGACCATATAACCCGTCTACTCGTATCTCATCCCAATTTGGTTTTAAAGTGATTTCCAACTGACAATTTGTACAAGGAATGGGCAAAGTTTATTTTACATCAACAGATTGTAACAAAACTAATTTTATGCTAAAAACAGAATGCACTCCCACTTTCGTCAGCTAATCACAGAAAAATGCTTCTAAAGGCAACTCGAGCAGTTAAAAGCCAAACCTATTAGGCTTTTTCTTAAATAACTTTTTATACACTGTTCATTTCTGTTTTTGAAAATCATACGTGAAAAATTATGTGAAACTCGCAAGCCAACACCAGGGGCACAATTTTCTAAAAAATCTGTTCAAATACTTGCATACGCTGACGACATTGACATCATTGGC
Organism: Cheilosia soror; assembly: GCA_949372485.1. Classification (NCBI taxonomy): domain Eukaryota; kingdom Metazoa; phylum Arthropoda; class Insecta; order Diptera; family Syrphidae; genus Cheilosia; species Cheilosia soror. The sequence continues at coordinate 33,549,816 of OX443561.1, read as the reverse complement.
AGAACGCAGTGAGGTGTCACTGGTGTGTTCGCAAGTATTAGCATAGAAGCAGCAAAAATGGGTTTAATGTCCTGTCAACAAGACGGGACACACAACATCGACGAATCGGACAGAATGTCGAGATAGACAGCTACAACTTTGAGGTGATTAGGGACTTTGTCCACCTCGACTCCGCTATAAACTCTCACAATGACACCACAGAAAAAATCAAACGAAGAGTTACACTTGCCAATCGCTATTTCTTTGGCCTAGTAAGGCAACTGACTAGTAAGGCCTTGTCAAGAAACACTATATAAGTGGGCCTGTGAATGCGGCTACATCACACAGTCAGAGATATGAACAAATTAGTTCTCTAAATGATGATCTGGACAAAATCTTGAAGTGAGGAAAAGACAACTTGGTTGTATTTAATGCAAACAAGACACAGCTGACAACATCAACAGTTTCTCAGATCCAAATGGATGACCATCCCAAGTCGACTCCCTCTAGGAATCACAGTCAATTCATTAATCACATTGCAGGACCACATATCCTATATCGCAAGATAGGTGTCCGATAAGTTGAGCTACCTATTTAGAGCAAAGAGGTACTTTAGACCCAAGCAACTTCTCCTTCTATACAAAGCACAGGTTAGACCAGGCTTGGAATATTGTTCCCATATATGGAGCTCGGCCCCAAAACATTCACCTATTTGACAGCATACAGAGACGAGCAGTTGGACTTATTGGACACCCTACACTTACATCGAATCTACAACCGTGCGTTGGTGCACACAAGACAAGTCGTTGACCTATGCTTGTTCTATAGGTACTTCCATAGTAGTTGTTCCGAGGAACTCAAAGACATTATCACTCGAAATGCATATTTTGGGCGCCCCACAAGACAGGTTGCTAATGCTCTTGACGGTACAGTAGGTACACTTGACAACTGTGAGGATATCAACTTTCCAAAACTCCTTCTGTTATAGGACAAGCAAACTCTGAAACTAGCTTCCTGGGGATTATTTCCAAAAGACTACAATTTGCAGAAATTTAAGTGCAGAACTAACACATCTGCAAGCATCTCGTGGCGCTGTTGAAGCGTTATAGGTTCGCCTTTTCCGGGAGAACTATAGAGCAATGGCGCAAAAGCATGGACGTTAACAAAAGCAAAGGCAAAATAAACATCCATTTGTAGCAAGGTATATGTGTATGTATATATTTTCACCTCAAAAATTACATCGTGGCTAAAAACCTTTCCTAAGGACGTGGCTATAAACGACATAGCCTATAGCAGTTTCACAGTCTTAAGGAACATTATAAAAAAAGTTTCATTGAAATCGGTCCAGTAGTTTTTGAGTCTCTAGCTGACAACGAAAATTGCTGCAGTTTTATTATATGTATAGATTGGGCTGACTGGAGAAGCATTTGTTGACGTCCAGGCCTACCCTGGACTGTAGCGCGATTTAAGTAAGTAAGTAAGTATTTCTGTTCAAACAAAGTTATGTTTTAGGCCTTCCGCACACGGCACGTATCGTTATCGTATCGTTATCGTCACATCATGAATTTGCCGTGCAGTGTGCAGCTACGAAAACGATACGCGTATTAAACCGCACACGACGCAATTTTCAATCGTCAAAATACAAAGCGTAAAGATGTCGCCTGACTTTGTTTTTTTATAATAAAATACGTAGGTATTGAAAAATGTAAACAAACTCCAAGCGTACTCGTACAAAGACGATAAGCGGCCGACACTGCTTGACGATAGTCGTCATTGTAGCGACGATTATGCGTAGCAGAAGAGTCGTGTGCGGTTCTCCATTTAAATAGAAGTGTGCGACAACAAATCATATGCCTCTCGTACATCGCACCGCATACGCTACGGTGACGATACGAGCCGTGTGCGAAAGGCCTTAGTGTATCCTTACCAAGCCTCATTCTGGTGTCACTTTTGCTTACCTTCCCGAAAATGTCTAAGTAGTGGCAGTAGTTGCGGTAATCCAGGTGCAACACACGCTAGTCCAATCAATGCTACAATCAACCTCATTTTAGCAGATGCTATATCCCTGTCGATTTTCTGTCGAATTCACTTTGATCACTTAGGTGTGTAGTCCTCACGCAATAACCGTTTTGGTTTCGTCCTTAAATCACAATTTTCCACAGGAAAAAAAAAAATATTGTAATTCTTTTGAGGGCTTTGTAGAACAGCTTTTCGGAAATAAGGTTCTATAACTTATTTGTACTGGGGGCAGGTTTTTTTTTTAAATGTCTTTAAGGCCAATGCATACTTTCATATCGCACTAAATACCTAATCAATTTAAGCGTCAGACCGAAAATTTGCCATTTTCCATGAGCCACAATAAATTTAAGGTCAACAATAAAAAAACGGTTACTATACGAGTTTTGAGGCCCAAACTAATGAAAATTCTAATTTTAAGATCGATTTCGATTTAATTCCAAATCAGGCAGTAAAAATGATGCGACGGAAACGAATAAGGTTTGAGTTACATACGTTTGAAATATTTACTACAAACACGCACTGTTTGGAAAGAAAGCTTTACACTACACTTTTAAATTGTTGACCCGATCAAACAAACGTTTCCATTGAAACTGCTTTAACAATTTTTATTGAATTTGTTTTATAGCCTAAGTGAGCATCACTAAATGAAGTCAGAGAACTAAAAGTCGTGTCGATGCTGTGATTGCAATCGTCATAGAAAACTTGGGGAAATAAAATAATTCCTATGGAAATATTTATCTTATACCTATTCCCAAGTAATTAGCCAGAAAAAAATAAAAACTATCTATGCAGTGAAACTGGTAATGAAATGGATTTTAGTAGGTATATAAATATCTCATCTAGAGTCAGCCAGTGGTGATTGCGTTAACACTGGCAGAATACTTGCTGCACATTAAATCTATTTTTATGGAGTTTCGGTATTTTTAAAAAATATTTTTGATTTGTAACTGACCAGTAATAGCTGCAATGCCACCCATATGACTACAAGAAAGCTTTGTGTAATAGAAGGGGTCTTCAATCTAAATTAATAAAAAGTTGTAGTCAGACAGGGGCTCTTAGGTCAGCCTTCTTACGGCGGCTGTATACAGGGTGCTATAGCTTCATCGGGAAATTAGTTGTATCTAAAGCACCTTTAATAGAAACTACGACTTCCTGACCAAGGCAGCGTTTTAGGTAGTAATTATGAGTATATTTGAGGCAGCTTGTACACATGTCAAGTTGGTAAAAAAATGCCGAGAATCTCTTAAAGAAATCACGGATAGATAAGCTATTAACTGTCACCCTGTGCTGAGTTGTTGATCAGAGTGATATTCCGGCAACTGTAAGGCTACACACTGGTGTTATTCTTTCTTTTCGAAGAGGCTTTAAAAATAGCTAACTAAAGGTGGAATACTATTAACATGTGTATAATATTGTAGCGTGGATTGAAAAGAACTACTTATTGATCGCAGCGCCATCTAATGGAAGGTGGATGAACTTGTACTGAACGAAACTTATCGAATGGTGAATGGTCTAAAACGAAACTAGTACATTCTCGATTGTTCCGGTTGGAGTATGGAATATTCGAGAAGCTTTAGTTGGGAGTATAAATAGGGTTGCGAAATGGGATGAGACTGCAGTTTGTTTTTAAACCGTATGAAGTAAAGTTCGAAAGAGTATCGGTAGTGAAATATTCTAATAAGTGGAAAAGTTGTTTTAAGCGATATTGGTCTTATAAATAAAAGTGATTTGTTGAAGTTAAGTAAACAAAATAGTGTTTTATCTTTTCGAATCCCAGCCGAATGTAACAATATAATAGGACGAAGACTTCTTTTTGTAAACGACTACTCAATACTTCTCCACATCAATGTTACAAAGGAAGTAACTATTACTATTACACATATCAAAAATCGTGTCAATTTTTGACATGCTGACGTGTCAATATTACTTGAGATTTTGTTTACACACAACAGGAGTGTTTTTATACCCGGTACCACACTGTGGTGAGGGTATATTCACTTTGGCATTCCATTTGTAACGCACATAAGGAGGCGTTGTAGGTATGACAAACTATATATATTATTGATCAGCATCACCGCATCACCTCGCCAGCCGTTCATTTGGACAGTTGCCAGCACCATTGCCAGCAAGATGAAGTCAGCCGAATGAATCTGGGCAATAAGCCTAAAAGCATACCAGCATTTGTATTTGGACCCATATTGTAGAACATAAAGTGGAACTCAAAGCGCCATCTATTTTTGATTTGCGAAGCTCTTATCATGGTGTGAAACCACTTCTCGTCATTCATTCGGGTCGGGTGCAACTCATCCGGCGGCAAGTCATCCGGAGACAAGTAACGCCGCCTACATCTTAACTTTGCAACGACAGCGAATATTCGCATCACTCACCCTTAGTGGAACGTGTCGTAGTCGAGCGTGTTTATTGTTGTGGGTTAGTGTTGCGATTACTAAAATGACAAATATACTTTTGGAGGGGGGCGGTTTATGTTATTATAAATGGATGCCCTTGTTGAACTTGGAATGTTTTGTTGTTGTAGGAGGTAGGTACTATCGCAAGTAGGGGTAATCGTAGCTGTCGGTAGTATGGATAAGGGTGGAGTGGGAAATTCGTTAGTAGGAAAAATAGTATCATATAGCATGAATGATTTTAATAGATATATGTTGGCAGTGTAGCCAGCAATTTTCTAACGGAATATGCCAAATTAAAATAAAATGCTTAATTAGCTATATGCGCTATTTATTTATTTATTTATTTATTTTTGGGTAACACTATTTGTAAATGGTTGACAAAATCGTTTATATTGATATTAATTTATAAATACGTACAGGTACACACGTGGATGTGTTTAAATTATGGAAGTGAGTAGGTAGATGTGGAATTTATATTAGAGATTTTAATTAAACCAAAGGGGAGAAACCCCGTGGCTGGGAAACGTCAAATATAATGGCGAGAAGTTTGATATACATATAAGTGTTGTCACTAGATTGAAAGGAACAAATTGAATAAAAAATTAGATTTAAAAAAATAGGAAGGTAATTGATATGCAGATAGCATATAATATTTGGTATATATATGTATTTACTATTTCCAATTTAAATATGTATCAATATGTATGTACCTACTTTGGAAAATAATTCTTGGGTAGGTAAATACAATTTTTTTTGTTTTCCAGATACGTTTTCATTTTTCCAAGTTTTTGACTTTTTGGTCGCTCCTGTGAATGAACTTTCCGTCCGGGTATTAAAAACATTTTACACGATTTATACTGGCTTTACATTACCAAGCCACGCAATTTTGCATGATAAAGTAGCAAGTTATTCGCCTGTTTGTGTATCAGACGTTTTAAAAATGTTTCTACCAGTGAGATGTATGAATTGACAAACATCACATACCTATTTAAATTTACGGAAAAACAAAATGCATGTATTTTTTTTAAGAAAGCGTTTCCTAACTTTTTCGTAATTTTATCTCTGAGAAAGAATTTATCCCCACAGGCCACAAATGCCACTTTGACAGTCTTTTCCCAGGTTTTGTTGAAAATACATCGAGTATTAAGTTTTATTTGTATGAAGTTCCTTTTTAAACTTTTGGCTACTTTTTGGCGACTTTATCATTTTGGGCATCGGGGCTGCAGCGTTATATTTAGGGCTAGCATAAAAAAAACGTCCCTAGCAAGAAGCCCACAAACTATAAATACGAAGTTTGAAGCAAATCCGTCCAGCGTTTCCCCAGGGGTGGGACAGACAGACATACGGACGAACAGAATTGCGAGACCCACTTTTTTGAGTTCCCCTATCATCGTAATATCAGAATTGATCAAAATCTGGAGTTCAAAATTTTGTACGAAAACAATATCTTTCTCTTACTACGTATACGAGAAAGTTAATAAACATGGAAAAATACAAATTCGGTATTTTATAGGCATATTTTTGGTAAAATGCTTCTATTTTTTTTAATGAATTTTGTTTTGTCAGTTGTCATTTTATGACAAAATCGATATAACTTTTCGATAACTTTAAAGACAATGATAGTTTGGTTGCACAGTCTTTATCGAGGCTAAGGAATAAGCCCCGATAATTATCCGGGCTAACAAAATCTATATAGAATTAAATTCGTATGAAATTATTTTTCTAAGCCTATATAGAATAGCCACATTTCGTTTACATTTCTTTAACTAGAAGTTTCTATAACTCGAATTTATTTTCTGTCATTTTGAGAGTTGCACTTATGGAAGTTCCACTTTCACTGTATCTATATAATTATACTTAGGGGTATGGGGACAATTCCATCAAATCAACATTTGACTTTTTGATATACATTTCTAGGGACTATACCTGTTACCATAGCGTTCTTTTTTTGCATGCGCAGGGAGCAAACGCTAATAATAGGTAATAATTATTAAAAAATACGTTTTTCCCTCAGGCTGATGTTTTTCAGGTTCATAAAAAGAGTCGCCGTTGAATTGCATATTTTTGTTTTTTAATGAAGAAGATTTTAATTTAAATACACACTATAAATAAACCAAAACGTAGAGCCTCGTTTTCCCATTTCAATTGTATATTTCCCCATATTTTGATTGAAATAATCACAAAATGGGAAAAAATCCGCACATCTGGCATCGCTGCAAAAGCATATAAACTCATTCCAACACAAACCCACACGATGTGGGTGTAGTGAAAAGAAAAATGGATCAGGGTTACCTTTGCGACACCTTTACGAGCACACATTTCTGAAATTTAGGCACTTTTGGAAACTTTTTGTAATAAACATAATAATTTCTTCAAAAAATTATTTCTACCCAGCCTGTTATCAATCATTCAAAATAATTATATCTATTTCTATAAATTTCATACTATCCTTTGACATGATTTGTATCTTTGTATTTAAATTCAGCCCCAAATGTTCTTTCTTCAGACACATAGCGAACGTCCACAAGTTTTTCTGCATGGATTATTATGTAGGTACCTACCTACTTTTTTCTCTTTCCAATGTCGTTTCGTTTTAATATAAATTTGTATGGGACAATTTTTTACCTCGCAGACACCTTTTTGAACACTTTAGAAAAATGTGCGAAGGAAACTCTACGCTGGAATCCAACAATCTGATTTGTCAATAGTATTACAATATAAGGTTGCATCAAACAGTTTTGTGTATTGTTTCTTTTTGTGGAACGATAAAAAAATATGCGTTTGACAATGGTTTCCTTTTTGCTAAATTTATTTGGTTGCGGTACAGGAACTCATCTCATCTTGGACTTATTTTGAAAAGTTGCATGTGATTAATATATAGATGGCGCTTTTGCGTTTGTCTTATGTCAGAAGATGACAGCGCACACGCAGCTGTTCTGTCACTGAAGAATTTGAATTCAATAACTTGTTTTCCCTGAAAACAAAGCCGCTGATAATTTGTATGCCAAATAAATAATTCTAAGTGAATTAACACCCAAATTGTATTTAAATTCGCCCATCAAATTCCTCCCAAAGGCTTTCAAATGCTTATTAAAAGTAAAAAACGAAAAACAATTTACGAAATCACCAAAAATATCAGCTGTTGTCTCAAATTAATTCGAAAAATCAGTGTGGCCATAGCGTAAAATTCGAATCCATTTTCACTTCTATTTACAAAACACTTCATACGCGTTAAAATACATTTGTATTGTACTATTAATTTCGAGGTTTGATAGCTGTTCTAATAAATCCATATCAGATTATAAAATAATGAGAACATAGTTTATAGAAGTTTTTGAACTACTTGTGGGCTTACACTTTGCTCCAATAAATGATTGAATTATGTTGTTTAACGATTTGAAAGATTTTTTTCTAAACACACACCAAATATAGGTACCTAAGAAAATACAATATTTTTATTATATCGTGGTTTTTGTATTTTCAGGCTTCAAATAATTTACTTGTTTTATCCCAGCTAATTGGAATCGGTTAATGAATAATTGTCTAAATTATATTCTTCGAGTCGTAGGAAATGTCAGTGTGAATGGTTTTTCGAACACCCACTTTCCAATCTTTTCTTAATTTTCATCAAGATTAAAAAGGAATGAATAAGAATAACTATTTATACATATTTTTTCTCTAAACATTCTTCAGTTTTTTTAATTTTGAAAATATTAGATAAATTAACTAAAACTAGGCTCCCGAAAACATAACTCAGTTCTTAGGTGGGTATTAAATACAAGTCAATTAAATTTGTCAGCAATTAAGTGCTGACTGTGAAATAAATTCCGAGAATCAGCCTTAAAATAAACGTTGTACGAGACTTATAAGTCTTTACTTCAAAATTCGTTTTATTGACAATTTACATTTTCGCGGGAATACACTGTGTCGCTGGTTATGACAATACTCAACATTTTTTTAGAAAGAAATAATTTTATGTAAGTTAAAATTAAGGGAAAATTAGACAGCAGTAGTTTAATTTAGTTAACGTATATATTGGTATGTGAAAATTAATTTTTACTTAAGTATAAAACACATAATTAAGCATGTGAGAAAAAAAACCCAAAGTTAAGAGTAAATGTGTGGTATTACCGCTGAATTCTGTATCGCTTTCATCGTACAATGCATGGTGATCTGCAACAGTGGTAATGTATCACACGTTTATTGTTGAAATAATTCTCTTGATATCAGCGATTCAGTATATCTATGTACCTATCTCGAGATCGCTTCAAAAGTCTAGGATAAACAAAAATCTATTATTTAAAGAGCAGTGAGAATTGTATTTTAAATAATTACCGAAGGATTTTTGCTAATACTTCTCGTTTTCGCATAATCAACTTAATGTCCTCACTAATTTTACTGCCGCGCAAGGCGAAATCGAACACTCTTTAGATATCGGACAGAGGGAACGTGCGAATATTTCGTAATAGCCTGGAGAGGCGAAGGCTAGCATTAGATTCTCGTCACCGTCATTATAATATTTCATGATTTATGAGGCAGTTTTTTCTCTCATTTTTGGCTGAAGCTGGTGGTCTATTCTCTCTGGTTTGTGGTTGAGAACAGTATCTACAAGATTTGCATGCGCTGGGAGCAAACGCTACCTATAACTACCTATTAAAAAATGTTTCTCCCACAGGCTAACATTTTCAGGGTCTTAATAAGAGTCGTCGCTGAAATGGATATTTTTGTTTTTTTAATGTGGAATAAAAAAATCGAAAAGAATAATTTCGTTTTTCCCATTTGATTAAAATAATCACAAAGTGGGAAAACCGCACATCTGGCAACGCTGCAAAACCCCATAATCTCATTCGAACACAATGTGAGTGTGTGAATAGAATTAATCAGTAATCCAACAATCTGATTTGTCAACAGTACCTAGTACGATTTTAGGTTGCATCAAGCTGTTTCAAGTATTGTTCCTTCTTGTGGAACGACAAAAAAATATGCGTTTGACAATGGTTTCCTTTTTGCTAAATTTATTTGGTTGTGGTACAGGGACTCATCTCATCTTGGACTTATTTTGAAAAGTTGTATGTGACTAATACCTAGATGACGCTTTTGCGTTTGTCTTAAGTCAGAAGATGACAGCGCACACGCAACTGTTCTGTCACTAAAGAATTCGAATTCCGTAACTTGTTTTCCCTGAAAACAAAGCCGCTGATAATTTGTATGCCAAATAAATAATTCTAAATGAATTAACACCCAAATTGTATTTAAATTCGCCCATCAAATTCCTCCCAAAGGCTTTCAAATGCTTATTAAAAGTAAAAAACGAAACACAATTTACGAAATCACCAAAAATATCAGCTGTTGTGTCAAAATAATTCGAAAAATCAGTGTGGCCATAGCGTAAAATTCGAATCCATTTTCACTACTATTTACAAAACACTTCCTACGATTTAAAATATCTTTGTATTAATTTCGAGATTGATAGCTATTCTAAAAAAAATCCATTTCAGATTATAAAATAATAAGAACATAGTTTTTAGAAGTTTTTGTATTAAGTTGCACAGATAAAGATTCAATTATATCTAGTGTTTAACGTTTTTTTTTTGCTGTGTGTCAAATTAGAATGATCTAAACGACAAAAATATAGTTTCGAGAAAACAATGTACCATCATACGTGAATTTAACGAAACGCTTACAACCAAAATAAAAACAACGACTTTAAATAGTGCCAATATTTCAATTTTACTATTTATTTAATTTATTAAGCTGATAATATTAAACTACGTTTCTGCTGTATAATTTGTTTAATGAGTGGATTTTATTGGCAGATATGTGGCGATTATCACAAACCTTGGTGTCAATAAAACACTGAACTCAGTTGCATGAAGAATATCGAAGTCCAATTGTACATAATATGGAGCATTTAAACATTAATACAAAATGTTTTTCCTAATACTGATAGCTTCTGAAATAAAAGATTACCTACTTCAACTGATATTGCTTTTTTCATATACCTAAAACAAAAGTGATATAAATTACTGCAATATACTGAGGTATATATTTTTATACTTTTCAATTCGACCTTAAGGACTAAAATTAGTACAAAGAAAAACGGTCGCTACCATTTTTAAATACATATAAATACGTAGCTAGGTATGCATCTATATATACCTAATAAAATAAAAATTAATGCGTTAATTATAACTAACTTATTTTAACCAAAAATAAGTCGTGTTTGTTTTCCTAATATAAGTTGTTTAGTATTCACTTTTTTTGCTTCCAGCTCCAGTTAACTTTTTTAGTCGTTTATGTAACATCCTCGTCAAAAATTTACAAATGATTCCTGAACGAACATATCCAATATTAATAATTGTCTTTAAAAGAAACTAGCTGTCATTTTCAATAATTTATTTCTAAATGAGTAGATGAATTATCGTGGTGTGCAAATTGAAAAAAAAACGTACTAAGGCTAAATGGGAGAACTTAGAAAACATTTTTTATCTATTTAAAATGTTTGATGTCTTTATTATAAATAAAAGGAAAAATATATTTAAGTTTCCGTTTAGAAGTTATCGAACAATTATTAAATTTGGATGTGAACTGTTTTACTTTTTTTTTAATTCTCTCTGATTTTCCATTCAATCTACCGAATTTTTGCAATTATGTATAAGTGGCAACACTTGTGCTTCAAACTCATCGACATTACATTTGACGTTTCACAGCCACGGGTTTTCCCCTTTTAATAAAAATCTTTATTATAATTATTTCAATCTCCATATATGTATCATACCTATTCACTTTTGCATATGCATGTGTATGTGTTCCTAAATGAACGATTTTGTACCCCATTTACCAATAGCGTCTCCCAAAAAAAAAAAGCCACACCCTTTCAAACACTAAATGCCGTGTTGTCAGGGGCAACGATCCAGTCCAACTCGAACAATAAAGGTGAGTGGTTTGAAGGTAAGCGTTTATGTCGTGAATTGAAACATAGGTGGCTTTTAGGTTCCTGTCTAGGGTCGGGTGAAATGCGACCGGGTGAGTTGCGATGACCCCCATTCATTCCACATTTAAAATCAATTCAGGAGGCGGAACTTAGGTGGGATATCATATAATACTTGGAAACTGGTTCTGTGTCATTTATTGATCGTGTGTGGGGGATGTTTTATTTTTCTTGCATCCAAATGAATGTTGGAGTGAGAGGAAAATGTAGATAAGCATAAGACAAAGAATCCATTCTCCATTGATTACATTATAATGACTTTGAATGTGCAAGGGAAAATTAAATCAAGGATGGGGTAGGTGTTCTGCGCATATATATAGATGGTGTGTGTGGTAGGGTATTTTCAGCATGGCAAGGTTGATGATGATGAAGGATAACAACGTGAAGAGAAGGAATGTGAAAATGCAGATCGGATACTTTGCAATAGGATTTTGTATTTCTTGCAAATTGTACGGAATTTCTAAGTCACTTGTTGCTTTCAGCGCGACCTGTGGCCTATTTCACCAAATTACAATTATAATTACAAATTTGTATTTGTTGATTACATTTTCAAATTTGTTAAATGATTTTCTGTTTCACAAACTACAAACTTAATTCCAACAAATTTCTTAGAGAGAGAAAAAAATGAAGGGAAATTGTATTTGTTATTTACAAATAGAAAAAAACTTTTTGATTTGGTGAAACACAAACTTGAAAAAAAATATGAATTTTAACATATTTGTACATGTAAGCAACAAAGAAAATTAACTTTCGGTGAAACGGGAATAATGAAATTTCTACAAATTTCCCATTGTAAATAACAAAAACAATTTTGTAATACAAAATTTTTGTGAAACAGAAAAAATCGATTTTTGCACAAATTTGTTAAAAAAATGCCTGTAAAAAACAATTTGTAAGTTGGTGAAATAGGCCACTGTTTGTTCATTATGAATTGAATTTAGCCAGCTACCAGCCAGCAGCTCTCCGGCTGGGGAGAAAATCAAGAGTTGTTGCCAGCAGGTTGTTGTTTTAATTAGCATGTGAAATGTGCCTCAACTGCCAACTAATGGCAACTACTGGCTGGCGAGGTTTCATAAAACCTGATGTCATATTGACCTCAGATAAGGTCTGATCCTTTGATTTTAAATCTTACGAATTCTTATGAAATTTTTACTCAATGTCGTTCCTTAAGAGGCCTCTACCCAGAAATCGAGGAAAAGTGCGAAAAATGGCATTTTGTTTCCCTCCTAGAGAAGTCAATACTGAAGCGATCGAAATGATAGTGGATGCATTGGAAAGAACAGAATATGTCCTTTGAAAGCTTTGAGCCTTTTTTTTAAAGCGACATCTCGTTTTTCTTTTATTGAAAGAATTCCCAGCTGTGTTTGGGAAAATTGGCCTAAAACCGACTTTTTGTTTGCCAACGAATGATATGATAGAGTTCGAAACAGTCTAAGATAACTTGTCCATCTTAAAGGTCATATGCAAAACACAAATGAGTTTAAAATAAATCTTAAAATTTCATCCTGGTTTTAAAAAAACAGGTGTTTTAGTTTAAATTTTATATATTTTTCAAGAAAAATACACTGCATGTGTCATAGTTGTTGCACATTCTCAGAAAAAAGTTCCAAGTTTCTCATTTAGATGGCGGTAGTTCTGTCGTCTGATTTGATCAGCCAATCAGAATGACACCCAAGCTATAAGGGATAAATGTGTAGTTTGTCAACTGCATTGAGAGGTGTGTTATAAATGAAACAGGTTTGGCGTGAAGTGTGATCGAAATGGAATCAAGGATGCGTGTGTTGATATGTGTGTAAGCAGGTGGGGATTCTTTATTCAAAGTGATTTTTGCTTCATTGGGATTCAAAGTAATTTTTGCTTCTTGAATAAAAATGAAAATGAGAGAGGGGTCGACAGAAGCACTTTTCAATATATGCTATATTTAATAAATTCTAATTGAAAATGCATTTATTTTTTTAAACAAAATTGCTTAAACTTCATAACAAAAATTATAAATTAATTTAAACGATGAATGTCTCAGATTTTTAGAAATTCTATATATTTTATGTATAGCAAATTTGTATCTTGAAAAGTGCTTGCCGGTCACACCGTGATCAGGTGTAAAGCAGATAATGGTTTGGTTTGTGTTGGTAGGAAAAGAGACGAAACGGAGAGGGTGAAATGGTGGGTTAGGCTGAAAGAGATATAATTGAAAGCAAATTGTAGTATGCACCAGCAGCATTGCGCTGTTGCCATTTACAAGGAAATATTATGCAATTTTGTTTGCGCTGTTGCCATTATCTTACCTTTTATGAGCTATGGTAGGGTAGGTGTTTGGTTTTTCGTATGAAGAGGGGGACAGAGGAAAGAATTTGCAACATTATGAAGATCACCAAGATAAGTAGCAAAAGCTACACCAGGATTGTGAGAGGGGATGATGGAAGGGGTATTCAAGTGGGGCTTAGTTGGGAAGGAATTGTGGGTTCTGCTAAAGAGAATATTACTGAATGCAAAATTATACATATACCTGTGCACATTCACTCGATAATATGCAGGATCCAATAAAAAGGTTTATGGGGGTTTGTTGACTTGTGGGAGCGATTTTATTTTTCTACCCGCCATTACCTAACACAATAGTACATTTACTACCTCACCTGCTCCCCTTATACCATTAAAATCTTAAAACTACCCTTACAAAAAACTCAATGGATCACAGAAATACAAAATCCTATTGCAAAGTATCCGATATGCATTTTCACATTCCTTCTCTTCACGTTGTTATCCTTCATCATCATCAACCTTGCCATGCTGAAAATACCCTACCACACACACCGTCTATATATATGCGCAGAATACCTACCCCATCGTTGATTTAATTTTCCCTTGCACATTCAAAGTCATTATTATGTAATCGATGGAGAATGGATTCTTTGTCTTATGCTTATCTACATTTTCCTCTTACTCCAACATTCATTTGGATGCAATGCTCAGCAAGAAAAATAAAACATCCCCCACACCACACACGATCAATAAATGACACAAAACCAGTTTTCATATCCAAGTATTATATGATATCCCACCTAAGTTCCGCCTCCTGAATTGATTTCAAAAGTGAAATGAATGACGAGAGTGGTTTCACACCATGATAAGAGCTTCGCAAATCAAAAATAGATGGCGCTTTGAGTTCCATGTTCTACAATATGGGTAGAGGCCTCTTTGATTTGCAAAGCTCTTATCATGGTGTGAAACCACTTCTCGTCATTCATTCCACATTTAAAATCAATTCAGGAGGCGGAACTTAGGTGGGATATCATATAATACTTGGATATGAAAACTGGTTCTGTGTCATTTATTGATCGTGTGTGGGGGATGTTTTATTTTTCTTGCTGAGAATTGCATCCAAATGAATGTTGGAGTGAGAGGAAAATGTATTTAAGAGGCCTCTACCCAGAAATCGAGGAAAAGTGCGAAAAATGGCATTTTGTTTCCCTCCTAGAGAAGTCAATACTGAAGCGATCGAAATGATATTGGATGCATTGGAAAGAACAGAATATGTCCTTTGAAAGCTCTGAAGCACTTTTTTAAACCGACATCTCGTTTTTCTTTTATTGAAAGAATTCCCAGCTGTGTTTGGGAAAATTGGCCTAAAACCGACTTTTTGTTTGCCAACGCATGATATGATAGAGTTCGAAACAGTCTAAGATAACTTGTCCATCTTAAAGGTCATATGCAAAACACAAATGGGTTTAAAATAAATCTTAAAATTTCATCCTGGTTTTAAAAAAACAGGTGTTTTAAAACAAACAATTTTTTGAATTAAAGAACAACGTTTTTCCTGTATATATTGATTTAAACTTGATGCAATTTTTACTCAAAACAACAAAGTATCATACCAGCTATCGGATGCAAAAAAAAAATTATGTATTTACATGTATTTTGTTGCAAAATACTGAGTTTAAATTTTATATATTTTTCAAGAAAAATACACTGCATGTGTCATAGTTGTTGCACATTCTCAGAAAAAAGTTCCAAGTTTCTCATTTAGATGGCGGTAGTTCTGTCGTCTGATTTGATTAGCCAATCAGAATGACACCCAAGCTATAAGGGATAAATGTGTAGTTTGTCAACTGCATTGAGAGGTGTGTTATAAATGAAACAGGTTTGGCGTGAAGTGTGGTCGAAATGGAATCAAGGATGCGTGTGTTGATATGTGTGTAAGCAGATGGGGATTCTTTATTCAAAGTGATTTTTGCTTCATTGGGATTCAAAGTAATTTTTGCTTCTTGAATAAAAATGAAAATGAGAGAGGGGTCGACAGAAGCACTTTTCAATATATGCTATATTTAATAAATTCTTATTGAAAATGCATTTATTTTTTTAAACAAAATTGCTTAAACTTCATAACAAAAATTATAAATTAATTTAAACGATGAATGTCTCAGATTTTTAGAAATTCTATATATTTTATGTATAGCAAATTTGTATCTTGAAAAGTGCTTGCCGGTCACACCGTGATCAGGTGTAAAGCAGATAATGGTTTGGTTTGTGTTGGTAGGAAAAGAGACGAAACGGAGAGGGTGAAATGGTGGGTTAGGCTGAAAGAGATATAATTGAAAGCAAATTGTAGTATGCACCAGCAGCATTGCGCTGTTGCCATTTACAAGGAAATATTATGCAATTTTGTTTGCGCTGTTGCCATTATCTTACCTTTTATGAGCTATGGTAGGGTAGGTGTTTGGTTTTTCGTATGAAGAGGGGGACAGAGGAAAGAATTTGCAACATTATGAAGATCACCAAGATAAGTGTAGAGGGGATGATGCAAGGGGTATTCAAGTATGGGGCTTAGTTGGGAAGGAATTGTGGGTTCTGCTAAAGAGAATATTACTGAATGCAAATTTATACAGATACCTGTGCACATTCACTCGATAATATGCAGGATCCAATAAAAAAATTTATGTGTATTGGGAATTTGTTGACTTGTGGGAGCGATTTTATTTTTCTAGTCGCAATTACCTAACACAATAGTACATTTACTACCTCACCTGCTCCCCTCTTATACCATTAAAATCTTAAAACTACCCTTACAAAAAAACCCAATGGATCACAGAAATACAAAATCCTATTGCAAAGTATCCGATCTGCATTTTCACATTCCTTCTCTTCACGTTGTTATCCCTTATCATCAACCTTGCCATGCTGAAAATACCCTACCACACAAACCATCTATATATATGCGAAGAATACCTACCCCATCGTTGATTGAATTTTCCCTCGCACATTCAAAGTCATTATTATGTAATCAATGGAGAATGGATTCTTTGTCTTATGCTTGTCTACATTTTCCTCTCACTCCAACATTCATTTGGATGCAATTCTCAGCAAGAAAAATAAAACATCCCCCACACACGATCAATAAATGACACAAAACCAGTTTTCATATCCAAGTATTATATGATATCCCACCTAAGTTCCGCCTCCTGAATTGATTTTAAATGTGGAATGAATGACGAAAAGTGGTTTCACACCATGATAAGAGCTTCGCAAATCAAAAATAGATGGCGCTTTGAGTTCCACTTTATGTTCTACAATATGGGTAGAGGCCTCTTAAGCATAAGACAAAGAATCCATTCTCCATTGATTACATAATAATGACTTTGAATGTGCAAGGGAAAAATAAATCAGCGATGGGGTAGGTATTCTGCGCATATATATAGATGATGTGTGTGGTAGGGTATTTTCAGCATGGCAAGGTTGATGATGATAAAGGATAACAACGTGAAGAGAAGGAATGTGAAAATGCAGATCGGATACTTTGCAATAGGATTTTGTATTCTGTGATCCATTGAGTTTTTTGTTAGGGTAGTTTTAAGATTTTAATGGTATAAGGGGAGCAGGTAAGTTAGTAAATGTCCTATTGTGTTAGGTAATGGCTGGTAGAAAAATAAAATCGCTCCCACAAGTCAACAAATTCCCAATACACATAAATCTTTTTATTGGATCCTGCATATTATCGAGTGAATGTGCACAGGTATCTGTATAAATTTGCATTCAGTAATATTCTCTTTAGCAGAACCCACAATTCCTTCCCAACTAAGCCCCATACTTGAATACCCCTTGCATCATCCCCTCTACACTTATCTTGGTGATCTTCATAATGTTGCAAATTCTTTCCTCTGTCCCCCTCTTCATACGAAAAACCAAACACCTACCCTACCATAGCTCATAAAAGGTAAGATAATGGCAACAGCGCAAACAAAATTGCATAATATTTCCTTGTAAATGGCAACAGCGCAATGCTGCTGGTGCATACTACAATTTGCTTTCAATTATATCTCTTTCAGCCTAACCCACCATTTCACCCTCTCCGTTTCGTCTCTTTTCCTACCAACACAAACCAAACCATTATCTGCTTTACACCTGATCACGGTGTGACCGGCAAGCACTTTTCAAGATACAAATTTGCTATACATGAAATATATAGAATTTCTAAAAATTTGAGTACATTCATCGTTTAAATTAATTTATAATTTTTGTTATGAAGTTTAAGCAATTTTGTTTAAACAAATAAATGCATTTTCAATAAGAATTTATTAAATATAGGAACATATTGAAAAGTGCTTCTGTCGACCCCTCTCCCATTTTCATTTTTATTCAAGAAGCTAAAATTACTTTGAATCCCCATGAAGCAAAAATCACTTTGAATAAAGAATCCTCACCTGCTTACACACATATCAACACACGCATCCTTGATTCCATTTCGATCACACTTCACGCCAAACCTGTTTCATTTATAACACACCTCTCAATGCAGTTGACAAACTACACATTTATCCCTTATAGCTTGGGTGTCATTCTGATTGGCTGATCAAATCAGACGACAGAACTACCGCCATCTAAATGAGAAACTTGGAACTTTTTTCTGAGAATGTGCAACAACTATGACACATGCAGTGTATTTTTCTTGAAAAATATATAAAATTTAAACTCAGTATTTTGCAACAAAATACATGTAAATACATAATTTTTTTTTTGCATCCGATAGCTGGTATGATACTTTGTTGTTTTGAGTAAAAATTGCATCAAGTATAAATCAATATATATAGGAAAAACGTTGTTCTTTAATTCAAAAAATTTTTTGTTTTAAAACACCTGTTTTTTTAAAACCAGGATGAAATTTTAAGATTTATTTTAAACTCATTTGTGTTTTGCATATGACCTTTAAGATGGACAAGTTATCTTAGACTGTTTCGAACTCTATCATATCATGCGTTGGCAAACAAAAAGTCGGTTTTAGGCCAAATTTCCCAAACACAGCTGGGAATGCTTTCAATAAAAGAAAAACGAGATGTCGCTTAACAAAAATGTTTCAAAGCTTTCAAAGGACATATTCTGTTCTTTCCAATGCATCCAATATCATTTCGATCGCTTCAGTATTGACTTCTCTAGGAGGGAAACAAAATGCCATTTTTCGCACTTTTCCTCGATTTCTGGGTAGAGGCCTCTTAACTTGAAAAATTTATAAAAGAGGGCGATTTCGACAGAGTAGGTTATTACCCCTCCTTCTCTGAGAATCTTACTATGTAGGTTTTACTCAACAAAATTCTTTGAGTAAGAATAGGAAAAAAACTGTAGATACATTACATATATGCCGCCTGAGAATTGACAGGTGATTTAAAATTTGTTGTCATGCGCGTGTAACGACAATTTGCATTTGTGTTTTGATTTCCTGCGGTAAAATAATGTAAATTTGTTGTCTTCTCGAAAGCTTGTAGTTCAGGCACTACAAACTCTTCAACATACCTACATTTTTTATACTCACATGCAATTTATTGAAAAACAAAAAGCATTTGGCATTTTTCATAGTTACCTACTAAAAAAGCGTTCCCTAACGTTTTCGTAAGTTTTTCTCTTTGAGAGGGAATTCTTCCCCACCACTGCTATTTTTGCAGTCTTTTAAATTTTTATTACAAAAGTAAAGGAACAGACATAAGATTTTTGACATGTGTAATAGTAGCTTATTTCAAAGAAAGTGATAAGCGAAGGCAAACTTTCATGGGCGATTAATAGCTTCCTCCCTTTCAAATCGGCAGGACCAGATAAAATCATCCCGGCAGAAATGCAACATGCTTATTGCATTCTTAAACCTTGGATGATTTTACTGTTCTCCTTAAGTTTAGATCTACTTTCCAAGATCGGACTCATTTTTTGTAATAAAGGGTGTTTTTTTTAGAGTTATAGAGCTTAGAAATGGAATAAAACGAAGATGATTTTTTTGACATGAAAATTACTATATTCGAAAGATAATTTATAATTTAAATATGATTTCTGGCATATGAATGCCACGGCTGGCTCGAACGTAGTCTAATCTGGAGGTCCAATTTTCGATGACATTTTTTGCAAAATTGTTGCCGTATAGCGGCAATAAAGCGGCGAATGTTGTCCTCCAAGTGGTCAATCGTTTCGGGCTAATCGGCGTAGACTATAGACTTCACATATCCCCACAGATAATAGTCAAGCGGCGTTAAATCGCACGAGGCCAATTCACGGGTCCTAACTGCGGTTACCTAACTTTTCCTTCAATAAATCAATTGTGTGACATGTTGTGCTGTCTTGTTGAAACCACAGCTCCTGCACATCATGGTCGTTCAATTGATGAACGAAAAAGTCAGTAATCATGGCTCTATAGCGGTCACCATTGACTGCATGTAACGTTCTGGCCAGCATCGTTTTGAAAGAAGTATGCACCAATTATTCCACCAACCCTTAAAGCACACCAAACCGTCAGTTTTTGTGGATGTAACGGTGTCTCAACATGCACTTGAGGATTATCATCACACCAAATACGGCAGTTTTGTTTATTGACGTATCCATTTAACCAAAAGTGGAGACGATTTTTTTTACCGTAAATTGGACGTAGTGCGCGATATACGTATTTCGAGCAGAACCATGATTTTCAAAATAAATTTGCATTATTTGGAAGCGTTGTTCAGGCGTCAGTCTATTCATGTTGAAATGCCAAACCAAACTAAAAATAATTCACTTGACAGCTGACAAAATGGCCGCCAGTTAAAATAGTGTTGCCAACTTAAAGTTCTATACCTCTAAAAAGAAACATCGAACAAACGAACATTACTACAGACAGATTCCGAAATCAGTTCGAAAAGAATTTTATTTCAAAATAATTAACTAAATATATATTAATATGATCAACAGAAAGTAGTTGAAGCTAATAAACGGGTTATTACTTCGATGGCAAAAGCTTTTTATTTTTGACTGCACTTTGGATCCAATCCATAAAATGAGTGACCCTTGTGTATACTCCGGGCGTATCTGGTCTTGCACAACCTATACCATATGACACAACACCAATTAAATGGAACCGCTGTGTATTCCCAAATTCCTGGAAGAAAAGCAAAAGTTAAATCTTACCAAAAAAATGTTTAAGCTCACCTCAGATATCATTAGTGGACCACCGGAATCGCCTTGGCATGTGTCCTTGCCACCGCTCAAATCACCAGCGCACATGACTGCATTACTGAATTGTTGCTGCGAAATTAGTTTGTTTTGTTTCCGATAAAATTCAATGCAGACTGAATTATTATAGACAGGAATTCGAAGCTCCTGCAGGACATTTGCGGGTACGCCACCTTCCATTGTTCTACCCCAACCAGCAACGAATGGACGTTCATTGACAAATGACTTCTTTTTTATGTCTTGCGTTAGTGGCAAACAAATTGGCGTAATTTTCGCTGCAATTGCATTTTGAGAAACTGCGAACTATTTTGAACAAATTTCATTGACTTACGTGAGAATCGAACATTCTCGGCTAGATACAACATGGCAATGTCACTGTGACCGTCTTTGGGATTATACTTCGGATGCTTAAGGCTCTAGGTTTGAAATAGGTTTTATTGGTCTCTGTGGATAAATTGTTTTACAGAACCTACCTGTAAAATCCTCACATCGACGTGGTTAGTTTCGGCATCTGTGCTAAGATCATGCTCTCCAAGACGTACGAAAGTCCTATATAAAAAAAAAATAGTTTCCTTTCCTTTAGCTTTCTGGCAAAAACTATATTCACTTACAAACTTGTTCTAAGGCAGTGCGCAGCAGTGAGGACATGCCTACTTGTGATCAATGCTCCGCCACACTTAAAAGGCGATGCAGACTTGCTACCACCGTATCCAAGCAAAGCGATCCATGGCCATGCACCAATTTCGCTGGGAACGCCGCCAACGACTTGGGTTTTAAACACCTCTGAGTTTTTTCTGTACCCGCAGCCGTCTTCCATTGATGGCAGTTTCCGTGGAATGTCATTTCTGTTCTCAGGGAACAATGTTATCTCTGTTACATTTTCGGGTGTTGGACAGCACACTACTGCAAATTCATTGTCACAAACGGCATTGGAACTCCTCAGCTGATTAATAAAATTTGCATCTGTTGGATTCTTCAGTAATCTGGTTCTGAATGGTTCGCAGTTTTCTAGACCTTGAATAATATTGATTAACGTGATTAATCTGAGAGGATCGACAAGACTGACAAACTTACGTATGCAGACCCCATCCAGAAAGTCATTACTAGTTATGCAAGCTTTTCCAGTCTGGGTGTCTGCTCGTATTAATGTAGGATTTGTTGTGACTGGCATAGGATTATTTGGAAAGAAAAAATCTGCAGCCCCTGGCGCTAAGAGGATTGAATTAATTATAATAAAAACATGCAATTACTAATTGTAAATTCAAATCTCGCGCCAAAAACTATATGCTTATGGCGATTATTGTTTAATTATTTAAAAAATAACGAACTTGTTGGTTAACAGTTGAACTTTTTAGTATAAATACCTTGCAAAATAATACAAATTAAGGTAAGGTAACTATAATCGTTTATCTTGTCGCAGACTTTGATCCCGTCGTTCTACTCGGTGGCAGTACAACAGCCACAACTTTCGTAGTGGTCATCAATCTTAAACCAATAGAACTTTTGCCGTTCAAGTTGCTATAGCGTTTGGCATTCGGTCAAACGCATCAACTATAGGTTCCCTCTGTCCATCATCGTTTGGGAGAGCAAGGAATCTCAGTTGACGTTCGGAATAGAATCCGTCCGTTCAATTGGAATCTGTTTGACTAGGCCTATATGGCTGTATCGTATGCCAAGTTTGATTTTGTAGGGGAGGTAACAGAACTAGGCGCATTACCAACCTTACTAAGTCCTTTCATAAAATTTTATTCGCCTATGTCGAGTCGTTTGGAAGCTATCGTGTTTTCAACAGATAGACAGACGATTCAGAATTTGATCTTGATTCAGAATTTATATAAAGTGTGTCCTATAATTCATGCAAAATTTGAATTTAGTACAGTGATGCCAACGTAAAAAAAAAGATAAAAATATGACAGTTGACAGTTCGGGGTTAATAAAAATGGAGCGCTATACTAAAGAACAACGCATTTTCATTGTTGACCAATATTTTAAAAATAATGAAGGTTTGTCAGCTCAGCTACAGTCTGCAATTTTCGAACCAAATATGGCCGTCATAGTGATTTTAAACCATCAACTATGAAGAGAATAATTGAAAAATTCAGGTAGACTGGATCAATTAGTGATCTTAAACACTCTGGGTGTCCTGTGCCTGTCATAAGTCATTCAACAGAAAACATCGAAGCAGTTCGCGAGAGTATTGCTGACAGTCCAGAAACATCAATTCGGCAGCGTAGTCAAGAATAATTGGGCATTTCAAGAAGCTCTCTACTGCAAATTATCACGAAAGACTTGAAACTTCATGCTTACAAAGTTCAATTGACTCAAGAACTGATGAAGACTATACTGACGACTGACCATGCAGCGCGAAGAGAGTTTGTTGAGCGGATTTTAGAACAACAACAATTCGATGCTGATTTTTCGAACAAAATCATCTTCAGCGGTGAAGCTCATTTTGATCTTGATAGCTTCGTTAATCGTCAAAATTCAAAAATTAAACTTGTTCGAGACAAGTGGCACTAGGCTGGCAGTACCATTTTTCTTCGAAAATGAGGCTGGGAACAACGTTTTAGTCTTAATAAAATTGAAGACGTGGATTTTGACGACCGGACCTTTGGTTCATGCAGGATAGCGAGCCATGTCACACAGCCCATACCACAATTGATATTTTGCGCACCAAATTCCCAAATCGTGTTATCAGCCATCTGGGCAATGTCAATTGCCCGCCTCGGAGCTGCGATTTGACCTTGTTTGGACTTTTTTAGTTGGGGAATCGTGAATAACCGATGTTATGCCAACAATCCGGAAATGATGCAAGCACTTCCAATATCATCCAAGCAATCCGTGAGCTACAGCCCGAAACCATCAACAAGATCTTGAAAAATTGGAGTGACTGAATGCGTTACTGCGAAGTCAGGCGAGGCAGCCAATTGAACGACCGACGTTGTGTTTCATAATTAATGGGAATGTTTGCTCTTATTAATAAAGCCATAGTACATGGAAAAATTTAATTTTGTTCATTTTATTGCATTTTTAAAAAGAAACTTGTATTTGGCCCACCCTTAACATAAATACAAACGGCCTTAAATAACAATTTTTAGCTTCGACCTTAAATGGAAAGAGTCACATACAACACAATAGATATTTTTGTTCATACTAATTTCGAAATTTCAAACTTTTGTAATTTAAAAGTCTAGAATTTAATGCAGTTTTCCATTGGTTTCACTCGGGGATTCACTCATTCGGAAATCTAATGTCGTTTTCCATTGGTTTCACTCGGGGATTCACTCATTCGGAAATCCAATGGAACAAGAAAACTGCTTCTGGGCGACTACACTCACGTATTGGTGAAACGTCAAAAATTATTGTATGCCTGCTGCCAGCTGGCTTGTATAAAATACATAAAATGCACTTGTGTTAGTGCTTCTTGAGTGGATTCTGACTTGAAATCGAGAAGCGAAATTCTCTCCTCAGAATCAACAGAAGAGTATTTTTTGCGCCAATGGAACGGTTTCAGAAGTGATTTTCTTGATTCCGGATGCTCCCGGACGCTTCTTTTTGTCCAATGGAAAACGACATAATGGAACAAGAAAACTGCTTCTGGGCGACTACACTCACGTATTGGTGAAATGTCAAAAGTTATTGTATGGCTGCTGCCAGCTGGCTTATATAAAATACATAAAATGCACTTGTGTTAGTGCTTCTTGAGTGGATTCTGACTTGAAATCGATAAGCGAAATTCTCTCCTCAGAATCAACAGAAGAGTTTTTTTTGCGCCAATGGAACGGTTTCAGAAGTTATTTTATTGATTCTGGACGCTCCCGGACGCTTCTTTTTGCCCAATGGAAAACGACATATAAGTAATAACAAGTTTCTGCGTACATCTTTACAACTTCTTACTCAGCACTTTTTTTCAGAAAAGCAGTTTAATTATCTATTTCCCAAGTGACACGTCATTTACAAATGTCAAAATGACTTAAGAAATGACTAAAATTCCAGTCTCATCTAACATGACACGATCCTTCTTCGAACCCTTTCACCTGTAGACACATACCGTATGTAAATCGTTCTCAACACTTTTCGGCTATCAAATCGAGTCTTTATTATTGATGTACCTAATTACCTACTCTTTGACAGACATGACCAACACTGAGTGACATTTGTTCTTACCATTCTTAAAACGTTGCCTATTTTCATGCGGCCGTTTCTGTGTAAACCCAGGTACAACACATGCTAAAAAAATTACAGCGATTAGCAGCTGCATTGTTTTCCTAATTGTCTTATTAACACTTTTAATACTCCCGCTGAATTATTCACTAATTATGACAGCAACTTCGCACTGTTCGATCTGTTAAACCGAACCAAGTAATGATTCCTTTGAGACTGCTTTAATTCTTAGCCTTCTCGTTACACTACGAGTATGTCTGCCTCCCAGTTTCTGTAATTATTGCACTTGTACCGCTGTACTGGTGTAAACGACTTAAGAAAAACTCCCCGCCCGGTTTCGCCTCATTTAGAATGAAACAAAATGTTATCTCCAAATTTTTGTTGAATTAGAATGACGTCTGGGGAAGCACTGCACCTAATAAAAGTACTCTGCCGCGTTGGATTAAGAATATAGTAAGAATGAAATCAGAACATGTTTCAAGCAGAGTATACCTAACCGGAAAACAAATCCAATCCAAACACATAACAGCAACAAGTGCAACCGGTATTTTGGTGTTGATAAAGTACAGTGAGGCTCCAACAAGCAAACTACGCAACAAGATTCATTAATAAATGTACCTACGCGCGATTTGTTTTTATTTTTATCTTTTAAGTGGTAGGTTCATTAACATTTTATTTGAAATTTTCACTTGTCAACTCTGCGAATTGATATCGATAAAAAAAAATGTTGATTATTGTGAAAGAAATTTAAAATTTAGTAGAAGAGTAGCAAAAGTACCTACCCAGAATTTCCCCAATTCTTCATTTAATGACACGAGATAAATTAAAAATCTGTCATTCCATTTCAACCCATTCACAAACTCTCGAACTCGCCTATCAACAAACAAACAGAGCCATACAAATTTATCATATCTGTGAATTTTTACTTTCCCAAGTGTTTAAAGGGGTCTTGTGACATACCATTGACATCATTGACACACTATACATGGCACAAACCAGTAAGAACTAGACCGCCGACTTCCAACGCCACGCAATTTTGCATGACTTCAGAAAGAGAGATCCGTTTGCTACAGTCAAGGCTAATGATCTGTAAGAGTGAGACCACAATTCTCCATAAAAAATTAATGGCGGCCTAAATTCAACTGTTAGGCTCGTTGGCTCACTCTTACATACCATTCCGTTTGACTGTGGAAAAACGGATCTCTCTTTCTGAAGTCATGCCAAATTGCGTGGCGTGGTAATGTAAATCCACCATTAAGTGCTTTCGTATCTCTCCGCCGGCCGTGAACCAAAAGAGCTATTGCTTATGTTTGCTTCAACGAAAAATTGACTCCTAGCAGCCATGTATAGTATGTCAATGATTGATTGATTGATTGATATACTGTATGTCAATGGCCGCGTTCCATTGACCGCTAGCATCTAGCACATATATATCCCTGATGGAGGAACGCTGGCGCTAGAGATCTAGCGTCAGCGGCAAAGTGACATTAAAACCAATTTCAATTCGTATTATTTCATCTTCATGAGAGTCAAAAATGTATTTTGTGTCATCATGCCGCATATTTATTAATACGCAATAATTTAAATAAACAAATACAATGTATATTAATTACATACAAGTTTGAATTCCCATTTTAAACCAAATTGGAAATATTTGACTTCTGCACTTTCACTTTTATTTTGACAGTTCGTTAATTTTTTTCAATCTAGCAGTTCATTTTGCGCTAGATTGAAAAATTTCCAGAAAAGGATATTTCACAAAATGTGCTAGAGCTCTAGCGCAAATGCTGAAATGTCAGTTTTTTTTATATGGAGTTTGGCATGCCGCTAGTCATCTAGCGGTCAGTGGAACGCGGCCAATGATTGATTGATTGATTGATTGACATACTATAGGACTATATTCCAGTGAAATGTCACTTCCACTCAAATTCTGCCCAGAAAACGACGCCGACGCCAACATAACTAGCGATCGTGGTTGCAAGCTATGATAGAGACACCTATACAGCGTGATTGCATTTGCCAAGTAAAATGGTCGAAATTCAAATTATTGCGTCAATTGTGTACAACAAATGTCAAAGTTTCCAATTTATTCCGTCCTGAAACACGAGAGCTAGCGCTAATGCTAAAAACCAAGGCGAAATTATCGACTCGTCTCAATCAATTTATTTTTAAAGCTTTATTGCTAAATCTTGTCAGTGGGAATGACATTAAAAATAATAAGTTAGCTCAACATGTCCATATCAAACCTAGGTCCACATTAAATTAGGTACGGCTAGAATATTTTTATTTTTATTTTTTGTTTTGAAGATGAATATTTCGAAAGACAAAAAGGGATTAGAAACCCAGAGTAGTATGTAATTCTAACCGCACTAAAAACACCTTATTCATTAGTTCAGGACCAATCAAATATTGCTTTAAAAAAATATTTTCTGTAAAATTACTTTTCAAAATGGTTCCAATAGCATCGGATATAACCGACTCTGCTCATGGTACCACAATGCATCTAATTTGGTCTAAGTCAATTACTTCTACTCCGTATAATTGCCAACTAACCTAACTTGGACTTATGTGTGGACATTATGGACAGGAAAGTCCTAATCAGTTTTTTTTAATTCCCTTAAGGGAATATTGTACAAATATTAGTTAGTTAGATCCGTATCAATTTTATTGACAATATTATAAACTTCAACTGGCACGTGATTGCTTATCGTCTGGCATTTTGACAAATTGCGGGCTCTCAGATGTTTACATTTTCAGTGGTGTTTCCCACTGACTCACCGTCCACCCAAAGATAATGTTGATTCAGCTTCCAGTTTGAATTTGGGGCTTTTTGGTTTTGTCCAGTAAGTCAGGTACCTATAAGTATAAACAAATTGGACTTGCAAAAGAAAAAAAAGATCTTGCAGGAAATATAACTTTTACAACGGATAACGAAAGTATATTGAGTTTCGAGTGGGCTTTCCTATTTTTAAGAGCCTGCTAATAATTCGCAGAGACAAAAACCCTGTTCGGGGGAATCCTGATTGGGGCTTAATCAGATTATATTATAAAGAATATAATTATAGAGGTCGGCACGAATGCACTTAGTGTACTCTTTTCATTGCATCATACCAGCAAATTTACTGTCCAAATGAGTTCTTATAAAAGAGGCAGTTACTATATACACTACTCGATCTCCTGTCCATATACATTATGTATGTATGCAAGTGTGTGTTTTACTTCACTTTCTTTTGGGGGCGCTTACAGTTCGGGGTGGACCACGGCCTTAACCAGCAAGCTCCAGTCATTTCAGCCGTTGAATTTTCAGCTTTTTGACCTGGGTCAACGTGCGTCGCTATAGTATAGCCCATAAAGCTCACTCACTCACACTCACTCCTTCGATACAAACTGAACCGAGTATCGTCCGAAGAATCTTTCTCTCAAAACATCCCAGGAGGTATTCATCCAATTTTGACAGAGTCCATGCTTCTGCACCATACAGCAGGACCGGGATGATTAGGGTCTTATATAATATCTCCTTGGATCTATGTGAGATGGCTTTACTTCTTACATGTCTTTAGCCCGAAGAAACAAGATTGGTAAGAGTGATTTCTCGTTGGATCTCTCTGATGTAATTTTGCGAGATGATAGTGGCGCTCAGGTAGACAACGTTTTTAACTATACGTCATACTTCGAAATTGTATCTATGCATTTGACGTTTTGTCTGGCTCGTCGATGCTGTGACTCCTTTCTCATTGACAGCATAATACTTCGTTTTGTCCTCATTTACAGCCAGACCCGTCTTCGCCGCCTTCGTTTCAATTTGCAAATGCGCCACTGACAGCTCGTTGCGATCTTCCGATAATGTAACTTTGTGGGCTTAAAATAGTCCACTGGGGGTTGATATCATAGGTAGTTGTTAATTGGGACTCCTGAGTCACTATTTACAAGCCGAATAAGGGACTGTAAATTCACACTCTTTAGAAGGCTCATTCAATTTGAATGACACTTACGGCCGATTTCTTCACATGAGTATTAGTACCCGGTCTAGCTAGACCTGGTACTAGCTCTGATACTCAGTATCAACGAAAAGTTGGTACTTGTGTATTTCTTCACATCGTTAGTACCGGAGCTAAATTTATCAACCGTACTAACGACTAATACGTCTAAAAACTGGTCTAGTACCCATTTTGGAGTATGAAATGTCATAACGGTGACATTTTATGCTCATTTATGCTCATTGAGAGGCAAACATTTTTCAGGATGACTGATTTTTATTCAAGAGCAAGTATTTTTTTTATGTTGCTTTCCTACCATAAAATATGTGTGTATAGGGGTATCTAGCACGAAATAGCATATGATAGCGTATACCTATGATTGGTTTTTTTTTTCTATTATTGCACATATGGAACTTAACTCACCAATTCGGTGTTTGCAATTTAACATGAGTGCGGTAGGTTACACCGATTGTCCGTGGAGACTATGCAAAGCGATAAAATGCAGCAGCGGCCACCTCTTGTTTTTCCAATGTTGCTGGCATTTGATTAAATTTGTCCAAATGGCGTGTGAAGGCCATACATCATACTTTTGTCAGTGTGCGACACACTAGCGGCTGGTACGCGAATGACGTCGGCAACCACTATATACATCGATCCACTTGCCATGAATCGAAGAGTGATCTGATCAGCAATTGCTGCTCAGGCAATATCTAACGATTACTGGTAAAATCGTGAATAAAAACGATTACCGACTAAAACTGAAAGTATATAAAATATGTTAACCGTACTGCAATTCGTCCACGTTCGAACCTAAAAAAACGTTACTCTGGACAACTGAAATTGCCGAAAAAATCCACATCGTCCTAAGTATTTACTGTATTCCATTGTAGCATAATATGGTAGATGCGGCGTTCAGATCAACGAGTTGCCACCCCTTCTTCACCATTCACATTCTCAATGTCGTCATCGAAATTATTGAACCAATTATCCCTATCAAAAATGAAATCCATTTTCTAGTCAACTTCATTAGACTTAAACCTACGATGTATTTACTTTTTGACAAAAATAGACAAGAGCTAAAGCAATGGAATCGATCTAATTCAGGTACTAATGACGTTAGACTGCCGATTTTGAGGGTCCAGCTAATACCGAGTACTAACTAATACTCGGTACCAAATTCAGCTTAGTACTTCGTGAAGAAATGACTTGATACCTATTTGAGTATCAACTTTTAGTTTAATACCCGTACTAGCGCTAGTACTTTGTGAAGAAATCGGCTGTTAATTTATTCATAGGGTACTAGTATTATTCTAATAAAGTATTATATAACAGCTTAGCACATTATTAACAAAAAAAATAAAAACTGCCCTCAATTTAGTCCCAGATGAACATACTAGGTACTAGGAAAACCACTCTATGCTTGCTTATACAGCCCTAGCGAATCCGTCGGAACGGACAATTCTCCGCAACGCATATTCCGTCGGAGACTCAAATTACATTCGAGGTATCCGTGTTCGGAAAGAATAATTAAAATGCGACAACGCATTGATTTGACATGATGTTGTTTCGTGGCATTTTCGTGGTACATCGGGGTTTTCCGTATGAAGCTATCAAAAATATCAGTAAAAACGCACTTGATCGCACTGAAACGCAAAACGCCAGTGTGCGTTAGATATTAGTCGGAACAAAGTTTCGAAAAGCTGTTCCGAAGTATACCTCGAAGCAAATATCCTCCGATTCGTATGAAATCCAAATCTGAGACGGATACCTCGCTAGGGCCGATAATTTATTTTTCAGGCCCTGCGTATCCACAATATCGATTGTTAATAAAAATAGTAATTCTACTACATACAGATACAATCAATTTACAATTCGTTTGAAGATTTCCAGGTTTAGCTATACCTACTTTGTAAATAAATGGCAATCGTAGGACAGCAGACCTCTACCATTACCATTCGTCAAAGACTTGGATCGAGGGAGTTCGTGGTGCAGCTAACTCATTAAAATTCACCGAAGGTATGCAGGTCGTGATGATGGTGTACAATGTAAATAAAGTGACTTTTAAGTGCACTTAGTTCTTGAGTAATTTATTATGGGGAAGCATAACATGATGTGATGTGATGGCAACCGATTTTAAATAACCGCTAATGAAGATATTTTCGCATCCGCATTTTGCGGAAATAAAATTGTTTATATCTACTAAAATATGGTTCAATTTTGAGGCATTGAATATGACATCGATCCTCGCATGCTAGACTACTATGCGAGTGGTCTCAAGTTCGATCCTCAGAAAATCATATACAGTTGTTGTTGCCAAAATGAAGTATATAAATATCTGCACCTGCACATCCATCCTTTAACTCGCTGTTGGGCTGCATTTCCGATGCCAGCGAAGGTAAGCAAATATCACTCGCGCAAATTCGCAAAGTTCGCTAAAATCATTGAAATATACACATTTCCTATATTGTGGTTCGAGTGGAGTGCGCACAAAATTTACTAGCCAGAACTTAGCGAATCTAAGCGAGTAAAATGTTCGATTGTTTCATTTATATTTTACTCCCGCGAGCAAATCGAATTTAATATACATAGGATTTGGGGTTACTGCTTAGTTGTGGACTGATTTTTGTGCAAAATTGGATTCGGAAACATTAATCAATGAAGTAAGAAATCGAACACCTTTATGGGACATGAACAGAAAAGACTTTAGCAAAAATACGAAACTGTGGGATGAAAAAAGTAGCTGATGTAATGAAATTTCCAATTATGTAAGTACATACTTTTAATAGTTTTTATTAGTTTATTTATGTACAGATTTGTGTTTTTTTTTTAAACCAAAGTTCTGGAAAAGTGGAATAATTTGAGAGATATGTAGGTAGGTACCTACAGAATTGAATTGAAAAAAGTCACTAAAAACTTCAAATCTGTCAGTGCATCGCGTGCCCTTAAAAAATCGTGGCCTTATTTTGGAGAAATGTGATTTCTTCAGAAAATCATGGAACCAGCTCCACTTTCCGGCAGTCTTCGCGACGATGATAACAGAAATGAACGTGTCTTTGAAGAATTCCAATCGGAAGCTAATGATTTCGTAGAAGCTGAAGATATTGGCACCAAATCAACTGTGAAAACGTAAATTCAGATGGTTTAGGAGACAAAAGTCAAAGCGTCAAAAGGAACATCATGAAACTATGTGTCACAGAAGTCGAAGAAAGGAAGCCGCAAAAGGAAATCTCATATTTGTCCTCTAAGTAACCTTGTAATCCTAACTTATGAATACTTCTAACCTTATTAATTTTCGATCTTTTTGACTTAACATGGAGCGACAAAAGAAGTAGGTAAGAGGAACCATTTTGTATTGTATAATTTGTATTCCATTTTGTAGGTATTATTGTAAATCCAATTTTAATATTGTCTAATTCTAATGTATCTTATAATAATATGCGTATTTTTTTGAGAATCTATAGCTATCTCACTTTTACGTGCAAAACTTTTATACTCACTTTTGGTTTTGTTATACTCACTTCCCAAAAAAATACGCCAAATCTTGTATATTTCACAGAGAATAAACAAGAGAAAAATCATTTATGCGAATTCTGATGCCTTTTGAAAAATCCAGGGCCCGCAGGCAGCTTGTTGGATAAGTCCATTATGTGGGAGAAGTCGACGGTCTATTCTATGTGGCTTGTGCTTTAGGGGACAAGACCGTAAATAGCAACGTTTCGGATGTTGACTACAATACAGAATTACTATTGTATAGAAAATTCAATCAGAAATCGTTGAAAACCTCGTAACTTTTTCAACAATCGTAAAGTTGCATTCCTCTTGACTACTGGACAATATCAGGTCAGTGTTTAAAGTTTGACTGTTTTCCAGTCAAATTTGACTGAATTTTTTTCGGTTTTGACTAGAGTTTTCCGCTTTTCTATGATTGTTTTTATTTTTTGACTTTAAAATTCCTATAAAAAAAATTCGACCCCAAATGTAAACCTAGTGTAAACTAGCATTCGCGCAGTGCAATAAACTGAACACACCCATTTTCCGCAAGCCGCTAATGCCACAAACGCACGTGCAAAATTCACTGTGCAGCAAGATTATAATACACATGTTCTTATGTGGTGATACATGTGTAAATTCTGCACCCACCGCAACACTGCAGCATGTCTCTATTTCTAAATCCACTGCATCGCAACGCAGTTAAAATAAATAGACTTGGCAGCATCGAATTTTTAAATTCAGCTACTAATGCATACCAGGAAAAGAGAGACGGGAATTATTCGTCGTCTGTGTTGCACTCTCGTATTTTTCCCCGCATTGACTGCAACCGATGCAAATTGAATTCTGCACATCTGTTTCATCTGCAGTACTGCATGCAGTGAAGCATTCAGCATATCTGCAAATGTGTTTAGGGCATAAAAGTGAAATTGAATCTACTTGGTAATTTGGTTTGTTAACGTAGCCGCCAAGATAAAAATGTGCATCGTCAGAAAAGACGATTTTTAACCCAAAATCGTTGTCCAATTCAAGCTGCTCTAAGGCCGAACTGCGAGGCGATGGTCTCCGAGATCTTTGTGCAGAATTCTCCTCAGGCTAGTGCGTGAAATGTTGAGCTGTTGAGATCGATGGCGAATTGATGTTCCTGAATTGAGTCTGACACTCTCGGCTACAGCAGCCAGGAACCATGAGTATTGTATACTAGTTTCACGAACTTTTTGCACAAATTTGCGTACAACATGCGCGGTGGGTGGTGTATCTTGAACAAAAGACATCCATCTAGTTCTATTATAGTTTCGTATAAGTAAAGTTTTATATTATTAAAACTGATATTTTATACAAAGTTTAACATAAACTAGACTTCAAACAATTTGTATAGTATGTATTTCGAGATACTACAGTGGGTGCTTAATTTCGGCCAAAACTTCTTTTCAAAAAAAAAAAAAAAAAAACGCACTGTTTGGGCTACACAGCCCTCACTTTGGAAATAATTTTTCAATATTTCCCAACGTTGTTCAAGCGTAAAGCGACTCACTTCGTTTAGCGGAGGTACCTATGATACTGACCAAAATACTGAGTACTGACTTTCTGACAAGATTTCGAGCGGGAAACAGATATCAGTGTCAAAATAACCTATGCTTTAAAAAGAAATCATTAGATGGCCCACCCTGTAGAAATAGAAAAAATAGAGAACTGCAATGACACAGATTCAGAAGACTGTATTTTAATAATAATTGATTTATTTGATAAATTGGCCTAGGTACCTATATAAGAAACTAGTGCTGTGAAATAAAGTATACGAATTATTTTTTGTTTTTGTTTTTTATTAAACTATGTATTTTTGTTTTAACTTTCGACTGTTTTTTTACTGTAGGTAATTTTTATCTAATTTTATTAACCAAACTTATTTCTTTAATGTAAATTATACCAAGACTTAAACAATATAATCCATTAACTTTACTATGTACATATTTGTATAGCATATTCGAAAAATTGTGTACATATTTCAGTCTACATCTATCTGACAGATATTATCTGCGTCACAAAATCTTGAGTTACCTATTTTTAATTAATTTCAGTTTTACAATCCACATGTTCCTGTATGAGTACATGATTTGAATTATTTTGATTCACTACCAATGCGGCGGGATATGACGAACATGGCGTCACATATTCTGTTTCCTCTTCCGTCACCTGATCCATTTCTGCATCAGCAAATACATCAGCGAGTTTTCTTTTCAGCCAAATTTGTCTTTTCTTCGAAAATGTTTTCAAAGTTTTCGAATAGCTTAGGAATAGTAAATCAGTTGCATCCATATCGTGTTCGACATTTTGTTTTTTCAACAGCAAATCAACGAAATCGGTGCGACTGTCTGAGCTTTGTCGGAAACGCTTTTCGGGTGGTTCATCTGTTTCTTCGTCCATTTCGTAAACGACCGTTGGAGCTGGAGCAGTAATTTCTTCCTCTTTTGAATCTTCTTCCTCTTCTACTCCTACAAGGTTTAATAACTGATTTCTCACGCAAACGCGGTCCCTTAATGGAAAAAAAACAGCGTTAATTTTATCGTTTCAAGTGAACAAAGTATGTACTTACTTTGACTTTATCACGTATGGTCTCATAAACGCCATGCGTTCTGCATAGCAATATTTCTTTTGCTTTTTGCGTCCCTGTTCGGCTGCGCGTTTTTGTGCCTTAAGATATTTGATGAATGTGTCGCGTAGTCCCCTCCACTTGGATTTGGCGCTCTCTAAAAGAACAATAAAATGAATGACATCAGTTGGTTTTTATAATGTGCTTACTTTCTCACCCCTTTTTGTTTTAGATACTCACCCTGACTCAGATTACATTCCTCTGCCACCGCAGCCCACGATTCTGCTCGTTGGGTATGATCTTTGTATTGTAGCGATGCCATGTCCCACAGTGATGGGTGCTTCTTCACCGCATCTATTAAGTTTTCCATTCGTTTATGCATGCGAAAAGATTTTGTTTATGAAATCTGTGACGAAAAAAAAAACAATACTCCTATCTATCTCTTCTCAAAAACAATTTTAATTCAACAAAACGACGCGAACTTGCTCTGCGAAAGGTTCTCGTGCGACTGATTATGTATGTATATTTTATGTGCGACTTTGTCGCAGTGCGATGCGAATACAATGCCACATTCGCTTCGTGGGCAATTTAAAGTGTTGCCTTTTTGTAGTACTATGTGCGAAAGTGTAATCAGTTTTGAATTCTGTGTTGGAACATTCATCTAAAAATAGTGGATTATTTTCTTTTGACATTCTTTTCAGTTTTTTTTTTTCTTTAATCCAAATCGCAAAATAAAAAAACTGGAATTTGCATGGTAGTCTAGGTAGTCACGTTTCTAGAGAATTTAACCCTAAAAATAGACTGCCAACTTCCGTAGGACTTTTAGCAGATCTTCTTCCAAGAGACTGGTTTTTGACAGTCAATTTAACACCTTGTCGTCCTGCCCAGGCGCAGGAGCCTTAAGCCTTTTTAAACTATCTTTTGATACTACCAGCCACCACACCGATCATTTAGAGGCAGTGACTGCTGTTACAAATAACCACAAAATAATATTTTGATTTTTTTTAAACGTAAATTTCTGATATGTAAATGCAGTAGGTACAGTATAAATATGTGTAGAACTAAATTATTCTTATCGTTCTGTAACCCCTGCTTGCAAATAGTACCCTAAACCCTACCCTGCACACCTGTTAAACGTCATAAAACAGGAACTAAAAAGACGTCTTGACATTATACACGTCCGTGTAGACATTATTGATAGACTTTGACAGGTATAAGCACATACTTTACATGACATTACTAGTACGTAAGAATATTATCTATTTATAAGCAAACATGTCAAAGTGTCAATCTTAATAGATGTCTATTAATTGTTTCTTCAACATATACCTACCTACCACAGATACTATATAGAGTATGCAACTCGAAAACACTGTTTTCTGCTGAAATCATCATTTCGTTTCGATTTGTGCTACGTTAACCGTACGGTACGATTTCTCAGTATTTCAGTATACATACGTACCTACTTCCCATTCCCATCCCAAAAGTGTACACTTAAATAAATCGCATGGCATCGCATCGCATGGAGCGAAAATGGGATAGCAAATAATATTTCTTACTTTTCTTTTTTTCGCTTTTCGCATTTCGTTCTGCGAGCGATATATTGCTGTAGCCGTAGCGACAGATGTTGTGTTATGTGTAGCGCACATTTTCGCACTAGGTTAGGTTAGGTAGGTAGATAGATACATACAATTGTGGTTAGGTATGTAATCAAATCATATGCCTGGCCAGCGTTACCAGATTATTTTTTCCAAAAATGCTAAAGCGGGGGCGGAAAACTGCAAAAACTGCTAAACAAAATCCTAAAAAATGCTGAAAAAACTGCGATCGATTTTTCCACGAATAATAATTGAATTTTTTACTTTTTAATGTAAATTCTAGTAAATTATTTTACATTTACAAAAAAATTCGTATTTGTGTACGTCAAACTTCCAAATTAATCTTTTCGTTTGCAACTTTTGGCCTTCATTACTCGAAGTTTCTATAACTCGAGTTTATTTACTGTCATTTTGAGAGTTGGACTTGTGGAAGTTCGACAAAATTTCTTGTTATTAACGTTATTGTTAGAACGATAACGATATTTTTAGTCATCATGTAAAAGATTATATTTTCTGCATTTAAATGTGTTCTGAATTTTTATAAAGAACATTCGAATTTATTAAAGGCAAAATTTTTTTTTGTTGGAATAAAGTTGCAACAGCTTCCACTTACAGAAACGCCTGCAGTAGGTACTTGCAAAATTAATGCAACATTTTCATTATACTAAATCTATTAAGGTTAGTTCTTAGCAAATTTAGCTTTAAAAACACGTACTCTATAATGTCAAATCATATCAATGCGTTATCGCATTTAAATTTTTGTTTTTCGAAAACGGATACCCCGAATGTAATTTGAGCTGATTTCTGTTATTCCACAACACATTGCTGCATTTTAAAAAGCTTCATTCATGTCTTGAAATTGTTTTATCAATTTTTTATAGAGGTAGCCAATGTATGAAATGGTGCTTAATGTTGACTAAAAGTACTTTTTTCAAAATGTTTTATGAATATTTTTAAAAACTGCTAAAAACTGCTGATATTTACAAAAATGCTAAAAAATCTGCTGCATGTGAAATTTATGATCAAATCCTGCTAAAATCGCAGGAAACTGCTAAATCTGGTAACACTGTGCCTGGCAGACTCTACCCAATTTAATTTTTAAGATGCATGTATTGTAGATATACCTCTGTAGTTGTGTAGTTCGCATTGAATTTAATTCGCAATTGGGGTGTGTGGTGCCAGTGTGTGCTATGCGGCGAAAATGTATCTCTTTGTTTCCACTCTGACTTTTGATATTAGGTAGTATACGAATTTTTAAGTGATTGAGAAATTTTATGAAGAAGTTTAAAAATGATGCAACAGGCAACTCTATTTTTAATTGTATTTTGAGTATTATGCTGGGTTTCCACTTGTCGATTTGAAATTGACAATTGACGTATTTTTATGCCAATTAAACAATTGACAAGTGGAAATAGCGAAAAATTGCTTGTCAATGAATTGACTAACAGCGTTTGCCAATAATTGACAAAGAAACCACTGGACAAGTGGAAATAGCTGAATTGTCAAACAAAATGTCACTTTGTCTATAATTGACAGTTGGCCAATCAACTGACAAACGATTTTTTGCCAATAAATAACATAAGGGGAAATGAACTGACGGTGGTGTTGTTCAATGACATAAACGCGAGGGCTGTCAAACTTTGTCAATCAACCGACATGTGGAAACCCACCTTTAGCTAGTTGAAAATGTAGGTGGATTCCGAAATCCAAATTCTTTAAGTGCATTCGGCTTCACATTTACAAACATAGCAGGTAGGTACGAAGGTCCGGTACCTAATCCTAAGTAAAGGGTGTTGGGTGTTCTGTTCACGCAAAATGTAATTTTGATAGAAAATACAGATTTTTAATTAATAAGCTTAAATTTTTTATTGAGTCATAGAGTAGGTATGTATACAGATTGGGGTTATGTATGGAATAGCACATTAGGGGTATTCATTCACTTAAACGCGTAAAAGCCTCGTAAACTGCGTAAACTGCAGAAACTTACACCCTCCTAAATGAACTGTCAGATTTTGTATGGAGAATAGTTTACGCAAACCTCATCATTTTCCGCGACGATTTAAGCTCGGAAACCAACCGCGGAAAGTTACGCAAGTCACAAATGTCAAACAGCCCGTATGAATTGTTTGTTTGATTCCAGATTTACAGTCGATTTACGCGGCTTACGCAATAACATTTCCGAGGGGTGTTCATTTAAGGCATCGCAGAAATTTATACATTTACGAGCTGCATAATTTTATCAGATTAATTGAATACCCTTATTGAATAAATGGCCGCCACGGCTTCGCTGGCAAGTTTACGTAATCTTTTATTGACATTTTTTATGACCGTTTCGCATAATTGTGGCTGAATTGCATTAATACCACCTCCCAATTTCCTCTTTCAAGCCGTTGTTGGTTGTGGGCTTGTTTGCATAGACTTTTGTCTTCAAAAAACTCCAAAGGAAAATGTCCAATGGCGTTAAATCGCAAGATCTGGATGGCCAATTCTGAATTTCTGATTACACGAAATGACTCATGCAGTCGAAAATGCAGCATCCATTTGTTGTTGTTCCAAAATCCATTTAACGAACTCTGTTAGGTAGGTACCTGAACGCTGTAATATGATGGTGGTATCAGAAGTACGGTAAAAATCAAGCAGAACTAATTAATATAATAATTGATTGCATAAGAGAAGCATTCTCAAAGGATGGTCAGACTTAATTCGACCATCGTGGTTATAATAGATTCGAAAAAGAATCTGTAGAATTATTATTAAAGTTCAACAGATTAAAATTTAAAATACCGATAGGTAGATATGTATAAAGATATGTCATAGCTTTCTGATGAGGAAGCATGCGCCAGAACTTTCACGATACCATTTCTAAATTTGCATACGAAGATAAAGAATGCCACCTAGCACACTCTACGAGTACATATGGATTGGTATTCCCCTTTGAAACAGCAAGCTGTCATAGAATAACAAAAATAAAATACATTTCGCGAGCAATTCGTGGGAAAAAGTAAAGTCGTGGGACTAGTAAACAGTAATCTAGTACAAATTATGTAATATCCACTTCACCATCTTTTGCGAAACCAGAGCAGTGTAAACGAAAAGTATCCAGAAAGAAGTTTTTCATTTATGCTTTCATCGTGTGAGTTTTGGAAGGCAGTTTTCTTTATGTTATACCCTATTCACACCAAGCCGAAAACCGAGTTTTCGTCAAAAAAGTTTAGAAAACTCGTAGATGCATTCACACCGAACACCAACTCGTTTTCGTTTGACGTTTCAATTAGCTGTGAAACTAGCTATGAAATGTTTGTGGCGACTAGAATTTTATTTTAGTTACTAAACTTGGCACGTATTGACATAATATACAAACAAAATTATTTAAGCTACTTGATAATCGTTAACTTATGGTTAAATAATTAACATAACCGACATTCAAAATCAAAACATCTGAAATTACCATTTAGTTGTGGCAGGCTGGCAGGTAGTTTGCTCTTTATGGTGCAAGCAAAGATAACAAAAAAACTCTCACTCTCACTCAGTCTCTCACATCCTGTCAGCAGTTTTGCTGAGCTCGCTGAATGTTGCAAAAGGTGTGTCTGCTTCAACAACCCAACGATCGTACTCGTTTTCGTGGCGTTTTCATGGAAAACGACCTCAAACAACTCGTTTTGAAAACTGCAATATGTATGGGAAAACTTCTGTTTTCGATTAAGTTTTCGACAGTTTTCGCGAAAACCCAGTTTTCGGTTTGGTGTGAATAGGGTATTAGGTTATGTTAGGTTGTATTATAGGGTGTGAATTCATCACAGTGAACTAGGCACCATATTGGGCCCATCGCCTTCACTGGGGAGCCTTCACGCTCAAAACCTAAACCAATTCGCCCAAGCAATTTCATTTCCCTACACTCATACAGAACCTAAAAATTGTTTCAATTTTGTTTGTGAGGTAAACCTTCTCCAAATTGTCGAAGAAGTGTCTGATTTTGTATTGGCTTAGATTGGTCACGTGAACGGCTTAAGTTGACGTTTATGGAAGTCAACAAATCTCATCACTTTTCGACTGTATTGTACCAGATGTAGGTATAGTTTTTGCGTTCAGGAAAAATCTAGGCGACCAAAACCAACAAACATAGACTTTTGAATGTACCTTATGTCCCTTTTTTTCATACGCTGACTATGGTCATTTAAAAATGGTAGGTATAGTATCGGCACTGTGCGATATATAAAATGTAAAACAATGAAAATAAAGTCGCACTATAATATGAAAATACGGAAAATAAAAGTCAATTGATAGAAAAATATAAAGCAATCGACTATGAAATATTGGGTCTCTACAATTGGCGACGAGGAAAAACTTATATAAAAAAAAGAAGACGAATGAAATACAAGGTAAGAAAGAAGATAACAACCAAAAATTAGTAATTCAAAAGTGAAATAGCGAAGTGCATAAAAAAAAAATCAAAATTGAATGTCTTAAATGATGTTCATAAAAAAGAAAAGAACAATAACTTAAAATAAATGTTTTGCTTAAATGCAGTAAAAGAAAAAATCGAAGTAAATGTTTTACAAATTTCGGGTGGAAATGGAACTTAAAATATAACCGTTTTGCTTAAATGCAGTAAAAGGAAAAAAAAAAGAAAAGAAGAGGAAGAATAGATTAAATTCGAATGATCTTGGATTTAATGTTTTGCTTAAATGCTGTACGTATAAGAAAATCATAGATTAAATTCGAATGATTTAATGTTTTGCTTCAATGCTGTATAAGAAATTCATAGATTAAATTCGAAGGATTTCGAATTTAATGTTCTGCTTAAATGCTGTATAAGAAATTTTGGGATTGAAATAATATGGAATTTTTAAAATTGTTTTACAGTTAAAAAAAAAATTAAGAAAGTAAATGTAGTATCGGCACTGTGCGATATATAAAATGTAAAACAATGAAAATAAAGTCGCACTATAATATGAAAATACGGAAAATAAAAGTCAATTGATAGAAAAATATATAGCAATCGACTATGAAATATTGGGTCTCTACAGTAGGTAGCGACATTTTAGTCTCACATAAATGATGAAAATGATATTACAATAGCAGAAAAAATTGCAACAATTGACACGATTTTTGACATGTGTAATAGGAGCTTTAGAGCGGTAGATAGGCAGGTACTACCAGACGTTAAATATAACTTTTAAAATGGATTCTTTCAAGCAAAATATTACAAATTCCAATTGACATTTGTACGGTGATCGTGATGCAGTTTGATTTCGTAAGAACTAGATACTACATCTGTATAGACAACAAATTACTGTACTACGAAATCGATTAAAAAATAGCCAATTCATTACACCGCGTCTCCACGAGCAATATTTCATAGCTTGCCATCTGTCATTTCTGATAGAAAGAAATAACGATAGTATGCAATAAAATGTAGGGTGGGCATTTCATATCATACTATTTCCATAGCCATCAACGAAAACACATGCGTCACAACAAAAAAGTACACCCCATAGCATACTATCGATAGCAAGCTATGAGCTGAGCAATAGATGGAATACCATTTTTCATAGAATACTATTATTTGTGGTCTCCACGAACAATTTTCATAGCATACTATATGGCAAGCTATGAAATATTGCTCGTGGAGACACGGTGTTAATTAGCATAATCGTTGTCAAGGCAATTTAAATTTTAATTTGTTGACAGAAGACAGCTAGCTCTGCTTACATAGATCACACCGGACCTTGTCAATGCAACAACTGTAATAGTTAATAGTTTACGTGTTTTCGGGCAGCTAAAAGGTGTGTCCTCACATTAGACATAGGTTCTAACGAAATCAAATCACGCAGGCGTCACTCAATGGCGTCACGTTTGCATTAATTTGCATCAAACGATGATTGGCTACAGTTCAACTGATGACACAGTAATGCAAATTTGTATCGTTGCCAGTGAGGATGTCAGTCGATATTGCACACCTTTTTGAAATTTTAAGAACATACTCGTAAACACGAATATGACTAATAACACTTTTATTTGTTGTTGCCAATGAATATTTTCGTGTTTTTTTGCAAAGCACTAAAAGTTGCCGCATTGAATAATTTATTGAATATTCAAGTCAAGTCTGATCAAAACGATCAATCTATGTTAAATAGTTAAACAGTTTTCCCGAAACTAGCCTAACGACTGTATTAGTAACAAAAATGATTTTAGATAGTGGATGTGACTTGTGAGTGACATGAAATTATTTTTTTTTTACAAACGGCTGCCATTTCTCATATTTCTCGACAATGCCTTGCAGCAAATGAATCACTGCATTATCTTCTATTATCATAGTTGACTGGCAACAGTTGAAAATGTTAACAATTTTGTAGAATGGCATTTCATTCGATTGTTGACATGATCAGTTAATGTCGACTTCCATTGGGCAAGGAAAAGCACTTTTTTCCAGATTCAGATCACTTTTGCGAATCTCGATTCGAGAGCACGGAATGTCGAAAAGCCACACAATGCGTATGTGTCACGAGCAGAGTATATCCATTAATGAGTAGGGACACTCTCTCTCCATATGCATTTCCTACTACCACAAAGCAAAATGCAGAAAAAATCTTACAATAAGTGGAAGCAGGTCGAAAGAATACTTTTTACCTGTATACAACGACTGCTTGAGAAAAAAAGGGTACACAACACATTTTGCCTGTACCACTACATGGGGCTTGCTGCGTACGACAAACGATTGTGGGTTTTTTCATAAAGCATTTTTAAAGGCGACCTGAAGTGATGTCAGTATATTAGTATTTTCTCTCAACCATGCAGGTTGATCAGGTAACCAGCTTTGCTTTCGTAGAATTGGTAATAAAAAACAAATTTTGTAGTTTTTCCCATTGGTTATTGATTAAATGGTCTTTGTTATGGACATGAAAAAGAAATGTTTCATTCTCTATCACGAAATTCAACCCT
The DNA here is from genome assembly GCA_949372485.1 of Cheilosia soror. NCBI lineage: Eukaryota > Metazoa > Arthropoda > Insecta > Diptera > Syrphidae > Cheilosia > Cheilosia soror. The sequence continues at coordinate 33,506,206 of OX443561.1, read as the reverse complement.
TTTGCCTTGCTACGACTTCGTTAATTACCATATTTTACGATTTTAAGTTTTATTGCCAGCACTTTGTAGGTAATATAATTCACAGCAGATGGTCATACTAATTACTTAGGTTGGTTGTAGAGGGGATTGTTTACATTTTTTTCGCACGTATTTTTAAAGGCGACCTGGAGTTGGATTGTTATCAGTCGTTCATTACCATCAATTGACGAAGTAAAGGGTGTTCAGTGTCAGTGCGTGTGGCAAACAATTAAAAATAGTGAAAATTAAAAGTTGAAGTGCAAGTTTGCATAGTTTAAGAACATTAAATAAAATAATGGGAAAACATTATGTTAAATGTGGGCGAGAGCAGAAAGAAAATTTTGGAGTTAAATATTTCAAAATACCGGATAATAGTGAGAGGTAAGCAATATAAGTTATAGATCGGGGAAGAATGAATATAAATCTGTTCATTTAAAAGATCTTTTTCGGCAAAGTATATGGAAGATATTACACGTGGAAACTGTGAGCCAACTGCTAACCTGGAACTTCCAGATATTGAAGTGAAGACGGAACCACAAAAACAAAATAAGGACAATTTGGTTTACGCTTTCAAAACTGAACCTGACTATAAAACTGTGGACTTTGGCATTGATAATGCATTCTACTATTTCGCAGGTTATATTTTAAAAAAATACCGCCTAAACCACAAGTGTGAGTTAAAATTGAGTCCGCAACTTAACGTTTCCTTTTTACAGATTTTAAAGAATATGAAGATGCGAAATTGACACGGCCCAATCAAGAATTTTTAGAATCGTTAGAGAATCTTGAACAAAAATTTATTTCTTGTTTTCCAAATATGTACTACCTAAATAATTTTGAGGGGAATATTTTTAACTTTTTGAAAAATGAATTTCATTACAACTGTTGCAAAAATCAAAATAAGGAATTTCTTATCAAATTTTACGTCCGAGTACGGGTTTACTTTATTATAAAACAGTTCAATAAAAATAACAAAAAATGTACCAACAAACAAAAATATTTAAGTGTAGCACACATGTGAATATATATTAAATATAAAATGTTCAATAAGAAATATTACAAATTGATTTTGCTTTTTTTTACGTCACACCCTGTACCACATTTTGAAATAGTTCGACTACTCTTCCATCCCTCTTTTACTAGAGCACTTTTAGTGCCGTCTATTTCTCGCGTATGTGTACTGCAAATTGTAAACTGATAAGAAACACGTGGAGAGTGTCCCTACTCATTAATGGATATACTCTGCCCCTGATTCTCATGCTCCAGAAACATAATGACAACATAGCCAGCAAGATTGGAAGAGGCGCCACTGTTGTACACAGCTTTATTAAGGACCCGGAGAAGTATGGAAAAAACCGCAAAGGAAGAGTCAGCAAAGCAACAACATGTCAAAAAAGGCGGGCGATACTAAGAGCTGCTTCAAATTCAAGGCTCTCCGTAAGTGAAATTAAGGCAAAAGCTGGAATTACAGCTAGTAGATCGACTGTTCATCGCGTGATACAGTAGGCCAGCCATATTCGCCATGAACGAATGAAGAGGAAACAACCAGAAGCCGAGAAACCACACAACAGCTGTTCGAGAGGAATCTCATACAGAGAGCAGTGGAGTGGACAGCAAAGAAAAAAAGGAGCACCGCGAAAAGGAGTCGCTTTTTAGGAAAAAAGTCATAAAAGTTGCATTTATCAAATTAATCCCATTTTTTTTACAATATAAACCTAATATATCCTTCATTATGCATTATCCTTGTGCAATTGGTTTTTCCCAGATTAGCGAAGGGTTTGAAAAAAATCGTAAAATTAAAACAAAAAACTGCCTGTTCGTAATCAAGTGGCACAGAGTGTAAGTATGTAGATAAGTGCTGGGAATAAATGTACATATTGCCTTTGCCTGTTATGTACAATGTACACACAATCGTATCAACGTACCTATACAGTGTAGGTACATACACCAGCAGCCCACATAGAATCCTATTGACCGACCCAGTTCATCACCTATCATTTGGTGGTTCGATTCTAAGTCGCACATATATCCCAATCCCGAATGGATAACCTGTTCTAACGGTATATCTTATTTTAATAAACATTCTTCCTCTTATAGCATTCTAATAACAAATTCAATACATTTTATAAGGTCGCAATTAAAAGTTCATTCAAATTTCAATTAATTATTTAGTATAAACATTATTTATTAATTTTATTATAAAGTATAGTCGACTCATTTACATATTTTATGACATATTCATCTTAATCCAGCTCATGTAAGCAGCTACACGCGTGTAAACTCCCGGAAAACCAGCCCGAGCACATTCATAGCCATACGAGACAAGGCCAATTAGGTAGTAGCGAAAGATTTTCCCCTCCAACTAGTCAAAACAAAAACAAGAAATCGAAATACGCAGCATAAATATTATGAGTCATTCACATGTCATAAGTCATACCTGTGGCATCATGAGTGGTCCCCCAGAGTCCCCCTGACAAGCATCCACTCTATAGTTGCCCGCACAGATTAACTGCAAAAGAGAAATTAATTAAAAGAAAAAAAATCCAATGAAACCAGTTCAAGGACATCGACTTACATTGCCCGTCATTTCGGCGGTTTTGAACACCGTCGAGTAGTTTTCCATGCAAGACTTTGTTTGAACTATTGGCACCTGCGCATCGCGTAGGACATTTGATGTGGCGCCTTGATATTGAATCGAACCCCATCCGGCTACAAATGGATTGCTGCCGACGAAATCTTGTTCCATGAATTTACTCTCCTCCGGCAGGCAAATGGGGCGAATAAATTCTGCATTTAATTAGTCATAAATTGAATTGATCACGGATAACAAGAGCTAGATGCGAGGCTTACCAGTAAACGTCACTGGGGTGTTTAATTCGATCAAAGCTACGTCATTTGAGATTGTTTTGAGGTCGTACTTCTCATGGGCGACTTTGCGTTTGATTTTCACGTCAATAGCGTTAGTTTCCGATTTGCTAAGATCATGGGCACCGAGTCGGACGATGGCCAGAGCTGGATTGATACAGTGGGCGGATGTTAACACGTAGTTGTTGGAGACCAAGCTTCCACCACAGAAGAACTTTAACACGGTGGGCTCTTGTTGTTCGTAGTAGCCAAGGGCAACCACCCATGGATAGGTTCCTAAAGTATAGATTGCGATAGTTTATGGGACACCCCACGTAGGTACTCAAATTATATGCGAACTGACCTTTCTTTGTTTCGATTCCTCCAACCACACGATTTGTCGGGCCGCTACTTATGCCGCAGTCTCCTGCGGAGGAAGCAGGAGGTGATGTCGAAAATATACCACCAGGAACAGGATTTATTATCAATGGAGGCGGTGGTGTTACCGTACTTGTAACAACAGTTGTGGCAGTTGTTTGTATTATGGGAGGCGGTCGAATAATAGGCGGAGCTGGTCGAGTCGGAAGCGGCGCTGGAACTGTAGCAATAGTTAGACTAACTGGTGGTGTTGGACTAACTACTGGCGATGGATTAGCTACTGGCGTTGGATTATCTTGACCCAGAGCAGCAAAGTGAAACAGCGTTGATGTCGGTGAACCATACCACGGATTCGATGGCAAATATTGCTGATACGGTTCGGGACGTCCACCAATTGGTCGAACTGTACAGCAGACCTATTAAGAGAGAATCAAAATTATAAGTACATTTGGAAGTAAATCATGTTCTTACCAAAAAATTAAATCCATCGAAAGCACATATAGACTGGCTGACGAAAGTCTGGAAATCAACTCCATTGGGGAGTCTTCGTGTCTGCTCATAAAATTCATCTAAAAGATGTGGACATCTGGCTATATTCATGCAGCTTCCAACGCGATTGTTGGAGTCGAAGCAGGATTGGGCTGAAATGAAACAAACAGAAAGTCAATAGTCGTCTTCGGCCAGTGTGAACCAGAGTATATCCATTAATGAGTAGGGACACTCTCCACGTGTTTCTTATCAGTTTACAATTTGCAATACACATACACGAGAAATAGACGGCACTAAAAGTGCTCTAGTAAAAGAGGGATGGAAGAGTAGTCGAACTATTTCAAAATGTGGTACAGGGTGTGACATAAAAAAAAGCAAAATCAATTTGTAATATTTCTTATTGAATATTTTATATCTATCATATCACATGTGTGCTACACTTAAATATTTTTGTTTGTTGGTACATTTTTTGTTATTTTTATTGAACTGTTTTAGAATAAAGTAAACCCGTACTCGGACGTAAAATTTGATAAGAAATTCCTTATTTTGATTTTTGCAACAGTTGTAATGAAATTCATTTTTCAAAAAGTTAAAAATATTCCCCTCAAAATTATTTAGGCAGTACATATTTGGAAAACAAGATATAAATTTTTGTTCAAGATTCTCTAACGAGTCTAAAAATTCTTGATTGGGCCGTGTCAATTTCGCATCTTCATATTCTTTAAAATCTGTAAAAAGGGAGGAAACGTTAAGTTGCGGACTCAATTTTAACTCACACTTGTGGTTTAGGCGGTATTTTTTTTAAATATAACCTGCGAAATAGTAGAATGCATTATCAATACCAAAGTCCACAGTTTTATAGTCAGGATCAGTTTTGAAAGCGTAAACCAAATTGTCCTTATTTTGTTTTTGTGGTTCCATCTGCACTTCAATGTCTGGAAGTTCCAGGTTAGCAGTTGGCTCACAGTTTCCACGTGTAATATCTTCCATATACTTTGCCGAAAAAGATCTTTTAAATGAACAGATGAATTGAAATGGAGTCAGCAACTTGTTATTTCCCCCTCGGTTACGTAAAACAGCAAAAGTGTTTTCCAAGCAATCTTGATTAAGATTTCTTGTTAAAAGAAACTTAATACCGTCTTCTTTTATTTTTGTAAAAATGCCAATTAAGGCATTTATATTCTGTTGCCATCCTTTTATAAAACGCATTATTTTAGTTACATTTCTAGAATGTAACGCACTGACACTGAACACCCTTTACTTCGTCAATTGATGGTAATGAACGACTGATAACAATCCAACTCCAGGGGCCTGTACTACAAAACAACAATTTAACAATTTTACAGGCACTTGTTAACAATGCCGATTTAACAAGTAACTATAATTTCTGTACCACAAAAGAAAAACGCTTCACTTGTTAAATATCAAAATGTCCCTTCTTTGTACAAGTCATTTGTACAAGTGCTTCCGTAAATGATAGACTATGCGCAGGCAAATAATCTTAGCTGAAATCATAATCATAAATCCTTCATATGGTGCCTAGTGTTGTATGAGACATCTCATACCCCTTTTTAACCTAACCTAACCTATAATCATAAATAAAATTGGTTGTTATTGTTGGTGACATAAATTTACAAAATACTCAACCACAGGCTTGGAAACGAAAAGGATTTAGACAAACAATTTTTGCCAGTTTCGCAAGTTTCAAAAATAATTTTATATTTGTATTTATTATTTTTTATGCGAGGTATACGATATCTATATCTATAAACTTAATCATTTTTATCAATTCTATCCGATCGAAATAAAAAAGAAAAATGTTTAAATTATAGTCACTGAGCTAGGCACACTAATGTGCATTAAAAGCAAAATGTTTCCCCTTTCTCGATTAACTCGTGGAAATAAAGTTTTCCTTTCAAAATTTATGCTATAATAGGACTGGATGAATATAGTTAATATTTTATGAAGACAAATGCTTCACATTTTTACTTACAACCACATAAAACCTGACTTGTAACGGCTTAACAAATTTCAACTCATACGTTAAATTTTCGCAAGTTTATAACAATCCTTTGCAAAACTTTTTCTACACTTGTAGCTTTGTGGTACAGAAAGTGGGGATATTTAGTAATTCCCAATTGTTAAGGATTGCTTGTACAATTGTTAATTGTTAAATTGACATGTAGTTTTGTGGTACAGAAACTATTGTTAATTGTTAAAATTCGCCTGCTGTACAAGACTTGTAGTTTTGTGGTACAGGCCCCAGGTCGCCTTTAAAAATACGTGCGAAAAAAATGTAAACAATCCCCTCTACAACCAACCTAAGTAATTAGTATGACCATCTGCTGTGAATTATATTACCTAAAAAGTGCTGGCAATAAAACTTAAAATCGTAAAATATGGTAATTAACGAAGTCGTAGCAAGGCAAAAGGGTTGAATTTCGTGATAGAGAATGAAACATTTCTTTTTCAAGTCCATAACAAAGACCATTTAATCAATAACCAATGGGAAAAACTACAAAATTTGTTTTTTATTACCAATTCTACGAAAGCAAAGCTGGTTACCTGATCAACCTGCATGGTTGAGAGAAAATACTAATATACTGACATCACTTCAGGTCGCCTTTAAAAATGCTTTATGAAAAAACCCACAATCGTTTGTCGTACGCAGCAAGCCCCATGTAGTGGTACAGGCAAAATGTGTTGTGTACCCTTTTTTTCTCAAGCAGTCGTTGTATGCAGGTAAAAAGTATTCTTTCGACCTGCTTCCACTTATTTTGCTTTGTGGTAGTAGGAAATGCATATGTAGAGAGAGTGTCCCTACTCATTAATGGATATACTCTGGTGTGAACAACGAAAACAAAAATATCTATCAATAAATTAGCATTTATCCGCGGCTTCTCGCGCTCGATAGGATGAAAACAAATGTTGCTCACATACAAACTGAATCCCCCTTTTCACGTCGCTAATAACTCAAGCCTATAGCACAATTTCCAAATTCAGAGAAACTGATTTTCTTTATTTCGTATATACCTAGAGTACACAAACAAATTTTGAAATCGATCGGATGAATCTCTTCCTTCTTTTGCTTTCAAATTTCCTCCAAATCGCTTCCAAGTCCCAAGTGCTAACTTTGGCTATAAAAAGAAACTTGTTTCAAAATGTCTTCTTCCCAGCTCTTACGTCTTACCAATGACCAATCAGTCAATCAGATAAAGAACACAGTTCATTCCAATTTAGGAAAGCAAAACATTACAAGGATACAAGTGTTTAAAAGGAATCCGTCTTCCCTTTCTTAAATAAAATAATGTAATAATTTTAATTAGGCCCAACTTTCGCCAGGCCATTCAAAAAATTCTAATTTAGACTCATTAGAGTGCTCCTCTCCACGGAAATCTTTAGTAAAAGGCGAAAGATTTATTCGACATTGAAGAGAAGCCAGAGTGACGAGTCATACTTTTCCTTCATCTACTACACACATTTTGTATACATAGTGAATGTGAACTATTAAATACGAAGTATAATTTGCTTCTTTTTAATACCTACCCCTCTCTAAAATTCTAGATACCTGAATCCGCAAGTAAATAAATATGCAGTACAGTAGTGTAGGGGATGGAAAAGGAAAAGTAAAATTGGCCTCTATACAAGTTTAGGTTCAATTACCATACCACACCAAACTACCTAAATCACATCGGCACATTTTTATTTAGCTAGGTAGAGGGTAGACGGCACAAACGTAGACGGTTGGTGATCGTAGAATATGGAAATTTGTTCAGTTAACTACATAAGATTTACTTTGATTAGGGTGACCAGATTTACTAGACTAAAAATGGGATATTTTCAAAAAATACTTCATAATAACAAAGAAGTAGAATTGTACATATTTATTTATAATAAAATAAATATTTTTCCCTTTTTCAAAATTCATTGCCAATACCAATTTTTAAAAAATGGAAAATGTTTCCGGGGGGAATTTTGTTCAAAATAGTCCTGATTATTTTTAAAAGTCAGTTTTTGTTAATACATAACATAAATCGTAGAATTGCGTACCAGAAATAGGTAACCTTGAAAATGTGTTTTCAAAATATGATACCTTTTACACTTTCGACCCTGTAAATAATTGAGAAAAATAATGCAATAACTAACTTCCTCTTATAAAACAGAAGACAAAATGCATTATTTTAGAAAAGATACCAGACAGACTTTTTTGAGCGTGAAAATAAGACGTCTGGTGAGCCTAACTACGATCAAAGGTCGTTATAAATAAATTGTAGCTATTTAGTAGAGCAGGGGTTTCTTAACTGTGCGTCAGGGCTTCGCAATGCCAAGAGCATCTGCCAACACCTGTATACGTCACAGGAACGTCAGATTGACCGAAAATATTGCCGCAGTTCGTGAAAGCGTAGGGGATAACCCGAGCCAGTTAATTCCTCATCGTTCACAAGAAGTCGGGCCTTTCTTTCGCAGATATCAGGACTTGAACGTGGGCCTACATCCGCATACAAGAATCAACTGATCCAGGAGCTCCTCAAAGTTAATGACCAGAAACAACGCCGTTTGTTTGGGTTTCGAAGCGTTTGGAAGAGGACCCCAATTTTGGCCAAAAAATCATCTTTAGCGACGAGGCGGATTTTTTGATAAAGGACGCCGCCTTTAGTGAATCTTCAGTAAGATCAGCTTCTATTTGCAAATCTGTGCTTTTAGAAGGCCGCGTAGCAAAAATATTTCGACCTCTATATGGAGTCGCAGTATGAAAAAGATTGGGAAACCTGCAGTAAAATAATGCTAGATTTCCAATTATTGTCATTTTGAAATTAACAATTTATGCAGGGGAGACTGGGGCACATTTGAACGTCTTCTGCCTGCAGCTTCAACTCAGATTCGACCAACAAAACACAAGAAGCCAGAGCGATTTATTTCTTTTTAAGGGCTTTTACACTTGATAATGTAGATACATATGTTTTTTATGTTCAAATATTTCAATTAAAATTGGAACCACTTTCTCTAAACGTTATGACTTTGAAATTTTACATACCGTTCTGAATTGACATCCCTTGCCCCTTTGAGGGAGTTTTTTTTTTAAAAAACACACGAACCGTTATTTGTATTAACTTGGAACTTCGTACGATGATAATTGATAGGTGTACATACACATTATTTTTACATTAAATTTGCCATTATACCTACTCAAAAATTTATGCAGGTCAATTCAAAAAATGATTTAAATTATTGGGCAATACTTCCCGAGTATTTTGACTGAGCTATCATTTAACTTTCTGGTCCGTTCGCAAATAGAGTTAGATATAATATGTACATTGTACATATCTTGAGAATAGATCTTATTTGGCAAAATGTGACACAAATTGCATTCTCGATTGCAGTTGTGCTTTGGGGTGAGAGCAGACCAAGCTTACACTAAGGCCCTTACTACAGGATAAACAGTGAAATCAAAGTGATTGTGATTACCTAAAGCTACGACTACACGGCCATTTTTCGAGTCATTTAAATGACGCTCTGACGTAAAAATCGCGTCAGAAAGCAGTCATTTAAATGTCGTTCTGTGTGATCGCCATTTTTGGGATAACATTTTCGGCGTCATTTAAATGACTAGGAAAATGTTGGACCAAATGGCATGTATTTAGTGTCATTTAAATGGTGGGAAAATGCCCGTGTGATCGCTCTTCAATAACGCCTAGGACAAATGACTAAACTTTTTGGCTGTTGCGTCATTTATATGGCATCCCAACCGCAAATTCTAAATGACTCGCAGTGTCCGTCATTTGATTTTGGGACACAAATGACGATGATAGTCATTTCGTGTGATCGCCATTTTTCCCATGACGAATCGTAGCTTAAATGTCGCTCTACTGCGACGTCACAGCGCCATTTAAATGACTCAAAAAAATGGCCGTGTAATCGGAGCTTTATTATTATTTGGCCAGTGGCTAGATCACGTAAGATCAAAATACTCGAACGATATCGTTTTCATTAAAGTCCTCTCTATCATATCTATGGCAATCGACAGAGAGTGCTGTTGTCGAAACGATATCGTTCGACTGTTTTTATTTTTTTTACGTATCTTCAGTTTTTAAACTATTATTTTATTTAACATTAGCACTTATCCGCGGCTTCGTATCGCGCCTTCGTTACAGAAGTAAAGAAGTTTGGTATACGTGCTCATGTTGCCCATATAATCTGCTTCCCCCTTTCCCATCGCTAATAACTCGAGCCCCAAGCTAAATTTCCAAAATCTGAGAAACCGATTTTATTTATTTCTTATATAAAAAAAATAAATAAATAAATAGGTGGCGCAACAGGCGGGTGACACCCAAGGCCTAGCTTCTCGCAACCATTCGTTTTGTGTGAGTTTCTATTTTTGGGACGAATGGCGAAGGGACCTACAATTTTATGCCGAGTCCGAACGGCTGAATGGAGAAGCTCTTTCATGACAGTCATACTCTCGGATGTTTGTCAGACGTTCGCGAGAGGTGGCGCAGTAGAAAAAACTTTAAGATGTAGGTAATTTGTGTTTTTTCGGGGATCGAACCTGGGATCCCTCTCACAGTAGTCCAGCACACTAACCACAGCGCTAATGCGCCCACTACTACACTTTCTTATATAGAGTACACAAACCGAATTTGAAATCGATCGGATGAAAAAAAGAATCTTCCCATACAAACTTTGACCCCATCTTCCCCCATTTGGAGTTCAAATTTCCCCAAATCGTTCCCAAGTGATCACTTTGGGCATACAAGAAAATTTGTTTCAAAATATCAAATTCCGAGCTGTGCTGTTTAGGCTGTGCGTTGATCACCAATCAGTCAGGACAAACTATTTGAAAAAAAAGGACTACAACCACCTATGCCTCCTCAATATGTCATTTGTCAGTTCATATCGTTTGACTTGGACCCTAGGGCGCCCTACTGGGGACTGGGTTAACCCAAAGCAACCCAAACGTTCGATATAGCACTGAGTTCGCAATGAGGTATGGATGTGGAGAAATTTTTATTTTTTGTTAAACCAAAAGAGATGAGGGATGAAAACTATGCTTCTGGAAATTTCCATATTGTAAAGGCCGATGCAACATTTTTAGCAGCCCGTACAAATAATGCGTATTCCCTTTTTTCAGAGGTAAGTGACAAGTGTTTTGTGGGTAATATAATTTGACCGGTAATCCTCTTTTATTTACAAAATTCAACAAAAGTTGGTTTGAAATAATATTTAACGTTAACTTACCGCAAATGCCAATAATAAAACTTAAATTCACCACAACTAAAGTAAACATTCTTCTTAAAAATAAGCACTTGTTAAAAATCTCCTTTTGAAATCCACTTTTTCAAAACATTCCTTTTACGACGTTTATTCAGCGGAGAAAATATCATAATGTCTGAACCGACAGGGCCAACTTGTCGCTTCTGATATTGACTTATAGCATCCCTGGGATCTATACAAGGACAATCTGGATCAGGTCGCTGTCCTCCAGGCAGGCAAATCACTGGAAATGCTGGACAATTCGCGCCTGGCAGTGGTGTTATCGTTACGGGTGGAGTTGGCTGAAATGTTGAAGGAACTGGCGTTATCGTCGTTGGTACGGGTGTCAAAGTTGGAGGAAGTGTTGGCACTGTTATGGGTGGCAGGAAAGTCGAAGGAACTGTTGTCTGAGTCGGCTGATTTGTCGGTGGAGTTGGCTGGAAAGTTGAGATCGGCGGCGACAGCGTCGCACCGGGTGGCAGTGTTATTATCGGAAAAGTGCCTGGTCTGTAACCCGATGGACAGAAACCTTTGATATTCGCCAAATAGGACAGATATGGCCACAGATACAATTTCAAACAAATGTCTTCAAACAACATGATAAAATTGGCCCCGGGTTGGTAGAACTCAATGCACTACGCGCGCGTTCTTATCTCGCGAGCGAACCTTCATGTCATAAATGACCAAACCTAACAACTGACCAATTCTCTCGGCTACCGGGGGTACTTGAGCCCACCGTGCAGATGGAATATGTAATTGCAAATGCATTGAAATACAACAAAGGAAATAGTGTCATCAATCGAATAAAAACAACACTTGCTGTTGTACTAATAGTGTGACACATGACAGATAGCCAGAGCCACCAGCGACATGCATGAGTGTCTATAAATTGTTCGCATTATACCTATTCTTGTCAAATGGTGTCGAATACGAGGGCCCAGACTAGATGGAATTAAAATAAACTCGGCCAGTAGCTTTTTATGGACTAGCCACTAGAACCACAAACCACAACTACCTGCAAGTCAATGTCACTGTGAATCGTGTTAATCAGCGTAAAAACAAATTCGCCGATGATGTTCACGATAGGCGGGTGATTTTCGATTTGGAAATTCCACTGCGAATGTATATCATCCGGCTAAATGTGAAAATAAACGAAATTAATCAGATACTTAATCGTTTTCTACTTTATGTTTTATCAGGAAATGTGTAATTTGCTTAACACATTATACGCGCGTGTGTATAGTGCGATATCGGCGCGGCATCAACCATTTGGACGCCGACGCACCTTAAATAACTGAATGGGTCGACTCTATTGAGATATTATTGACAACAAAAGTGATTTAGATTACGGTTTGCGATATTTTTAAATATTGTCGCTGAATTTAGAGTTCATGGTGCATAAAGTGAATTCAATTAATTTGAAAGCGGATTAGCGGAGTAGTAAAATATCTTCAAAGGAATAGTTAGTTAGTGCTTTTTGATTGACAGCGGCTAAATTGGCAGAGTTTTTCATTTCGCAATAATTGGCAATGGCTGCGAATTTGAATGGAGTTTTATTTTGACAATTGGGGTGATGGAATGATATTTCCTATTCACTAGTAAAGCGCTTCATTTGGATGATAAAAAGTGGTAAATAACAATTTAAATGCTTGACGATGATCGTTTTTAAGCTTTATGCCGACTATAACCTAAAAGAATTACGCAGAAAGTTCGTTTTTGGATTCTGTGATTGACTACTGCCAAAACGAAGCGAAATCTAAATTTTGCATCTGAAGTGTTTGCATAATAAAGAAGACAACATATAATTATTTGGAAAATCCAATAGCAAAACTGTCAAATAAAACTATGTATATGTGGCGGTGGGTTTAGACTCGTCAAACAATTACGCGTTGGTAACTCCGCTCACTTCAAGTGACAGCTCGGCTGGGCGATAGAAGCCGCCTGCCCCAGCCAATCAGAATCGTCCACGTCGACGCCAACGACGTAGATAATAATAAGGCTTCCAAAATCCAAATTAAGCTAAAAAGTACTCGTATCCAACCGCCAACGTCACCAAGGGAGGGCTGGCTAGTCTAAGTTTCGGAGCCGTGTTCGGAAGAAAAGCTTCAAGACTAAATGATGCAATGAATAGAGTCATAGTCATCGGGGCTTTCTTTCCTGAGCAATGACTATTTTTATTAAGATACTTACTTAGGTGGCGCTACAGTCCGGGGTGGACCTCAGCCTCAACCAATACGCCTCTTTTGTTAGCACGATCTTTGGCTAACCGCCTCCAGTTGCGCACTCCATCAAGTTGGTTGAGATCCCCTTCCACTTGTGCACACCACCCAAGGCGAGATCGGTATTTCTAATGCGATCTCTACGGGTCACACCAGCAATACAACTGAGAAATCTCATTTCGGCAGCTTGTATCCGCGATCTTATTCTTTCGGTCATTACCCAAACCACATGACCATAGGTTAGAGTTGGAACAAACACCGAATTAAAGACTGAAAATTAGCTTTGATCCAAGTTCAGTCCTCCTAATAACAGAATGACCAAGCTGTCTCAAAATTGACCCAGCCTGACCAATCCTACCAGGAAAACTCAGGATTGCCCCTTCCATCACTCGTGAATAAGACCCCGAGATACTTAAACTTGTCCACCTGTATCAATGGGACTCCACTAACATGCAGAGTGCATTGAACAGGCGTTCTGGAGACCACCATCACTTCAGATTTGTTCACGTTTACCTTCATCTCAGCTTCAACACAAACGGCTACAAACCGATCGAGTGCGCGCTGAAGTTCAGTCTGAGAGGATCCAAGGATGACCAAGTCATCAGCGAAGAGCAAATGACTTATCCTCCCAATTCGAAACGTTCCTCGCCAAGACTGCGCTGTAACATCCAGTCCATATAAGTAATGAAAATAAGAAGAGACAAGACGCACCCCTGACGAAGTCCAACGCCCACGGTGAAAGATATTGATTTAACGCCGTTTACCCGAACACAGCTTTTCAGTTTGTGTAAAGAGATTGAATGGTTTTCAAGAGAGAACCGTCAACTCCATACTCTAATCGTGCCTCGACCACAGCTCTGCAGCGCGTTTCCAGCACCTTGGCAGAAACTTTTCCGGGGAGACTTAAAAGTGATATACCCCTGTAATTGGAGCAATCCCTTTTATCCCCTTTCTTGAAAAGGGGCACAATCACCCCAACCTGTCAATGCTGGGTGTTTGGCCGCATTCCCAGGCCACTTTAATGACACTAGAGAGCCATTTGACTCCCTCTTCACCTAAGGCCTTGAGCATTAAGCGGAGCATTGAGCGGAGTGACATATAAAATTAATTTAATAATAATTCACTAAAAAAAATGTATAATAAAATAGGTGATTCCAAATCATGGACCACTGAGAAAATGTACTACCAAGCAGAAACCGTTGTCGGTGTACCTAATCGTTGGTTTTTATGTTCGGTGGCAGAGTATTGCCGTCCCCGATGAGGCTCTCTCTGGTCACAATCACAAGCTATAGTTCGAACAACTACACCCTGCCCTCGGCCCAGCGCCACCGAAAAAAAGAAAGTATTAATAATCGCAGTATTGCAACATGATAACGAAATTATTCCTCGATAATTCGACATGTGACATCACCAGTAGATACACTTGACAACTGCGAGGACATGACCATTTTAAAACTTTTTTGGATACAGCAACAGCATCAGCAGGACTAAGAAACATATTTAAAGAGGACTACACAAAAATAATGAAAATACGTTATAGTTTCTCTATAATGTACACCTAAATTTTGCGGAACATCTAGTTTGTATCTATAGGTAGTATTACATTGAAACTGTTATACACTTTCAAACACACATTTCCGAATCTAATATAATCATAGTCTTTATAGTATGTTCAACTATACCAAAAAAGTATCGTGACCGGGCGCCAGTTACGCTCGCTACGCCACTACTCGCGAGCTTTATAAGAAGGGACAAACAGCATTTAATCCACATGAGTAGGGGGAAGCAAAAGGCAAGATCGAAGAGATGCAAGTCACCAAAGGCTTTTCTATACTTAAGCAGCAGACTAAAATACAAGAAAACTAATTCTAGGAGTTTATAACTACTGTTAGAAGCTAGACTTCGGCTCCATGTGGAAATGCTACACTACTGTAACTTTCATTTCCTTCTTTAATAGCGCATGAGAAAACAAATTCTGTAAATGAACTTCACTTAGGCCTCAGTTATAAAGGGTCCGCCATCTAACGTTTTTTTTTCAACTAGTGCTTATTTCGCGAATGGTAACACTTAGATCATGTCTGATTTGACAGATAATTCGTTTTATCCTTCCGCTGAACGAATATGGTTGTGTATACGCTTGAACAACGCTGGGAAATATTGCGACATTACTTTGAAAATCATGGTAATTCTGCAGAATGTGTGCGAAAATTGCGTACGGATTTTGGAAGAAGAGAAGCACCGTCAGCTCCGTATGTTCGTTATCTTGTGAAAAAAGTGAAAGAAACTGGCATCCTCATCGATAAACCAAAGCGTGAAAAGCCAAAAACAGTGCGTACACCCGAGAAAAAACAGTTTGGTGCGGATTTTGGTCCAGAGGCATAATTGGGCCATTTTTCTTCGAAAATGAGCAAGCAGTGGCCGTTACAGTCAATGGCGATCGTTATCGGGCCATGTTGAACGAATTTTTGTTCGCAACAATTGAAGAGGAGGATATTGGCAACATTTGGTTTCAACAGGACGGCGCTACGTGCCACACAGCCGAAGCTACACTCGATGTTTTGCGCCCTGTTTTTGAAGATCGCATTATCAGCCGCAGAGCTGATGTCGTTTGGCTACCGCGGAGCTGCGATTTGACACCGTTGGACTATTATTTGTGGGGTGCCGTAAAAGATAAGTGTTACGCCGACATGCCACAGACAATTGAAAGGAGGACAATATTCGTGAAGCCATTGGTGAAATACAGCTGCACACAATCGACAATGTGCTTAAAAATTGGACCGATCGTGTAGGCTACTGCATGGCCAGCCGAGGCAGCCATTTGAATGAAATTATTTTCCATTATTAACCGGAAGGATTGTACTTTCAAATAAAAAAAGAAATTTGAGAAAATATTCAGTAGTTCTTTTTTTATAGCATTTTCAAAAAAAAAAAGTTATTTGGCGGACCCTTTAGCTATCAGTAAATGCATCCGTAAAAACACGGAACAGAACAAAACTGAAACATTTAACCATAGTATATCATAGGAATTCAGTGGAATACTTCGTGAAACTGGTTGAAAAGTTGAACAGAAAAAATTTTTCGTACGGAAAAATTAAGAAATTATTTTTTTAGAAAATTTAAAGATCAATATTGCTTCATTTTTGACGAATTAGTTTTATAAAAAGCAAAAGCAATATTTTAAGACCAAGATAGAGTTCAACGATTAAGTTGAAGTGCTCCAAAAAAGTGAAACAATTTTTTTACGGATGCATTTTACTGATAGCCACTAATTAAATTTTTAACTTCACAATTTTGCTATTTAAAAAGTGACGAGGTTACCTAAGCAGAACATTATAAGTTCATGGTTATTTTTATAAGGTTCAATCAACCTGCTTAGTCGTTTAGAAATCTATACCCACCAAAAATCCTTGGTTAAACTAAATTCCAACTTTGATAGAATACATCAGTCAAACCACGAACACATTTAACGTCCCAGTCGGCCTTTTAAATTTCCGTAAACTGCTGTTTATATGAATACAATAATTACAAGCTACAATTACACTTATGGCTTATCTATGAAAATGAATCTAGTTATAGTTAGTCTATCAATTATATGAAACCGAATTTTAGTTAAATTGCAAGACTCTAAACCACTCTCAGTCACTATGTGAACACACACTTACATTTTGCAAATGAATTTAGGATGTTTAAAACCGTTAACACGTACGAATACGAGTATACTAGCCGACAATTAATTTGGACCATTTTTATACAAATATTTCGCGTCTTCTAACGTCAACTACAGTTTCGTGTTTAAAATCGATTGTGTGATCACTGAAAACTATACAATTTATAAGAGTAGGTACCTAAGCCCAAATTACAAACAAGAACAATTATTTATTGAAAATTGTGAGAACAATCATATTTAACATTGAAATTCGTTCAAAGTGTTGTGAACTGGGAATACCCCACTAAATAGACACAATTTCAGAGTGTCAGACAACTTTGTTGAATTGTTTTTGTTTTTTTGTTCGTTTTGTTTTGTCTATTGAAATATTGTTTATTTTACGCAGGAAGAGATGACAGATTTTTTTCTAATTTTATAATTTTTTTATACGATCGCATCCGGAGAGTTCTACGACTTCCTATAGGTAAAACATACAAATTGATTTAAATGCACTCATAAACAATTAAATAAATCCGATTAATTATAATTGAGGTCGTATAATGTGAGTACCTACCTACATATAAATATTAGAGTTAAACATTGTATATCGGCTAAATCTGAAATGCATAGTGTCGCTTATGATCTTATTCAATGCAATGGAGTAATAAATTATTACCTATATATAGAGTGTCATTGCAATTATAACTAAGCGAGCTGAATACATAATAACACCCTAAGATAATAACAACCATACGATTTAAAAAATGATCTATTGTAGAAGGAATCTTCGGGATATCGTAAGGTAGATACCTTTTGCTTTGAGATTAACAGCGCAAAATAATTAAATACCTATGGACAGAAGTCGCGAAAAATGTAAAGTGATTTGAAGCGAACTACCTATAATAGCATTATTATATAACTAGCCTCAGGATTTGGACACAGAGATTCCTTCGCAGTCAGTTAGTTCGATTTACTAGAAATTCGCACCCTGGGCGCGAGCGATTCGATTCTTGAGGGCTTTCGTTAGATGATAGACTTTATGAAGGTGTTTATTTTCGACCTAGACTCTTCACTTGAATTTTCAGCTTTCGGTTGTTCACCAACGAAAAGTGTTCCATTTTTAAGTGCTATGAGAATGCAACACTAATGCGGAGAACCTCTGAATCAATAACTTCAACCGTTAAAGATCACAATATAGAAACAATGGAAGTTCTATTTTAAGAAGATCAACTCGGACCATCAAACATGACTTTTGTTAGGGGTCCGAATTTCCGATTCGCACCTGATGCGAATTTCCGGTAAACCGTTACTTACTTTTTTTTATATTTATACTAGCGGACCCGGCGAACTTCGTCTCGCCCCAATTTAACGCCTTGAGATAAACTCCAGAAAGATAATAAAACACAGATAGTTCAAATTTCAATGTGATTTATTTGAAATGGAATTGAAATCAGTACCTAAAGAGCGATGTTTTTCGACAACCAACCAACCAATCCGCTTGAATTGGAGTGGAAGATCAGCTGGAATAATCGAAATTCGTGGGATAAGGACTTCCTCTCCTTTGAACTTCCCCTGATGATCGTCGCTTGAATCTCATATTGTACATCAGTTTATTGACGGACAACTGCGTACCTTAGCAAAAATTTTTACGGATGCATTTTACTGATAGTTATAACTGCAGCCTTAGCAGTTAGTGCAGTTAGTGCTAAGGCTGCAGTTATAACTATCAGTAAAATGCATCCGTAAAAAATTTTGTTTCACTTTTTTGGAGCACTTAAACTTAATCGTTGAACTCAATCTTGGTCTTAAATAGTTGCTTTTGAATTATAAAACTAATTCGTCAAACAAAAAATTAAGCAACTGATCTTTAAATTTTCTAAAAAAAAGAATTTCTTTATTTTTCCGTACGAAAAACTTTTTTCTGTTCAACTTCTCAACCAGTTTCACGAAGTATTCCACTGAATTCCTATGATATGTATGCTACGGTTAAATAATTCAGTTTTGTTCTGTTTCGTGTTTTTACGGATGCCTAAGGCCGCAGTTATAGCCATCAGTAAAATGCATCCGTAAAAACACGAAACAGAACAAAATTGAAACATTTAACCATAGCATATCATAGGAATTCAGTGGAATACTTCGTGAAACTGGTTGAGAAGTTAAACAGAAAAAGTTTTTCGTATAACTGCAGCCTAATATTGCCCATTCACTAATCGAATCGAGATTTTTATAATTTTGTGCAATGCCGGGGAACACTTTGGTAATGAGTTCCTCCTTCGACGATGTGAACTCGCAAAAACGATATCAATCCAGTCGAAACATCAACGGAAATTTGGCCATTGCTAAGTGACAGCAGGTTAACATCTCCACCCAAAATGCACGCAAAACGTCTTTTATCACGATGAATTTCACTATTATCCAAACATTTTCCAAGCTTCACAACTAAAAAATTTCCATTCCATTCGAAAAGCCATTCCGGAACAATTGAACACAAAATTCAATACAAAAAAATCAATTTTCGATTTTTCCAACCTCCCGACTTTTCCGGAGAGTTTTCCCAAAATGTTCTTTCAGAAGAACCTTCTCCTGGCAACTATACGAACAAAATCGGCCCGGCTCAGACGTTCTCAATACATGAATTACTACACATTTTTGCCACCTTTTTTATACCTACATATATAGATATCCTACCTATGACAGTGCCTAAGAAGCAATTAGTATCTCTGAAAAATATGTTTAATCTTAATGCCCTATTGGAAAAACAGTTCAAAAATTATATGATCAATATTTGTTGGTGAAGAGCTGGCATCTCAACATAGATCATACTATAGCTATAGCAGACTGAGCCACTATCTACAAAACATATTTCTTTGCTGGCAAATACACCGAAATGATGAGCACCATCTTCAAACTAAGAGGAACTCTTAACCTGCAGCATACCTACTGCGCAACGTATGCAAGCAGAAAGATTGTAAGGATGTGTATCTACCACTTTCTAGCAGTATGACCCCATTCTCACAGAATTCCGCTTAAATAACTTTGGAGTATTTACGTACGCTGGAGTTAGATGAAGCGATAAGCATAGGCGAAAGAGATTTGGACGCATTAAAAGTTTCAAACTGATACAATGAACGGTTTGTGAGTTAAAAAAAGGGCCCCTTAATCGCCGATAAATCAAGCCCCAAGCAAAACTTCCAAAATTGGAAAATTTAGTTATTAGAGTATACAAACCGACTTTGAAGTCAATCGGATGGAAAATTAAAATATTCACATACAAACTTTGACAACCCCCCCCCCCCTTTGCCCTTTTAGGAGTTCAGTTCCGAAATATCCTTCCTTATTCCTTGTATACATCATAAAGGGAATTTCAGCTGTCTAGAGTAAAGGGCGTTGATGATCAGTGAGTCATAAACTTTATTGTTATATATAAAAAAAAAGATATCTAATCTACACGTTCCGAAATTGAGCTCCCTAGACTCTATACAGGTTCAGATACATATTTATACAGACAGAGGATGGGAATGAGATGACAGGCATGGAATGGTTACTATTAATAGGTATATGTTTAAGGTGGACCATAGGACAGACTAGTGTGTACTCGGTTAGTCCTAACGCCACAAACCAGAGAGAATAGACCACCAGCTTCGGCCAAAAATGAGAGATCCATTAGACCACATAGAAGCTGGTGGTCTATTCTCTCTGGTTTGTGCCTAACGCGTTTGATATAGCACTGACCATAGGTATTTAATCAGGACAACAGTTCAGTGCTGAATTATGCTGTTAATCGTATAGCTGTCATTTGATTGAATTATTTTCATCGATTTCGAAGCCGCGTATGACAGCATCTATAGAGACGAGCTATACAGATTACAGAGCCATGTCTAGCTTTGGTATGCTTGCAAAACTCGTTCACTTGTGTAGAATAACGATGGAGAAAGCTCGCTGCTGCATCAAGGTCAAAGGAGAATTTAGACAAAATGTGATGCGCTGTCGTGCTATACTTCTTTAAAATCATACTTGAAATAATTGTCCGAAACTCACAGACCAACACACAAGGCACGATATTTCAAAAGTCCGTCAAATTACTTGCAAATTACGCCTATGATATTTGGCGTATTTTTTTGGGAAGTGAGTATAACAAAACCAAAAGTTAGTATACAAGTTTTGCATGTAAAAGTAAAAGTGAGCTAGCTATAGATTCTTAAAAAAATACGCCTATTGACATAATTGGTAGAACACATCGAGCTGTCACTATGGGTACACTTTCGTTAGTATATAAACGAAAGCGGCTAAAATGGATCTATGGAAAAACCAAGTATATGCTGTCAACAAGAAGGGACACCCAACATAGAAGAATCGGACAATTTGTCACAATCGACAGCAAAAACTTTGAGGTGATAAGGGAACAGGACCGTTAGGCACCCTAGGCCAAGCTTCTCACAAGTCACAACCATTCGAGTGAGTGAGTTGTATTTTTGTGACCAATGGAAGGGACGTACAATTTTATGCCCATTCCGAACGGTTGCATTTTTTGGACAGTTATACTCTCGGATGTTTGTTCCGGATATCGAACCTGGTCACATTAACCACTGAGTGACTGCGCCCACTTACAAGTGACAATAATATCTCAGAAGAAATTGAACGAAGAATTGCCAACCGCTATTGGACTAAGAAAGGAAATTGAGTACTAGAGCCTTCTTATCTTGAACAACTAAGGAGATTCTGTATAAGACATTAATCATTCCATTCCTTGTTTATGACGGTGATTACTCTATCTAAAGCGGATGAAGTTATCCTCGGACGCTTCTAGAGAAAGATTCTCCGTAAATGTTCGGTCCCGTTTGCGTTGACGGACTTTGGAGAAGAAAATTCAACGACGAACTATATGACCTGTACAGCGACAACGACCTAGTCCAAAAAGCGAGTCAGTCGTCTAAGATGGCTAGAACGGATCTAAACAAATGCTCCGGCACGTAGAGTCTTTGGGCCTTACCAATAAACATTTTTAATCTTCAGCTTAAATATGTTGACGGTCACAGTGGATACCTAATTTTATTTGGAAATTTTTGCAATTGTGACTTCGTAAAAGTTAGCCTGGACACTAAAAATGCTTCTTAGTACCGCAGTTTGAGTCTAACTCGTAGGGACAACGCAGTAGAAGAAGGCCTAACCTTAAATGGCGACCTCAACCGACTATAAGTGAGCAACTGGAGGCAGCTAGCTAAGGACCGGGCTAAGAGGCTTGTTAGTTGAGGCCTCGGTTTACCACGAAATGTAGAGCCGCCTAAGAAAGTAAGTAAGTACCTAAGCTAGTTTTTAGAAATATTCTTCGGCAGAATTGTTGAGCTAGTTTCGAAAGAACAAAATTCTCGATCCGTAAGAAACCTTTATGAGGCTGTACTGCAGGTTAAGGCGGTTAGTGGGCATGCAGAATGTAGTTGAATTTAAGTGATGATGAGGAGTTAAAAATAGCTTCAGTACCTACGTTGAATGCTTTTGATGCTCCCGCACTTGTAAAGACCAAGTGCTTTGGCATACGTGACTTCTTGGTCTTTCTTTTTGGGCGCGTTTTAAGGCTTTTTTGGAATGTTTTAGCGGC
Organism: Cheilosia soror; assembly: GCA_949372485.1. NCBI lineage: Eukaryota > Metazoa > Arthropoda > Insecta > Diptera > Syrphidae > Cheilosia > Cheilosia soror. The sequence goes on along the minus strand of OX443561.1, from coordinate 33,483,765 downwards.
AATTCTAAGGCGTTTTGAGGGCATTTGAAGCCGTTTTTTGAATCGTTTTTGGAGGTTTTTTTGGATTTTTTCTAAACCCTCGCGTGCTTGTGAATAATTTGAAAAAAAATTTCTCATTTACGTCTGCATTATATTTAAAGCAAATTTATTAAAACATTAATGATAACAAAAAGTGCCAACAATTTAAGTAGATAATAAAAATAACTGATGTTTGTATGTATGTGCGCTGGTGTTGGTTTGGTTGTTCTTTTAATCCCATTTTCCCTTTTCACTCTTTATGACTGCAGTCAACGAAAGACTGAGCCTGTGTCTATATATACATAATTTTTAATTTCAATTGCATAAAGTAATAGAAATAAAATTAGAGTATACATTACCTGAATGAATCTAAAGATGTCTACTAGTATTTCGTTGGTATTCTTACAATTTCCCTTTAGTGGTTCGAATGCTCCACCATTTTCACCCCCTGAACGCTTTCCCCAATATGGTGAAAATGTCAACTGAGAAAATATAATTTTATTTTATTTATTAATTTGTGTTTAAAATATGTAAATGCGGATATAAGTACACTAACTTGACAATGTGCCATGGTAAATGCAACAAAAAGCAAGACTGACGCAAGAAGTCCACGGATTGAATTCATTCTGAATATGCTCTAATGAAGTATCTCTAAAATGTGTCCCGTTTTATATAACACAGAATCCTTTGAGTTCAATGTTATATGGCTTCGTTGGAAAATTACTTAATTAATTGATTAGGAGGCCTATTAAATGCATATTTTATTGAAATGAAACGCCTTTCCTACCCAGTAGACAGTATCTAAACTTACAAACGCTCATCTTTTTATATGGATGGTATCGACAATTGAAGGGTTTCATAATTCGAACACCTCCATGAAAGCTGTTTATCCAAAAATCAGGCATTTTTTCCGCGTGTGCGGTGTCCCCTTAAACTGGGAATCTAGTTGCTGGGTTTGGATGAGCCAAAGAGCATTATTTGTGCCAAATTCTTGTATGAAAACAATTTATGGTCTTCAGAGTCCTCAGTTCTTATATTTTATGTTTACTTACATACTTAAGGTGGCGTTACAGTCCGGGGTGGACCTGGATCTCAACCAACAAGCGTCTCCAGCTAGCACGATCTTTGGCCAGCTGTCTCCGGTTTCGCACGCTAAGTTGGTTAAGGTCCCCTTCCAATTGGGGCTCCACCTGAGTCGCGGTCTTCCTCTACTGCGCCGACCCTCGGGTGCGGGTTCGAAAATCTTCCGGGCCGGAGTATTCACGTCCATTCGCTCTACATGACCCAGCCACCGCAGTCGTTGTACCTTCACTCTTCTGGCTAGGTCAATGTCGCTGTACAGCCCGTACAGTTCATCGTTGTATCTCCTCCATTCACCGTCTATGCAGACGGGACCGAAAATTACTCGAAGAATTTTCCTCTCGAAGCAACCAAGAGTAAGCTCATTCGCTTTTGATGGAGTCCATGCCTCTGCACCATAAATGTTTTATGTTTACCATGTCAATAAAATTTCAGTTGCAACAACCTTTGTCCCACCAGAGTGATGAGAAGATTGGTTCTAACTTTCTGTGGGATAAGTCATAAAATCATTCGTGAACCTCTAACCACGAGAACCCATACCGCGCCGCCGGTGTTGTCGTGATTGACGAATAAAGATACACGTATATTCTAAAGCGTTTCATGAGGTCAGACTAAACGTTATTTTTTTCTAATCCACTACCGACTTTCGTAAGAGACAGACTGTTTGCCACCTCCTCCCGAAGAGTACCTACCTACAGTAAATAAAAAGGACGTCTAGGGAAGATTACAGAGTGGCCATGTCAGTGAAATAACTCCTCTTCGAAGCAGAGCACAAAGTTGGACGAACGGATTCGTTTCTGTTGAGATCACTAAGCACTCTTGCAGAGTTGTCAGAGTTAAACTGTTATGCGTTAGTAACATAGCCACTGCAGCATAATTTTTGGAAAAATCTAGGAATCATCTGCCAAATTAAACTCTTGATATATACATATACACGGCTGTAGAAAGACCTTTATTGACTTCTATAGGAGTTTCGTATGGTGTCCGGCAACGATAAAGGACACTTATACCTAAGGGCCATAACTAAAGTTCAAAGACTAGCGTGCATCGGCACAACCAGTGCGGTGAGGACAACATCAGTCGCAGTACTTGAGGGTATCCTCTTACTTATGTATATAATCATCAGCCGCCATTAGTGCCATTAAATTATTCAGCCAATCAGTAAACTGGAAACCGAACGAAACGGGTCATTCGATGATCCTACAGAAATACCTTGGCGATGTACCTACCTGTCACAGACTATACATCATGCCATACCTAGAGCTTACCATACCAGACCTTTCTGGAGCGCCTATCCCAGGAGTATGAAGAGACGAACGTGTAGGCAATCCATAGCCGTGTTTCCAAACGGATGTAAAAGCAACATTGCGGTAGGGTGAGGCGTCTTCTCCGAGTCGATGGGTATATCAAAATCGGTACGCCTCCACGACCACGACCATAGTATAGTATCTTCCAAGCAGATGTCGTAGCAGTGACAACAGCAGCCCGAGAGTCTGCTGCATCTGTGGTAAGAGCAATACCACCTGAAGGCATTACCTTCTTTATCGGTTAAATAAAAGTCATAACTGCACCCGAAATAAAATCAAAGCATGTGAAAAGCTGTCGCGAAGAACTCAAAGTTCTTGGTCACAGCACAAGGTATCGCTCTGCTGGGTTCCGGGACACGAAGTCATTCCAGGCACCAGGCAATGGGAAGGCGCACAAATTAGCTAGGCAGCTGTTTCAGAACAAGCTAATACCTCTTTGAATATCCCGCCCAGAACACTCAAGCTTGAAGTAAGGATAAAAGGCAGACCGTAGCAGGACCGTGAGTATTATACGAAAGGATAGAAAAGCATGTCCGCCCTGTTCACCCTTGTTGTAATCATAACGGGGCACAATACTCAGTGGTATAGCAATACGCAATACCACATGAAGAAAGTGAGTTTAACGGAACAAAAACTTTGTAGAGGCTGCGGTAATGAGAAAGATTTTGAGGGCGCAACCCTCTTCCTATACCAATACCACTGCCAAGGTGTCCAACATACCAGGTATTAGTTTCTAGGGAGTCACTTCTTCCACGACCTTAGACGAGCTTTTCAGCACATCAATAGACAGGATAATGGACATTATCAAATCATCAGCATGGCCTTTATGTAAGACAGTAATTAATTACAGCATTTATATAGACAGGGTTAAAATTAAAATGGGAAAGAAAAAACCTCTTCACCGCTTTTCCCGACGGGCATCGCAATGGGTCGGTTTTGGCCTGAGTATGGCACTGAGTACTCCTCGCCAGCCCACAATCCTAACCTAACCTACCATTTCGAAGAATTTTTGAACTCAGTTCAATAGGTAGTTCCAGTTCCAGAGCTTACCCCTTTCAAATTTGAGGAGTTAAAAGTTAAATGTTGTCAAATATTCCACACACATTTCTAATCTAAGAAATGTTATCTGAGTTGACGGTGTTATAGAGCATAATTTTTAGCAGGCATTCGTCTTCTTTGTGCTACAACGTCCTATCGAAGAATTGAAATACATTCCTTTTTTTTTAATGGCAAACCTATTTGGCTTCCTTCAATATTGCATGTGGACGTAATGACGTAAAGAACTCTTGAAAACTAATTAAACTCACTAAAGGCTAACGTCAAACAACATTACAGTACCACTTCCACCCCTAACAAAGCAATTGGAACTTTCCAAAACTAACAGCATCCACCCAATTAACTGAAACCATATCAGTAACTATACAATAGTATAAAAGAAAAGTGCAGCCAGTCCATTGCACAGATTCATCAGGATGTCTTCTCTTCGATCAGTTCTAGTATCAGCAGTGTTTATCGTTGTTCTAGCCATGTGCAATTGTCAGGTAATAAAAGTGCGATATGGGTTACATTTTTTAAGCTTAACTTTTCGAATTTATATCTTAGCTAACTTTCTCCCCTGGTTGGGGTAAGCGCTCCTCTTCGGCCGGTGTCTTTGAGTCACATCCAGGAAACTGCCATGCTGCTAATGAGATGCTGATGGATATTTTTAAATTCGTTCAGGTAATTATGTAGTTACATCAGATTATTTTTGAATTGCCTATAAGTATAACTTTAATCGACAGAATGAAGCTCAAATGTACTTGGACTGTACTCAACAGAAGTAAAAGCTCTACCAATCACCTATGACTATGACTCCCGATCGCCAAACAAAATTCTAAGATATTATTTTAGTTTTCTTTAAAAAACAAAAAAAAACAAGTCGCATAAGTTCCGTGCTAAGGTAATATGTAACAAAATACATAATTATGTAATCATATAAAATAAATAGTAATGTGCTCCCTAAATCTAAATAAATTATTATTAAATAAATTAAATATATACATTATGATTGAATAAACTATATTATTAATGAGAATTGATTATTGAATTATTGACTGAAAAAAAATACTATTGGACACTCCAAGCCTATACAGTTATAGACTTTGCTTCGCACAACCGTTCACACGATAGATTGGCCACGTTCCATTGACCGCTAGTCGTTTAGCACATAATCACCCCTACCGTGGAATCCGTTCGGAATTGAGTTACAATTCACCTATTCGTTTCCCTTTCACCTTCTACTGCTATCTTGGAATCCGTCGGAAACGTTTCCTTATCGACACGTTTTTGGGAAAGGTAGTTCCACTGTCAAACGGCTGTCTTTCATTTGTCAAGTCAATAAAATCTGCAGCTGCATTCGTCGGAGGTATGTGAAAAGTTCGTTTTAAAAATGATTTAAATAAAAAATTAAGCATCATCATATATATATTTACCCTTACTGATTCTGTAACGCTCCATACTTTTCTTATTTTTCTCATTTTAAATAAAAGTAGGCGGTGGGTATTTGAATAAATTTTCAAAATTTGAATTTTCTCATTATTCAAATGAAATGGAGCCTACTTTTCAGATATTGAAATTTTCTTCATGGTTCAAACTCAACGATACTAATGCTCGGCAAGTGTTTTCAAAAGGCAATAATTGGCAAATAAAACCAACCACTTGCCCTAGAAACCTGAAATTTTGCACAGAGGTTTCCTCTAAAATGTATAGGTACAAGCAGTAAGGAAGGATATTTCAAGATTCAAACCTTAATGGGGGGTCAAAGTTTGTACGGGTACATTTTTATTTTTCACCCGATCGACTTCATCATTGACCTACTAACTGCTGCTCAGGTACTTTAATAGGAAGATTTATTTCGCGATAATTAAATACAAAAGAGAAAACGAACTGATCGTGAAGGAATCTCTGTTGACAAAATCCTGAAGGCTTTTAAAATTTGGGTTTTCTCATTATTGCCCGGGTAGCAGAAATGTATGAAGAAGACGTTGTTGAAATTCCCACGGAAATTATATCAACCGGAGACTTGATTAAGACAATTTTTAGAGATTTGCTGCAAATGTCAATGCAGGAACTTTCAAAATGAGTCTGCCAAATGCGCAGACATTAGAGATGAATAGGAAGATAATCGATTTAATTGGTAATAACTCCTAAATCTATTTTAGCGCCGATTCTGTTGTCAGTGAAGACTGAAGATCCAAATGATGCACCAAATTTCCCTGTTGAATTTCTCAATCAGCAAACTCCATGCAGCAAGCCACCTCATGTGCTTAAGCAACGTGTCATCATCATGTTGCTGAGAAACTTGAACCCTAAAAAAGGACTGCAATGGAAGTCGATTGATTATGGAAGAGCCTGAACGAAATTTGATAAGAGCAAGAATTATTTCGACATGCAATCACAATGATTCCATTTCCGATAAATTCTAGCGTACGTTATAACAGTAAACAAGGCTCAAGATCTGTCATTTGATCACGTTGGCATACATTTGAAGACCGGAGTATTTTCCAACTGTATGTGGCTTTATCACGATCAAGAGTTGCAAGTCAATTTGTTTATCAAATATTACTTTGCATACCCAGCGAAGCGGGTACAACCAACTAGTTAAATATAATAATGGATACGATAGCTCTATTTTTGGAAGCATAGGAGGAAGAACGAAATGAGCGGTGTTCTCAGAGAAGAATATGAGACAGGTTAAGAGGAGCAGTGAATGATTTCACGGAACTTTCAGATTAAATGTGTTTTTAGAATGTTTAGCGTAACGACAACAATTATTGGCACCCCCCATTTTTGACCCAACTATTGGCACCCCATCATTCAATAGTGATTTTCTCAGTAACCCGTTGTTCGAATAAGTCAATTTATTTTTTATTTTGAATTTGCACATTTTTCACATATTTCTGTGTCTTTAGTTTGGATAAATTCCTTTCCAGTTCCGTTTTTTAAGTGAAAGTGAAAACACGTACGAAAAAAAAAAACCTCAAAATTTTCATTGTTTCGGTTAAGGAACTATAATTTTGTAAGTTCTTTTTTCACTACATCCTTTTATATTTTTTAATGAAAGCTTTTTTGTTTACTATAATAATGCATTAAATAAGTCGTTTATAAATATATTTTGATAAAAAAGTTGTTGTTTTATTAATAAAAGGGGTGCCAATAATTGGGACCAAAAAAAACAAGGGTTGAATTATTGGCAGGGGGGTGCCAATAATTACATCCTACGTAGCTACAATTATTGGCACTGCCAATAGTTGTACTTTTATGAGTGCTAATAGTTGTATCATTATGCGACCGTTATTAATTTCAGTCTCAAAAATATGCCGAAAAAAAATTTCAAATACGATGAGAGCAATCTTCAGGAAACATTGCTACGCATAAGAAGTGGAAACATATCCAAAAAAGCTGCTTCAAAAATATTCAGCATCCCAAGATCAACCTTACAGTTTCGCTTAGGCTCTAATTTTAAAAAAATTCGTCCAGGCCCGTCCACAGTTTTAACAGATGATGAAGAAGGTGTAATCGTAGAATGGGTTAAGGTGTGCCAGCGAAAAGGATTCCCCAAGCGAAAAGAAGACGTCCTGTTTGCTGTTCAAGATTTTTTACAACAAAATCAGAGGGAACATCCATTTGGTATTGACGGGATTCCAGGAAAAGGTTGGTTTAGGTCTTTTTTAAGTCGACATCCGAGTTTGACGTTTCGGACAGTTGATCCTGTGTCCTCGGCTAGTGCTAATGTAGCTGTTACGGATATATTTGGGTGGTTTGATTCCATACATAGTTATTTGGTTGAAAATAATTCGGATGGAATACTTGAAGATCCAAGCCGAGTATTCAATGGTGATGAAACCAATTTTACCAATCTTCATAGCAACACTCCTGGGTCAATACCTAAGATTGTCTGTAAATTTCAACTCAATCGATTCGGCGGTTTTCGAGATATAAGATTTTGAATGTTTTTTTTTGTATGGGCGGTGCCACGCCCCTTGGTCCAATTTTTACCAATCTTCATAGCAACACTCCTGGGCCAATACCTAGGATTGTCTGTAAGTTTCAACTCAATCGATTCGGCGGTTTCCGAGATATAAGATTTTCAATGTTTGAATGAATGATGTTTTTTTTCTGTTTTAAGGAGTGCCAATAATAATTGTAGTCATTGGGTGCCAATTATTATGTCAGGGTGCCAATAATTGTAGTTTTTAGTAAGCTTTTCTTAAATTGGCATTTTAAATATATTTTCAATAACTAAACCCTTATTTATAAAACTTAATCAACGAGGAATTTAATAATTTACACTTTGGTATACAACATATTCAAATCACTATATAAATGAAAATGTTATAGTTGATCAAAGTTGAAATCTCCTTAGGGGTGCCAATAATTGTAGTCGTTACGCTATTTTTTGATTTTAATAAAGTTCAATACTTTACAGATTTATTACAAATGTTCGGGTTAATAAAGCAGCTCTTTAATATGTATGTAATGTACCTACATTTTTAAAAAAAAATTCTCACGACACAGTAAGCAAAACTGACATTTCAGCATTTGCGCTAGAGCTCTAGCACATTTTGTGAAATATCCTTTTCTGGGAAATTTTTCATTCAACCCAAAATGAACTGCTAGATTGAAAAAAATAACGAACTGTCAAAACAAAAGTGAAAGTACAGAAGTCAAATATTTCCAATTTGGTTTAAAATGGGAATTCAAACTTGTATGTAATTATTATACATTGGCCGCGTTCCTTTGACCGCTAGTCATCTAGCACATAATATCCCTGATGGAGGAACGCTGGCGCTAGAGATCTAGCGGTAGCGGAAAAGTGACATTAGAACCAATTTGAATTCGTATTATTTTATCTTCATGGGAGTCAAAAATGTATTTTGTGCCATCCATGCCGCATATTTATGAATACACTATAACTAAACAAATACCATGTAGCTATATTGATTACATAGAAGCTTCATTTCACATTTTACACCAAATTGGAAATATTTGACTTCTGCACTTTCACTTTTGTTTTGACAGTTCGTTATTTTTTTCAATCTAGCAGTTAATTTTGTGCTAGATTAAAAAATTTCCCAGAAAAGGATATTTCACAATATGCGCTAGAGCTCTAGCGCAAATGATGAAATGTCAGTTTTTTTATATGGAGTTTGGCATGCCGCTAGTCATCTAGCGGTCTATGGAACGCGGCCATTGTATTTGTTTATTTAAATTATAGTGTATTAATAAATATGCGATATGACGTATGATGGCACAAAATACATGATTTGACTCTCATGAAGATGAAATAATAAATACGAATTCAAATTGGTTTTAATGTCACTTCCTCCATCAGGGACATTGTGTCGCCTGAGTTTCAGATGAACTTGCTGGCAAACGAAATGCGAATCGCCATATTTGTTGGGTGTTCTGTTTTCAATGTAGTTTTATATGGTTACAAAGATGTGACAAATTTATGTCTTTCTGATAAAAAAAGGTATACAAACTAGTTTAAATATATTGGTATTCTATAAATCCGCTCGAGCGTCGTAGGCATTCGAAAATATTAGTCGATTTTGGTCAAACTTTGTTCCCGCACTTAAAAATTGAGCAAAATCCAGTAAAACATTTCCATAAAAGCATATAGATAGGTTTAGGTATAAAAGCCTACAGGGAGCGCCTGAATATTAAACTCTCCTCTGTGCACTCACCTATAGCACAAACGCCAACAATCAGTGGTACCAGTATCGCGACATCATCCAGGAGGTAGCCACCACAGAGAAATAGCCCGTGGCATGATGATGAATGCGTGTACAGAAAAAAAGTGACAGAAGATGCACACAAGAAAGCGCATTAACCAAGTATATGGGTCGAAGAAAACATGCCCGATGACTGGACTATCAGCTCCATATGCCACATCTACAAAAAAGGTAATCCTATGTCTTGCCAAGAACAACTATCGAGGCATATCCCTGCTTAATGTCGCATATAAGATCGTATCCAACGTACTGTGTGAACGTCTTAAACCGTTCTGCAGAACACCAATCAGAACGTACCAGTGCGGCTTCCGGCCCGGCAGATCGACTATAGACCAACAGCCGTATTTATAAACATGGCGTAGAGCCTGCTTAACTTTACGCACCCTCTAAAATGCCCTTACGCAGGAAAACGTTATTTATAAACATTTTTCGAATTTAAGCAACGTAGTTTTAAGCCCGCGTAACTTAAACACAAAAATTTGCGTTTAGAGGCTGCGTAGAGCTTGCGTAAATAGTTTTTTCTTTAGAAATGTCATTTTCGGGGTGGAATCGTGAATCGAGTGATCACAAAAATAGTTGTAGTCTGAAATATCGAATTATATTTTCTATTTGAAAAGAATAAAAATGCTTAAATGCAAATCGTGTAGAATTATTGCAGCAATTTGTTTCATTCGTGCTGGTGATGTTATTCGTTTTGTTTTGATACGCATATCCTTACATATAATAAAACTGTAGGCATTTTCTTTGTCAGCTAAAAACTCGAAAACTACTGGACAGATTTCGATGAAACTTTTTTTAAATGTTCCTTAAGACTGTGAGACTGCTATAGGCTATGTCGTTTATAGCCACGTCCTTAGGAACAGTTTTTAGCCAAAATGTATTTTTTGAAGTGAAAATATATACATACACATATACCTTGCTACGAATGGATGTTTATACTTTTACGATCGTCAAACAAACACATTCGATAAGGGTTGATTTGTTTTCGCAGTGAGTGCTATGGTCAGTTGTATATTATGTAGGTATGTATATTATGATTGTATGTCCGATTAAGGATGGGGATGGGGTGAGTCGTGCGTGCTGCAGAATGGCATGGGGTATATTAATAATCTTCATAAGAGAAGAGATGTATAATACAAAACAGGTTTCATTTCAGAATTTTATTCGATATGTGGTATGGTAACTGTGTTGGGTTGGGGTAGGTAGTTGTTTGGATTCTATAGGAAGAGGGAAGCAAAGGAAAGGAAAGGAAATGCAGTATATTAAACAAGTAGCAAGATCAATGAGAGGGAGGGCGATGCAGCGATTATATATCCAATGCATATAGTAGGAATTTTATTCTGATATGACGTAACAGGGTAGGGTTGGGGTAGTTGTTTGAATTCCATAGTTCTACTTTGGGGTTGTTGTCGCACATCGAAAGCAATTTTTCTTGAACAGATAGGTACTGTGTATGAGTGACTTACTTCTGTCCAGCCAGTTTGTGAAATATACATATACATATTATCATAGTAAAGACGAAAGCCGATTGTTATAGATACATACTTGAATTGTTATTGATTTTAGAAGTGAAATTGAATACATAGATACCTATTGATTTCTGAATTTAAACTTCATCAGCAAGGTAAGTCCGAAAAAATTAAGCTCTGATTTAAAAAAAAAAAATAGTTCAGACTATTCCTTCGCGAGATAAAAAACCGATTTTGCTGAAATTTTGTTGTGTTTGAGTGGGTCCCTGGATGGTTTAGATTCACAATTGGACCCGATAGGTGGCGCTGCAATTGGGTTCCAGGAAGTTTACTATTTTTTTTCATCTAAACGTTTCGACTGATTTTGATTATATTGTTTGTGTGTGAACAAAACAAAACAAGTGAGACACATAAATGTACTATTCAAATATGTATATTGTTATTAGTTTAGGTGACTGAATTTATTTTGGTTGTTTTGCCGTAACAGGGTAGGGTTAGGGTAGTTGTTTGAATTCCATAGGAAAGAAAATGCAGTATTACAAACAAGTAGCAAGAGTACGGCGAGGGAGGGCGATGCAGAGGGTGCATATATCCAATACATTACATCCATTATCGATATCGCCACACAACGCAGTAGGAATTTCATTTTGATATGACGTATGCATTTTTTGAAGTGAAAATATATACATACACATATACCTTGCTACGAATGGATGTTTGTACTTTTGCGATCGTCAAACAAAAACAAAACAAGACTAGCATACGTATACTACACATTCGATAAGGGTTGATTTGTTTTCGCAGTGAGTGCTATGGTCAGTTGTATATTATGTAGATATGTAGGCATATTATGATTATGTCCGATGAAGGATGGGGATGGGGTGAGTCGTGCGTGCTGCAGAATGGCATGGGGTATATATTTTTTTTTTTATAATTCACACGCGCTAAAGAGTTTATGGGGTATATTAATAATCTTCATAAGAGAAGAGACGTATAATACAAAACAGGTTTCATTTCAGAATTTCATTCGATATGTGGTATGGTAATTGTGTTGGGTTGGGGTAGGTAGTTGTTTGGATTCTATAGGAAGAGGGAAGCAAAGGAAAGGAAATGCAGTACATAATACAAATAGGTAGCAAGGTCTAGGAGAGGGAGGAATATTTTCTTTTTCTCCTAAAAGCGCGGAAACTACTGGATGAAATGAAACTCGCAAAGTGTAATTTTAAATGAACCAAATACAATTTTGTGCGAGCGGGCAAGGCGAGCACGGGTCCAGCTAGTCCTTTATAAACTTTCATTTCAGCTCTAATTATTGGTGTTCCTCGTCTGTGATACAACATTTTAAAAATCAATCTAGTTTTGTGTGTGTGTGTGTGCCATGTAATAATTTTTACAAAATACCAAATAAATGGTCGTCCGGTATATTGATACCTATTTGTTTTGTTTTTTATTATCTTCATAAGGCCATCAGGATCAGCAACATAGAGCTCAGTTGCTTTCAGGCACGGATTTTTTGTGTGAAAGTTTGCATTAGGTGTCTAGATATTTGATTTCTTCATTTCAAATAATTTTGCTTACTCAAAACATATTTTTGTTTACACAAAAAATTTGTCAGAAAACAGCTGTTGTCGGTTTCAGTGGAAGAAAGTACTAGTTTTCTGTATTTTTTGTAATAGTTTCTCATATATTTCCCCTTATCTGGACACCAACCCTGTTTAGTAAAACAACAGTGGAAAAATGTTTATAAATAACAATTTTAGCAAAGTAGCGTAGAGGCTGCGTAAATTCTTACGCGATGTTTAACTAAACAAGCTCTCAGAAGCATTTTAAGGAAATCTAATAAATACGGCTGCAAATGTTCACACTGAGGCATGTCGCGTGACGCTGGAAAACACGAAAAAATTAAAAACTCCTGACGCCATTTCGTTTACGTTTTCTTTTATTTTGCTTCATGTAACTCTAAAAACGAATGCCATTTTCGTTCCGTGCGAAATGAAATCAACGACAGCTTATTCGTTGACGTTTTCCAATTTATTTGGGCTGCATTCCAGGTTTGACTATTTTAACTACAGCGTTGACAAGCTGTGACAGTTCGAAGGAGGGGAAGTTAACTAATGTCGTTTTCCATTGGGCAAAAAGAAACGTCCGGGAGCGTCCGGAATCAAGAAAATCGCTTCTGAAACCGTTCCATTGGCGCAAAAAATACTCTTCTGTTGATTCTGAGGAGAGAAATTCGCTTCTCGATTTGAAGTCAGAATCCACTCAAGAAGCACTTACACAATTGCATTTTATGCATTTTATACAAGCCAGCTCGCAGCAGCCATACAATAATTTTTGACGTTTCACCAATACGTGAGTGTAGTAACCCAGAAGCAGTTTTCTTATTCCATTGGATTTCGGAATGAGTGAATCCTCGAGTGAAACCAATGGAAAACGACATAAATTAACGAGAGGCGAAAGTGTGGTTCATTTCACTCATACTACAACATGTCATTAGTAACAATAGCTGTCCCAGATTCCAAAAAGTAACTAAATAAATGCAAATGTTTAGTTAAAATAGTCAAACCTGGAATGCAGCCTTGATTATTTTAACAGTTTAAGCGCATTTGCAGCTATTTCTAACAATTAATGTGTCAAAAGAAATAAACATTTCTAGAGCAGTGATGGTTTGTGCACTATATAAATGATGCGTGTCTTCAATATGGCGATGCGGCTCATGACTACTTTGTATGGAAAGTAGTAGTTGGCTCAATTAAGCCAAAACAATCCTAATTGTGAATAACTGTTAAGGCAACTGCAATAACTTTTTTAGTTATTTATTTACTTATTTTTCTTTAGTAAGTTGAATAGTTTGAATTCTAACAGTAAATTCTCCGTACATAATCCATTTGGGAAGACATTTCTGCTTTCCCCAGTTGGAAAATGGACCCTTGCATTTGGATTTGTCGATTGACCAAATAACTACTTTTTTCGGCAACTAAAGATGGGTTTCCACATGTCGGTTGATTGACAAAGTTTGGCAGCCCTCGCGTTTATGTCATTGAACGACACCAACGTCAGTTCATTTCCACTTATGCCAATTATTGGCAAGAAATCGTTTGTCAGTTGATTGACCAACTTATGAACTCGATGCCAATTAAATTTTCTCTGTCAATTACAGACAAAGTGACATTTTGTTTGACAATTGAGCTATTTCCACTTGTCCAGTGGTTTCTTTGTCAGTTATTGGCAAACGCTGCTAGTCAATTCATTGACAAGCAATTTTTCGCTATTTCCACTTGCCAATTGTTTAATTGGCATAAAAATACGTCAATTGTGAATTTCAAATCGAAATCGAAATCAAATCGAATAGTGGAAACCCAGCATAAGCAATGGCCGCGTTCCATTGACCGCTAGATGACTAGCGCGCATGCCAAACTCCATATAAAAAAAACTGACAATTCGTCAATGGAACGCGGGCAATATGTCCGCCAACTGGTCATTAGAACAGAGGAGAAGACAAATCTCAATGCGTTGTTGTTGCTACGAAATGTTTTTGTTTATTGCCGTGCTTTCGCGTTTATTTGCCTTCTTTCTAATTGTAACCAAAAATGGAAGGAAACTATTTTAAAAAATAAATTATTATAATCAATATAAATTCCGAAAAGCAAAAGGCGCAAAAACATACATTTAGGTGCTGCTGTCAAAAATGAAAGTTTTTCAAACTGTAAGAATGACCCTAAATGTATGCAATTTTCACTACACTGCTTCTTAAACGCTTGCGAAAAAAAGAAACAAACGAAAGGAGTTACATGAAGCAAAATTTCGGTTTCGCGTGATTTCTATCGTTTCTTGAAAAGCGAAAGGGGTTTTCGTTTCGTTTTTTACAGTCTGCCGCCAACGACGCATCTTCAAAGGAAATAAGCGCTGTATTTATTGCCGATAGCAGTCGCCATAATAAATATCGCCGTAATAAATATCGCTGTTTTTCAGGTTAGGTCTGCTTTATAGCACAAACTGTGTTTTGTGCTTTATAGCAGTTCAAGGTTAGCTGTTAGCTGTTCGGCTGCACACGGTCGATTAAGGGATCTAACATTCAACGAACAGATCCGAAGTTCGCTGTCCTTCAATCATTTGCCAGGTCAACAGTAAAATCATTCATAGCTTGTTGTTGCTTCGTAGGTAATTATACAAGTTCTCCACAGTTGGGCACTTACTCCGGTGTTCATCCTCCAAACCTGGACGGCCAGGCCCTTCGTTCGTCACCGTTGATTTTTATTTAGGCATGATTTTAAGTTCCAAATAATCTCCACAGTATTGCATCAAATTTATATGTAAATTGTCATAAGAACTCGCCATACTCATACGACACTCCATGAGTCTATATTCGGGTCTATCGTATGGACTCCAAAGAGAGTCCGTATCCCGCATGCGCACTGTACGACGCTCCCTTACGGCTCATGACTCATTCTGTCCGAGTTAGTACCCCATCACGCACTTACCCCTGTCATTTTGTTCACCGAATCGGTCGCCTCTTCGTTACTCTCCCACGTATCATTTTGCATGAGCTCCCTCACCATACGCACACCCCTCTGTCTCGTTTCCTGTCGCCTTTTCGTTCCATAGGACCTCGGAATATTCCGTCTAATAAGCAATAAGAAAAACCATGTCGGCAGCTAACTTGTATTTAAATGAAACAATCCTCAATTAGTTTGTAAAAATGTAGAGATTAATAATCTTTATTATTCATTTAAAAAAAATACATAAATATACATTATATATACTTTCAATAATATAACTTATAACTAAAGCCTTTCACAAAAAAAAACTAAAACATTATTATCAATTTGGCAACATTAATAAAAATTTATTAAAAAAGAAAATCGTTTCTCTCAATTTTAACGTTTATATAAAACAAGCATTCGCTATAAGAAACATCAATAAAATTTACTTTAAACGCAATAGAAAATACTTATGTGTACCCAAACATGTTGTTTGTTTTGTTTTTATTTATTTGCATTGACATTCTAAACAAAATACGAGTATAATTTAATAAAACATTAACTTTATATAATCAGCAATGTTGAACACTTTTTAAAAGCACCGACAAAACATAGGTACATATATAAAAAAAAATATAAAATTTAGAAAAAACATAGTTATACAAAAATTGCAGACATTTTATTGTTTTGTTTGTGCTGATCGATATATTTTATTTTCATTGTTTTAGTTTTGTGCTGTATTGAGTATTATTTTGGTTTTTGTAAACAAATTTAAAATATTTTCATAGTTTATGTGTTGTTTTGTTTTGTTTGATTTTCGTTTTTGTGTATTCAGGCACTAAATTGTAAAAAATTGTGTTTTTTTTTGCATGTACGATTATAATTCAAAAATTGATTTGTATTTTAAAAAGATCAAAAATAAAATCGCTGGGTTAGAATTTGTAAGAGTAAAATATACATTACGCATGTTTTTTTTGTTAGCATTGTGCTATAGTTAAATATATATATTTTTGTTTTAAATTTATAACATTGCTTTGTATCGCAATGTTGATTGGTGTTTCTTTTACATTTTGTTAGTCTTTTTTGTTAATTTATATTCTTGGTGTTTGATTGATTTTTATATTTATACATAATAATTTCTTTTTTGAGATTAAAATAGTTTATGTGGCTAGGGCTTTTGTCCATTTGTTAATTTTAACCGTGAGAGTGAGACAGTGATGTGATGAAATTCTTTTTTTTGTTTTTTTAGTTTGGCAGTTGAAATATTTCATTGTAAATGACACTAAGTTCTAATAAGATCGTGACAATCGCCTTTGCCACATTATATAAAATACGAAGGAGTCGAGCGATGTTGGAGCATTTTTTATTTAAAAAAAAAAATGTATTCTATTGAAAATGACGTTTTGGTTTTAAAGGGTGAGGATGAGGATAAAGAGTAAAAGAGTGTCAAAAGCGAGTGAACACCAATAATGTTTTCATTTGTCTTTGTGGTTGGAAACTATTTTTAAATACGTTTTATTATTGTTATTTTGTCATCAAACTTTTAACAGAAAACTGGGGTGAAATCAGCTAAAGTGATTTGTGATTATCACAAATGTGACAATGACTTGTGATCAAATAATATTTTCCTTCTTCGTAAAGGTGGGTTTCCACATGTCGGTTGATTGACAAAGTTTGACAGCCCTCGCGTTTATGTCATTGAACAACACCACCGTCAGTTCATTTCCCCTTATGTTATTTATTGGCAAAAAATCGTTTGTCAGTTGATTGGCCAACTGTCAATTATAGACAAAGTGACATTTTGTTTGACAATTCAGCTATTTCCACTTGTCCAGTGGTTTCTTTGTCAATTATTGGCAAACGCTGTTAGTCAATTCATTGACAAGCAATTTTTCGCTATTTCCACTTGCCAATTGTTTAATTTGCATAAAAATACGTCAATTGTCAATTTCTAATCGACAAGTGGAAACCCAGCATAAGGCGATCACCAAAAATTGTTTAAAATTTGGCATCACTTGACACTGACATGCGTCATTATCATAAGGAAGTCATTAGGAATGCGAGGAAACTCGCATGTTTCCTGAATCTTACAAAAATAACCTCTGAAAAGAATCTCAGAGGAAGTCACTTTTGCGATCAAATCGCTAAAAGCTGGCAAATCTGCCGGAGTGGATGAAATCCGGCCAGAAATGCTAAAGGCCTTAGGTGAAGAGGGAGTCAAATGGCTCTCTCGTGTCATTAAAGTGGCCTGGGAATGCGGCGAAACTCCCAGCGATTGGCAGATTGGGGTGATTGTGCCCCTTTTCAAGAAAGGGGATAAAAGGGATTGCTCCAATTACAGGGGTATATCACTTTTAAGTCTCCCCGGAAAAGTCTTTGCCAAGGTACTGGAAACGCGTTGCAGAGCTGTGGTCGAGGCACGATTAGGAGATGAGCAGTGCGGCTTTCGTCCCGGCAGAAGCACAACCGACCAGTTATTCACTCTCAGAATGGTACTGGAGAAGGCTTGGGAGTATGCTACACCTGTTTACGCTTGCTTCGTAGATTTGGAGAAAGCATACGACCGAGTTCCTCGAGGGAAACTCTGGAGTGTATTACAGGAGTATGGAATTGATGGTTCTCTCTTGAGAGCCATTCAATCTCTTTACACAAACTGTAAAAGCTGTGTTCGGGTAAACGGCGTTAAATCAATACCTTTCACCGTGGGCGTTGGACTTCGCCAGGGGTGCGTCTTGTCTCCTCTCCTTTTCATTACTTATATGGACTGGATGTTACAGCGCAGTCTTGGCGAAGAACGTTTCGAATTGGGAGATCTGAGGATAAGTCATTTGCTTTTCGCTGATGACTTGGTCATCCTTGGGTCCTCTCAGACTGAACTTCAGCGCGCACTCGATCGGTTTGTAGCCGTTTGTGTTGAAGCTGAGATGAAGGTAAATGTGAACAAATCTGAAGTGATGGTCGTCTCTAGAACGCCTGTTCAATGCACTCTGCATGTTAGTGGAGTCCCATTGAAACAGGTGGAGAAGTTTAAGTATCTCGGGGTCTTATTCACGAGTGATGGAAGGAGCAATGCCGAGTTTTCCTGTAGGATTGGTCAGGCTGGATCGATTTTGAGACAGCTTGGTCATTCTGTTATCAGGAGGACTGAACTTGGTGTCAAAGCTAAGTTGTCAGTCTTTAATTCGGTGTTTGTTCCAACTCTTACCTATGGTCATGAGGTTTGGGTAATGACCGAAAGAATAAGATCGCGAATACAAGCTGCCGAAATGAGATTTCTCCGTTGTATTGCTGGTGTGACCCGTAGAGATCGCATTAGAAATACTAGAATACGTGAGGAACTCAATGTCGAGCAGCTACTTCTCCGGACGGAGCGATCCATGCTTCGGTGGTTTGGTCATGTTAAACGCATGTCCCCGACCAGGATTCCACGACGTGCTATGGAATCCGTACCATCGGGCAGGCGTCCCCTAGGTAGACCCAGGATGAGATGGTTAGATCAAATTCATAATCTCTCCTCTACCCGTATGGGGATTGCCCTTGATGATTTAGAGTCGATGGCGGAGGATCGAGAGCTATGGAGGGTCCACTTGAGCAACCTACACCCGCGACCCACTTAATGGACAAGCGGACCATTGAAAATGAATGAATGAATGAATGAATGAAAAAGAATCTCTGATGTGATGATGTTTAAACCATAACTGCAGTCAAACAACCTGGGGGCTTATTACAAAATGCGCGGCGGATCGCTTTTCATGGCGGATAGGTATTTTTGTATTTCCAAAAGCGATTCGATCCATTCAAAAGCGGATAGATATTTAGGTGACGGATTGCTAGCGGATTTATTGCGGATAAAAAATAAACTATAAATTCTTGTGACGGCGGGAAAAAGCTGTCAAACTTTTGGGAAATGAATGGAAAGTTGGAAGTCTAATTGGAAAAACTGGAAAGCACAGTTCGCAATTGAGAATAAGCAAAAGCGAAGACGGTCGAAATCAAAGTATCGCTTTCAAAACTATAAGCCTCGCATTTGGGAATAACTCCTCTGCACTCCAACCAACCACATATCCAATCATCCATCAACGCCATCGAGCTGTAATTTTTCTGTTAGCCCGTAAAAAATCCGCACTCGTGGTTTCTTACTAGAAGTAATTCTTAAAATTCTTTAAATTTGTCGAGTGGCCGAATATGTAGTTTACTTTTTTATGTTTTATACAAGGATACCAAACTTAAAAACTCACAAAATATGTTCAGTACCAATAATTTTTTTGGAAAATGCTCTCACCATATACGATGAATTCTGAAAGAGAGGAGTATGGAATATTTGTACAGTATCACCAAGTGGGCTCTACATTCTATTCTTGCCATAAAGCAGTAATTTTTTTGTTAGCCCATGAAAAATCTGCGCTCGTGGAAATGGAAGTGATTTTTATAAATTAACTGCAATGTCTGTCATCAGTCTAATTTCTCATTTTCTGTCAAAGGTCTTGCCTCCACACTCCAAAGAACTTTTCAGTCATTTTTAGTAAAAGGGAAAATCAAGTTTTTCTAATCATGTAGCTGGGAAATACTCGGAGCTTTTACACTCATACTGGAATAAATAAGCTGCGGTGCGAATTTACCTTACGCTTCATACGCTTCAACAGTCTAAGCTGCCATCAGTATTGTCTGACATCAGTATAGTCCATATGAAAATTTTTCACATGCGAATCTGCTACCTAATAGTGTGCATTCGCATACATGCGAGTCTCTACAAATATATAGGAATTTCGCATATATTTTATTTTCAAAAGTTTCGTTGCGAGTTTCTCATGCGGATTCACGTTCCAAAAGCATACATTCGCATACATGCGAATTTATTCTTTATAGCTAGACATTCGCATGCATGCGAGTGGGACTCTGATGCATACATGCATGCGAATGTCCGGTACATCGTTTGGAAATTCATTGGGAAAGTTCTTACAGTCAGAGGGTTAAAAAAAAATATTAGAAAATTGTGCTCACGACTCATAGTGATTTAAGTTCCACATGAACTCTTATGTGACAAGAATTTAAATAGAACTTAAATCGTTATGAGTCGTATCAGCAAACGGCCTTAAATGAACTGACGTTTACGTTTTTCCGTCTTGTTGGCAGCTTTATAAGCATTCACTATGCAAACGTATTCACTTTCTCGTGCTCTGGACTCTGGAAGTTCGCTACAGCTAGTCTTAAATCATTATGGAGTGGAGTGCTCGGATTAAGTGTGAAATTTAAATAAAATTGAGAGAGAGTCACAATCCATAGCAATGCGCTATACAAGACCATGGGCTGGGCATGAACGTTGGAAGTGTAAGCTCGACGGCAAACCGCCACCCATTGCCACCAAAAAGAAACTACTTCCACGCCCAACCAGAACAACTCCGCTAGTGCTGGTGCTACATATTAAATAGCTACATGTCTCGCTTAAACCCCGACACTAAGAACTGATGGCCTGACTGCAACAAAAGCCCACAGGACGTACAATACATTTTTAATTGTCCGACGAAGCCAACTATAGGTACCGCAGAAATGCTATGGACGCACCCAACTGAAGTGGCGCATTTTATCGGACTTAGAACTAGAAACGAATCGACGAATGACGAGTGAAGCTGCTACAACAACATGAACGTTGTGGCCATACACATGGCGTCATTAGAATAAAATACAATTTTGCGACAATGGCCAATAATGAAATCAAAAACACAAATAAATTAATGAGTGGGGAAGAGAGGAGTAACAACGATTCTCGCTAGATTGACCCTGATCTGACAATTTCTGTTGGGAAATTTAGTCGAATTTCAGTCTATACATTTTCGTTTCAGAGAGGAAGAGGCGAAGAAAACCCGACAATAAACAAAAAACACCTCGTAGCAAGAACAACGCACAGAGGTTGGTCTTCTCCTCCGTTCTAATCACCATCACCAGTTGGCGGACATGTACTCATGTACATTTGGCGCAAGTGGTAGTCACTTGGTCAATTGACAAAATCGAAATGCATGTTCATTTCCCGACAGAAGAAAGCAAAAATGTCTTCCCAATTGGAATATATACGAAGAATTGACTGTCAGAATTCAAAATATTCAACAACAATCACTTCAAAGGGGTCTGATGATGAATTAGTGGTGTAGTTCGAAATAGCTATCATTCAAACCAAAGTGACTGTGTCTACGAGTTGTTGTTAATGTCATTCTCTTAAACAATAAGTTAAATTCTCTTCTAAAGTAGAAGCGTACAGTCGGGTTTTAGCCCAAATCATTTTAAACCGTTTAGGAAAAATCGCAATGGTTTGGATTTTTGAAAACGAAACGTTGATGCATTGCATATGCGAGTATTATTCTTGAAAGTGAGTTTTCTGTTCAACCTAGTCTTTCCTTTTCTATTAATATCCACCTATCTTGGACATGATCACTATCAGAGCTCACGTCTTTTAAGAGCTTGATGAGCATTCACTTAGATGAACGGACGTAGATGAACAGGCAAAGCAACTCTGCTGTGACATTTTGTAGTCTCATATTTGTCAACCCAATTTTCTTCTGATTACTTTTGGATTACTAAATTGAATAAGTAAAACAATCAGCAAAGAGTTGTATATAGTCATTTAGGTGATTATTGTTCTCACTACTGCTGACGAATTAGCAAAGCAATTTTGTGGATATACTTTCTTCGATTGACTCCGGCAGAAGGGGCTGCAGTTGATTCTTTTTATTTATTTTTTTGTTATCCAACATGCTTCTGAACTCTTTCATCTTATTACTGCAATTAAGGATGAACCTGTGCATCAACAAGCAAACTGTCTCCAGGGCACACATTTAGTTGGTTGACCACTATTTGATTCTTAAAACTGTTTTTAAACATATTGGGGCCTAAATAGAAGTGAAGTAAATCTTAACAAAACCAATAAAAGAGTATGTTATCAGAAGAGCAGACTTTTGTAAAGTCCAAATTTAAAATTTGGGCTTGTTGCTATTTTGTGACGAATGCAAATATAATCGTAGACAATTCGTCTTCTTCTTCTTCTTACGATATTAACGATATCGATGGGGATCATCTCTCTTTACAGCTATGGATCTGCCTGTTTAATTCGGCGGGTAGACATTACAAAACGTCCACACGCTTTCGGGTTTTGGTGATGTAGTTCTATTTGTTTGCAACAGATGTTTTTAGAGCTGCCTCTACTCCTTCGGGATTGTTTTTCAGGGTCTCATGACAATACCAGCTGAATCGGTCGTGATATAGGTATTTTCTCGAAGAGTGTTTTGACTTGAAGATTTGCCGGAACCTTTTTACTTTCAGTGTAGAGCGTTTCTTTCAGTTTAGACGTCACACAAGATAGCCAGAGTTTTCTCACCCCTCATTCTGTCTTTTTGCGCTAATGCGGTACCCATTTCCCACCAAAACGTCCGTCTATACTGTATCGATATACATCAAGTACACGTTGCAAGGATAAATGATCCACACTAATGCCTTCATCGTCAACAAAGAATAACTGATTCATTGTCAAAGAATCATCATCATATCATCAGTAGACAAACCACCACATCTGCCTATATTAAATGCTTACACTCCACAAACTATATTCGTTTCTTGACTGAAAATTTGTTTATACATTGTCAAAGACTGTAATAAAGAGCAAAGGACTCTAGGCCCTTCCTTGAGGTATACGAACTTTGATTGGGAATTTTTTTGATGAGGAATTCCAATCAAGGTTGGTGACCACCAAGTAATATTCAATAATAAATCTTTTCATCACATTTCAGCCAAAACGGGTCTCAAACAAGTCCCTGGCTCGTCGTGTAAAAAAGAAATCACAAAGAAACCCATTGAAACATATCCGATAACTGCTCCAAACCCACACTCGTTGTTTTTTTTTTTTTAAATATTGGTACTAAACCAGCAGAATACAGATATGAGTATTTCAGAAAAAAAATAACTCTACGACTCAAACTCGACTTCGACTCCTTTCGTTGCTACAAGTTTCCTAACCTAATTTGGTGTTTGATTATCGTTTGTTCAACATACCTATGCCCTACAAAATTGTTTAAAAAATAATTTTATATATCTATTAACATGCATACAGGATACATATAAATATGAATATAATGTAAAGAGATTACATTAAAAACTTGGTGTTTTGTTTTTTTTTTTTTGTTGTTGGTGTTACAAGTTTCAATTGTTTTGTTTAAATTGACTCTTTCGTTTATTTTTTTTTTTTTTTGTTGAGCTAGGATCTTTCTGCTAGATTCGTCGTTTAAACAATTAAATTAAAAAATAATAATTTGCTACGCTACTTACACGCAGACCATTCGTTTCTGTGTTTAGGGAGGGCGTGTTTGTTGCTTTGCTTTGTTTTATAGTTGCGTCTTTTCGTTATTAGAAGAGACAACACTTTTTCTTGTTCTTCCTCTTGTAGTTATCCTCCATGTAGGGTCTTTCGGCAATTTGGAATTTTCTCACAATACGCACGAGCTCATGGAAAGCCTGATCGACATTGATTCGTAACTTTGCACTGCACTCGATGTATGGCATAACTAAGTTTCGACTAACGTTTTGTGCTTCTTCGAGGGATACACGCCGCTGATGGTCTAAATCACATTTGTTGCCGACCATCAGCATGGGAAACTCATCTCGATCCTTGACGCGAAGAATTTGCTTTTGAAACTTGGGAATCTCGTCAAAGCTGGAATGATCGTTCAGCGAAAAGACGAGAAGGAACCCTTCGCCTGATCTCATGTATTGCTCGCGCATTGCACTGAATTCCTCTTGGCCGGCTGTGTCGAGAACTGAAATTTTTGACAATAATTGAGTAGGTTGTGGGAATAATTTTGCGTTTGTACTTACTGTCCAGTTTTGCAGGAATGTCATCGATAACACACTGTTTGGTGTATGAATCTTCGATGGTGGGATCATAGTCGGTAACGAAATAACTCTGAAAGGAAGGAATTTGCATTAATTGGTGTTGTAGGATAGGGCATGTGGGCATTGGATGTTTCTGATGATTCAGAATAATTGTTAAGTGACAGCACAGTACTGCGAGAAGGGCGAGGCAGTCCAAGCGCCGGAAAAATAGCAACCAGTATGGTAGAGCATGAACAACGGGATGACATCAGGTAGCAGGTCTAAACCTAAACCTAAACATGTTAATAATTTTGCATGTGGACCAGCATATGGTCGGTCCCATCAGCAGCTGACCTCCTCGGTGTTCGGTGGTGGCAACATGACAACAAGGCACACACAAGATGACAAACGTAGAAACCTAGCCTCGGATATTGCCAGGCCTATGAAATTATAGCTCAATTTGAAACTTGCCTAGAGGCTGGAAGTTTACGAACGCCTGGTTGTCTGCTTGTCCCTTTTTACAGCCGGGTTTAACTTCGCTACGAGGTGTCATAGGGTGGGTTATACAACTAATAGTGCCTACCGATTTCTCGGCAAAGACTTGACATAGTATAGGCGTATGGAACATCGATCTTCACTCACAGGAAATGCGTCCTCTTTTCATTTGAGCCAGTACCTACATATTCCTAACTCTTAGCCAAAGGAGGCAATACCATCTACAGTGGTTCTACTGTTTGCACCCAGCACGCTACCTACTTTATATTCAATGCCAAAAGCACGTAGAGGTGCCGCCAAGTAGACGAATTCAGACCCAAAAATTATGAAAATGTAATTTTGAATAGAACTGATTCATGAGTCATTTCCTCACTAGCCCTGCAGTTAGAAATAAATGCTGCCCCCTATCACCATCTTGCTCTGGGTGAAATCACGAACAAATTTCCATATCAAGAGCTATTTATATATCCATCGGAATGCTTATATGGAATCAATTCCATAAGTATGATAGAATGAGCACTGTTTAAACACTATAGAGAGAATCGCATGCACTTTTCAAAAGACAGCAACATTTATTTAGTAACAAGTGTTTGACAGAAGACGAGTTCAAAATCTTGAAAAAGGCCGCATGTCCGCCTCGCCAATGAACCCAATTTGATGTGTCCACACAAACAATAAAAACAGCCAAACATTTCCTCTACTGTTTATTATTTTCTATTTAGATCAATGATGAAGCATAGCGAGAAAATCGTTGTCCTTGAATCGTGTCAGTGTATGTCATCGCGAAACATCAAAACGGTGCTATTTATAGACGTTTTTATTGAATTCCATAAACGCCCTCGTTTAACACACATCAACGCTTTGGTTTGGCCATTTGGCGAACATTTGGCCAACACTCTATAAATGGGATCTTGGTCAGACGTATGGGTATGCTGATTGTGAGCCACAAACATTTTCTGTGGAAATCTATGTTTTTCTAGGGTAGGGACTGACAAAATAATTGGCAAAAATGTCGAATAAAATCGGAACAATGACGTAAATAACTAAAAATAAAACAACATCACTTTCACTGATGCGTCTTCCCTATACCTAGCATACGGGCTGACGTTCACATCAATGTCACTGCATAATGAGATCATACTGGGAACATAAGGTCTCTAAAGACGCATACAAAATTCCCCAAAGCTCCGGAATGTACGCAATGTTTGTTCATGGGAAACAGCAGCAGTTGTGGCTACTGCAAGATTGTAGACAACAGAAAATGTGTGGGCGATTGCGGTGGTGATGCCCATTTGTGGGTACTTATAAAGATTACGAATTGAGTAATCAAGTGACGATAGTTACCGAAGACTGCACTGCAGATGTGACTTTTCTGACTTTACCTGGATGAATTGTATCGTAATGGCAGACTTGCCCACTCCTCCACCGCCGACGACAACTAATTTGTATGTTTGCGTCTGGCCAGGACCTCCTTGATTTTGATGCTTTGACATATTTTTGCTAGAATTATATTTATTTTCCTCGCACAAGTGTAACAAAAAAGAAAAAAAAAAGTTCCACGCCCGAAACACTTTTCCCGAAACTGACAGATTCGATGGAGTTTTTTTATGCGACTGGCCTTTCTTGTCGTTATCAACACGTAGCGCTGTCAACTTGTTGCGGGATAGCCGCATTTGTACTGCGCGAGTGAACATATTTTAGGGTGGAACCACATTTGAGTGACAGTTTCCACCGACATTTTCCTTTTGTTTTATATTACAGAGGACACTCAAAATGCATGTTCTGAATTATAAACAAAAATAAGAAAAACCGAAAAAATAGCTTTGAGCACTTTAGCGTTTAACTGTTTGATTCTTTTAACTTTCTGTCCAATCTGTTGTTTTTTGTGTTCTTTCAAAAAAGCTACCTACGAATCTAACGAAAAGGGCGTGTTCACAAAATGTTATTCTCGGAACAGTGGTCACAGTGGATGGGAAATTTTTTTTGTCAATTCGTATTTGACTAAATTCTGCAAAACAACGTCGAACTGAAATTTAAGTTCCATATGTAACAGGCTATAAAACCAAATACAGCGAATTATAGCAGATGGTTTAACTAAAAAAGCTACGGCGGAACCTATTTTATGGCACTCAGATTTTAGGTCAAAAACTGTTTGAAAACCGGTTGTAATTATCAGCAGAGAGTTGCCTGCCAATTATTAACTCAAAAATTATTTTGTTATTTTGCTACATTTCCTTTAGAAACCATGTTTGACGTTTTTCTTATTCTTTTCTACCTATTATTTTGTTTAGGAAATCGTTTATCCTTGGACCGAGAAAACTTTAAACAGAACGTCTCTCAAGGGCCAGGCGAGTGAATATTGAAAATGCATTTGTCATTTTAGTGCCGCGCTGGAGAATTCTGCTAATTCCGCTGAACATGGCACCGGAATCAGCTGAGAAAATTATGAAGGCAGCTGTTCTACTTCACAATTTTGTCAAGTTGAATAACTTGAGCTACATTAACTTAGTTTATGGAGCAATATGAAAGCAAGGACATTGTTTATGGCCTGTTACTGAAAGCTATTTTTGTAGGACTTATCAATTCTTCATTCTTCATCTTCATGAGAGTCAAAAATGTATTTTGTGCCATCATGCTGCATATTTATTAATGCACTATAATTTAAATAATCAAATACAATGTATATTAATTACACAGAAGTTTGAATTCCCATTTTACACCAAATTGGAAATATTTGACTTCTGCACTTTCACTTTTGTTTTGACAGTTCGTTATTTTTTTCAATCTAGCAGTTCATTTTGTGCTAGATTGAAAAATTTCCCAGAAAAGGATATTTCACAATATGCGCTAGAGCTCTAGCGCAAATGATGAAATGTCAGTTTTTTTTATATGGAGTTTGGCATGCCGCTAGTCATCTAGCGGTCAATGGAACGCGGCCAATGTAAATGTCATCAGCATGGGCAAGTAGTTTAATGGACTTTTAAAAAATTGTACATCTGGTGTTAGCTTGTGAGTTTCGTACAATTGCTTTAAGAACGATGTTAAAGAAAGTACATTATAGCGCGTCGCCTTGTCTCAAACCTTTTTTGACATCAAATTAATGGCTCGGTGGTGTTCTTGCCGACTTTGACAGAAAAGCGAGACTTCTCCATCGTCATCCTGCAGAGACGGACGATTTTGGCTTGGATGCCAAAAGTTGACATTGGAAATATTTGACACCTTCACTTTTATTTTAACAGTTCGTTATTTTTGTCAATCTAGCAGTTCATTTTGCGCTAAATTGAACAATTTTTCAGAAAAGGCTATTTCACAATACCTACATAATGTGCTAGAGCTTTAGCACAAAAATGCTGAAATGTCCGTTTTTTTATATGGAGTTTGTCAGTGGAACGCGGTCATTGATGAGTTAACTATCCAATGTTCTCCATTTGAATTATCTACATATGTACATCTACATATTTGTGTATATCGACAAATTGGTATTAAATTGGTTTGAAAGATTGATTGGTAAAATATTTTTTTTTGTTAGGTACCTAACTAGCAATTTTTTTTATTTAACTCCACACATTTTAGCATTATTTTGTTTGCGATTTAGAATTTTGATTTCTAAAATTATGGCAACACTGGGTACGATAAGATGCGCAAGTTAATACGTATATAAAATGCATCACCATTCAAGCGCCTTATCCAGTGCGCCAAGTGAATCCACTCATGTGCATTAAAACTTTTCATAATGTACATCCGCCTTCCCTTTCGAATAAGCATAAAAATGCAAACGAACGATTGTTTCACACCACCACCGCCGCTCGCATTTCGCTTAACTCGCATAAACAGCACACTTACTTAGCAAGCAAGTGCTCGTTTCCACTAACAGAAATTAAAACAACATCCCCTCACTCCTTGCAATGCCGTGTTAATTCATCCCACTCCATTCATTAATTTGCTTAGATCGTCAGAAACATGCACAAGCGCTAGCCAACACATTAATCTATGTATTTGTTTACAAATGACGCAACTCAATTGACCTCATTATGATCTTTAAATCTCTGGGCGTTCCAGTTGACTTGTCGATAGTCGATGTACCACCCGCTGTTGTTATCAACAAATGCTTTCTGAAAAAAACACTTTCCCTTGACATTACCGCATATCTACCACACAGTACGGGTGATTCGTTTAAATGCGATTGGTCCACATCCTCGTAAAATACAAACCAAAAACACGATAACCCCCGCAGGTCAGCGTCTCTCTCTCCAGGAATCAAACAGAGAAACATCTGGAACACTGATGTGTAAATGTTAAAAATATTTCTTTTATTTTCTATTTTAGGCAAAACATACACATATACAGATACAGATTGCATTATATTACAGTTAAGGCAAAATAAAAAAGAAGAGCATTATCTAGATAGTGTGTCCAACACACTTACTTTGGCAACCAGCCATTGGATGGGGGTTGCTATTGGTAGCATCCATCCATCGGAACTTAGATATTCGATATTCGACTTACAAAACTAGGATAGTACAACTATAAACAAGAAAAATTTGTTCATGACGCGCGCTGGTACGTGAGATTCGTCGTCTTAAGTATAATCTTTGATCGAGACGGCTTCAGAGCGAAACAGATATGCAAACTAAAACCGATTCGCGTCGCCCTCAATGGAATGGCACTTAGAATTCGTCGTGTCGGGAGAGGGCCTCGCCAAAGTCGGTGGCCTGTGAGCCAACAAACAGATCGTATTTGTCGAGCACTTCCTCTTTGGTCAGTTTCTGGTCATCGTTCTCATCGGCTTCGTATAGCAGGTGCTTCGCCTCACTTTCCGCATGATCGTAGTCTTTGGGTACAATCCAAGCGCGTACTTCCTCCTTGTCGAGTGCGCCATCTCCATCAAGATCTCTGAATTTAGCGAATGTCTCTCGTTCCTGTATCACCCAGTCAGGTTCGACATCACCAGGCTCTGACGCACGGTACATATCACCGATGTATTCCTCGACAGATACCTTACCATCATTGTCCTTGTCAATATCCTCGATTGTCTCGATAATAACGATGTCCTTCATTGTGGGATGGTCCTCTGGATGTAGGAATGCAGTGAATTCTTCTCGCGTGAGATTATCATCGCCATCTTGGTCAGCAACACCCCAACGGCGTCGATCCCTGGCCAGCATTCGTTTGTATGAGATTCCGTGCTCCTCGCGATTCAGTTCTTCTTGGTCCAGCTCATCAAGGAAGCCGTACACATTCTTCCGGTAGATCTCCCAGTTAAATGTGGTGGCGTTTTCGGGATTATGTTGTCTCCACATTCGTCCAACATCTTCGTCAATGTAACGGCGTTGAGTGAATTGAATCCACTTCTTCAGCTCCGATAGTGTGATTAGTCCATCTTTGTCATCGTCGATTCTGTCAACTATCACTGCTAGGCGACGTTTGCTCTCCTCCGGGGACAGCGTATCGAACTGTTTTGCTTCATCCTCCCCAAGGAATGCTTCATGGTCGTATTGCACGTTGTGGTGTTCACCTTCGAAATGACTTACGTGGGCAGAATCATGTTCCAATGGATTGCGTTTTTCATCCGGTTTCGGAATGGCATTGGCAGAGATGATGATGCTGAAGATGAACGACAGCCAAAGTAAATCCATTATGATCAAGTTAATGTACACTAGAAAATAACACTTTTGTTTTTTTTTGAGTCGAGAGGTGAACGAAAAATATATGATCCGCGCAACGAGAAACTTCTTTCTGAATCGGTGGGTAGTATTATTTTTATCAAAACAGGAAGACAGCCGCCGCCGCAGGAGATTCCAACAGAAAATTCTCCAACTCACACACGTTTGACAGTTGGCAGAAAACCAAGTTTCTTGAAGAGCGTTCGTAAATTAGAAGACGGTAAGGCAGGTTTCAGTGTTGGAAAATATTGCTAAACCACCGAAGATGTAGGTATGTGCCAAATTATGTTGGATTACTTTAACTTTTCGCGTCGGATAAATCCAATCACCGCTGGACGGAAAATCAATGTCTGACGATACTGCAAATGCAAGCAATTGTTAAGGAAGTCAAAAACAACTTTAGCATCTTTAAAGCGCAGATTTTGTGCAAATAAAATATTTTTTTCTGATATTTTTTGCCTTATTTATTATTTTTTAATAGTTTTTGTCATCATGTCATATCGATAACATAGACAAATTTGTGTTGGCTACAATTTTCTCTATCCCCGCGAAGCTGTTAACCCCGATGATTATCCAGGTTAAATCTTTGTTGTATTTAATAAAGTATTTGTTTACCTTACGTATCCTATAGCCATGACGGGGACGAAAAAAACGCAGCTACTGTTATTCTTTCTGTATTTTGCACTCCACATAAAATTTTGACATTAATCTATGTAATTTGTTTCCCTACACGTTTTTTTATCCTGTCAGTCGATTTATTTTTGTTGGAAGAGATCTGGCTAACCGCCTGCGGTTCTTCCATCGACATTTTCCGCGATGTCAACTATTTCACAGAAACTGTATTGTGCACCTACCTATTGACTGAAATTCTCAGACGAACTAGCCAGTGAACAAAGAAATCCTGTCAAGCGAATGAAATGAAAATCCAGTCTAATCGCGTAAGGTGAAAGTAATCGAATAGCTTGACAAAAATTAGTGAGTTCTGCCAGCTTTTCTGTCAAATCTTTCTATAGCGTATTTATTTTTTTTTTTGCTTTTTTACGCTCCTCTCCATTGTAGCCAATTTCAATTTTGACGACTAAGATCCCTACAATCGTTATGAAAAAAAACCATATAAAGCTGACGTGGTTGTCAACGTTAGCGATAGTATTATTCACAAAGTAACTTAGTATAGGTAGTGCAAAAAATATAGTTTTACTCTGATAGATGAATTAAGAGTTTCCCTGATAGGATTATATTTCAAATTTGCGAGTGTAATATTGGTTAGGTGTTCTATTTCGTTAGATGTTTTTGGTGCTACCATTTTATTAATTCCTACGTAGTTCCTTTTAACGAGATCTCCATTACCTTCATAATAGTGTATTTTACTGCACCACCTTACCGATAATTGCTAGCACTTTAAAATGTTCTGCGTTAAGAGAACCACTGACGCTGTCAGTGTCAGAAGAAATTTGAAAGTTTTATTTAAAAAAATAACAACTGTCAATCTACCTTCTTTTGTGTCTCCAATTTCTTCGAAGAAATTCTAATTATATTCAATTTTTCCAACAATTAATTATTCAAATTTACCGTGTGATTCAATACGAGAAATGTTTGTACATAAAAACAATCAATGAAATTTTAGTGCTGCCGCCAAAACACAAAGCGAATACGAATACTTGTACTTGCGACTTTTCATTTCTTCCTTCCAACTCCAACGTGGGTGAGACACTCGACAGAAGAACACAAAAACGACATCAAAAATGAGTGGTGCGTATCTGCCTGTTCCTGAAATTCGTGAAGATATCATATATCAACATTCCTATAAGGTAAACAGTTGAGAATTTTTATTTTTCAATAAGAAAAACAATAAAAATTGTGTTTCCACAGTCCAATGTAAACAAAGAAGTTCCCTTTCGTATGAAGCCGCCAAAGCTGAAACCACGTTATCACGATTTTAACTTGAATCGCAGCCAGAGTTCTCTATCCGCCCATGCAATATCATTCAAGGACTGCAGTAATCAGATAAATGATTCCCTTCTTAGTCCCGTCTACAATCGTTCCTCGGAGGAGAGTTACTTCGAGCAGTGCTTTACGAGAATTTCAAAAATCGGTGAAGGTTCATTCGGTGAAGTGTTTAAAGTGCGCAGCAAAGAGGATGGCTTATTGTACGCGGTTAAGAAGTCCAAGCAGTTCTTTCGCAGTGAGAACAATCGACAGGAGCGCCTCGAAGAGGTCAAACGCTACGAACAGTTCTCAGATCATGAAAATTGCGTGCGACTGTACAAGGCATGGGAGCAGGACGATCGACTGTTCATGCAAATGGAACTGTGCCAAGAGTCGCTTGAGCAGTATTTGGGCAAAAAGAAACGAATCCCTGAAGAACAAATTTGGTCAATACTGCTCGACATGTTGTTGGCAGTAAAGAGTCTCCACGACAAGAGTCTCATACACATGGACATCAAATTGGACAATGTGCTGATTGGCGACGATGGAATCTGTAAATTAGCCGATTTCGGACTCGTCATAGACCTGGATAAGGTAAGTCGTTCACAACCCTTAGCGCCGCCCTTCGATTATCACCTTGCATTTTAGGCAACTCGACATCAAGCTACCGAAGGTGATTCTCGATACATAGCGCCAGAACTAATGCAGGGACATTTTTCGCGGGCCGCTGACATCTTCAGTTTGGGCATCGCCATTCTTGAACTATCATCGTATATTGAACTTCCACCCAACGGTCCGCTGTGGCAGGAGCTACGAAGTGGCATCCTACCCGAAGATTTCATTAAACGTAAGTATTGGAATCAACTCATATTGGATTTGTTTTGACTGTTTTTCTCTCTCTCTCTCTCACTTGTTGCAGCAATATCGTTAGAACTAAAACAAATAATCAAAGCAATGATGACACCGAATCCATTGGCCAGGCCAAATGTAGATGCGTTGCTTAGTAATAGAAAATTAGTAAATCTCCTCCAGAGGCGACGACGATGGGATCTCGTTAAGAAAGTTGTAAGTTGCTGCCGCCATTGAACGAGCGTTTGTCTTTAAATTGTAACCGTGTGCTTCTTTCACAGAAACAATCATATCGAAAGTCCAGACGTGCCGTTTGGTCAAAACTGTGCAATTTTAGGAATTTTATCTGCAGATTGGTCCTGTCTCTGATTACGAATTTGAAAATCAAAGAACCGCCTAGTGCTGAGACGCCACACAACGTTGATAATAGCTTTACCGCGGATAACTCGTTTGACGTATCGTACAATCAGGGAACACCGACTCACTTTGGTGATAATTTAACGAAAATTGTCAATTCCACGCCGCTAAATCACCATCATCAGAGCTTCCGATCGAGAAAGGATCTCACGAAGACGAGTTTTAGGTGAGTGCATCATTGGGGGTGGGATGATTGGGTCTTTATTGTAGTTCAAAACAGAACAAGCATTTTATATTCCACTTTGGTTTGTGTCACCTGAAGGTCCATACTTAAATCTTTTCTAGTTTAACATTTCTCTTGTTGTAAGAGCTGGCTCCTAATATGTTTCCCGATGGAAATTGAATAACCACCCCATTTAGTTGGTGGCAGCGAACAAGCGAAAGGTGAGGAGTGTTCTCTCAACAAGAGACCTCTTTTTTTTCAGGCGTCAGCTGACGGATTCCCCAGACGGAATCAACGGTGGCGTCTTCGAGTTGGTCGAACTATTTGTGTTTTTCCTATATTACCTGCTAAGACATATTTGAATCCCAGGTCTATATGGATGTCTAATACCTTGCCAGGGTGTTGGAAAAGAATTTGTGGTGAATGGACAACGGCAGCGCTTATGTCCTCGAAGCGGCTTACTGACGCCGGAAAATGCGGTAAAAATTAAGCTGGTGGTCGAGGTTGATATTTGTAGGTAGCAACAGTTTCTCGACCACGGAAAAACGAACATTTTCGAAGCCCAAAACAAGCTCGGATGCGAATTTGTTTACCTTTTACGATACTAGCAATCAGAACACGGACACCGACCGTCTGCATGTGGAGTGTTCAACCACTTACCAGACTTCGTACAGAGGCCCTAGATTCGGACATAATAGTCTCCACCAATGAGGACAAGGCCGACGTTACCAACGAAAGTTTCTACGAGCCTATCGACAAAACTTACAAGCGTATATCGCGTATGGAAAAGAGAGTATCTTTGGTAGGGCACATCTTTCACCACAACCACGTGCGGAAACGGACTTACTGACTTCGCTGCGTGATAAAATGTCACCATAGCCAAGTTCACGGTTTCCTCATATCAGTGTTCACATTGCGGTCTCTTGATCATCAAACGGTAAACCAAATTGATCATATTGTAATCGAAGTAAGTTTTCGGATGTCTAAACCTTTCGAGTAGCCAAGATCATCTCGGATGACTATCTTGTTGCAGCCAAGGTACGAATGTGAAATACCAAAACTAAGAAGAAATATACTGGGTAAAGATATAACGTCGAAAAACTGCAATCGCAAGAGACCGTCAGAACTTTTGCCGAACGAGTATCGTGACATATAGTCTGACGAAGAACGCCGACAAGGAAATTCAGCATACAAATCCGCGCTGCGAAGAAGAAGGAGAGCAGCTGCTCGCGTGTTTACAAGCAAAGCGATGCGAAGAATATCGGTCTGTCCAAAAGAAGAGAAGCGCACAATCGAAGGTATAAAGATCTAATCAATTTAACGCGAAACAAGATAGCGGGAAATAAAAACATGGCGATGGCGGCATATCCCAACGTTTCCCATGCGAAATTCGCTCCCGCTTTCGTATTTTTGCGTTGGTTTGAGCAGACCTTTAAGAGATTATAATATGTAGTCTAGGAAGGACTTGCGGACATTTTATCAACATGTAATAAGAACGTGTCAATCCAACAAGACTTGTATAGAAAATCAATTGTGTGCTTACAACCAGAACCAGAAGGGACACACAACATCGACTCATTTGGTAGAATGTCACAATCAACAGCTGTTCTTGCGGTAGTAAGGGACTTGTCTTCTAAATGAAGAATAAGGCTAGCAGCACATTGGATACGAATTCGCATCGTACGTAAACGTGTGAATATGGTCGTACGAAGAGAATGCACAAACTGAATACGATTTTCTCTGTAAAATAGACAGTGCCCCGTACCCCATACAACCCCCTTTTGTGTCCAGAAACATCAAATTTTAATGTTTCAAAGCACGAACGTGTTTGAAAATCCCAACAAGTTGGTATTGTATTCGGACGTCGGAACTATACGTATGTATATGTACGACGAACTCGCATCCAGTGTGCGCGCTCCCATACTACTTGGAAGGTCGGGATTGTTCGTTCGTATGAGAAAAATTCGTACGAAATCGTATCCAATGGGCTTGCCTAAATCTTGTAAATAAGACCTTAATCGGGGTGGTCCTGGCTTATTTCGTTGAATTTTGGGCTCTAACTAAAGCGGAAGAGAGAAAATGTTTCGTAAAATTGTTGGTACCGCTTGCGTTGACGGGTTTTGAAGTAGGAAAGTCTACCGATAACTATATGAGCACTACGGCAATAAATTGCGCATCAGTCGTCTTAAGACGGCTAGGATATGTAAAGCGGATGGACACAAATGTTTCTTAGAGTCTTTGACGTCTAACCCGGAGGGACAATGCAGTCGAAGAGATCGGCATCGATTTAAGTACCTCTCACAAGTAGAAAAAGACCTCAATCGACTTGGAGTGAACTAAGAAGCGGGTTCCTGGAGATACTTTTTAGTTCAGGACTTGGTTAACTCTGCACGATAAAGCCGCCTGATTAAGTATGAAAGTTCTTCTTCTAACAACCAGTCGATTAAATGTATGTATCTGACGTGACGTTCTTATTTCATTCACACCCGGAAACACCTGCTACCAAGACCTCTTCCTTGTGCTGTTCTGATTTTTATTTATTTTTTTTTTATTTCTCTGGAATAAGGTCAGCCTATAACGCTTTAACATCGACACGAGATACTTGCAGATTGGTGTTGTTGTAGTTAAAGTGTTGTAAGTTATAGACCTCTGGAAATATACCCCCAAGAAGAGAGCTCCAAAATTTGCTTGTTCTATAGCTGTAGCCAAGGGCATTTTGAAAAAGTGAAGTCGTCTTTCGTCTGAGGTTCTCAAGCCGAGTAACTAAACTACCGCCTTGAGGTGGATCCACAGAATTTCTGCGATCAAATTGGTTGGTTTCACTTGGTAGTTGAACAGGTCATGTGGGCTGTTGCAGTCCGGGCATCTGTTTTCTACTTCATCACCAAAACCCTTGCTGATAGGTGATATATATTGGTTGTCCCATTTTGAGGAATAATTTTGTTATGTTCCTTCGAACATCTACCATGATTGGTCCTATGAAATAGGCATAAGTTAGCGACTAGGGTTTGAAGATAGTGCATGATTTTCTGCATGCTGCCAGTAGATTGATTGCATGTTTTGGGGCCGAATTCTATAAATGGAGTAATGCTATGTTATAGCCGGAGTTGAGTGTGATTTCAAAAAGGTGCATGGATTCCTTGGAGCTGTATCTTTTGCCTCTGTCTCAAAGCCTCATTTGGGCTGCATTTTAGCAGTCAATTTGTCCACCTATTACTATCTTTTATCTTTCTTTCATCGACATAGAGGGCGCTTACCACAATGCGACTTTTGACTGCATGTGTAACTCTAACAAAACGGGGTAGATGAGACATTGGTATCGTGAATCAGGGCAAATCTGATGAATAGAAGTTTGGTGGTAAATGGGGACTGTGGACGTTGTGACAGGGGTAAACGAAGGCTGCTCACAAGGTGGTGTTCTGTGTCCCTTGTTATAATGGTGCATGGTTGTTGACTCTCTGCTGCATACCCTAAACGGTTCAAACGACTACGCTTATGCATATGCGGATGATGTTGCCATGTCGGATCATGTTTAGAGACTGCCTGTGCAAACGTGCAGATGGCTCTAGATATATGGTCGATGAATGGTGCATTAGGCATGGGCTTTTGGTCAATCCTCTGAAAACTGAGGTTGTTCTTTTCACGAGATGGAGGATTTTAACCGGTTTGACTCAGCCAATGCTAAAAGGCGTCACTATCCAGATCTCCGATGAAGCTTCTCAGGCGGAGTGGTTTTTGGTATAATCCACGCTGGAGTTCCGATGACCTTGTGCGACACTTATCCTACGATCCTAGTTCTATGCATATGCTGTCTGATGCAATGACACCGGAACTTCGGCTGTTGTGCAAATTTAGAGTCGACTTTCCCAGCGTTCAGGACTTCACCCAGAATCTGAGCCTGGTTTGGGTTGTAGTCGTATTTTCACGGATGGCTCCAAAACTAGTCAAGTGTCCGGTGCTGGTGTCTTCGTGGAAATCGACAACATTAGACTTCACTACTCGTTAGGCAAGCATGCCTCTGTTTTTCAAGCGGAGATCTATGCTATCCTAATGGCTGCCGAATATATTGTTAAGAATAGG
Source organism: Cheilosia soror (assembly GCA_949372485.1). Lineage (NCBI taxonomy): Eukaryota > Metazoa > Arthropoda > Insecta > Diptera > Syrphidae > Cheilosia > Cheilosia soror. The sequence goes on along the minus strand of OX443561.1, from coordinate 33,446,188 downwards.
TGGCGGGTTTGGAGTATCTGCGTCTGTAGCGACAGTCGCATTCCAAAAAAGTTGGGGAATGCAAGAACTTTTTAATTTTTCGTAGTCTGTGTAGTTTGATCGGAGATACCAGTTCTTCTTTACATTTTTTTATTTGCTAGACAGCCTCATTTATACCCCTCTCCATCTCCATCGGTCTTTGTCATATATTGTTAGGGTTAAGGTCTGCCTGCCATAACTAGTACTACGCATTGTACGCATTTATTATAGTCTTAAAAATTTCTTTGTACTTCTTAAATTACTCCTTACTCTGTGTTCAAAAAACTAACACCAACTGTTTGCTCTTAATTCCATTTCAGACTTGATGCAGTTGATACCAAACACCAGAGCAGCAATATATTATGCTTTGACGACTACGACATAGTGCCGCACTCATTTGTGAGGAATCAATTGGATGTTTCTTCGTTACGAGGGAAAAAGTTATTCTCCAAAGTAGACGATATCGAATCTGACTGATGCAATTGCAAATCTAAACAAAAGAAACAACAAAAACATACAAAAAAAAAAAAAAAAACATCAAAAGCGCTCAAAAAATATTAAGAAATGATATTTTAAAGAAAGTTATCATGTTTGTTTGTATATAATTCATAAGTAAACCCCTTATTCCTTAACCGATTTAATTATACACGTAGTCTTTCTTTGTATTACAAATACACACCAAACAACGATTGTATTCGATTAACCAATTTGCAAATTTCCTATTTGTTTTTCTTTCTTTTTAATTTTTCTTTGTCAACCGTAGCTATGTATAATTAAGAACGCCAATTGTTTAACAGTTCTTTAAATGTCCAAAAGTCTACATATTATGAGAGAAACAAGGAAAAAAAAAATCAACAAAATGTTACACTCTTTGTGATATATATATGAAATAAAATAAAAAAAAAACTGAATAAAAAGCCCAAAAAACAAGTAGTTAATGTTTTTATTATTTTCTTTACTTTCCTTTTCGTTCAGATTTGGGTTAAGGTGGTCGTAATGGATTGGATATCATCCATCGGCGCTTGAATTTAAATCGCAAAAATTACGGAAATTTTGAGAGCACTTTACGCTTGGAATGCAAATAAGTTTGCACGGTCAGCCAGCAGAATAGAAACAACAAACAAAGTGTGCGTATATGGAGCTGATGATGATGATCTGGCTGCGGGCCTGACGCTTTTTTCAGGCTGAAAGTGAAGAAAGTGTTTGTCTTTCTCATGAGATCATCTAGGGGTGTGGTATCGTCATCGACTAGATGACTGTAGTCGTTTCACAATCACAATAGCTTGCGAAAATTTACTTGCCGATGTGACGAACGATTAATGCAATAATGTGATTATAGTTATTCAATTAGGTAGGCATTTAGGTGTATACAATAAAAAGTAGTTCACTCTCGTTGGCCTAGAGAAAAAAAGTAATGCTAAGGCGCAGTGAAGTTAAACAGAAAACAGCAGGTACGTTCAGAGCGAATGTTAATGTTTATATAGTAAGTGTTGTGGCCCTCCACAGTAGACAATTGCTGTTACAAATCTACAAGTAAGTAGGTACGACGACGCATGTCGGAATTTAGTATTACTGGCAGGTAATGGAAGGTTTTGGTTCCCAATCTTTTCGGTTTAAGTTAGCATATCAGCATTTTTTATTTAAATTGTGCTTTTGTTATCAGTTCACTTAACAATAGGGGCAAAAACGTATCGTCATTTTTTTAATTAGTGGCTCCTGTGGAGAGCCGAGATTTTTTTTTTTAAGTGTTGCAGTGTGACCGGGAGTATGACCCACTACCTGGGAGACTTTAAGTTCTCTGGAAGTAAGGGAACAAACCTAAGAAAAACTAGTTACCTACATTTGTAACGCCGAGAAAGCACTGGAGACCCCATAAAGTATGTACATAAATATATTCTGAATCAGGATCAAATTCTGAATTTAGATATGTCCGTCGGTCTGTCTGTTACGATAGCGTCCAAAGGAATGGCGAATGAAATTGTGATTGTGAGACGACCTCTTTTTACCTCTTATACAAAACCAACATTAGATCCTGTTCTGCCAACCCACTAACCTAACCTAACCTAACCTCCGTTGTACTTAAATAAAACCCTAGAGCGGTTCCTAAACATCCACTTGCGAAGTTTTCTACAAGAATCCTTGCTTTCTAAATTACAGCACGCGTCTACCTCAAGGGTAGATCAACGGAAACGGCTGTTCACGAGGTAGTGCGGAGCAGATATTCGAAAAACCTCTACTTTACAAAGAATTAGCCTACTACTTAGACATATAAAGGGAGCTTTCAACAACGTACACATTGAAGCTATTCTTGAATCTCTGATTGAGCTGGGAAAAGAGGAATTTATTAGTCAATGGATATTCTGTATGCTCAGGACAAGAACTATTCAGGCAACAATAAGCAGCATCCACATAACCAAATCTGCCCATATCATAGAGGAACGCCATAAGATGGAGTCATTCCTCCCCTGCTATGGCTGATAGTTATAAACAAAGTTATTGTAAAATTAGACAGGGAACATGTCAAAGCTGAGGCTTACGCGGACGACGTGGTGATACTAGTGTCAGGTAAGTTTCCCTCCATTAGTGAAATTATGGGAACCGCTCTAGACAAGGTAAGCATCTGGGCTGGCCGATTTTCCCCTATGGTCAACCACTCACACTGTAGTCCAGCGCAAGTATCTAGGTATCAGGCCTATAGCAAAAGTGGGGACTTCAACCAAAGATGACCTTGTGGGTGTATACAGCCGTAGTCCGTCCAATGTTCACCTGTATGGATCACAACCCCACGAAACTGCAAGGAACAACCAATATAGGCACCACGAGGGCAATGAGATCGGCCCCAACTGATGCCTTACTGTGCTATTGCATCTTTTACCTTTTGACTTACACACAAAAATAACGCATTAGGCAGTGCTATAAGATTCAAGGAGTCTGGATGCTGAACTGCAAGGCCGAATGGCCACAGTAACATCCTGGATTCGTTACCAAACGGCATGGTCACGTCTCCAACCGACTACATCATACCCAAAATAAACTTCACGAAAGGCTTTCACCTTCCACGTAGGTTCCCCACAAGAGCTCAGTGGAAGAGGAACTATGTAGTAAAGGGATAAGATAAGCTGTGGTGTGGGGGCCGGTGTCTACTCTGAATCACCGAAAATATCAATTTCATACCGCTTACCGGATTCTGCCAGCGTTTTCCAGGCGAAATTACTTACTGACCATCCGAGAGGCCTGCACGCAACTAGGGCGCTATCAAAGCCATCGACTCGGCTGCCATATCCTCCAAACTGGTGCAGGAGTGCCGGAACGAGCTCGCCTGTCTGAGCGAACGTTTCAGGGTCTTATTTCTCTGAGTTCCAGGGCATAGTAACATAAGAGGCAATGAGCGTGCGGACGAACAGGAAGCTTAGCAGTCAGCACTACACGCTGAAATTGTGCAGAAAGCCAATCTCCAAAGGACGGGTTTGACAAACTGCGTCATATCAAGGAAGATATGGCCTACCTACGATTAAAACAGATCAACTTTACGAACCTACTAAACAGAACCCGCCAAGATATCGACAGAATCACCGGCAATAATCACGGGGCATTGGAGACCATGTGGCCAAACTAGGCCCCTTTCGTGAAGAGAAACTAACTCTTACAAAACGGCACAGTGCTAATTGGGTTCAAAGGCATATGAACTGCCACTTGGTAGAATGGTAGGATATCCTTTTGCCAATAGATGATGCTAAAGAGCTGGGGCTTTAGCGAGGCGTTTCTGATCAAACTGACGTCTGTTCCACTGACGATGACGGCTAGATTACTAGTGACTCGTAAAACTCCATACAAACAACATTTTAATCTATGTAGCCATTTGTGCTAGAGTTAGAATTCTAGTTGGTAATTCTGCGATAGATTGAGACAAATAGAGAAAAATTAATTATCGATGGAACAGCGTCTAGAGCAGTCAGTGGAACGCAGTCTTTCCTTAGTTAAAAGACGTTGATGTCGAAGAGCTTTGGTTTTAGCAAGTCGACGCAAATGCCTTACAGCGCGCTTTTGCGAAAACAATTTTTTCTTATATTTAACAAGCTCTAGATAGCTTTCGAAAATTGCTTAGAATTGGATGTCACCAATATTAAACAAAATTCGGCTACCCAAACTTTACCCTCTATAGGGCCAACCTATATATCCCTTGTTCAGATTCTTAAAGCTAGTTAACTCATCACTGTTTTTAGTTGTTAAACGAAGATTCAAAGAAATTAACCAAACCCTATCTCTTTCTTTTTTGCCAGTCAAGGGTGGCTCCCCCTTCCAGCGAGATCATATTCCCACAATCAAGGATATCAAAAGTCTTTTTCTTCGATTTTCTATTCAAGAGATCTCGAAACCTCAGCCTCATTAACCTGAATACTCTTGAGAAAAGAAACGCGACTCTCTAGACATTCTTTTCAATTATCTAATCCTACCGACCCTCACATCGTTTTCAACGATAGTTCCCCGAGCTAACAGCGGCTCAATCTCATTTAAAACCTAAACCATTGTCATTGCCAGTTTTAGCCAGAAAATGATACGTTTAGCTGTCAGTAAGACGCTGCCAATGTGTACCTACTAGTTTGTAAAAACTCACTCATATGCCAATTTGGTTGTCGATCTCGATCTATCAGATGCAGTATCTGTTGCTTTCTTATTTGAACGCATTTGCATAACAGTTTGATTATCCAATTAAAAGCCACTAAAAAAAAACACATGAGCTGGCTTACAGTTGCTTCTAATTATTATGGTAGACAAAATACGATTTCTTTAAAAGGTGCCCGGCAATCTTGTCAAAACTATAACACAAGTGAAATCATGCCATCAGTTGCCTTGAGCTTTTTTTTTTTGTTAGCCCATAACCGCACTTAGATTTAAACTTAAATGTTCCCCACAGCGCATTAAATGTGCATTATGGGCGCCTAACTACCCAACAAGGCATAAAATAGTAATTCCTCCCGTTAAAGTTTATCTTCCAGAGCACACGGTACTCATGTCTATAGTATAGAGAACTGCACTCCAAGAAAATTAATCTAAAAATAAACCAAAAAGCTATAAAAAAAAACAATCCCAACGCATAAAACAAAATTAATTAACCATTTCCGAAGTGAACTGGTCGAAAAGAAATCTTTTCATTCTCACTCAGTTCCGGATGCCTTATTCGAGATACATATACCCAAATGTCTGTGTATATTCTCATTATTGGATCATGGTAGGTAGAAGGTAAGGTACCTACCTACCTACCGAAAGAAATAAACAACTTTTTCAACATTCGCTCCAACCTAAGGCTAAGCCAGCAGCGCCAACAACAACGAAGACGAACGACGCGCTTACCGTTCCGAAACTCATTCACTGAGTCATTCACATCGCCATTAATTTCACTTTCACTAATGTAATCCGTTTCTTCGACTTTGGGGGGATACCAGCACTCTGCTCTGCATGTCAAGCGATCCACATACACCCCCTACCCGACCATCAAGACGTGTAAAGGGCGATGGAACAGTTTCAACTGTTTGCGACCCATGAAGTGATCTGATGCCGGGAAAACTAATGACGTGCAGTTGGTTTATATACCTCAGCCATACCCGAACTACTACCTGCTGACAGAGAACAATAAGCGTAGCACAAGCCAAACTGTATACGGCCTGCACGTATTGGCCTAGGTAAGGAAAGACTTTGGTTCGACTTGGTGTGGGTTTGGTTTCCATTTCGTTGGAGCACGAATGCGTCCCCTCTGGGCTAATGAACACGGATGTTGTTTGGCTATTTGCCAAAGTGATTTGGAGCTCTTTCACTGCGTGACAAAGCGAGTGCTGGTTTCGGAGTCATGGGTTTGTTGTTGTGCAACTTTGAAATCCATCAATTGGCCGGAGTGCAACGACCCAAAGATCAGCGAGACCACTTGGCGTGGGTTTTGCCAAATTCGAAGAGATACAGAGATTACAATTCAGTGCACTTATTGGCATGGTAATGATGGGGCTGTAGTGACATTGAAATGTTTGTTGTGGGTTGGTCGATGAGGTGGATCAATTGTTTTGTCGGTTATGGAAGAAAGCCAATTCATTGTGTGAAATTGGCTTTACGGCATGCCATCGAAATCGGTGAGGTAAAGCTGTTACGAAAGATAAGTAGTAGTTGGACAGTTTTTTTCCATAACGCTCTGTGTATAGTTGTAATTACACAACAGTGTGTTCATAACTTACATGTACTTACGTAGCGACTTCTACGTTGAGCTCTAATGTATATCTAAAGAAAGCTCATAACTTCATTAGGAAGCTATTCATTTCTTACTATCTTGAAGGTCTCCTTGAATCAGATTTTTGGCGCTGGCTTGAAATCACCGCCGCCAAGGTCTATCTAGGGCATTTTGTCGTCCGAGTTTTCAACAAGGAACCAGTGATTTTTGTTTTTCGGAGATGGAATACGTAACCCCTCACTAACTACTTGGCCACTGCGCGCCACCAGCTGAATATTATAAATATTAGACGTATACACTCAAGACGTAGGCACGGTCCGAACCAGTCACAAACCAGTAAGAATAGACCGTCGACTCCTCCCACATAACGGACTTTGCCTACAAGCTGCCGGCGAGACCAGGATTTTTCATGTATTGGTGCTGTACAAAATCAAAGGGGCGCCATTAACGCACGCATACTTGAAAAATCCTGGTCGCATGGTATTGCATAGAAAAACATTGCCGCCATTCATTTTGACATTTACACGTATTCACAGACAGGGAAATTCTTTCCGGGGGGAATCGGGTAGGTGTACGGGAAGTCGGCGGTCTATTCTTACTGGTTTGTGTCCGAACGCGTTAAGAAACAAATTTAATCCAATTTAACTCATATCATAAATAGTGCGAGAGAATAATGTGGTTCAGGCATTCACATAGTACGTATAGCCGACAAGAAATTATACGCGACATATGAGCGGATACGACTCATGGAGGTTTAAGTTCTACACAAACCTTACAAAAAATGATATGTAGAACTTAAATCGTTTTGAGTTGTATCAGCAAACAGTCCTTATGGCTGGCTCCCTTTAGAGTGGGTATCTCCTTTTTTGTGGATGGGACAAACGATGCTGAGGTTCCATTCATCGGTCATACTTTTATGTGACCAAATTTTTCAAATTTCAGACTTTTAAGCCATCCGCTTCAGCACACTTTTCAACTAAAGTTTGGACTTTAATTTTGGATATCATCTTCAATTTGTGTTGGTTGGGTGTCAACAGGTTTAACGGCTGCCTCAGTAGTTAAACACCAAACAGTCTGTAGAGTTAGGGCCAGCTTCAAGACTAGCTGATAAAGTCTCGGATAGCCTATCCGGAATTTATATGTCAGATAAACACTTCAACTTTTGGTTTCAAAGGTTTCGGATAGTGATATCTCTGACATATAAAGTCTAGGATAGTCTATCAACCTGTTGAAGTGACTGCCTCCATCCGGAAAATAAACAAAATATTTATTTGAAGTGGCTGGAAAAAATATAGTTTCAGAGTCAGAATTTATTTGAGTCATGGATTTATTTGAAATCTTCTTTTCATTAATGACCGAAAGAATAAGATCGCGGATACAAGCTGCAAGCTACAAGCTATAAGATTTCTCCGTTGTATTGCTGGTGTGACCCGTAGAGATCATATTGGAAACACCAGAATACGTGAGGAACTCAATGTCGAGCAGCTACTTCTCCGGAGAGATCGGACCATGCTTCGGTGGTTTGGAAAATTAATGAATGAATGAATGCATTTGTCCATGCTAAATTACCAAAAATAGAACAACACAATTCACTTAAAAATGTGATAAACGATAAAAAACATCATTGCCATTCCTTTCAAACAATAAGTGTCTGATAAATTTTTCTACCGGATAGTTTATCAGAGACTTTGACGATGAAACAGAAAAAAAATATCAGAAACTTTTATCTGGTGGATAGCGTTATGTGTCGGCTAACTATCCGAAACTTTATCCGGAACATTTGAAACTGGCCCTTATTCTTTCTAAATCCTTAGTACCGACTGTAAATCTACTATTCTATTCTTCATATACCCATCTCTGCAGGCTTCTGTTCGGGACACTTTTACCTTCTGGTAGATATAACTTTAAAATATTGCATCTAGTTCCAGGTACCCCTAATAGATTCAGCCGCCTGCTTCTCGTGCTATTTTTTTCCTTCTGAGAGGTCAATGTTTCTCCCTTCATTTTTACCCGTATAGAGCTCGCGGGTAGCTCTGCAGCCGCTCTGGTTTATGACTGCAGCATTGATTGAAAGGCTTCATTCTTAACTGCATTATCCAGCCGGCCGGCGCTACTTATAGAACTAAGGTGTATCGTCGTGGTTGCCCAGTGAAAAACTCTGTCAATTCTGATGGCACATTCGCTCAGTTTCCACTAATGCTCTATGCTTAGTTCGGATAGTTTGTTAGCAGAACTAACATAAATCTGCAAGAATCTCGGGGTGCTTGCTGATTAAGCGTTATAGGTTCGCCTTTCCCGGGAGAAGTATTTAAAAAAAACTGAGAAGGCCGATTCGGTGGGCAAAGCGAACATGCCACCGCCCATACAAAAAAAACATTCAAAATCGTATATCTAGAAAACCACCAAATCGATTGAGCTCAAACTTACAGATGATCTTAGTTATTGGCCCTGGAGTGCTCCTGTGAAGCTTGGTCAAATTTGGTCAAAAGGGATCAGCAATTTAGATCCAAAAAAAATATTCAAAATCTTATACCTCCTATACAAAAAAACAGTCTTGGAATTAGAAGCCAAAGTTTTTAAAATTTGTAGCGTTGAAAATGAAAGTCAATAATATTGTCTAGGCAACGCGATTTCTAAAAAAAAAAAACAAAAAATATTGTGTACCACAGAGCATTACAATAGAAATAGTTTATCCATTCAACTAATTAACTTTTGCACTACAAAGTGTGCACGGGCTACGCTAGTAAATACTAAAAGACCGATTACTTTTCGAAGTGTTGGGAAAAGGTGTTTACAATTTCTTTTTTCGATGCGAGGTGCCTCGACCTTTTCTCCATTTTTGCCCAATCTTCACAGAAACACTGCTGGTCTTAAATGATCCAAAAATTTGAGATCAATCCACCGAACGATTTTAGAGATTTAAGGTTTTAAATGCCTTTTTTTTGTATCAAAACTGTCACCAAGGCGTATACGTACTATTTTTGTACATGAAAAAAAATGTTGTAACCGGAGCTATGCTATGCTCCTGCTCCGTTCGTTGATAGGCAAAGGGGGGCGATGAAATTTGGATCAATGTAACTTGGAAAACAGCATATTACAAAGGAATTTGTTTCATTTAGCCGGTCCTATGGAAATGGACTCTTCCGCGTAGTATTCAAAAACTTTAAAGGGACTTTTGTTTGGGTCGCTCTCCATTACAGTAGGTTGTGCGGCAATAGTTGCTGCACTGTCGCCAATAATTCGCTTTATTGTGTTTGCGGTCCTTGCGCATTCGGTTCGATGTCTTTGACCAACTTATGGGGCATTTTGATGCTGCTGGAATTGGTATTGCATCCGTGAAATGAAAGTAGTATTGAATTTGGTGACGATGATTGTTGCAGTACCTCATTGGCAGGTCGGGGCATTAAATACCATTGCTTTTGGTTGTAAACTCCATATCCCGATCTTACGTATGCAACTTCCTTTTACTTCTCCCTCCTATAATTTTCCTTCAGAAGCGTAAAACTTTTTTTAACTTCTGCGATCAAACGTTTCGTCAACTGTCTCTGTCTATTGCCAAAGATATGATAGAGGCAGGTTTAGTGTTTTTCGTTTCGTATTTTACAGAGTTTCACCCTTGAACCCGGATGAAACGAAAAAGCGACAGGAAACGAAGGGGCCTATACATATCGCAATTTCTAAGTTTTTTTTTGCAAAATTCAAAAGTTAATCGCAAAATGCTTAATAGGTAACAGAAAATAATGAAAAACAAATTTATAATAAAACATGTAAAAGTGTTATCATCGGCCTGGCCGATGCTTTGATACCCTCCACTATATTATGTACTGTACTTACATGTACACGCATGTGTCTAATATTGGTTTTGTATGGGAAGTACCAGAACTACTTGACCGACATAGACAATTTTTAATACTACATAACTTGACAACGGTAAAAATAATTCCTCTCACAAAATTTCATTCACTTAAGTCGATTTGTTTGGACGGTAAGGTGTTTTCAACAGAAAGAGAGATACATGGGTCGAATATTGGCTTTATATGGGAGGTACCAGAACTACTTGACCGACATAGCCCATTTTCAATACCAACCTGACGACGGTAGAAAGAAGTCCTCTCAGAAAATTTCATTCACCTAGGTCAATTCGTTTGGACGCTATCGTGCTTTCAACAGACACAAAGACGGACAATGTTAAATCGATTCAGAATGTGATTCTGATTTAGAATAATACTTTATGGTCTCTCCGGTGATCCTTCTTGGCGTTACAAATGTAATAACAAAGTGGATATACCTTCCTGTGGAGTGGAGTAGTTCTTTCCACCTGTTGTTAATTTGCACACGGATCTTGTTTTCCACTTGCTCTTCACCCTGTTTGATTGACTATCTATATAGTGCTCTATCATGATCCATTGCAGATCCATATCTCGCCAGTTCATCAGTCCTCTCATTGCCGGTTTTGTCACTGTGCCCAGGGACCCACCAGAGATTCCTGGTGGGCTGCGAGCAAAGAGCGGCGGCAGCGGTGATAGCTGAGACTGTTTTTATAGCCGTCTGGCTGCAAAAAAATGGGTAAATCATTTCGTTGTACTGCCAACAAGGCCGGCTTCCCCCAATTGCCAGAACTTCCGCTTAGAAGGCACTGCTGCTTTCAGAAAACCAGATTGAGCAATGTATATTTAATTCCTCTGAGAATAGATATACCGGCACCAGTTCCACAGTCCATCTTTAATCCATCTGTGTAGATGAATATCGATTTCCTCTTCCTGCTGTATTCATCCCTACTCGCCACTACTACGACAGTAAGATTTGAAATTTGGCCTGAGCCCTAATAGGTTGCCTAATGCGCTTTTACAGACGTATACGGTTTTTGATGCTATCCTTTATGTTTTCCTTCCAATTAATTTTGGAATCTAAGATCATGCCCAGATATCTCGCTGTCTTTAAGATTTACAGGTCCATCCACCAATCATTGGTATCCTTTGAAGGCGTGCGGTTTGCCTTTCTTCTTGTAAACAACACGATTTGCATCTTCGATGGGCTAACGACAAGTCCGCAACTGCTACCACTTTGGATCCTGCGAAGATCAAATCATAAAATCTTTGAGTGAACTAGGTTTCAGTGGTTTACCCTTTCGAAGATGCTCAGAAACCTACTGGTTACACTCAGGCACTCAATCTATTCCCAAAAGTCCCTTTAGGTAGGACTTTCCGATCTAGCATCAAATTTATTTTTTAAAGTTGCAGTTATCTACCATATTTGTCTTGAGAGACCTACTTAAAAATGTTAACGGTACAATAGTCTGCCTACAAAAGAGTTCCAAGAAGGAATTGGCCTTTAATTGGTTTGCGTACTGTACACACCAGTTGAAACATTTTGGGAGTAGCCTGTTCAATAAAATCAGACTGGGACGTTGGTGGAGACAGATCGACAAATTTCTTCTCTACATCAAGCACAATAAGTCTTCCTGTTCATATGAAACGTTCGCTTCTCTACAGCTTCCTATTGAATAGAGTTAGGTAAATTAACTTAAGAGAGTTGATCTACTTGGGCGCCGCGTTGGACTTTACGATATTTACGATCTAAACGCGACCCGAAGCCTGAAGCCGCATTTTGGCTTGCACCATATGAAAGCATTGATTCTACTCTATCTGTCAACGCACGCACGCCGCAAAGCGTCGTTGTGAATTGGCTTTTAATGCTTGAAACCGATACTGTTAATAGTAAGGTCAGCTAAAATAAACTGATCAGACAAAAGATGGTCACAAAATGAAAACCGCAGGGTTTAAAAAACATTGTGGCTTGAGAAAAATCGAAAAAAAAATCTTTAGAATTGTTATAGCTCAGCAGATCAAGGCTACGAATAGTGATAGGGATACTCTCTGGGCACTGCCTTCTTATGAAGTAGGGTAGGAAATTATGCGTAACAAACACGTGCAGAAATTGCGAGCACCTACATCTATACATATAATAAAACTGTAGGAATTTTCTTTGGCCGTTAAAAACTCGAAAACTATTGGACATATTTCGATGAACCTCTTTTTAAAATGTTCCTTAGGACTGTAAGACTGCTATAGGATATGCTGTTTATAGCCACGTCCTTAGGAACAGTTTTTAGCCGAAATGTATTTCTTGAAGTGAAAATATATACATACACATATGTTTATACTTTATTAGCTGCTAAATTTCATAGGAAGAGAGAAACAATAGAAAGGAAAACAAATAAGTAGCAAGATCTAGGAGAGGGAGGAATTTTCTTTTTCTCCTAAAAGCGCGAAAACTACTGAACAGATTTCAATGAAACACTCAAAGTGTAATATTAAATGAACCAAATATAATTTTGTGCGAGCGGGCTAAGCGAGCACGGGTCCAGCTAGTCCTACATATTTCACAGGATATTACTTCTTCTTCTTTGTGAAAGTAAAACATTTGCTCGGTATAGAAGGAATTATAGAAGAAAGGTACTTCTTCGACAGTACTACACTGCTTCGATTCCCTCCAAACACTTAGTTACAGAAACAAAACCAGTCTATGGTGGGTCCCCGGACATAAGGGAATTGAAGGAAACGAAAAAGCCGATGAACTAGCCAGAAACGGCTCGGAAACCCCTTTAATTGGCCCTGAACCATTCTGTTCGATTCCCAAATCAGCCATAAATCTGGCTATAAAAAGCTGGGAGCAAAACAAATGTACTTCGTATTGGGAGAACTTCCCAGGTCTAAGACAGGCCAAAAGAGCTATTCAGCCCTTCAAAGCAGATGCCAAAAAGATACTAAATCTTCGAAGGCATGATATCAAAAACCTAGTAGGCTACCTAACGGGTCACCACGGTCTGCGATATCACCTAAATAAAATGCATTTAGTCGACTCACCGGAGTGCAGACTATGTCTATTTTTCAGGGAAGTAATAAGTACCGAAGAACTAAGGAAATCCTCTGCTGAATGTGTGATCAGCTACATTTGGAAAGTAGAAGCGCTAAACCTAAACATATATCTGACGTCAAGCACAATAGATCTTTTAGGTCGACGTGCATCCAAATGCTCCAGCAAGTCAGAAGTTTAAAAAAAAAAAAAAAAAAAACTTCTTCAACAATTCGGAAGAGGTTGGCCTCTCAAACAAATTTGAAACAATTTTTAAGTTTTGTAGGAAAATTAAGTGTTTAGGCGAATTGGTTTAAATTTTGATGGTGTGGTTCTCCAGGGATGACGATGAGCACAATAGTAAAGTGTCTAGTGACGAACTCACACCCTATAAAATCTAACCTAAGTTCAGCTAACAATATGAAGTCTAGCAGATGGTTACCAGTTACCTCCAGTCTTGGTCTGCTAAAGATGTATCTCAGCAAATAGCAAGTTGGAAATTGCCGAGATTGTGTCGGTTCATTTCTGGGAATTCATAATGGAACTTAATCTTTCCCATAATTATGGGCTAGAACTAACTTCCCTTTTCTTGTTCCTAACCTTGTGGCAACAAACTACCCATTCTCTCGTCTCTAGTCCAGAATTTTAAAACGGTGGCGTATACGTAACATTTTGTTTTCTCTTTTTTTGCTCAAAGTTTAAACTTCTGTCTTCACTATCTATAAATTATTTTTTCTGCCAGTACTATAAATCTGTTACATTAATTTATCTTAACAACATTTGAATTGTTAATTTAGAAACAAGATTCGATTTTAATTATTAAACATAATATTATGCAACCAAAACTCTCTATATAGAAAACCAGAAAACAAAGTTTAACCACAACAACAAAACCACGATTATTACGTATTATCACATAATTCAGAGAAACGAATAAATCTCATTACAATAAAAGAAAATTAAAAGAAAAAAACATTCAAATGTCTCCAAAAAAAACACGCTCAAGTTATGTGTCACGGAAAACTGCTGCGCTCCGTCAAATGCATTAAATTAATGATTTTCCCCGTTATGCATCATTCACATTATGTAGGTTTGTTTGTCTATAACGATCAATTCCATTGTGCATTACGTGCCATGACTTGTGTCCTATAATTAAGCTGCAACGCATTATGCCATCGTGCGGCAGATAGTTTTCACTTTCATCAAAATTTACAAAACTAAATGATAAAAAAAAAGAATAATAAACTTCGCGACATTTTTTTTAAAGCTCACGCGACAATAATTACGGTTAACAGTTGTAGTACGTACCTACCAGTACCCACGTAAGTAATAAGTGGCTTATGATTATGTGACAATAATTATCCACGAATTCATGTTTGGTATTCGACAGTGTTTGCTGTGACTCAGCTGATACGCAATCGAGGTTCATTGCAACATAACCTAAGCGTATCTGATATATTTTTGTTTTTAGAGCCAACTATACTTTCGATTGACGTATATCGTTCCCCAAGCGATCGGGGTGAACGATTTCAGTTTAACAGACAACCCACAATGGAAATTCCAAACATGATTTGACAATGATTCATGGATCATGGTTGACTGTAGACTGAATCGAAAAAAGGTAATACACATCCTTCCAAATTGAGCAAATGAAATGCCTATAATTCAAGTTGATTCGCTTTCACTTTCTTGACAAGAGAGGTAGGTACATAGGTTGGGCTATTTATAAGTAAGACCCTTGAGATCATAGATGAAGATTGAGGTGGTGCCCGAAAAATGTTCGGTAAAGTAAGTGATGTCACCTTTTAAATGGGTATTGAGAATGAGAAGGTAGGTCCAATGGAAAATCTAATCATTTTAAATTGGCCATCACTTTCTTGAACTAAGCCATAGATTGGAGCCCATTAATTCGAACTATGTATAATATAAAGTAGGCACTGTTTTTTAGAAGGGATATGTTTAGGAGTACCTATTGGAAAAGAAAAATGTCAGAAGATCTAATTTGGATAACATTAGCAATAGCTTAAGTGTGTCATTCAGTTTATTAGCTTTGCTCCTTCATTCTTATACAGGTGAGCTACTTTAAGTAGGCTCAAAGATATAATTCAAACCTTATTAAACATTTTCCTCAATATCGCCATTGCCATCGTATGACACAGCAGTCTACCACCACCGTCTCTATTCAAAAACTGCGTTCCCTATGAGAGCCTAATTCGGTGCCATGAAATAAAGTCTTATACCCTATTCACACCAAGCCGAAAACTGGGTTTTCGCGAAAACAGCCGAAAACTTCCTCGAAAACACAAGTTTTCCCATACATACTGCAGTTTTCAAAACGAGTTGTTTGAGGTCGTTTTCCATGAAAACGCCACGAAAACGAGTACGATCGTTGGGTTGTTGAAGCAGACACACCTTTTGCAACATTCAGCGAGCTCAGCAAAACTGCTGACAGGATGTGAGAGACTGAGTGAGAGTGAGAGTGATAGTTTTTTTGTTATCTTTGCTGTTTGCTTGCACCATAAAGAGCAAACTACCTGCCACAACGAAATGGTATTTTCAGATGTTTTGATTTTGAATGTTGCTTATGTTAATTATTTGATGCATTTAACCATAAGCTAACGATTATCAAGTAGCTTAAATAATTCTGTTTTTATATTATGTCAATACAAGCGAAGTTTAGTAACTAAAATAAAATTCTAGTCGCCACAAACATTTCATAGCTAGTTTCACAGCTAATTGAAACGTCAAACGAAAACGAGTTGGTGTTCGGTGTGAATGCACCTACGAGTTTTCTAAACTTTTTTGACGAAAACTCGGTTTTCGGCTTGGTGTGAATAGGGTATTATGTAAAAAGGTTCAAAACGTAATTTTGGATTTAATTGTACTTTCAAAAGAGCCCAAAATTACGTTTTGGAGCTTTTTGCATCAGACGTTATTCCATGGCACCCCTATAATTCCATCTGACAAAAAAAAAGATTATAAATCACAATCACATTCAGGATTTCTTTCTATCATTCCATTTCATTTTTGTCAAAATAAATTTAAGAGTTTAAATGTTTTTTAACAAACAACTTAAAGCTTTAAATAAAACTTTTAATTTGCGAGTTATTTTACACTTATTGTAAAGATTATAGTGTTCTTTAAATGACTGTAATTTTTTACCAAGCCAGGGGTCTTACACCGCGTCTCCACGAGCAATATTTCATAGCTTGCCATATAGTATTCTATGAAAATTGCTCGTGGAGACCACAAATAGTATTCTATGAAAAATGGTATTCCATCTATTGCTCAGCTCATAGCTTGCTATCGATAGTATGCTATGGGGTGTACTTTTTTGTTGTGACGCATGTGTTTTCGTGTGATGACTATGGAAATAGTATGATATGAAATGCCCACCCTACATTTTATTGCATACTATCGTTATTTCTTTCTATCAGAAATGACAGATGGCAAGCTATGAAATATTGCTCGTGGAGACGCGGTGTTAGGTACAATCCCTGGAAAAACACAAAATACATCTGAAGGTTTCTTCAGTGCGCCACTTCTCGTGAACGTCTTTACAAACCCCAGTGTATAGTGGTCCTATAAAAGCTTCTTAATTCAGCCAATTGGACTTGATTTATAAAACTGTAAAACCGTGTTATTCGTTTTAAAAAATAAAAACTCACACAAACGATTGGTTGTATGAAAAGCTAGGTCTAGAGCGCTTAGGGATAGGCAAAGTACCCTGTTGCGATCTATAGCGCCATCTAATTTTTTCATTTTATTTTTCCATTAAATTCTCAAAAAATGTCTAGCGTCAGTGTACGAAACCAAGTTCGAATATATATTTAACTTGATTTTCTGCATTTTTATTGGGAAATGAAATAGTCTGGAGCTGTTTTATTCAGTTCAGTATAAAGGGCACTTCAAAGTATCAAATATGAAAGTACTTAAATTTTGTAGGGAAATAAATGCAATTCATTTACTAGAACTAATCTTCGCGCCATCCTAATCTGAGTATCACGGCTCATAAATACTGTCCTCTAAGAGCATGTACAGCAACTCAAAGATCACTGTACGTTTCTGCCGCCAGCGATGTTAATTTTCTCCATGAATCGCCATCTATTATTTGACAGATAAACTTGCCGGCGAACAAAATCTTTTTCCAAGTGTTTAATTTAAATATGCACTCAATTGAAGTTGCAAACTATGCGAATGCGTACATTGACAGCTTTTTTTAATAATTAAAATTTTTTTTCAGTTTTCTTGTTGCCATACTAAATATGTATAATGTTTTTATACCCTCCACAGGAAGGTATATTCACTTTGTCATTACGTTTGTAACGCCAAGAAGGATTCACCGGAGGCCATATAAAGTATATATTCTGAATCAGGATCACATTCTGAATCGATTTAGCCATGTTCGTCTGTCTGTTGAAAGCACGATAGTGTCCAAACGAATTGACCTAGGTGAATGAAATTTTGTGAGAGGACTTTTTTCTACCGTCGTCAGGTTGGTATTGAAAATTGTGTATGTCGGTTAAGTAGTTCTGATACCTTCCATACAAAACCAATATTAGCACATGCGTGTACATTTGTACAGTACATCCTAACTCGCATGGCAAACATTTTGCATGACTTTTATGCAGTGGAGGGTATCAAAGCATCGGCCAAGGTTTTACTTGTTTTTTTTTGTATACTTCTCCCGGGAAAGGCGAACCTATAACGCTTCAACAGCGCCTCGAGATGTTTGCAGATGTATGTTAGTTCTACACTTAAATTGCTGCAAATTATAGTCTTCTGGAAATATATCCCCAGGAAACGAGTTCCAAAGTTTGCTTGTCCTGTAACAGAAGGAGTTTTGGAAAGTTGATGTCCTCGCTGGTGTCAAGTATACTGTATGTTCATGAGCATTATCAGCTTGTCTTGTGGGGCGCCCACAAGATGCATTTCCAGGGATAATGTCTTTAAATTCCTCGGAACATCTACCATGGAAGTACCTACCTATAGAACAAGCATAGGTCAGCGACAACCAACGGTTGTAGATTCGATGTGAGTGTAGGGTATCCAATAAGTCGAACTGCTCGTCTCTGTATGCTGTCAAGTAGGTTAATGGTTAAGTGAATGTTTTGGGGCCGAGCTCCATATATGGGAACAATATTCCAAGCCTGGCCTAACCTGTGCTTTGTAGAGAAGGAGAAGTTGCTTGGGGCTGAAGTATCTCTTTGATCTAAATAGGTACGGACGCCGATCTTGCGATATTGGATATGTGGTCCTGCCATGTGATTCCTGAATTGACTGTGACTCTAGAAGGTGCATTAAATCATTGGGCTATAGAAAAATACAAGAAATAGAATCCAATTACCATCCACTTTGTGAATGCCCAATTCCTAAAAACCTCACATTAAGAATCATCAAATGGTACTGCCTTAATGAACTGGAAGATTTAGAGATCATTGATCTTGATTTTAGATTCATAGTCAAATCAGGATGACTCTAAAAGATAAATGTACTTTATCTCCTCCGTTACTTCTGAGGCTTAAATACGAACAGCGGTTTATTTATTTTTATTATTTTTATTTATATATATTTTTTTCATTTTTTTGTGATCATCACAAAATGACCGATTCTACCATCCCACGTACCATGCGGAGGCGGAATGAATTGTGAACGCAATAAATGGTGAACGTCTAATGGCTAGAGCTAGATGCTATAATAGAATGGCTGTCAGTAAGTTGGCATTAGGTCTCCTCTATTTTTGTGCACCGTAAATTATGCTTTAATTTCCGCACTAAATTTTTTTGAAAAAAACGTCACCAAAAGCAAAGCGGCTGGATTCAAAGTTTTCTATATACGAGAAAACGACCCAAAACAAGCTCCCCGAAACGATCCAAAACGAAACATGCCCGAAAAAGAAAACTTCTTCGAAAAACATTCCTCAATGAATCCAGGAGTTTTGCTTTTGCTTAAACTAGTACCTGTACTGAGAGAATTGCATTGCTTGACCCTTAGGTCAACGAATTAGATCAGCTTTTTACATTGTAATGAAGACACTAAAGAAGCAGCAATCTTTTTAAGGCATCCTTTGCACATTGTTTAAAGGCTTCCTTTAAAATACAGCTTGCTCCTTTTATTCTCGTTTGAAGTATAGGTAGGTACTCAAAGTCGATAGTTTGTTCTCCCAATAATTCCATGTACCACACTTCGATACATTCAAATCTAACAGAAACCTTTAATTGTAGATATACGCCCAATTGCACTCTAGATGTCCGCACCACGGTAATTATCTACTCTTGAACTTAACAATCTGTGCTGTCGGTGTTTTTATTAAATTTTGTTGTTGTAGACATTTTACCTTTCACCCAAAAAAAAACCTGCAACGCGGTCTATGCTTTTAATTATTTCAGAAAATAAGGTGAAATAGTGACTTCCTAATCCATTTGCTTATGCACAGTTTCATTCATTAAATTCAACTTCAAATTAATTTTACTTTCATGCAGATGCGATATGAAACTGAATATCAGTTGAGATATTTTCTGTTTTGTTAAGCGACTCGAAAAACACTTTTGAACTTTCACTATCACCGTAATATTTAAAAATTTATTGGTGTATCTGTATCTATATGTGCTTTGGTTGTGGGCTCATGTACACTGTTCTGCGGGAAGTCGATTCTCAGTTCGGTTTATTTATAAGGCCAAAATGATTGCTGAAGCGATATCAGTTTTTAATTGCAATCTTCATTTAGTGAAGGTGTTCTAACTGTGCACCAGTTCAATCGATAAACTTTTCAGGTCAGAACCGCGCAGACATTGAGTTAGAAAATGAAATTCAAACAATTACTGGCTTAGGGCATTCCGAGGGTACTTACAACTTGCTCTCCATTTTGCAAGTAAGAAAAGTACTAAAATTCCTCTTAGACTTAATTGATTTTGATTTTCTCCTTTGGACCAGAATAAGATACATATTTGCAAATAAAATACCATCGAGAGCGGGCGTATGGCCGCAGCAATAAAACGTTCGTCGAAAGTTCAGGCCATGATCGCACTGACCGGCACGCACCATACTTGGTACTTTTCACTTTCGATTTGGTTATGCAAATTGGCCAAGAAGCAACGAAAAACAAAAAAAAAAAAAACAGAAAAACAAAAAAAAAGCAGCGGATAGGCAGAATGAGAAGGAAAAACAGATCTCTTGACGAGATACTGTCATCTTCGCCTTAACAGCTAACAGTAACAATACCCAGACATGAGTCGGTGAAAACATTTTATTCGCTCTTGTAAATTATGATCGTAGATACTTAGCCCGAAAGTGCACTGCTAACTCGTAGTCGTAATCATTGTCAGCGCGCTTGGATGATGTTTCAATTAAGAACTTGATGCGCGGAATAACTTTCTTTCCACAAGGGGCAACAATTATTGCTGCCCTATTCAGTGAAGAGTGTATCGGTGACGCGTTGTTGACGTTACGCAACATTGATTGGGCCGTTTCGTTCATTTATTTTAATGTCCGCTTCTTAGAAATTGGAAATCAGATTAGAGATCGGTAGTAGATGATAAATTGGGCATAAACTTTTTATGCGGACAGTAAAGTATTTCATAACATCGTAGCCAGTCAGATGGGGCTTCGGATGAGTGTGTGACATCTTTTTTTTTTGTTGGCGGGCTAATGATTTTATTGGGGGTTTTAGTGCACTTTAGTCTAGCTATTATTTGTAATTTGTTTGATAAACGTTTTTTTGTTTTGATGTAGGTATAGGTATTGACCGACTTGGGTTCAGCAAGTTTATGGGGCCATTTGCAGTGCGGTGTGCTTCTTGGGCTAGATACAGCGGTATTTGAGTGAACCTTTGCAGATAATTTAAATAGTAGTATAGGAGGGACTTATGTAACTTTACGCTGTTAGACTACCTTCGACTTTATTGGACTGGTGGTTTGTTTTTTTTTTTCCTTGCAGTAGTTTGGCGATATATTTCCGATTTCTGGGATATGATGCAATTCGTCTGCTTCCTCCATTCAATTAGAATTGGGAGGAGAGTTTTGCATTACTGCTCCGAGCGAAATGTGAACTGATTCTGCAAGTGGAGGGCTGAGCCTTGCCTGGCCATATCGTTAACATATTCATTTCCAAAAGCGTTCCTTTGCCCTGGAACCGAAATCAGGGTAACCTTAAATTAAATCAAGCGAGGACAGATTTTCCGGCACTAATTTTGGGGTTATATCCACTGAAGTAATAGCCTTGACGGCTATGGCAGCTTAGCTGCGGTATATTTGTGTGTAGATTGATTAGTACATAGTTCCGCCTAATATAGGATTTTGAGAAGTTACAGTCCGGACCATGACCTCAACCAACAAGTCCCTGCAGTCAATTTTGTTCCTAGATAGCTGGTTCCAGTTACGCACGCCGAAATAGTTGATTTCGCTTTCCAATTGCTTCCAGAATTCCACGACGTGCTATGGAATCCGTACCATCAGGCAGGCGTCCTCTAGATAGACCAAGGATGAGATGGTTAGATCAAGTCCATAATCTCTCCTTGATGATTTAGAGTCGATGGCGGAGAATCGAGAGCTATGGAGGGTCCACTTGAGCAACCTACACCCGCGATCCACTTAATGGGCAAGCGGACCATTGAAAATGATGATGATGGATGATGATGATGATGATGATGAATTGCTTCACCTGAGGTAACTCTTCGGGCTGGTGCGTTGTTGTCCATACGCTCCACGTGACCTGGGGCATCTCAATCGCTGTTTTTAAAGCTTTTTTACCAGGTCACTGTCGCTATATTGTCCATATTTTCTCCTCTACACTCCATATCGATACAAACTTGGACCAAAAATCACTCGAAGAATCTTTTTCTCAAATCGTGCCATGGCGTTTTCATCAGCTTTCGAAAGGGTTCATGCTTCTGCACCATACAGCAGGACCAGGATGATTAAGATCTTGAACAATATTTCCTTGGCTTTACTTCTTAGATGCCTTCTTAGCCCGAAGAAACAGGGATTGGTAAGAGTGATTCTTTGTTTGATTTCTACGCCGATGTCGTTTTGCGAGGGAATTGTAGAGCCTAGGTAGACAAAGTCTTTAACTTCGAAGCTATATCTGTCCACTGTGACGTTTTGTCCGAGTCGCCGATGTTGAGAGCCATTTATCGATGACAGCATATATTTCGTTTAGGCCTCATTAAGAGCCAGACCCATCTACGGCGCCCCCGTTTCAATGCTTGCAAACATTGACAGCTCGCTGCAGAGTTCTTCCAATAATGTTAATATCATCTGCATATATGCAAGTACATAGGACTAACTTTAAAAAAATTGTAGGTACCTCTGATGTTGGCTTGCAAGTTCCGTACAATTGCTTTAAGAATGATAGTAAAGAAGGTACATCATAGCGCGTCACCTTCTCTTTAATCTTTTTCGACAACAAAGGATTCTGTCCCACTTTGCAGCAAGATTTCACTCACCATCGTCATTCTGCACAGACGGACGAGTCTTGCGGGGATGCCGAAATTTAACATGACTTTGTGTAACACTTCCCTACATACGCCATCATAGGTGACCTTGAAGTCGATAAAGAGGTGGTAGGTCGGTCTGAAATTCCTGCGTTTTTTAGATCTGCCGGAGTATGAACTTTGAAGATTTGGTTGATGATCGACTTTTCTAGCCTAAAGCTCCACTGATATGGGCCGATCAGGTTGTTAGCGTAAGGTTTTAGGCGTTCACACAGTATAGCCGACAGAATCTTATACGCATCTTTTAGGAGGCTTACCTATTCCTCTGTAATTGGCGCAGTTTAGAGTATCTCCCTTTTTGTGAATTGGGCTCACGATGCAAAGGTTCCATTTTTCCAAATTTTGCAGATAAGTTGGTGTATGCTCTTTACCAAGTCATCTTCCGCCGCTTTAAACAGCTCTGCCGGAAAGGCCATCTGCTCCAGCCGCCTTGTTGGACTTAAGTTTGAATATCGCTATCCTTAACTTATTTTGGTCGGGTGTACTAAAAGTTTGGCTATCATTGTCCGGAATGAATAGATTGTTTTGCCTGACAACTGAATTTTGGTCGTCTTCACCGTTTAACAATCTGCAGAAGTGGTCTTTCCAAATTCTCAGCACCGACTGTGGATCCACCTCCTTATTCCTATGCTCATCTCTTCAGGCTTCTGTTCGTCCCTTGTATCCTTGGACAGATCTTTTTACCCTCTGGTAGAACATCCGAACATTGCTCCTGCAATAACTTCAGTCAATAGACTCAACCGCTTGCTTCTCGTGCTCTCTCTTTTTCCTTCTGAGAAGTCGATGCTTCTCCCTTCTTTTTTGCCCGTAGAGCTCGTGGGCAGATCTCGAAGCAGCTCTTGTTTTGGTTTGCAGCATCGACTGATTGGCTGAGGTCTTGGCTGCATGTGTCATCTGGCACTCCTCATCAAACCAGGGGTTTCGTTGTGGTCGCTTAATAAAACCCAGCACTTCGGTGGCGGCAGATCTGATGACGTGTTGACAGTGTTGCCACTGGTCCTCTGCACTTAATTCTGGAGGTGCGTTTGCTGAGTGGTTAAGGGAGACACGGTCTTCCTAGTCTTATGACATAAAATCTTTTAACAGCCTCCGTAGGGTGTTGTTACACAGTGAATATCCGCATCCGTACTTTGGCTGACAATGTTTCGCCCCGCAGTAAAGTCGATAAACCTGAATCCGTTTCCGGAGGTTTTGTCGTGCAGGCTTTGGTTTTCGACTATAGAGCCGAACATGCCCTCCTCTCCGATCCTGGCGTTAAAACAAACAAACAAAGAACAATCTTGACATCCTACTTTGGACACTTGTCGTACGTCTTCTCAGAAGATCGTAGAACGCTTCTTCTCATCATCCTTCTTCTGTGTGGGGGCGTGGGCACAGATCAGCGTGATGTTCTTGAATTTGGCCCAGATGCAGATTGTGACCACCTGGAGTTTTATATTACGGAAGCCCAAGACTTCTTGCCTAAATCTCCCTCTGATCACAAAACCACATACAAATAGTTGCTGATCTTGCTCCATATAGCAATTGTCATGGTAGATCACACATTTTTTACCTTTCTTGGGCTTTTCCCATCCCATCTCACTTCCTGAATGGCTGTATAATATCGGCTTTGTACTTACCCAGAGTCTCTACTAATTACTCGGCTGCACGTGATATTTTAAGGGTCCGGATATTCCACGTGTATATTTGAAGCTCGTTGTCCTTAGCTCGTTTGCTAGGGTCGTCAACATTTATATCATCTATATCCGAGGCTTGCTTTCGTATCGTAACACGAGTTGTTTTCCCTGTTAGGAAGTGTTGACGACAACGTTGATCCATCCAATGCATTCATCTTCCGTACGTCCTCTTTCTGCGGGGTTAATTTCAAGACTTTTGAGACTCAGTTTTTTTCCGACAGAGCATTTTAGTGTTGCTGTTATTATCTTCATGTTCAACACTCGCTCTTATAAGTTCAGCAAGTCAGGCCCGGATGGCCAGACCAGTACAAACTGGTTACCACGGGGAGGTAAAATAAGCACAATTGATATGTATGAAAAAGTTGCAACAGCTGGGCACCGCCAAGTTGATGCCAATCCGCGCCTACTCTATTCCTACACACCCAACCACCGAGCCGAGATGATGTCTTCGAATTTACCTGATTATGATAGCTATGCCATCTGCATATCAGTAGTTCATTTACTACGATATATAGTAGGAGTGAGATTACTACTCCCTGCAGGTATTCTGCCTAATGAGGTTTTTATTGTTTTGTCCTCTGGCATACATTTTACCCATTTACATGTATGTAGTGTGGTGAAATCCCATGTTTAAAATACTTCTATATATCTATATAGGTATAGATAATATTCGTAGCGTAATAGGTGCTTCTAAACGCGCACAATGGATACGTACAGAATCCTAAGAATATACCGTCTTCTTAGTGAAGCCAATTTCATTTATTTCAAAAACGTTTATCTTAAATTCGCCATTAGGTCCGATTTCCATTAGCCATATAGTTAACCCACCAAAACTACTGTGAGTCATATACAAGGGCATAATATTTCGCATATTCCCACGCAACTTTCTATTCCGAAATCGAAACAAAAAGTCAAGGTCTTTTAAAGCACTCTTACGTCTTACGCCAACACTTGCCTCCCGATTCTTACATCAACTAAAGTTCCTTCCGTCAAATCGATTAACGCACATATATGGTGAGTGGACAAAAAATAATTCTACGAAACGTATACGGAAAGTAAAAGTTCTTTAAGAATATTATTATTGTTGTTACGAAATTTTGTTGAAAAAAGAATTCGTAAAATGCCCACCCAACCCAGACGCAGCAGGCTCGAACATCATGAGTGCTTGGTGCTCCTACCACTTCAGTGATGGGGCCATGACCTATAATCATAATAATTTCGCTTACTCATTCGCACATCGCGACTTGATTCTTATTTTGGAGCTCCGAACAAACAAGAAAACGAAATCCGCCAACACCAAGTGAAAGTGATCTGACCAATGAAACAGACAGAAAGGATGACATAGACACTAGACAGCCATCTCGAATGAAATCCGAATTGATGGTCATCGAGGTATAATTACACCGGATCACATATCTTCGATTGTTGGGATAGCCTAATTTGAACGGCACTGACACCAAACGGAATTTGCCCATAGAAACTGATAACATTCACTCTTCTGATGAAATTTTATACCTGACTATACCTTGATGGGATGGCATGGCGACCGCTAAAGCTATGTCCGCTTTGGATGATTCATTTGGGCCGCAGCCGCGTCGGGTTGCAAAATTGTATTCGCCGAATCTAGAGGGCCACGTGAGAAGCGTATATGCGTTACCTAAGAGGCGACCGACGTCAGCCTTTACCTTACAATTTGCAATACAACGTGCGAGCGACAAACATCTGAGCCAAAGTCAAACCAACTAAAGCAATAACAACAACCAGTTGACGCCGTCGTCGTCGTCGTTATTTTAAAAGAAAATTCCATCCACACTCGGATGGTGCTGCTACTGCTTACTTTAGCTGCGGTTTGTGTGCTGGCTGATGGCTGAAGCCGAGTCTTGTTGTATATGTGCGTTACACTGTAGTAATTCCATGTTATACACTCTTTCTCTCTCGTTTGTGCGAATGGGTTTCGATTGAGAAAAAGTGCCATGCAAAGTGGAGAAAGGGGTCACAACTTTCACGCGATATAAAATCTAGATACTGATTCGGGACTGCCGCATTTCCATGTTAGCTTCGGATCTGGTGAGAGGTGTGTAGTTGGTTGTCAATTCTTTCTTTTCTTCATTTTTTTTCCCCGATTCGAGTGTGAGTGTTTCTATTTCGAAAAAGACCAGTTATACATTTAGTTTCTTTATTTTTTTTTTATAATTTAAAAATATACGAAAACAAAACATAAACATAATTCGTACATCCTAGTGCATTATCCTTTTGGAGAAACGAATCTACTACCAGTGTGCTATCAAGTGTTGAAATTTTGAAGAGAATAACAAATTGTTTGTGAATAAAATAAAAGAAAACAACAGAAATTAGTGCAAATTGGATACAGAAGGAAAATTAAAAAAAAAAATACTATAAAAAGTGCCATTTTGGATATTGAGAAATTTTGTGGATTATTTACCTATACACAGCCAGCAAAGGATTAAGTGATCAAACCTCAGACAAACAGGTGAGAATAGAATAAAAAAAAATTCACAGTTGTTGTAAACAAAAGCTAAATCCATGACAATATTGAGGTAGCCGACAAGAAATTGGGTCAAAGAATGAATACATTGGAGAAGAATGTATCTTTTGACCACGAGTGTGGTGGAAGCCAAAGAATGGTTTGTCTCTTACACGATTCATTACTCGGGAAATATGTATATTAAAACAGGTTTTGCTAAAATGTTTCGACAAGCGATAGGGTATGTTTGGACAGATAAATCAATTCTTTGCGATTTTGTTCGTGTGGCAACTTTATTGCAGATTGTTTGCGAGTCATCTACCTCTTAATTATGAGGAAATCGGTTTTTTTTTTGGTAAAGAAAAATTAATTAGAAGCCTATTGGAGATGGATTAATTTTTTTAACTGAATTGACCCCAAGGGCCGGCCGTTGAGAAATTAAGCCTAGTTACAGAAAAGTGACGTAATTTTTATTCCTTTGATTTTAGAGCTATCATTTGTGGCAGATCTAGCATTTTGTATATTCATATCTATAGTGGATACGTTTTGGGAAACAAAATCCTTACAACGAACCGGTTCATTTTGCCTAACACTGCTTAAAGGACCATTCACATGGGAGCGAACGAACGAATTGATAAAATGCGAACAAAACGCTTTTTATGCATTTATAAACAGAAAATTGCACATTTTACTACTCCAAGATTAGGATAATTAATTATTCCATCAAAATTTATTAAGAAAACGAGTTTATTAACAGTTTAAATAACGAAATTTCGAAATCCAACATTTTTGCCGCGAACGAAAACACCCTGGCGCGAATTGTCAGTCTATTCACAATCCACATCATTTAAATCGCGTTCCACAAAGTAGCGAATAAAAAATTCGTTCGAACTTAACCTTATTTTAAGAGGAGGATATCTTGGTATAATAAAATGTGGAATTTTCTGTTTATAAATGCATAAAAAGTGGTTTATCCGCATTTCATCAATTCGTTCGTTCGCTCCCATGTGAATGGTCCTTAACTGGTAGTCATTTGCCAGCAGGTCTTTTGTACATTATCAAGCTATAGCGCTTGTGTCCTTCTCTCAATCAAACTTATTTTAAACTTAGCTCTCTCAATCCCATGCTTCACACTCGATAGTGATTTGTGAAAAATCCTTTAATGTAATGAAGATATCTCGACCCTGTTTCATAAAAATTGACAATGCGACAGGTAACAGGTGACAATTTGTAAACTGACAATCCGACAATTGTCAAATTTCTGTTTCATAAATAATTAGACAATTTTGTAGAATTGTCGCAAAATAGCCGACAATTGTCAAGTTTTGGTTTCATAAAAAAATTGTCAGGAATTTTTCGAGAATTGTCATGAACTCTCTGACAAATTTGTCGTAACAATTTTTTTATGGGACAGATAAAATTTTACAATTGACAATTTTGTCAGTATGTAATTAAAAATTCCGACAGTCGTTTGAGTCTCGGTCAAAAATTGAGAGTAAAGTGACAGGTACGATTTAAAATGCTTAATATTTTCGAAAATGACAAAATTGTCACGACAAACAATCTGACAATGACAAAAAAGTCATGACAAATTTGTCGTGGTATTTAACTGACAATTATGCCACCTGTCTATATTTTATGAAATGAAAATTTGTCGGACAAGTGCGACAAATTTGTAGAATTGTCACCTGGCAATGTTTATGAAATAGGGCCCTGGAGGAAGATATCTTGGAGGAAGTCAAGAGAAAACCAAAAATGGTCTACAGCCGTTTGGGTATAAAATACATAATTTTGCGTAGTAGCTTTACCCGTACAGCCATCAGGCTTCTAGTTTTATAGGAATGCTAATATTTTATACCCAGGCAGCTGTAACAGCTGTAGCTCATACAAGATCTAAGTAAAGTCAGTTTTTTTAAAAATCAAACTGTAGGTGAATGCACTGCTCAGATTCTACTAATGTTAGAAGTAAATCTGTTAAGACTTTCGACTTGATAATATTTTACATATTTTCTAAAGCTCTTTGTTTGACAAGAAAATTTAAAGGCGAGTAACTCGCCGAAACCCTACATACTGGAGAATAAGCAATGAACTCCCCACTGTAAAGAGTTGTTTTACGAGTGCCTACTCTAAGGCTTCTATTACAAAATCGTGTAAATTTTAGACGTCAGTATTACGTTAGACTTTGTCCTAAAGTTGTTTTTAGACAAAATCTGATTTCATATTGAGGTCAGCATGTCAAAATGTCACTATTTTTGACATGTGTAATAGTAGCTGTTTAGCTGCAATTCAAACAGTTCGGGGTTGTATCTTTTCTCCGATAAAAAATCCGTGACAAATTGTACAGCCCTCGGCGCTATTAAGCAGAACTGTAAGCCTGTCTTTTGTAGAACAACTTTTCATTTTCCAAGTGAGGAGTTTCAAACTTATTTGTTTGCGAAACCGAAATATCAAGGCAAGCTGGTGGGCAATAAACACTGCTATTGTGCTGAACTACTAATCTAACACCGGGAGGGGAGGCTCTTTATGGACTGCAGTTCTGCTCTGATCTTTTCTGAGCTCAGAAAGGTTATTTTAATATGGAGTAGATTCAAAAAGAATGTGTTCCGTCGCCTCTTTCTCTTCTCTGCAGAGTCGAAATCAGTTATTGAGTTATCTTCTTTATTTTCATAGTATCTGCTCCAAAATGTACCTCAACAGTTACCCTGCGCAACTTCACGTGAATGTCTGGCAAACATACTCTCGGATGCATGACTCTAATGAATAAGCTTCTCAGCTCAGTCGTTCGGATATTACAACAAGTTATGCGTCCGATCCATTCGTCCCAAAAATGTTCGTGGAAAGATAGGTCTAGGGTGGATAGGTCGCGACAGACTCCATTCCGGATCAACAGTTATATCCGATTCTGTGCTTCCTGAATGGTTATACCAGTACAGAAACGGCCAAGGCTTTAATTGTTATACATAAGTGGAAGCTTCTATGTCCTTAGCCTTTTAGTTGCTGTTGTTTTGTGGAAGCTTCTCATCTATCTTTCTATCTATGTTTCTTTCCAATTAATAACATTAAAGTCAACAGGCTCTGTAGGTTCTAGCAAGTCCCAAAACTCCTCTTTCATAGGGTAGCTTCTTTCGGTGAGTTTGACTTCATTATTGGCGTATGCACGCATGTTCAGTTCATGTTTTGAAACGTAACTTTGATGCTGATCAATATAGGAAATTCGGGAGCGGGTCGAAATTCTGCTTTGCGATGGCGCTGTGACGTCAGGAAAAAATGTCGCAGTAGAGCGACATTTAAGCTGCAATTCGTCATTGGAAAAATGGCGATCCCACGAAATGACTATCATCGTCATTTGTGTCCCAAAATCAAATGACGGACACTGCGAGTCATTTAGAATTTTCCGTTGAGATGCCATTTAAATGACGCAACAGCCAAAAAGTTTAGTCATTTGTCCTAGGCGTCATTGAAGAGCGATCACATGGCCATTTTTTCCACCATTTAAATGGCACTAAATATATGCCGACATGTTCCTAGTCATTTAAATGGCGCGGAAAATGTTATCTCAAAAATGGCGATCACACAGATCGACATTTAAATGACTCGAAAAAATGGTTTGTAGTCGTAGCTTTACAAAATTCTGCTTTTTAGAATTCTGCTTTTTAAAATACTGACAGGCAATTTTAAAAAGCCGAATTTTCATACGGGAGGTCCTTGATCCTAATTACATAGGGTTTATAGAATTGTCAGGTTTCATTTTGTTTTTGAAAAGCGGGCTCATTTTCCTGGTTATAAAAAAGCAGTCGGGCACATTCCATCTCTTACCAGCTAATATCACTGCCAGAGGTTAGAACACTACTGTACTCAACAAATCTACTTGAACTCGAAGTCTATACTAAACTTTAAAGTATAGGATTTATGACCAACGCCAATTTTAATATGGGAAGCTTCCTTATATTGAGGTTATCGTATAACGTTCTTCTGTACTGTGACCAAAAATCATCAATTTGTCGGATCTAGACTGGCAGCAGTTTAGACCAATCATACATTTGTTCATGTATTATTTGTGCAGAATTTTAGAATCCTGCGTTAGACTTGGTTATCAGCTTGCCTTCCCCGATATACTATGATTACAGCAGATTCTTGTACAAAAATTACTGAATATACGTAAAGGACTAGGACTAGCTTCTGAAATTTATTCATTTGTGTGAGCTTTTATTTTTCGCACGAATGAAAAGATTTTTAAATTTAATTTAAGTCTCTAGCCCCGCTGTAGACAAGGTATATGAATAGAAGGTAATATATTCCGAGCACTCATTTTCGTTTCGTTCTGCGCATCTGTCAAAAAGGCATGAAAGGCGAAATATATTACCTTCTATTCATATACCTTGAGGTATGTAGAGGTTGAGGGCTCTGATTAGATATCTTCTTTACCATTTCCCCCTTTTTTTTTTAGATTCCATTTAAATTTTTGGCGGGTACTACGCGGAGACAAATAAGCACATTTGTTGTGTAGCCGTTGGCATTGGCAGTTTGATTTCCATTAGTTCCAAAACTATCACGAAAATTTGCTTCCAAAAGTTGTCAAGACCTAATTCCACTAGCCGTGATCGTTGTTAAGTTGTCTCTCAATCAAATTATTATATTTTACCAGAATCTCATTGCCAAATTGGTACTTAATTTACGCAAATAATCTAAGAAAGTCGCTTCTAATGACAATTCATGTCGGGTTAGGTAAGAAGACGCTAGTTACAATTTGGAGAATACAGTGCGGTTCGCTTATTTAGACGCACAAAAACGTATGCATTTTTTTGGTTCACTTGAATAGACGCACCTGTAAAAAAATCGAAAAACAACAAAACACCAAATTTGTTTGCGATATTTTTATTTATTTATTTTAATTAATTTTATGTTATTTTAATACTGTGTAAGGCAGTCTCATTGGACATAATCTCAAAAATTATATTCTTCAAAGAGCCATATGAACTTTTAAGGTTATTCAAGGATATATTCCCTTAAGAAGCTTTAATCGCCGCAATCAGCTCTTGATTGTGTTGATACTGATTGTTGCCTTAATACATTTTACGGGGACAAGATTTTCAATAATATTAAAGTCAGTCGAATGTGGCTGACAGTATATTTTAACATTTTACTGGCAATCCATTCTTAAACAAGGCGTGAATTGTGTATAAGGCACATTATCCTTCTAAAATATCCATGGAATAGGTCCTCAAAGGTCCTTTATTGCGGGAAAAGCTACTTCCAAAAAGTTTTCCAAGAAATACTAGTAACTTTATTGGAAACGATTTCCAATTTAAAAGCGTCGTAGAATGAAGTTCCACCCCATACAATAACTCCCCCTATATGAACGCTTGCAAATTCATGGCGTAGGTTGCTTTCGTGCTTGATAATGAGGTGTTTTTTTTTGTAGTTTTGTAAAATGTGGGTGTAAGGCATAGACAATAACACAACTCGAGTGGATATGTTACAGAAAAACACACCAAATTCCATAATTTCGTTTGTTAATTGAGAGACTAGTGTCTTACACTAGCCTTTGAATTTTCCTCTTGTTTTGTAGTGTTTAAACTTTTAGAATATGCTTTCTTTGTATTTGTTTCCATAAGATACCATATTTCTTACAAAGTTTCATATCAAGTGTTCACTTTGAGCAATTTTATGAGCCATTTCACGATTTGAAAAGCTTTCCGATAGGTAAGCTTTAACTTTTGCCTTTTTTTGCTAATTCAACACGTTTTTTCTGTTTTTTTTTTTAATAAAATTAATATAAAATAATAGTAGCCTTACTTTAAAATTAACTTTTTACTGCTCTTTGTCCGACCACTTGTTGTTAACTAGCCAATTTAACCGGTGCGTCTATTCAAATGAACCAAAAAAATGCATACGTTTTTGCATGGTATGGGAAAAAATTAATAAAACTACCGTTATGGGTCCATCATCAAGTTTGAAATTATGTTTGTTTTATAGTGTAAGAATGTACCCTCCTGCCAAATAAGTTTTTTTTCTCTTTGTTCCACGTAAAACGAAAAAAAAAAACAAGAAATAAAACGTAACTCTTGTGAGTCTAAGCAAGTGAACCGCACTGAAACAAAAACTACTATTTTTTGTAGCTGCAAGTCTTTAACAATTTTTTCTTAAAGACGGTTGTAGTATCCTAGATAAATGACATCTGTCTGGTTCTGTAGTCTCGTATAAAGTAAGTTTTATTTTATTAAATCTGACAGTAAAATTCTGACAATTTATACAGTATTTCAAGATACTACAACGGTATGAGTTACTTTACTACCCTATCACAAGAGTGACTGTTAAATGCTTTCAAAACTACAAATATTTTGCTAACCATGGTCTTTTGCCTGCGCATTGTTAAATGAGCTTCTTTTTTGATGGTAGGTAAATTATGTCACAATTCTGAAGTTGGGAAACTACCGCCAGACCTAGTTTTCATTTTATCACAATACTCGATTTGGATTAAGTACAACCGCCTTCGCCAACAAAAGGCCGACAAAAACTTCCCAAACCAAAACCATTAATTATAGCCCAATCATAATGCAACCAACCCGCCTTTTGCGCAAGCATGGTCTAATTTTTTATTCAGATATTGTTCCATATATAGAACAATGCACAAAATAAGATACAATTACTAGTACCAGTGCCAGTGCGGTTTTATGAACGCAAAAATAACAAAAACAAAAATAAATAATATGTACCTGCAATTAAATTTGCTTGCACCGCAATAAAAGATTCACAAAAATGGGAGAGAAAAAAACTTTCTTTCGTTCGCCATTTGTGCGCACTTCCAATGACAAGTGCAGCTGGCTGTACAAGAGCAAGTGCAACACTCAAGAAGAACCAACAGAACCCTTTCTTTTCATATTCCCGACTGGCACTGGCGGGTATCTTCTTCAAAATGTGCACAAATTGTATTTCTCAGCCTCGGTCTCCCCAAGACAAGAGACGCAAGCGCAACAAAAAATAAAAAGAAGGGACCACTATTCAATACAATATAGACGTATGCGGCGACAGACGCAGACGGACGGAAGTACGCCTGGCTTGAGTTAGGATCAAGTTTTTAGCAAGCAATTGTTGTTATTTGCTGCCTCTTCGGCGAAATAAAAATGGAAAGCACTTTCTTCGTGCACATTGCCATGTGGAAAAGCATGCACAGGGTTTCGCACGAAACTAGGTCAACTTGTTAATGGCATGGCTGCACATATAGCATAAGTATATAGAGCGTTCGATCGACTGATGAGTGGTGGCGGCATTATACCAGCAGGCAGGCAGGATATTTTGATAAAAAGTGCAAGCCCTTGAGTTTTTACTTTCATTTCTGTTGCGAAAACCAAACGGGTTTTTCCTTTTTAATTTTAGCGCTTGAATGGATCCGAGTGCAGTTTGGGTGTTGAAACAAAATACCAGTTCGCTGTTGAACTCTTTTGTTTTTTATTTGGTTATTTTTTTTTTATCAATTTGGTTCCCTTTTGTGGCGTCGTGGTGGGGCGGGTAATATATCAACTCAAAGATAAACCAAACCAATTACGAAAAACACTTTCCCTATCGTTGTTCTGGTTTTTTTTTTTTTTACTTCTTTTTCGTGTGTTCCTCTGTATGGCAAGTGGGCGCCACTCTGAATGTAGCTGCCGCTGAGTTCGCCCTCGTTGATGGTGATTGCGACCGACAATTTTCACCATATGCAGGTGACAACTAACGACAACTGACACTATCTGGTAGTATAGTGTAAAACTAGAGCAAAGAAAATTAATTGGTTACCTATTTTACATAATTTGCGCTTATCTCTTGGTGTGCTTGTTGCGGCAACTATATTGGCAACAATTGCTGATGGTATAGGCAAAGGCAACTAAATAGGGTTTTTAGGGTGAGCATAATTAAGTGACTTATCGCTACAAATTAATTGTCATCTCTCATCTCGCAAAACACACACACATTCGATTTTATGACTCGCCCTTGCTGAGAAGCAATTTCACTTTCACATACGCCCAAAGTTGTTCTTTTCCTTTTGATGCGTTGTTTTTCTTCAAATTCACTCAGCATGACTGGCCGAACAACAATTGCTATTCAACTGTCTGTCTGACTTTTGACTAACAAATGAGATTTCATTTTTCAGATATTCCTTTGTAAAAGAAACAAACAAATCGAACGGCTTTTCAACTGTCTGCCTTTCCCATACATTAAGTCTTTTCACAATTGCATTGCCGTATAGTGCCCCTTCAATACCATTTGTGTAATTAATAACATTTTTCTGCTTTTTGCTAATAATGCTTTCTTTTATCTATTAAGGTTATGTTATGATTTTTATAGAGTAGTACCGCCCTTTTAGGATTGGCGCATGAATAACATGCATCTAATGCAACTTATATACTTTTTCTTAACACTTTGCAGGTATTAAATGCTAACAACAATTTTATTGCATGTACTATATCCATTTAGTAAGTAATTTTCAAATTGCAACTTTCTGCTTTGGCTTTGGTTTTTGATATTCGCTTTAGATTTTTGTAGAACAGCCACCGCTTGAGTAAGAGCATGTGCGCTTTAAAATCCCCAAATGCTTTTTACTTATATTTTTGAAATATTTTCAAGACAGTAACATTTACTACCTATATATTTGCTTTGCTGAAATTTTCACAATATTCTTGCAGCTTACTAGTGCTTGGCTTATACAGCGTATTTCAGTTTTAAGTCGCAGTTCAATAAGAAAAGTTTTTTGTTTATTTTAATTTTTGGTGAGAGGGCATAAGACCAAGCCGTGGCCTAGAGGATTATTCTCGATATAATAAGAAATAGAGCGGAATTAAGATGGTCTTATATACAAGGCCACAAGGTTACAAATGATTTAGGCCACAAGTCATTTGTGACCTTGTGGCCTAAGTTAGATTGGAAAAAAAATCTGAAAGATATGAATGACGATAGGGATACTCTCTGGGCACTGCCTTCTTAGGAAGCGCGTAAGGCTGCTCTCAGGTAGAGGCAATAAGCCATAAGCAACTACGCTACTACTATAGCAACACTGCCAATAAGCAATCAGCAACATTTTTCGTTCGAGCGATACATATTTAGTTGCTTTGATGTGAGACCTCTAATTTAATTCAAAGTAAAATAATTGTGAGCGATAATTTTGCGTGTTTCCTATTACCAGTTGCTTATTGAATGTTGCCTCAATGTGAGAGCCGGCTAAGGAGATTAGGTTTAAGAAATACGGACACGTGTAGGTATTGCGAGGACCTACATTTTCAAAGGTTATTAAGGAAGGAACTTCTTGGACAATTTGGAAGAGGTTGGCTTCTTAAACAAAATTGAAACCATTTTTAAGTTCTCTATAGGGAAATTATTATATACAAACTAACCTAACCTAAACTAGGGGAGTGACTTAAAATACCTTTTGTAACTAATAAGACGAAATCGACATTCATTTCCTATGATATGCTTAAATTTTGTCAAGAGGTGGAGTCTAGGGAACTATTTAACGCATAACTATTGAAACGATTAGGGATGAGCAGTGCGGTTTTCGTATGGCTAGCAACACTACCGACCAGTATTGTAATTCGCTCTAGGAATACTGCTAGAAAAGGCTTTGGATGGGCTTCCATGCTAGACTTGGACTGGACAAGACATACGACCGAGTTCCTAGAGATAAACTCTGCAGTGTATAACATCAGAGAGTACACTGTACAAGCTGTGTTCGGGTAAACGGCGTTAAGTCAATATCTTTCACCATGGATGTTGGACTTTGCCAAGGGTGCGCTTTGTCTCCTCTCCTTTTCATTACTTATATGGACAGTATGTTACAGCGCATGTCTTTGAAGAATGGGGAGATCTGAGGATAAGTCATTTGCGCTTCGTTGATGACTTGGCCATCCTTGGATCCTTTCGGACTGAACTTCAACGGGCAATCGATCGGTTTGTAGTCGTTTGTGTTGAAGCTGATATGATATGTGTGAATAAATATGAAGTGATGGTCATCTTAAAAACGCCTGTTCAATGCACTCTGCATGTTAGTGCAGCCCCATTAAAACAGGTGGAGACGTTTAAGTATTTCGGGGTTTTATTCACGAGTGATGAAAGAAGCAATGCTGAGTCTTTCTGTAGGATTGGTCAGGCTGCGTCAATTTTGAGACAACTTGGTTGGTCATTCTGTTATTAGGAGGACTGACAACTTTATGTCAAAGCTAATATAAGTTGTCAGTATTTAATTCGGGGTTTGTTCCAACTCTTACCTATGGTCGAGAGATTTTATTGCTGGTTACCGGGTCACTGTCGTCATTGTATTAGAAACATCAGAATACAAGAGGAAGTCAATGTCGACCAGCTACTTCTCCGGACCGAGCAGTCAATGCTTCGATGGTTTGGTCATGTTAAACGCATGTCGCAAACCAGGATCCCAAGACGTGCTTTGAAATCCGTACCCTCAGGCAAGTGTCTTTTATGTATACCCAAGACTAGATGGTTAGAAAAATACATAATCTCTCCTCCACCAGTATGGGGATTGCCCTTGATAATTTAGAGCCGATGGCGGTCTACAGCGGGCCATTGGAAATGAATGAAAGGTTCAGTATACTTCTAGGTATAGTGAATTAGTACTAAATGAATTTGGCTGAAGCCATGGGATAGTCGTATAGCTTGTATTTTGATACATGCACTGGTAAATACTGTCCGATCCCGCGGACTTGTATGGTTAAAAGAATCTTGAGTCCCATGTCATTTTGTCGTTTCTAATACAATCCATAATGCTTACTAGTTTCTCATTCCGAAGTGAGGGGTGAATTATTGGCAATAGGATTGCAAGCTATATTCTATATTTATTGCAACCCGGAAAGTGGGTTCTTAGAAGCGATTTGCATTTCAAGGTTTCCTTGTTGTTTGCTCTTCAATAGTCATCTTTTTAAGGCTTACCTTTGGGGGAATGAGCTATCGCTTGGTATTTCGTAGTGTAGCCGCCTTGTGGTAGCATTATTGTTGGTACAGTAGAAAGTTTGCTCTGTTCTTTTAGCTTTTCTTCCTTTCCTTTTAAAATCACTGCAACTGGGGCAATACTTTCACAATCTTCGGTATTCGTCAGGTTTGCTTTGTTGTTTCCTATTTGTCAGTTTTAGAAGTCGAAGATCCGCGCTCAACCACCGACACCGTCGGTGCTTTCTCATTGTGTTGGTGTGTGTCGGTACCTGCAACTGTTAAAAGTTATTGATTTGCTTAAAACTAATATATAATTTTTAAATTTTTTCAATTTACCTAAACAACGCCGACTGTTTAGGTAAATTGAAAAAAGAAGTTTGTATTTTTTGACTCTAATCTCTGGATTTTGTTCTCTAAAAGTCAAGGCATTGGATTAGGGCGACGTCAATACCATCATCCGTATACAATTTGACAACGGAAAGCAACATTCGATAAAGAAATCAATACAGCAATTCGTAGGTTTTTTTTAAATTCTTGGTTAGTGTCCTTGTAAGACTGTCAGAAGGTGAATCGAACAGAGAAGTTCAGCCGAATAGTGAAAATTGTTTTACCCAGAACGCAACGCAAGCAGCTCTTCCGAAAACCCATGTTGTAGTTTTTTAGGTTAGGTAAGGTGGCTGTCCCAAAGGGGAGACACTTAGACCATAATTTTGGTCCATTGTAATACCACAAGAGGGGGGGAGGGGAAGTGGCCTAAACATTTCTTTGTGCCGGGCGTTACCTTAGAAATTCTATTGAAATTCGCGAATTTGGGTATCTTACCTGAGATGTTTTTGGTGGTGACTGAGGCAGTCAAAAAACTTTTATAAGTTTCTTCACTTGGTTGCGGCTTAGTCTTCGGGTCAAGGTGGAGGGCGACCGTAACGGTCTGCCCCCTGCCTATTCCCTCTGCCGCGGCCATAACTAGGGATTGTCGTTGTTTAAAATTCCCAAAATCAGGGATAGCTCTCTCACGGTGGATGACTTTGGAATCATTTTTCGATAACAAATTTGCTGCCATTTATAAAACTCAATAACCCACCTTGCACAAAAATAATAAGCACGACTGAATCGGCATGAAACTTTTTCGATTACTGCGGGCTTTGCTAAAACATTTTCAGTGCATTATTTTTAGTCAATTTTTAAGTTGAAAATCAGCTTTTAACCACAGCAAACCTATTTTAAGGTTGAGTATTTTTCATTGGAAACAGAGTGAAACATTATTCGTCTATTGGTTGATTGAAGCACATTTGACACTTTCCTCAAAAGCCAAATACCTATCTTGGACTATCCTTGACTCTAAACTTATTTGGAAACCTTAGCGCAGAAGAACGGATTTAGGAAACCCTATGTATCTTCTACTCCTGCAAGAACATATTTGGTAAAAGCTGGCTGGGTTATGCATTCTTAAATAATTCATTAAATATATGCTGCAATTCTAAAACAGCCCATTCTTAAAAAAAGGCCAATTGTATTGCAAAAATCAACAGAAAATACTTACCTATCCTAATGACCTCTTAAACGTTCATAGCTTGGAGTGCATCAGCATAATTGAAGTAACGAGATCAGCACTTTAAGGTGGACTACAAGTGATGCTAAATCTACCCCTTCTTGGTGAATATTTTTATTTTTTTATAATAGTTATCTGCCCATTTGGGTGACACTGGGACCTAAAAAGATAAATTGTATCGAAGAGGAATATAATTATTCTAAGAGACGGCTGACCTCCCTAACGAAGGGCAATATATCCTTAGTAGCGGAGTTCCTAAGCTCTGCTGGCATACGTGTCGCACTTACATGTTTCCTGACACGTTTCCTTAACCAATGAAGTGCCGGACAATCACAGAGAATGTGTTCGGAATATTCTTCATCCTGAAGGCAGAACATGCATTCTGTCTCCGGGCACAGATTCATTTTGTTAAGATGATATCTCAGGCTACAATGCCCTCTCTCTGTTCTTCTTGGTGAATACATCCAAAGTATAGATGCATCTCTACAAGGCAGATACCTTGAAGAATAGCTAAATCGGAAGCCGGATACGACACCAAAATTTACAAATACTTAGGGACTGCTGTGAGCAGGTGTGAGCCATAGACAAATTTGGTTTTTTTTATTTATATTTTTTTAAATACTTCTTGTCTATACGATATGCTTTTTGAGAGGTGTTAGCTCTGCACTTAAATTGTTGTAAGCTGTTGTTGTAATCCTCTGAAAATATTTCCCCAGGAAGCGACCTACGCTCCTGTCTGTCTAAAAGACAAATCACTCCTGTAACTTATTCAATTTCGAACAGTGTATCTACTGATCATATAACAAATAGCTCTTGGACTTACATGCCTATATCTCTAACTGACCAATTTCGCACTGATGACTTTAAACATTAGAAGGTTCTAATTACTAGGTCCAAATGCTAAAGATAACTGCGCTTTTAAATAAATTTTAAAAAGAAACAAAAAAATATAAGCTCCCAAATATTGGCCCACATTTATTAGGCAGTCGTGTCCATATATTGAGATTGGTCAAATCTATTAGCACCAAAAGAACACTTTCCCAAAGGTAATTAACAAATTCGCACCATAAGCATTTAGTATTAGTTCTCTTTCTTTGGCTGGTCATCACTTAGTGCTTTGTCGTCGTCGGCGATAAAATAACACCGCACAGTGTGCGATAAAAATCAGTCATTTTCATGAGAAAGCGCTCAATTTATTTAATTGATAATAATAGCTCGTGCTGATGGTGCGTCTCCAAATTCCTCTAACTGAAAGACAAACAGATACCACAACACGTTGAAAACTAGATTCTGATCACCATCACACTAAACTCTTTGGAATCCATCAAAAGAAATACACGCAACGGAAAGAGAAAGGCCATGGCCAACCAAACAAAAACCATGAGCATATTCGTTTTAGATATAAGATACACTTGTTCCATTGGCTAATTATTATCGGCGCGTTCGTGGGCTGCTCTGCCACTGCTAGCGGCGCATAAAATTCCACACACCAGATGCTGATGCTGATGCTTCGGCTCAGCTGGTATACGGCAACATACCACTGTTGACATCTTCTTTGGAATAAAATTGAAATGTAGCCGCATCAGCACCGCCGCCGCCGACTGCCGACTGCATCTCTAGCATGGTTATAAATTAAGAAAGCCATCGGATAATTGTAAATATTTGGAGCTGAATCTTTTTTTTTTTTTTTTCTCCTCTGAGAGAATATTTTATATGGAAAGACCACATCAACATGCAATATGTGAGCATTAAGTGCAATAATGATGAAAAAAAAATAAAAATAAAAAATTGTATGCTACAACAACGACTCTGTAAGCATGGTGGTAGTACCTAGTTTTCTTTTCTTTTGCCAGTTCAATTGGATACTGGTTCACCTAGTTTATCACATCGGATGCAGGAGAAAACTTTAGCAAAACCTATCTATACTCATGTTGCATAGAGAAAAGCACCGGAACGACGACAACAACTGCTGCGTGAGCAAAGAAAAACTATTTTTTTTTTTTTTTTAATAAAATCTCTTAAATCTTTGTGTTGTCTTAGATCTACACCATCAAACGACACGTTGTAGATGCATTATTAAAGAAAAAAAAAAAAAAAAAACTAAAACAACTATAACACCTGTTTTGGAGGATGTACATTCAATTTATCTGTCTCAAGTTGAATCTCTCAAGTCTCTTGTCGCAGCACAGAAGCAGCAGTAGCTACACAGATGGAGTGCGAGTACCTACCAAGAATTGGACTGACAAAAAAAAGAAATAAAAATCGAAAACACTTTCACATTCTTTTATATTCGACCAAGTCACCTCAATCATTTTGCTGCCATGTTTTTTGTAGTATTGGTGGACCAACAAAAAAACAAGCAACAGTCTCTCTTATGTAAGATCGACAAGATTTCACTTAGGGCCATTTTCAATGGTCACTTTGAGCTGATGGTTACTTTGTAATGTTTGTTGGCTTATGCGTACTTAATGATTTCATTGTGTTTTTGGTACTGAACTTAAGAGCATAAATTTGTGGCCTTAATCGGTTGGTAGTTGTTTGTTTGTCTAAATTGTTTAATTTGTTTATATGTTAATTACCGGAAAAAGTGTCAAATGCGCAAACAATTAACTGTGAGATGTAGGGGAATGTCTATAGATTTTGAGTGAAAATGCGGATTTTTCGTTCTTATTTTCAGGCTACTTCTATAATTCGCCCATAAAAATCTACTATTCGACCATTAGCGAACGTCCCTTCCTTAGAAACCTGCCAAAGAATCTATGAGATGGAACCTTGCCATCTCGAAATTATGTCTAAAGATATATTGAGTTTATGTGTTGCCAATATCGCTCGCCAAGCGATAGGTTAGGTAAGGTGGCTGACATACTTAGACCATAATTATTGGCCCATCATTGTGATATCACAAGAGGTCGAAGTGGTCAAAAAAATCTATGTACAGGACATTACAGTTTGCACTTTAATGCTACTTGCGAATTTGGGTGTGTCTTAAGCTACGATTACACGGCCATTTTTTTTTTGAGTCATTTAAATGGCGCTGTGACGTCAGGAAAAAATGTCGCATTAGCGCGACATTTAAGCTACGATTCGTCATTGAAAAAATGGCGATCACATGAAATGACTATCATCGTCATTTGTGTCCCAAAATCAAATGACGGACACTGTGAGTCATTTAGAATTTTCCGTTGGGATGCCATTTAAATGACACAAAAGCCAAAAAGTTTAGTCATTTGTCCTAGGCGTCATTGAAGAGCGATCACACGGCCATTTTTTTCCGCCATTTAAATGACACTTAATTCATGTCATTTGGTGCGCCATTTTCCTAGTCATTTAAATGACGCTGCCAAAAATGGCGATCACACAGAGCGACATTTAAATGACTGCTTTGTGACGGGATTTTTACGTCAGAGCGCCATTTAAATGACTCGAAAAAATGGCCGTGTAATCGTAGCATTACCTCGTTAATAGGTTTTGATGGTAACGGAGGCAGTCAAATCTTATATAGGTTTGCACCTCCTGATTGCGGCTTAGTTTTCGGGTCAGGGTGGAGGGTGGCCGTCTGCCCCTGCCTATTGTCTCTGACAAACCATCACTAAGATCTGGAGGAAGAATGGAGACTGGTGCGTGGCAGAGGTGGGTAATTAAACCAGTCCGCTTTGCTGCTTGACCAAAAGTCAGTGGATGGATTGTCTGTTGAAAATGGATGGGGGAAACCGTAGCAGTCTGCCTCCCGTTTATTTCAGTCAATCCGCCTACCGATGCACCGCCTAACCTAAATTTGAATTGGCTACGATATTTAACAGACTAGGGGGGGGCAACAAGCTATATAGTATACCCGCCTGTTGCGCCACCAATTTATTTATTTAGTAAGAGAGAGCAATTATCGCCATAGTCAGATTTGGAATTATGCTAACTGGAAGGAGCTTGCATGCATGCAAGCCCATGGGCTGTAACTGATATATAATTGTACTCTATATGGAACTTAATATTCTTCACAGAATCAAAAAATTCTGTTTGTGCAAACGTTGGTTCAACAAAGAATGTAAGCCAGAAACCACAGCGAAGAATCATTCAAGGCCCATTGGTCCATTCCATGGCCAGAAGCATATGAACAAAAAAGGTCTAATTTCCCAAATAAGTGCAACTGTAGACATATGGCAATTGCATTTTCTGTCTACATCGGTCGTATATTAGGTAACACATACCAAAATCTTACCTACATTTTTTGCCCTTTTGAGGTTATAGCATTAATATATATAGACCAGAAATATATTTTCATGTTCAGTACTCACCCCGAACTAAGCTCAAAAAGTTACAGCCTTGCTAAAATCACTTGAGAAAAAACGTTTCTAACTCTTAGGGCCGGTCTGTTCAGAGCCGGTTAAATCTGCGGTTAGGTTATCATAGATTTAGTTTAACCCATGGTTATGAATCTTTGATTACGAAAATGTGTTTGTTGACGATTTTTTCACTTTGATCACCAAATCATAGATTTGCGACAAAGCTTTCCACTTTTCCAGTATGTCTGTCAATTTAATTTTCAAACTAAATCTGTGATTAGCT
The DNA here is from genome assembly GCA_949372485.1 of Cheilosia soror. Lineage (NCBI taxonomy): Eukaryota > Metazoa > Arthropoda > Insecta > Diptera > Syrphidae > Cheilosia > Cheilosia soror. Next base: position 33,402,427 of record OX443561.1, on the reverse strand, counting down.
TTGTTTTGGTTGGGTGGGTTTCTTTTGGTATGTATTTTTTTAATATTAGTTTATCTTTCATATCAATAAAAGTTTTTAGCCATATAAATGTCGAAACCGAAGCGAGCAACGAATTTTTCCAAGAGTGAAGAAGATGAGCTGGTGAAAATCGTGTTGGAGAAGAAACACATTTTCGAAAATAAAAAAAACTGACGCCGTTACATCTAGGCAAAAGGATGCAGCTTGGGAAATAGTTGCACAAAAGTTTAGTTCATCGCCTCATAACCAAGTAAAGATTTTGTTCGTTATTTTCATTGTTATTATAGTATAATGTACATGTTTATCCTAGTTTCGAACAGCAAAAGCATTGAAAGACAAATATAATAATTCGAAAGAAAAAAGCAGATGACAGGAGGGAACTATTCTTGACTGGTGGTGGTCCTCAACCAACTCAAGACAAAGAAAATGTTAGTCTAAACGAACTGAATTTATAAATTTAACAAATACAGATGTTTAATAATGGATATAAATAAAAAAAAATACAAAGCAACTCATTCCATTTTGCGTTTACTATTATTATATTAATTTTTCTTTCATACCGATTTTTAAACAAGCTTGAACAAACAAAATTCCAGAATATCCTTGGTTAAATCGCCTTAACCGACCAAAATCGGCTGGTTATCGATTTCTCGGGTTAGCTAACCAAATCATAGATTCTCTGATTAAAATTTGACTGAACAAACAGATTCTATGGTTATCACCTGGAATAATCGTTGATTAGAGTTAACCAAAGATGAACAAACCGGCCCTTAGTCTAATATATTTATTTTGTTAATAAAGTACAGTTTGCTATCGCACAATTTACATTATTCGCACAGTGATATCCTTCATTTCAATCATTCATTTTCAATATCCCGCTTATCCATTAAGTGGGTCGCGGTTGTAGGTTGCTTAAGTGGACCCTCCATAGCTCTCGATCCTCCGCCATCGACTCCAAATCATCAAGGGTAATCCCCATACGGGTAGAGAAGAGATTATGAATTTGATCTAACCATCTCATCCTGGGTCTACCTAGAGGACGCCTGCCCGATGGTACGGATTCCATAGCGCGTCGTGGGATCCTGGTCGGGGACATACGTTTAACATGACCAAACCCCCGAAGCATGGACCGCTCCGTCCGGAGAAGTAGCTGCTCGACATTGAGTTCCTCACGTATTCTGGTATTTCTGATGCGGTCGCTACGGGTCACACCAGCAATACTACGGAGAAATCTCATTTCGGCAGCTTGTATCCGCGATCTTATTCTTTTGGTCATTACCCAAACCTCATGACCATAGAAAAGAGCTGAAACAAACACCGAATTAAAGACTGACAACTTAGCTTTGACACCAAGTTCAGTCCTCCTGATAACAGAATGACCAAGCTGTCACAAAATCGATCCAGCCTGATCAATCCTACAGGAAAACTCAGCATTGCTCCTTCCATCACTCGTGAATAAGACCCCGAGATACTTAAACTTCTCCACCTGTTTCAATGGGACTCCACTAACATGCAGAGTGCATTGAACAGGCGTTCTGGAGACGACCATCACCTTAGATTTGTTCACATTTACTTTCATCTCAGCTTCAACACAATCGGCTACAAACCGATCGAGTGCGCGCTGAAGTTCAGTCTGAGAGGACCCAAGGATGACCAATTCGCAATACCAATACATTATTCGCACAGTGATATGATTTGCAAAAAATGTATATCTTTCTATTAAGAATTAGATTAAGTGATGCTATAAGTTTACAAAATAGAACCTGAGAACCTGAAACAATGAAAAAAGAAAAAACTTAATTTGAGATAGGTAGATGATTTCGAATGTTTTTTTATATGGGTGGTGCCACGCACCTATAACCCATGAACCAATGCACATACAATGACCGTATATATATATATAAAAACCTGCTACAAGAGAATATCTTTCCAGCAAACAAAGAATCATAAAATTCGGTGTTACCAAACTTGAGATATATGTCAAACAAATTTGTATATACATACATAGAATTAGAAGAAGATTTAAATCGCAATGATAACAAGAAGTTCGTAGCAACAGTGATGTAATGGATCTGTTTCTATTCGCGTACTTTTTCGAGCATTCCCCTAAAAATCTGCCAAATTCAAAAAAATTTAGCGCAATGCTTTAAAAGGGCCTCCGCACACGAGATTAATTCTGCCGGCATAAAACCGCTCTTTGTGGCAAAGAGCCCTACTCAGTGTTACCGATGGGCGACGTTTCTACTGTCGGGACGCGTTGTTGTTGGGACCCCTTTCATAAATACAGGCGACATTGGGACGCATTTTGAAGTATACATAAGCATTTGCGTGTATTTTCTGCTTCACAAGTTTGTTGAATAGTTGTAGTAGGTACCAAACGGAATAAAATAACCTACAGCGCAACACTTTCCATTCCAAACGTCAACACAATGCCAGCAAAGTCTTATTTGCTTCTATACATATGGGTGGGCTCTTTACTACATACTAAAAGACCCGGTGAAGTTCGTACCACCTAAAATTTATTTATGTATTTGTAGCTCTTTATAAGCGATTATGACATGAGTCACAATCAACCTTCCAACTCCGCAGTTTAAGTCACAAACCAGTTAGAACTAGACCGCCGACTTCCCGTGCACCTACCCGATTCTCCCCGGAAAAAATTACCCTGTCTGTGAATGAATACGTGTAAATGTCAAAATGAATGGCGGCAATGATTTTCCATGCTATACCATTGGTGGCCTAGGATTTTTCAAGTATGCGTGCGTTAATGGCGCTCCTTTGATTTTGTACAGCACCAATACATGTGAGCTCAATCCACTCTGTGGTTTTTAAGATATACGAAGTCGAAAGATTTCCTTAAAAACTGTGCTCGATCTATTCTGTGGTTTTCTAGATACAAGATATATAAGAATTTTTTGTATGTCCAATTTTGATAAAAATTCACAGAAACTCCTTTAAGTCAATAACAAAGAGTCTCAAAATTTGAGTTCATGGTTCATGGTGGTTTTCGAGTTTTGCGATTATTGGTGGTGTATATACCGCTCAGGCGGTCTTTTTTTGAGACATTTTCAAATTATCCATGGGTAACGCTGGCCCTACTAGGTATGTAAATAAGCGTGGATGGATGAATGTAATGCTTTATTTTGGGAGAGTCGACTGAAGTTGTTGTTGTTATCAGACATCACTAAATTTATATGGAATTGGTTTAAGTGGCGAAATTTGTGGCCAACCAATCAATGCGGGTTGGTTTTTGAACTAAATCCAAAGTAGACATTTAATTTATGCATACATACTCTTAAATAGTAACTGCACTTAAGGACCATTCACATGGGAGTGAACGAAGGAATTGATAAAATGAGAATGCATTTATAAATAGAAAATTCCACATTTTATTATTCCAAGATATCCTCCTCTTGGAATAAGGTTAAGTTCGAACGAATTTTTTATTCGCTACTTTGTGGAAGGCGATTTAAATGATGTGGATTGTGAATAAACTGACAATTCGCGCCAGTGTGTTTTCGTTCGCGGCAAAAAATTTGGATTTCGAAATTTCGTTATTTAAACTGTTAATAAACTTGTTTTCTTAATAAATTTTGATGGAATAATTAATTATCCACATCTTGGAGTAGTAAAATGTGAAATTTTCTGTTTATAAATGCATAAAAAGTGGTTTGTTCGCATTTCATCAATTCGTTCGTTCGCTTCCATGTGAATGGTCCTTAAGTGCAGTTACTATTTAAGAGTATGTATGCATAAATTAAATGTATACTTTGGATTTGGTTCAAAAACCAACCCGCATTGATTGGTTGGCCGTTTGCTGATACGAATCATCGAAATTTAAGTTTCACATAAACTTAGCTATTTCGAACTATGAGTGGTGACTCATTTCATCATCAGACTATGTATTTAAGTGATTGCTTAAATTCTTGGAAAGACAGTTTCACCTTTCTTCAGCCATTAAGTGAATCTGCACTTCGCCGCCACTTAGTAAGTCCTATATATATTTATGTCAAAAGAATACTCTTGAATGGCAGTTAGATTTGGTCATCCTCATCCATCAAGTGCATATTTGTAAAATTATAGCTGTTCATGGTTTGAAATGTATAGCTTCTGGAACCAATTAAAATTGAACGACTTTAGTCGAATATACACAACACATCTTGGACGTCAGTTTTTAACCGGAAATATTTATTGCAGGTTAGATATTCATATAATGTAATAATCTCCGCTGGTTAAGATAATTACCTTTATTACGCTCTACCTACTACCTGCACTGACGGATAATAGATAAGTAATATAAGCTGCTTCACTCGAACTGATTTGGTATGCTATTTTATTTAACTACCAACAGAGCGATTTTTAAGTGCGTCAAATGATTGCCTCAGTCACAGTAAAGACCTTGAGAATGACACACATATTATTCACTCAACCGACTAGAAGCTATTTCAAAATATCTTTGCCTTTTCAACTCTTTGTATCTAGTTAACTCTGAGAGGTTTCTCCATCGAGCATGCAATTTCGTAACAACTTTTACATCACTCCTGAGACTGATTGTTTTGTTGTTCTGCCGTGCAATGATCATTAACACGTGTTGCAGATATTTCGTCAAATTTTTAACTCAAATTGCCTGTGATTGCCATTGCGCGATACAGATGAAGATTGCAAGAAAGAAATATCACAACATCAAAGTGGTGTTTCCTAATTTGCATTTCACAAGACATTCCACAAAATTGAATTTCCATATAAAATGTATTTATACGGAATTACTATATCTTCTGTGGTGTATTCTGAAGAATGCTTCGATAGATAGATACCCTCACATCACATCACGATGTTGATAGAAAGTCGCTTTTGTTTACGCAGAATTTGAATATTTTTTAATAACAATTTTTTTACACTTTCTATACAGATACTTGCGACAAATTGAAATTATTGTTAGCATCACTCTCATTTTTCATTGTACGACAGATACTAGATATTCCATTGACAAAAGGTAGCACCTTCCGACTTGATATTCTACATCCCATAAAGTTGCATCTATCGAAAAGGCAAACGGTGCCCGAAATGAAAACGGAGAAAATTATTGTTAAAATAACTTGATACAAGTTTTCTTTTATACAAAGATTATGTATCTGAAGCATCTATCTGTTGCATTTGTGGTTGGTGGCGGTCGGTGGCTCCATCTACATCTATCCATCCATATCGCATCGCAGCCTAATCAAATGCGTGCACTGCTGCTATGCCATGGCGAGCGCGCCGACGCGGCGTATTCTTTTCACTCTAAATCTTAAACGCGGTGAAAGCGGTTTATTATTATTTTATAATATACCTACATTGACTTTGTCTATTCGTTTATTGTATACACGGTTTGTGCAAGAGCAAACATCAAGAAGAAAACAGAAAACAACTCGCGATTTCTTATAGCCAAATGTAAAGCACATTCGTATCTACTTCGACTTCCATATCCCGAGACACGATAATAATGATGATTTATATTCTGTTGCTAAATTAGAGATGGTTTTGGTGTGCGGTTTTTTGTTTGTATCACTATGAATGGAACTGATGCATCTGCGGATGCAGGCAACAAGGTGCACCTACCTAACTAATATCATTTTGTGGCAAAGCGATAAAATAAATTGATTTTTTGGTGGTTGAACATTGGGGTTTATGGTGAAACCAATGATCTAGATAAGAAGTGCGGCCAAAATGGGACAAAGTTTTAGATGGAAGTTAATAGCAGATTTAAAAAAAAAAGCCAAACAAACAACATTATTCAGTTTGACGAATTGCTAAAGTTCATATTACTTTAGATACAGTATCTATCTATACTCTGTGGGTATAAAATCCTTCATCTTTTATGTTGCAATTGCAATTTATTATTCAAGTGGTTATTTTTTTTTTTCGGAAGGAGGAAGATAAGATGATGTTGAGCAGGCTGTCGATATAGAATAGGAAATCGGTTTGTGGAACAAAATCATTATATTTCTGTAACATAAAACCAAGCGTCTTTTACCCGCTTTTCACTATATTTCTAATGAAAACTTTAGAATCTCAAAGTAAATGGTTCTTGATTTGGTGCAAAACATTATATACTTTTTCATTTCATTTCATTTTCAATGGCCTGCTTCTCCCTCCATAACTTTCGATTCTCCGCCCTCGTTTCTAAATCATCATCAAAAGCAATCCCCACACGGGTAGAGAAGAGATGATCGCTTGATCTAATCTTCTGGGTTTATCCAGAGGACGCCTGCCTGATGGTATACAGACTCCATAACACGTCTTGGGATCCTAGTTGGGGACATGCGTTTTACATGGACTGCTCCGCCTCCGTTCGAGAAGTAGCTGGCTCGGCATTGAGTTCCTTACGTATTCTGATGTTTTTTTCTTATAAAATGTCTACAAGTCACAACGGATGAATCTCATTTCGCGGCAACCTGCGTATCCGCGATCTTATTCTTTTAGTCGTTACCCAAATCACAAGACAATAAGTAAGAGTTGGAACAAATCCTGAATTAAAGACTGACTGAAAGTCCTCCTAATAAACATGAATTAAAACCATAAATGTTGTAACTAGACTAGAATAATTGAGGTTCCAACAATTGAACCTCTTCAGTAGGGCTTGGTTCAGCAAATTATCTGACGAAAGGCCTTAAAGCAATGCTTAACAGCAATCTTGGAGCTCGATAAAGAAGAAGCGAGGAATGTCCCCCGCCAGAATTGCATCTCCTTTCCTATGCTAAATCTAAGTCAACAACAATCTTACAACATTCGTAGTAGACCACAGTCCCTTCGAGGTTTTTTTGACTGTGTTGGAAATTTCACACTCAGAAGAATGATTACGACGGCCAGAATATGTTAGTAAAGCGCGAAACCTGGCTATACGACAGAATCACAATTTTTGTATTAAACTTTAACAATTATTCTAATGCTGTTCTGTTTTTTTTTTATAATTGAAAAAGGCGATTCCAAATTCTGGAGCACTCAGCCCAATCTCTGTCCATTGTGGTTCCAAGTTTTCTGTACTTGGAAGCACAGTGGACAGAGATTGGGCTGAGTGCTTCCTTTTTTATTGTTACAGTGGTAGAGAATCTCTGATATAATTCGTTTCTATTTATGGCCAGTGGCAGAGTATAGCTGTCCCCCGCCAAGACTCGAACTTAAGTCGCTCGGCTGCGGTTAAACGATATTCATACTATTGTAAAATGGCAAACCTCAAACTAAACAACTCACAAGTTGAATGACAATCAAGTTGGACAGGTCTAAAAATTACAGAAGTATTTTCTACCACGAAATGGATAACCTATTAGGCCTCTAAGCGCTGATTATCACGGGTAGTGATAGCAGGCGGATAGTGATTTTGATTGATAACTTTTCTTATTTACATTTTTCTCCATTTTCTATATGCTTCTCCGTTATTTATCACTTTACGTACGGGATCAGAACTGACACTGTCATGGGGTCGGGCCATCTGATACTCATAGAGCTCATTTATTTCATAGAGTGTACAGATTGGGGTTATGTATATGGAATAGCACATCGGAAAAATGGCCGCCACTGCATTGCTGGCAAGTACGTACTCCCAATTTCCTCTTTTAATTCGATGGTGGTCGTTGGCTTGTTTCTATAGACCGTTGACTTAAAAAAACCCCCCCCAAAAAAAAGTCCAATGGCGTTAAATTGCAGGTTCTACATATAGATGGCCAATTCTGATCGCAAAAATGGCCGATTAACGATTAGGAAATAACTCATGCAGTAATTGAATTGTTTCTCTGGCTGTATGGCATGTGGCACAGTCTTGTTGAAACCACATGTTGTCACATCCATATCTTACAATTTAGGCACTAAAAACTGGGTTGTCATGCCACGATAACGAATACCATTAATTGTTACTGCCTGACCAGCCGCATTTTCGAAAAAGCATAGTCCGATAATGCCTCTAGCCTAAAATCAGCACCAAGCAGTCACGCGTTGTGGATGCATTTGTTTCTCAACCATTACTCGAGGGTTTTCTTAACCCCAAATGCGAACATTTTGACGATTAACGAAGCCATCAAGATGAAAATGAGCTGCATCACTGAAGATGATTTTGTTAAAAATTGCGGACTGTAGCTGACAAACCGTCATTATTTTTAATATATTGCTCAACAATGAAAATGTGTTGTTCTTTCATAGAGTGCTCCATTTTAACTAACCCCGAAGTGTCAGCTGTCACGCTCTTATCTTTTTTTCCGCAGGCATCACTGTACTATTAAATGGCGCAAAATCCAATTTTTGCCTGAATTATGGGACGCCCTTATAAGATAACACAACTTCAGGCCAATTCATCTATCATCGGTCATTTCATCGACCATCAAAGGCTTTAAATTATAGTTAGTACATATCTACCTTACCTATATCATTTTCAGGCATCACCCTGTATGATTAGGAATAAAGTTTTTCCCTATGAAATAATTGAAGGTGTAACGACCATGAATGGGTAGCACGGTATTACTTTGTGGGACTGGTTAGCTATTCATATTAAATCCTCTGGGTCTGCCACTTCGTCTCTATATAGATTTTCATGTCTTCTTAGCTCTTCGTGTACCTTGCAAGCATTCATCTTCTGAACTCATCATATGGCTTATTAGACATTGAGTCCATGGATGGGTATGAAGAGGCCATGGATGACTTGAAGGATGAGATGCGATGTAGATTGTTTCTGTCTTGCAAAAAAAAAGCATTACCTTGTATTGGGTGCGTGTCATAACGCCCTGGGGCGCTATACGTTTCGGGTATTATTTCATTTTGGGGCGTTAATGCACTTCCTATAGTGTATGAAACAAAAAAGTGACCTAAAGTGAGGGCCTTATGACACGAGCCTTTTGCCTGTTTGACAAAGGTAAAACCTTTGTCGATGAAGATCATTAGCTCTGTAACGCAAGCCGGCTTCGTCTGCAATTGTTCAGAATCCCGCATATTGTTTTTTAGCGCAGAGCCTATATGAGAACGAGAGCTTCTTGCTTCTTCTTGTTGCAAGATTCATCAGACAAATCGGTGCTTCATATAGAATTATTGAGCTAATCACTATGCATATCAAAATCCTATAGCCACTGACATTTTCTAGCATCAGGAAAGAGGCAGCTGCTTCTATGTGTGCCACCTTATTGCTGGCACACTGGACGTGCGTTTTAAGGCTTAACCTATTGTCGAGAATTACTCCTAGGCACATTAATGGCTCCTTAGACCTAATGGTTTGATTCCAAACTCTGAAATTTGCATATTTCACAGTATTTCGGGTGTAGTTATGAAGACAGCCTCAACTAGTTCCATGCCGACAGATTCACAATTTTTGATTCTGGCGACTTTTTCATCGGCCAGAAAAACTGACCTTAAATTTTTGTGACAGTAAATGTCTGTTCAGAAATAAATTTGCATTCTACTGAGCGAGAGCCAACATTGCTTACAGCTATTTCAATCCTTAGCTCTCTGATGCATTCAGTCTTGCACCTGACTGAAGTCCCGTATTATAGCGTATCCATACTACTTATAAAATGCAACGTCCGTCTGTTCGTTTCTTCATAACTCGAGAACCATTCGTCCGATTTTCATGATTCTTTTTCTGATTTATAGATGTGTGGCCAACTTAGTCCGTAGGGTGGGTGAGAATTGCGCAGGAGTAAAGGGGTCGCGGGGAATAAGAGGGGTCTCACGAACAGTTAGCCGTATGAACTTCAAAGTTTGTATGTTGATAGATAAGTCAAAATTATTACATGCCTCATTCATCGTTTTTCAAAATTCGTCCTATAAGGGTTGAAAAACTTTTCAAACAAACTTTTCTATTTCGACCTTACTACGCTTAACTTGCCATTATACTGACAAATGGATTTATGTCAATTCAGGATATGCTCTTAATTGTTAGGCAATATTTCACCGAGTACCGATCTTATTTGGTCAAGTGCGAAAAAATCGCTTTATCGATTGCAGTTGTGCTTAGGAAGGGTAGTTTTGATTTGCGTTCTAAAAATAGAATAATTACTCGCACGACGGGCATTCAGAATGCATAATTGTAAATGCTCATGAAATGCGTAGTTGAATTTGATGTAGGGAATGGATACGCATCACAAACGTAGCTATAAGGAGTTTGTGATGCGTAAGTACCTATGTAGCTATGCACAATTGTACATATATACATAATATGAGATCTGCAGCTATGGAAAGTACCTACATATAACGATATGATCGCGTTATACCTGTGACGAGTTTTCATTTATGTGAAATATTATGTCCATTGACTTAGGTCTTCAAAATGTTGCATGGGGGTTAATTTCTAATCACAATAAAAAATAAAATAATACCACAATGCAAAAAATACAATTAACCTGTTTTCAATGTTTATCCCGTGAGGGTGTTAGTATAATGTAAGCCATATTTTATTAGTTTTTTAAACTATTGGTACGATGTATTTCATTTCTTTCATATATAGATTTGATGCCCGTTTAGGTTTTAGTGTAGTGGTATAGGAGTGAAAATAAAGGGGGTGGAAGAGGGTATCTCTCGAACTACTAGGCCGGTTTTAAAAGTTCTTTTACCGTTGTCATGGTGACACCGTTCGGATCAGTACAGGTTACGTAAGGAATAAGTTGGGACGGGGGAGGCATAGGTAAAGCGGTGGTAGGGACTAACTCTGGAACTATTTGGCCGATTCTAAACTAAAACTTCTTACAACATTGTACTGGCTAAATTTTTCGGATCCAATATAAGTTATTACTTAGGGAGAAGATGGTGGAAGGGGAAACGGAGGTATAGGGGTTATCTTTGGAGCTACTCGGCTATTGCTGGAGTTTACGTCCGACAGCCATGTTTTTCACATGGACAGCTATAGGTTGCATGGTCGCGTGTGAGCTGCAGTGGTAATTTGTTTATACTTGCTCCCACTAAAAAAAATAAAGTGTATAGTTTACACAAAAACATTGCGTTAAAATATTTTGTAAACTAAATAAGAGGACAATATATAAACATACGTACGTACAATGATAAATTTAGTTTTATTTAAAAGAGATGAAACGGGCGGGCGGAGCCGCTAGTAAAATATAAGTTACATATTTTAGTCAATATAAGGGGAAAAAATGACGTGGTAAAGAATTAATTTAATTATGTCAAAGTGACAACAGCTTGCCAATTGTATAGCGTTGCCAACATTTCTGTAGAAATAGTAAACGACGCGTGGGTTGCCAATTAGATGGATGATCTTCAACAGGCTTGTAACTTACTTACTCAAGGTGGCGCTACAGTCCAGGGTGAACCTGAGCCTCAACCAACAAGCTGGCCATCTGTCTCCAGTTTCGCACGCTTAGTTGGTTAAGGTGCACCTTCCACTTGCGTGCGCCACATGAGTCGCGGTCTTCCTCTACTGCGACGTCCCTCGGGTGTGGTTTCGAAGATTTTTCGGGCCGGAGCAATCGCGTCCATTCGACCTAGATGACCCAGTCACCTCAGTCGTTGAACCTTCACTCTTCTGGCTAGGTCGATGTCGCTGTATATAGCCCGTATAGTTCGTCATTGTATCTCCTCCTCCATTCACCGTCTATGCAGATGGGACTGAAAATTACTCGAAGAATTTGCCTCTCAAAATAACCAAGAGTAACCTCATCCGCTTTTGATAGAGTCCATGCCTCTGCTCCATAGGGAAGGAGTAGAATGATTAGGGTCTTATAAATTGTCAATTTAGTTGTTCGAGAGAGGGCTTTGCTATACTCAGTTGCTTTCTTAGCCCAAAGAAACAGCGTTTGTCAAGAGTTATTCTTCATTTAATCTCAGAGTTGGTTTCATTGCCAGAGTGTATCGCGGAGATTAGTTAGACGAAGTTCTTAGCTATACATATCTGTCTATAGTGACATTCTGCCCGAGAAGTCGTTGTTGGATCTCCTTCTTTTTTGACAGCATATAGGTATACTGTGTCTTGCCCTCACTGATCCCCAAGCCCATCTTTTTGTCGATGGCGTCGGCGTAGGCTAGTAGATGGATGGACTTTTGAAAGATAGGCTTGTTATGCACATTTTTTTTTTCTCTGTACATTTATAATAATTTTGAACCTTCATTTTAAATTAATTGTATTTAAGAAAATATCCCTCTCGTAAGTTTGTCAAATCAAAAGTTAGGCTCTAAAAAACAAAACAAAGGCAAAACTAGTCTAAAATCAAGTCACTAGGTTATATGCTGGTCATGACTCATACCCAGCCAAAGAAGCAAAAAGAAATGTACATAATTCCCTTAATTCTTGTGTCTAATGACCAACACTTCCATTTAATGCCAGTTTTTTTTTATTTCGTAATAATATTTGCTCGTTTAACCAGAGTGACACAAAATTATTGCAGACACTTAAAAAAAAAGTTATAATAACCATAATGTAGAACCGCAAAAACTGGTTTCCGAAATCCATCCATTTATATTTTATCTACCTACTTCGTCCAGCCATTTGGCCAATATTCATAGACCACAGGATTAGCGTGTGTGTGTGTGTGTGTGTGCTACTGCCAATTAAAAACCGAATCACACTAACTCACTCCGTAATCGTATTAATAAAAATACAAATTGCTTCTACTAACTGTTATTAGATAGTTTTATGGTTTTAATTAAGTGATTCCTGTCTCGAGACGTGTACCTGGTACAAGCAGTTAAAGAAGAGAGAGAAAAAAAAAGCCGACTTTCACTACTTTCTGGCTTACCATATAGGATTTAAATTCAAATTAAGGATTTACGTTTACACATCAGTTAGAAATGGAATGAGATACAATTTTTTTTTTGTGTATGAGTTGTCAAAGTTGAGCCGCAATTAATCGGAGGTTAGAAAATGGTCTCAGCTGAAATTCAACTTGGCCCACATTAAATCGATTTCGCTTTCGATTTCATTTTAAAAAGTGCATTTCATCTGGAAACTTGAACCTCTTTCCAAATATAACCAACCTACCTACAGAGAGCATCTCGTGCTGTTGCAGTTGCCGTTGCCGGTCGATGTAATTTATCTGTGTGACGGCGCGTATCTCTGCACTGAATCTTGCTCGCAATGAAAGATACACAACTTGAGAGCGTAAACATAAATTTTCGTTTTACCATAGTTGCAAGTTGCAACTGCAAGTCCGAGACCGAGTCCACCGAGGAATCCCTAATGTGTGCTGGTGCTGTGTTCTCTGTGGCAAATATACGAGTACATGTGGCCAACGGAGAGTAACTTTCACTTACATTAAATGGAAACCAACAAAAAGTTCCGTTTTTTGCCTGCCTGCTCCTCGACTTCTTTTGAATGGTCGTAGAACTATAAGCGCCAACAAAGTGAGATGAATAAATAAGAAAGAAATGAAGAAAAAAACCGGAGGTATACTTCAGAAAGTAAAACGTCAAGAAAAACACAAAAAAAAAAGAAGAAAAAGAGCGGAAGAAACCAACGGACGGATTTTTAGAGTATCCAAGTCCGATGGAGGGGTATAGTGTGTGTCCCCCTCCGCGGAATTCATATGATATCTCAACTGAAGAGGAACTCGTTTGGGGCTTCGTCTTCTTCGTCTATGAAACTAATATCTGACGCTGGATGCACAAGCACTTCCACATTGTACAGACAGGAGTACACAGTACACAGTACACAGTATCTAAGTGGCTAACAGCTAACTACGAAATGGAGAGCCAATGTCATTGGTGCTGCAGCTAGTCTGTGGTTGTTGCAGCGTAAAGTTGTCTTACTATAGTTGGATGGTTCTGTATCAGTAGGTTAATGGCACACTTGCTTCATGCTGCTTATTTGGTTCCCCCACGGCTCTGTTGCGGTGTGCTTTGGATTTGGTGCTGCTGCTGCACATATACACACCAACACCATGGGTAGGCTGTCGACACTGGCTGCGCCTGAAATTGTTGAATTGCGGTTCGGATACAACGGGCCATATTAAGTGTTGGACAAAGTGATTAGTTTGATTCTCGGCCATATCCATTCATTGCGATAAGGATTCTATCGAGAAGTTCTAAGCGAATTGAGTCTATGAGCGCGCCTCTCGCAGGTTGGCGACTGTTGACTGGAATTTTATTTTCATCTTTTGTCGGCTGGAATTCTTCTTTGAATGTGACAAGTGGATTTACTTATATTCTGATGTTAAATGTGGATGATGTGTGATGCGAAAAGTGGAATAAGGCAATTACTGAGGGGTTATAATGTGCGATATGTCACGGCCCTAGACTGCATTTTCTATGACATGCAAGTCTTTCGGAAGTTATTGATTGATAGAAGCTTAATATCTGTTGAAAATCTGGCCAAACTAGATATTTTGAAAATTTTTATTACAGTTAGAGGTTTATTTTTCGAATTGGCACTTTTTAGCGATAATCAATTTGACAGTTGACAGCGTGGTAATGCTGAGTTTTATTGTGCTCAGTTATGGTTCCTACGAGGGTCGAAAAGTATCTTCCATTCTTAGGTATGAGTCTCCGGTTCTCACTTTGTTGAAGAGCGGTCACAGCTTTCTTGTGGTGGAACAAATTTCCACAGGGTTCGTCTTTCTTGTGTTTTTCGTCCTGCTTAAAGCGTGAGTATGTGTAAGCCAGGATATGGACACTGGACAGGGTCAGCTTGTTCTGAAACAGCTGTCGAACTTTGTCTTGTTAATTCGTCCGCTGAAATGCCTTCATATCCAATTGTCCAGTGACCCAGCAATACCTTGTGCTATGTTTCAATAACTTTAAATTCATCGTCAGAGCATTTCAAAAACTTAGATTTTATTTCTGGTGCTGTTATGGCTTTAATTGCTGCTTGGCTATCGATAAAGAAAGTAATACCTTTAGGTGGTATTGCCCTTACCACAGAGTTAAGGGCTATAGTCACTGCCATAACCTCTGCTTGATATAGACACTACTATGGTCAGGTAGGCTTAGCCTTTCTGAAACGACCTAGGTCAATCAAGATACAGACGAATAGTGTTAACCAACTGTTAAATTTCATAAGCCAAACCATTCTATTTATATAGCAAATGTGGGCTCAATGAACCATTGAGCTGGTTCTGACGTTATCCCTACCTTAGTTCGAGTTCCCCTAAAGTGGAATATTTCAAAAAGATTGAATGTAAGTTAAATAATACCACAAATCTTTTTCTTTCTTGTAACAAAATGTACTTGTTCATATTTAAAAAAAATTGTGAGTATATTCCCTCGCTTTACATTTTTCATCTTCTACACGAATTTTACACCTATAGCAGTTAATGTTAATGCATCATTCCTAGCGAAACGTCTTACTAATGTCAAACTTCATATAAAAAGTAAAAGTAACCATTTGTGCTAGATGTGGATATGGGGTTTTGACTAGCGTTTGACTTCCAGCTAATCGAATAATACTTTTAGACTAAACAAGCTCAGCAAATCACAAAAACTCTGAAACTGCATGCAAATTTGACAGTTTCTGATGCTACTCTCACGAATTTTATTGTTCGCCAATGTGACCCCATAGCATATGTGTCAGGCAGCGACTGCTTTTGCAGTCGATATTATAATTTATAAAGGGTGTCCATTCAGGCAAAATTTAAATTTTGCGCCATTTAATAGTACCTAGGAGTGATGCCTACGCAAAAAAAAGAGAACAATGATACAGTAACAGCTGACAGTCCGGGGTTAGTAAAAATAACGCGCTATACGAAAAAACAACGCATTTTAATTGTTGAGCAATATTTTAAAAATAATCAAGGTTTGTTCGAACAAAATCATTTTCAGTGATGAAGGTCATTTTCATCTTGATGGCTTTGATAATCGTCAAAATTGTTGCATTTGGGGTTCAGAAAACCCACGAGTAATTATTGAGAAACAAATGCATCCGCAACGCGTGACTGTTTGGTGCGGATTTTGGGCTGGAGGCATTATCGGACCATGTCTCTTCGAAAATGCGACTGGTCAGGCAATAACAATTAATTGTGTTCGTTATCGTGACATGATAATCCAGTGTTTAGCGCCTAAATTACAGGATATGGATGTGACAAACATGTGGTTTCAACAAGATGCTGCCTCATGCCATACAGCCAGAGAAACAATTCAATTATATACTGCTTGAGTCATTTCCTAATCGTGTAATCGGCCGTTTTTGCGATCAGAATTGGCCACCTATAGAACCTGAAATTTAACGCCATTGCAGACTTTTTTCTTTGGGGTTTTTTTGAAGTCAAAGGTCTATGCAAACAAGCCCACGACCACTAACGAGTTAAAAGAGGAAATTGGGGGGTGTATTAATGAAATTCAGCCACATTTATGCGAAACGGTCATAGAAAATTTCAGTAAAAGATAACGTACCTACTTGCCAGCAAAGCCGTGGCAGCCATTTATCCAATCTGCTATTCCATACATAACCCCAATCTGCATAAGTATACTCTACTATGAATTAATTCAAAATTTAAGCTTTCTAATTAAAAATCTGTGTTTTCTATCAGAATTACATTTTGCGTGAGTTATAAGAAAGACTTTAGATTGGCAGTTGGCTGAAATTTAACCTGATTTTTAACCTCTTTTATCTCAAATCACTTAGATTAGTTGCAATGATTAGATAAAAAAACTATGCTTCCTAGATTTCAAGCAGCGAATAAAGTTGCGACCATAGGTAATACATAAGAACATCCTGATAGAGCGTATCTTGATTCATAAAAACCGAAGAGACCATATATGCAGAACTGAGAAAATGTCACCATCAGGTTGATAGCATTCCAAATTAAGGAAGGAAGAACCACAATAGGATTGAATCAGTCTATAGTATACAAGCAGTTGACCCGCGGATACGTTCCAATAGACGGTAATACTTATTTTTTTTTCTTTTTAAAAAAGGGGATTCCAAATCCTGGAGCACTCAGACGAATCTCGGTTCATTGTACTACCAAGCAGAAACCCCTTTTTTGGTGTAGTGGTGGAGAAACTGTGATATTATTCGTTTCTCTTATGGTCGGTGACAGAGTATTGCTGTCCAAGCAATGACTCTAACCACTACACCATGGCCACCGCCTAGGTAATACGTAATGTGACCATTTCATCCGCTTTTGGCGGGTTTTACCCTCTTTTTTACCTAAAAACCCTCCACCCGCCACCGCAACCATTTTCCCGCTTTTTGATAAAAAATCGGAATTCAATTTTCTTACGAATTTTCTTTAGTCATTTTTTTCACTACGTTTGAAGATTTCTTTAATTAAAAAACGTATAAGAACACTGGTGGTGGTGGCAGAACTAAGCTGCCGCAGACAACTTCAGTTGGCATAGGTGCGCGAAAATTCCAAATGTCATGTGCCAATAAGAAACAACCAATGTTATTCATTGACATTCGCTGTAAATACGACGGTAAAATTTAGCAAGATCACGAGAGACGCCGAAAAATCCAAAAATTAAAAAAAAAATTTGTATGTTATTCCGTCTATTAAAAAAACTGATGACGTTTATTTTTAAAGAATTATATTAGATTTTCTACTATTTTACACGAAATTTTTGAGGTCAGAATCTACTTTTGGGAGACCCGCCAAACCCGCCAAAACACGCCCGCTTTTAGCTTCAAAAAACCCGCCGCTTTTTGCCAAAAAATAATTGGTCACGTTAGTAATACTTAAAGTAGATATTGAGTCAACTTAATACATAGAACGATATTGATTGAATTGAATTTCCGCAGTCTCTTTCCTTCTTCTGTTGATTGTTATATCTACAGAGAAGTTTTGGGTTAAGGCCTTTAGGAAAGTCTCTATCATTCTTACGGTGTTAAATTTTCAAGCTCCGTTAAGAAGTACATATAACTTGAAAAATAACGAATATCAGTTAAACGGTTCTTGAATTATGGAGGAACAAAGAAACAGACATACGTTGCCATCAAGTAACCTATAGTATGTACTGATCTGGTGATACCAGCATAGCAATACTGAACGAATTTTTAAAATCGGCCGAAAACTTTTAAAAATAGCCACCTTTAGTAGGTAACCCATACTGTTACCATTCCAACGCTAGAAAACCTTGTAAAATTGGCTTATTCCTTTAACCTCTCTTCACCCTCCTAAAAAAACATTTTCTGATCCGGTGAATTTCAGAAATAGCCCCCTTATGCTCCATCTGTTATCACGACAACTGTAAAATTGGCCGAGTAGTTCCCTAAATAGGCAACAAAGTCATGAGAATCGGAAAAAAGTTCCAGAGATTTTTGAGAGAACAAAGAGCAGAATGTCTATTACGACTTCAAAATACATTTTTTGTGTACTAACAGAAGGATTGTTTCTAAATATTTACGCTTTGAACCACTTTAATTACATTTCATTGCATTGGACCGCTCTCTCTAGTTCTTTGCGACCATTTAAACTTCAAGCCATACTGTCAGTGACGATGCTTTAGCATTTTCCCAACGGGACATAATACTTATACTTTCGAAAAGTGGCCGAAAATGTTTATTGCGGCATAAAATATTGGCAATTATTCTGCAAAAATAATACCAATCATGTAAAATTCGGAAAAAACAATAAGACTCTGGTAAACCGACCTCATAACTGCCAATGGTTGCCCACTTCAACTTGAGGGCTGACCTGCAAAACAATGCAGTGCTACAGTAGGTGGGAGAGTTGTAACAAGTTGGAAAGCGGTATCCCGTTCAATATCCACTAACGATATTATAATCGGACAAAAGCCATCCAGAAAATTGCTAATTATGGTTTTCAAACTTTCGAAATATGATGAGCCGCTAAGCTTTAATTAAAAGTTCAATGATGAAATAGGTATCTGAAGGGATTCCTCACTGCTGAAAAGTCTTACAAAAATTAGCTTCTGCAGTCCAGCCGCCATTAAGGCACTTGGTGTCCATATCATAAAACCCAAGATTGCTTGGGAATGCCTGCACAGGCTTAATGAATTAGGTAAGAAGAACGGAGTAACCCGCAGCGGAACCCTTCATAGAACCCTACGAGAAGAGTTAAGCAAGATTGAAAAAGAAAAAAGAACCGCATCTTCTAAAAACCATCAGGGCCTACGGCAAGCTAAGAAACTTCTATTATTATTATTAAGTAGATATTTGGTGGCTTACACATTAAGATAAAATTATGTTTTTAAATAGTGATAAGCTAAATATTGAATTTTAAAAGAAAACAAGGAATAGGTACTACCTTTAAACGAAAATCATAACAATTAAAAAAAAAATATATAAACGGCCGATTAAAATTTACAAATACAATAAGAAGTTGACACATAAAAATATAAAATAATAATAATAATAAAAAAAAAACAATTACAAAAAAAAAAAAAAATTAGATACATATTAGATATTACTTAATTGGCCGACAAGTAAGATTTTAATTCGCTTGAGAATCTCTTTTTCTGTCTAATTTCTCTGATGTGGCGAGGGAGGGAGTTCCAGAGTCTAGTGGCATTAACAAAAAATTGACGTTCGGACGTTAAACAAGATTACCGCGGGGATAAAATGTGTCTAGTCCTGATACAAAACGTTAGTCTGTTCAAAAGGTCTAGGGAGATATAACCTAAAAATATTCAAGGCATGTATTGGTCTAAGCAAAGATAACCTAAAAATCCTCACAGGTCTCCTAACGGGACACTGTAGACTTAGGGAACAAATGAAGAAGAAGGTCTCTGCAGATTCCGCGATGAGAATGCAGAAACCCCAGATCACATTCTGAAATCCTGTGGGGCACTGGCTCACAGCACAGAAGGATTAAACATTTGGGCAGGTACCAGATAACTGATAAGGATATACAAACCATAGACCCGCTACTCATTCTCAGATTCATAAAAGTCACTGGACTAGATGAAGTGCTCTAAGCTTGATATTCTTGCCAAGGCTAAAGACAGAGCAAAGACCCTCAAACACAGTTCTTGACGGAACTGTAACGCGATGGGGCTCTGGAAAAGGGCATGAACCTTTCCAAGGTATAAGCAGGGGGCACAATAGACCACAAGGTCGCAGTGCAATAAGCCCTTTCCATTATTATTATTATTAGCCTCTGCTTTTCACATCTTGAACAAAAATCCAATCCAATCCAAGTTCGTGCCTGTGGTAGAAACATAAAATGTTCAAAAGGCTAAACATTTTTAAGTTTCTCATTGTATAAGGCTCTATAAATTTTTAAATGAGAAAACACGCAAATAAAAGTCAAAAGTTTTAGATGGCAATCCCAATTAATATTCATTTAAAACTCTACAGTATGTTTATTCATCGCGATCTTTCTCCTCTTTTAAATAATTAAACAAAACGAACAACTCTTTCTTTCAGCAAGAAAAATTGAATACTATTAAATATAAATCAATCTCCCTCCTCCTCATGCAAAGACTTGTGTCAATTTCAAAGTAAAATCCATCTTGTTGAAAGTAGTATAGCATATAGGCTTCGCTTACGACTTGTGCTTATAGCAGTATTATTTTACTTTGAATAGAAATTGTGTGCTACTCAAAGCAAAAAAAAAAATAGAGATGCTTACCATGTGCAGAGAAGCAAGCAGACACCAAAAACGCATATATAAGCAAAAAGAAAAAGCACACGCAAGATAAAGAGAAAGAAAAAGAAATGGTAAACCAAAAAAAAAAAAAAAAGAAAAACAGAAAAAAGTGGTAGAGGCATCTTAGAGAAAGAGTGTATTTGCCTTGGTTCAAACTTAAGCCATCAGCTAGATTCGATTAGTCGAACGTTAGACTTGGTTAGATCGGTTAGTTGGCAGAGCAATAATCTGCGCAACTATAGTCGGGCACCTTCTATCCATAGTATATCCCCCTCCTCATATCGGTCTCTATATTAATCACGCGTTGCGCTTAAGATACTTTTTGTTTTTTGTCTCTGTTGCTGTTCAATGTGAGCTTCTGCAGCAATTGTTGTTTGGTTGTGAAGTAGACCATTTAGCCTGGATAATTGTAAATAGAAAAAAAAAATAGATAAATTGTCATAAATCACTGAAACAAACAGCACTCGCATCTATCTAAACACAAAAGATCAAAAACAAATGCAAACGAGATGCGATGATGATGACTGTAAAATAGAAAGTGGTTCCTTTTTTGTGTGTTCGAAGTTTTGTAAGTGAAACTTCAGTGGATCGCTCGATGGCATACTTATTAATTAACACCATCAAGTGAAAGATACATGTATGGATGTGTGGTTTTGTTTTTCGGCTGTCAATATTGTTTTGTGGATTTAATTTTTATATACTCGTAATTAGTGAAGAGTGCTACTTAAACTTGTGTTCTGTTTAATTTCAGATTGAAAAAAAAATTATATATAATCACAGTGAAACGAATTGTTAGCCGCACCGCTGTGTTCGGGATAAAGGACCTAAAAAAATAGACGACAAAATTTAATAACACATCTTTCGACAAATATGGGGCATCACACGCGGCACCACCTGCTCGCGACTTTTCTATGTTTAGTGTTTATATCAAAGGTGAGTTGTTAACATTTTCAAACGAAATAACAGAAACCGACGAGATACAATTAAAAAGATTGATTTTTTTTTTTTGCTCTTGTCTTCTTCTCTGTATCCGATATCTATGCATAGCAGTTTTTTTTTATACTATTTGTTGTTGTTGTTGGCTCATTGGATGTTCATTTCATAAACAGAAGATATTATACGCTTTCTGACCGTTACAAATCTCGCCAACAGTAGATACTAGTTGTGATGCAGAATATTAAGGCGAATACGAAAAAAAAAAATAAAAATAAGTATCTGAACTAAAGTTGGTGGCGAACGCGCCACGAGTAAACGCGAGTGAGGAGGAGAAGAAAAAAGAATCCAGTTATGCTCTGATTTGTACTAGTTTCGACTTTCTTTTGATAATGGACTTATAGGTGATTTTATCATATGAATTGGTATATGTTGAAGATGCGCACCAGCAGCGGTAGCACGACGACGACGAAGATGAGGACTGAAGATGATGCTATTGCTATGCCATGGCTGTGACTCTCGGTAGCTGTATGGCAATTATATGTTTGTTCCGGGAATCAATAGTGTTACATGAGGCTAATTGATAAAGCGAGGGAAGAATTATTGCATTTGGTGTTTAGAGGCGATTTTGTAATATTTTTAGTGCCCTTGGCGTTTGTACTTGAATCCGTTTTGGAAAATGAGGACATCTGTCTCAATGGATTATTTAATTGTGGAAGAGAAATGGTGCTATATTTTACGAAAAATCACAGTTCGCAGTTGAACTCTTTTGTTTTTGTAAGATTTTTGTCTGTAGGACTCGGACTTACTGAAGAAGGTACAGAAAGTCTAGATATACAATAGGGTAGTTGTGTCAAAGTGGGCGCAGTGGCTAACCAGTGCTTGACTACTGTGCGAGGGGTTCTAGGTTTACACAAATTACATCTTAAGGTGTTTTCCACTGCGCCACCTCTCGCGAACATCTGACAAACATCCGAGAGTATAACCTGTTAGTCCTGAAAAGCTTCTCAATTGAGCCGTTCGAACTCGGCATAAAATTATGTAGGTCCCTTCCATTCGTCCCAACAATAAACAAAATCACACAAACGAATGGTAGAATTTAGGGCTATGGTGCCTATACGGACCTGTTGCGCATACGGTTTACTTATTTTATAGTTGTGTCGCGCGTTAGAATAGTAACACCTTTTTTTTAATACTTCTCCCGGGAAAAGCGAACCTATAACGCTTCATCAGAGCCCCGAGATGCTTGCAGATGTAAGTTAGTTCTGCACTTAAATTGCTGTCTTCTGGAAATATATCCCCAGGAAACGAGTTCCATAAAGTTCTGCCCGCTCCCAATCAATGAAAAATAAGAAGCAGCTTTGTGTTAACCTCATATGTAGAAAGTTTAATGATCATTGCAAACAACAAATCATTAAAGTCCATTCAGCCATTAAAGGCATTTGAAGCATTTCGAAATATATTCGAAAGAGTGTGGTTATGTGGCGTAATGTTCAGCGAGACTGGTAGACTAGGATTGGACTGCAGCACCATAAATCTACTTTGAAAAATAATACTCACATGGTTCGTTTGAACGCTCGTTTTCACAATATTTTGCTTTCAACAGAAGCCCTCGACTTTACTGTAGAATTTTTGTGTCTTAAATCTCACCTTTCCCCTGTCTGCCAAAATGTCTTTCATTAAAATGATGCGTTGTTTTTGTATGTAGGCACAACGTTTATGGGAGTTAGTTATTTCAAGGCACAGTCAAAAAGCAACTGAGTCTTATAAGATTCAGAAGGGTAGTTCCTGCTTGAGGGTCTTTTGAGATGTCAATAGTGTATTGGGGGAGTGGGGGTTGTATTTAAATTCAGCTAACCAAAACCAAATGAATTATTATCACGTAACCTGTAAATGGTTTAGGGAAAGTTCAAGCAGACTAGCAAGATCGATCTTTAGTCAGCTCACCTTCATGCAGGAAGTATTTGTCGTCCCATAACCTTAATATCGTTTTTCTGAAAAGAATATACAAATTTATTAACGCCCACATTAGCGAACGTTTAACCAGAAGCATACCTCTACAACATCCTTGTCAAAATTAATATGAAATAGGTAAATCAAACCGAAAGTGCTCTGTTAAGATCAGCAAACATCAAAAGTACAAGAAATTATTCTTTGTGCCTTTCATGACAAAGAGGGCGCTTTTGACAGTACTGGATATGACTCCATATCAAAAGCCTTGCAACATAGAAATATAGACAAATCCATTATAAAATGGATCAACGCGATGCTAGAAAGTCGAAAAATATCTGCTTCATTAGGGCTGTCTTCAGTAAAGCTACGATTACACGGCTATTTTTTGAGCCGTTTAAATGGCGCTGTGACGTCAGGAAAAAATGTTGCATTAGAGCGAGATTTAAGCTACGATTCGTCATTGAAAAAATGGCGATCACACGAAATGACTATCATCGTCATTTGTGTCCAAAAATCAAATGACGGACACTGCAAGTCATTTAAAATTTTCCGTTGGGATGCCATTGTCCTAGGCGTCATTGAAGAGCGATCACACGGCCATTTTTTTCCGCCATTTAAATGGCACTTAATTCATGTCCTTTGATACGCCATTTTCCTAGTCATTTAAATGACGCTGCCAAAAATGGCGATCACACAGAGCGATATTTAAATGACTGCTTTGTGACGGGATTTTTACGTCAGAGCGCCATTTAAATGACTCAAAAAAAATGGCCGTGTAATCGTAGCTTAATAAACTTCTGACTCGCCATAGCGATGTTTAAAAGGCCTGTAAAATCGTTTGTGCTTATGTCTTCAGTATTAGTAAGAGACATAAAAGGCCTGCCAAGGGGACTCCTTTTTTATACTTTTGGCTATAAATAACCCGCTTCAAAAGTTAAGCCAATAGGTCTAACTTGGTGGATATGCCAGTTAACCAGTTAAATATGCCAATGACTTTATCATTTTTATTAGTGGCAAAGAAGCAAACGAAGTCATGTCACGTATGCCAAATGGGCTTAAGACTAGTCCTGGACTGGTGTATCAAGGAAAGTCCTTTCGTTTACCCATGCAAGGTTGCCCTTTATAATGAATACAAATTTGAACATTGGTATAGTTTCATTTAGCGATACACTGAGACGAATTCAAACATCTTGGAGTAATTCTAGATTAAATGCTGTCTTGGGACTCCCATATAAAAAAAAAACCAAATTACAAAATCAACTTACGCCTTTCGCCGCATGTATGGTAGAACTTGTGGGATCTCTTTAAAGATCAGTCCCATCATAACATATGATTCTTTGATATGGTGAAACATAGCCACCCAGAAGACCGACATTTTAAAGCACAAAATGGTAAAATATTTTGCATGTCTGGGACTTTTCGGAAGCTCTAATAACACTAATACCACTCCACATCTTAGGAAAGTGTCAAATCCGTAGCTCAGAAAATTTGACATACAAACGAAAAAGATGGTACTAATGCCGCGAGCATCCTTATGTCCACGAACAGTCAAGCAGCTATTAACGCTCTCAACTCATCCATAATTGACTAAAAATCAGTCTTGCATTGCTTTAACCCTCTCCCAACACTCAGAACCAGGGATAAAATCAAATTCGAGTGGGATTTCTATCATAATTGAATTGAAGGTAACGGAAATGCTAATAAACTGTATACCCTTCCTGATCCCTGCGAAACCTTAGCCAATCTCATGAGAGACACTTCATTATGAGAGGCACTTTTGTTAAGGTCACTCCAACTCTAGATATGAGTGTTAATATGGCGGACATTCATCCGAGAGTATAACTGTCCTGGAAAGCTCCTTAATTCAGCCGATCAGAATTTTCATAAAAATGTAGGTCCCTTTCTTTCGTCAAAAACAAACAAAACTCGCACAAAGACAGTGAGAAGCTAGGCTTAGGGTGCCACTTTAATAATAAATAATAATAGGTCCATGACTTATTTTCGTAAATAGGGCTTCCATATTTAGCTCTGATTCGAGTCGTTTCCGAGATTACACAGTAATTTTGATTGACCGTAGTTCCCGATTATGATCTATTGTATATCCCTTAACTACCAGTTTGTCAGCCATAGCATTGTTGGCTTTGTATGTATGCCCACGAATCCAACAGAGATATCTATAATGGCGCGAACCAAAAGCTAGAGCCAAGTGCTTCGAATTTAATTTAATTAACAGAAACTTATTTTATGACTGTCTTACTTACTAACTTACATAGATGATGCTGCAGTCCGGAATCGAACTGGGCCTCAACCAACACGTCTCTCAAGTTAGCTGATACCTAAGGCGAGGTCTTCCTCTACTCCGTTGTCCCTCTAATCGAAGACTCTTCGGGCCGGAGCGTTGCTGTCCATTTGCTCTACATGTCCTAGCAATCTTAGTCGACTGATTCGTACCTTCCTAGAGTTTGCTATTAAATCTCCTCTACCAAAGACCGTCAACGCAAAGGGGACTGAAAATCACTCCAAGAATTTTGCGCTCGGAACGGCCGAAAAGATTTTTATCCATCTTGTTAACGCCCATGCTTCTGCGCCATAGGGCAGAGGCTTTTTAATAGCGTATCCTTAGTGTTTCTTCTTACTATAATCAGTTGCCTTCTTAGCCCGAAGAAACAGCGTTTAGCAAGAGTGATTGTTCGCTTGATTTCTACGCCGGCCATTTGTTGTTTTGCGAGGAGAGCCTAGATAGACATAAACTTTAACTATTTCGAAGTTATATCTGTCCACTGAGACGTTTTGACCGATTCGTCGACAGCATATATTTTATTTTGCGCTTATTCAACAATAAAACCCATTTTTGCCGCTTCTGTGCGGCCTTTATGGAGCAGCGAGAGTTCTTCATCGTCATTCTGCACAATCTGACAAGTTTGGCAGGGATGCCAAAACTAGACATGGCTTTGTATAGCTCGTCTCTATAAATGCTGTCATACCCGCCCTTAAAATCGATAAATAGATGGTGAGTATCGATTTGCTCTTCTTGGTTTTTCTTCAGGATCTGCCAAAGTGTGAATATTTGGTCGATTGTGGACTTACCGGGCCTAAAACCCGGTTGAGGAATGGTTTCAGTCGTTCTCACAGTACAGCCGATAGGAACTTATAGGCGTTGTTGAGGAGACTAATGCCTTTATAGTTAGCGCAGTTTAGAGTGTCTCCTTTCTTGTGGATCAGGCAAACTATGCTGAGGTTCCTTTCATCCGGTATACTGTCCTCTGACCAAATCTTGGAGTCTTGGAGAATCTTGGTTGGTGAATGCCCTCCACCAAGTCGTCCCCCGCTGCCTTAAAAAGCTCGGCCGTTAAACCGTCCGGTACAGCAGCTTTGTTGGAATTGGTCAGGTGGACGGAGGAAGTCTTGGCTTTCATCGTCTAGGCTAAATGGTTCATTCAGCCTGACAGCTGAATTGGTGTCCCCGTTTTACAGTCTGCAGAAATGGTTTTTCCATGTCCTCAGCACCGACTGTGTTTCTACTATAAGGTTTCCTTGTTCGTCTCTACAAGACCTATGTTCGGGTCTTGTTCCTGTGACACGATCTTTTTAACTTTTGGTTAAATTTCCGAAAATTGTGTCTGGAGTAGCACCTCTCTATTTCCTCAATCTCGCGCTTTTCCTGCTCTTTCTTTTTCCTCCGGAGAACCCGGTGTTTTTCCCTCCTTTTATGCTCGTACAGCTCACTAGCTGCTGTCTTTCTACTCTGCAACGCCGCTTTATAGGCCCAGCCCAAATTATTGTAGCCTCTTACGCTGCTCGCGCTTAAATTAAGCTACCATATAAAAATCCTACAGAGTAATTACTGCGCCAATGTGCAGTACTCACTTCGAGCTGAATTTTAAAAGCATCCTTCTATGACTGTAATAAATGTGCAACAATTTTTTATAAATTACATTTTGACAGTGATAAAGAAAAAAATAGAAAATTGATTTCGGTTCGCATTTATAATCACCCTTATTCCCGTTGGCGTTTGTCGTTAACGACTCATTTGTCGTGTCGTTATAAAAACGATATTCAGATTTTTTTTCGAACTTCTGTTAACGATTTTGCTTCTTTTTCTATGTGTTCACTGTATTTTCAAATCGCTTGTCTCAAAAAAGGTTCAAACATTGATTTAAAACCGAAATGAAATATTAGGCGTTTACGACAAACGCCAACGGGAATAGGGGTGAATATTGATTGATACACATGTCGAAATACCCAAACAAATGCTCTGTCTGGGCTAAGAAGGGAATTACTTGTTATTGGAATTCATTATTTTGCTAATGTTTAATTTTGCTGTCATTTGATAATGATGGTGGTTGACTTACAAGGTTGTTTTCAGTGACTAAAATCATACAAAAACCCGTAAGTGCCTCTATTTAACTGTTCATTTTATAACGCTTTGCTATGAAGCAGACGATTTTCTCAATCCACTTTTAAGAAAATTCGTAAAAAGTGACAAAGCCAACTGTTTTAGCTATACATAGACCGGGTAAAACCACCAACAATTGTCTATGCACTTTAATTCGTTAAATTCACACTGCATTTTTTAAGAGACAGCCTAGTGTGAATGAGGGCGTTCAAGAACCTAGTTTAGTAAGTCTTCATGTTGCTGAGTTTTCATTGGGCTAAACTGGTCAGTTGACGTCTATGTCCGCAACACCGACAAATCAAGTCAAGAATATCTCGACTTACCACTAAGTTGTCTTCCACATTGGGGCAACATTCAATAAGTAACTGACAATAGGAAACACGCAATATTATCGCTCACAATTATTTTACTTTGAATTAAATTAGAGGTCTCATATAAAAGCAACTAAATATCGCTCGAGCGAAAAATGTTGCTGATTGTTTATTGGCAGTTGCTATAGTAACTATAGTTGCTTATTGCTTGTTGCCTCAATCTGAGAGCCGCCTAATTTGACGTCTATTTGTGTCAACATGTGTCTAGAGAACTCAGTTTTGAAATTTCTATTGGGTTATCGGAGCGCAATTTAACATCAATCAATGTAGAGCATCAATCGAAACTAGGAACCCAAGAAAAAAAAAATACAATTGTCGATAAGTGACAAGTTAGTTTCCGCGTTCAGGTAAATTTGAATCCAGACAATTCAAGTCGATTTACGATGACTAGATTCTTGAATGGGGCCAATTAGTTAAGAGGTAGAGGTATTTGGATTTGCATTGTAAGTGGGTGCTGTAGCATAGTGAGTGACAATAGATGGAGCTACTAACATTTTTGGTCACTGACGTTTTTTTTAGAGAGTTTGGTCTTAAATTCCTTTCATTCTGTTTAGCACTAATCAATCGTTGATACTCAGTAGTTACATAGTAGTAGTATGAGTTTATAATCGAGGTTCTCCCTGGATTACCTGAATTTTTACCATCATTATGCTTGTAGAGTTTGAAGTCGGGTTGTCAAGTCAATATTTTTATTAGAGTTTGAACCAAAACGTTTGGTATTTGTAAAAGAACAACCTTGATTTCCAAGAAGTTTAAAACGCATGTGAAAAAATCGGGTTTTAAAGGGCTCACCCTTCGAATGTCGTCTTATATACTCATCCCTAACGCTCAAGAAATGACGTTTGCTGAAATCACTCAATGGCGTTTCTTTACGTCGTTGTTTCAAAGGGAGTTCCATGCTTGGGCTAGTTACACAAAAAGTAGTCTATCCGCATATCACATGTAACAGAATACATTTCCTAAGTTTGTCCCCGCATTAAGTGGGTCTCAGCCATTTTATCTGCCATTTGACGGCCGCTTAGAAATTACTATGGGATACCCTACTCATCGAAGTAGGACGTACCAATTGACGTATGCATGAAAATACGAATGACAGCCATCTTAAGGTCGATAGGTCTAGGTCCTAAGAAAATCAATCAATTTCTAATGACGATTTACATGGATAGTCTTTTGCACAGTTAGTTATGTCGCAAACAGTTAAGCAAAGCCCTCTGGATCCCCTCTCCTTAAGTGTGTCCATTACTTCCGTTGCACATTTTTTAATTTCTTCAGAAATGCATATCCGCATTAATTCCAAAGTCAGGTTTGAAAGGTCGTCATAGGCATATTCTATAACCACATTCACCTCAGCCACACCATAAATCCCAATCTCAATCCCAAATGGAGAAAGCGTTAAATATTTCACAAACAGTTTGCTTTCAATTGAGCCGCACTTTAATGGCACGTATAAGCCAGTAAATGAATTACGCAACGAAAGTATAAGCTCCCCACGAGGACCCTCGAAACGTTGTCATTAAGTAATAAAAAACACAAATACATACCCACTTGGCGCAATGCCAAGTATGTTAAGTTTATGTATGTACATACACATTCTCAGCGTGCGATAGGCGCAACAAATTCGAAGGGAAAGTTCATTAGCGGCAGAAAGTGGCGACCAAAGAAGATGCGAAGAGAACGTAACCGAAAGAAAGTCCACATCTCATTTGGCTAGAAGCAGACGCTATTTTCGGAGATATCTTTAAGCGGTTTGTTTGCTGGCAAAACAACAATAGCAAATAAAATTAACATAAATTTAATTGTACACACACTAACGTCACACAGTGGCAACAAGTTCCACTTAATAAGTTGCATTTTCTTTTTCTTTGCAGAATGCTCACTGTGATGGTCCACATGTGGATTCGGCATCATTGCCGCTAGAACACAGATCCGTTTATGGTCCTCCGCCGCAGCAGTCGCCCTCACCCATATATGGAGCGCCGCAAGGGCTCCTCGGTTCTGGTGCTAACAACGAAGTCGCAGAAGACGCCTGGCCTCTGGCCACCACCAACGACAGTCCGCAGATCAAGCATCTGCAGGTGCAGTGCGAGAAGACGCATATGCGGGTGAACATCGAATTCGATCGGCCATTCTACGGAATGATCTTCTCGAAGGGATTCTACAGCGATTCACATTGTGTGCATCTGAAGCCGGGCACTGGTCATCTGAGTGCGACATTTGAGATCTTCCTGAATAGCTGCGGCATGAGCAGTTCGGCCAATCACAATGCAGCTGGTTTCGGTGCTCCAACTCCATCGGGCAGTTACGTGGAGAATACAATCATTATCCAATACGACCCCTACGTGCAGGAAGTGTGGGATCAGGCTAGGAAACTGCGCTGCACGTGGTACGACTTCTACGAGAAGGCAGTTACATTCAGACCATTCCAAGTCGACATGCTGCATGCAGTGACTGCGAACTTCTTGGGCGACAATCTCCAGTGCTGGATGCAAATTCAAGTGGGCAAGGGACCATGGGCCTCTGAGGTATCGGGCATCGTGAAGATCGGTCAGACCATGACCATGGTGTTGGCCATTAAGGACGATGAGAATAAATTCGACATGCTGGTAAGGAACTGTGTGGCTCATGACGGCAAGAGAGCTCCAATTCAATTGGTCGACCAGAATGGCTGTGTTGTCAGGCCTAAGATCATGAGTAAGTTCCAGAAGATCAAGAACTTCGGTCCATCGGCGTCGGTGGTGTCGTTCGCCTACTTCCAAGCGTTTAAATTCCCCGATTCGATGAATGTGCACTTCCAGTGCGTGATTCAAGTTTGCCGGTACAACTGCCCTGAGCCCAAGTGTGGAAATGGACTCGCCATTGGTGGCGGTGAATATGGAGTCCCACAGATTGGCGGAAACGCCCTCTCAGCTGAGTATGGAGCTCCAGAAGGCTACGATCGCGGAGATTTCGGACTCGGCGGCCTCCCACCAGCAGCATACCCCGACCCAAGACACCCAGCTGATGCTACCGGCGCCTACTCTGAGAACCAACCCGATGTTGTACCCTCGCCGCAAGCTCAAACTTCAGCCGTTACCACTTCCGAATCGAATTCACCTAGCTCGCCATCGCCACAGGGATCCAACGAGCTGCACCTGCCACCTCCTCCACTACCGGGCCAGTCAGGCTACAGCACAATGAAGAGGAAGGACGATATCGACGGTGGCAATTTGGTGTCGCTGGGCGGCCGTCCACGATCAGTAGAAGGCTTAGATGACCTACGCGGTGTGCGAAGACGCCGCGACACCGACTCAAACTCCATTGACATCGTGATGAAGCCACGAATCTACAAACGCAACGCTCAAGAGATGACAGACGTCAACACGAGTCGAACGATTCAGGTCGTCGCCCCAGGCGATGTCAACTTCGCGCTCAACAGCAACTCCAACAACGAAACTGTGGTCATACAGTCGGCGCGAACGGCGGACGCCGAAACGATTTGCATGTCCGTGCCGAGCTTCGTCGGAGGCTTGGTCATGTTGCTACTGGTCCTGGCAGTGGCATCACTAGTCGCCGCTTTCCTGTTTGTACGGGTACGGCATTTTGATCGTAAAGGTGCGGGCATGGCGTACGTGAATTAAAAATGCGCGTCCCATCAGGTCCACCCTAAGGCATCCCCCACACGAGCATACGAGCAGAGAATTTCGATTGTTAGAATAAACCAAATTGTCTTCTCATCATTTCTATTTATTTCCGTTTGGCGATGTCCTTTCGCCAGCTTCATCCCACAATCTATTTCTATTTATTATTTATTTTCTATTTATTTTTTTTCCAACATAACTATTTATTATTGCGAAATGAAAAAAGATTGACTTGCATTGTTTTCATTTTTATAAAAAAAAATAAACTTTTGTGTAAAATTAAAAGACAAAATTTCTATTGACCACAAATAGGATCTTATTTTTTTTTTACGATATAGCAAGAAAATAAAATACTATACAGTGACTTTTTTGGAGTGCAGCTTATTATACATAAAAAAAAATAAAATAAAAATGTTTTCCGAAAAACGATATATAAGTTTGTTTAAGATTTAAGAGACCGTGTATATACTTAATTTATTATTGTTGTAATAATAGCTCCGGAATAAATTTGTATTTTATATTAAACATGTTGCAAGTTTTTTTTTTTGTATTTTTTTGTAAGACAGCCCTGGTCATGTCGTACGTAAGTTGAAATTCTAAAAAGTACCTAAATTCGTTTTAATGTGGTTTGTGTCTGGGGTAAGAGAGAGAGAGAGAGAAAAAAAAAGAACGTCTCTGGGACTAAAAAGAACATAGAAAAAATTAAATTAATTTTCGTTGTTCAGGAAATTTTCATCTACCGCTACTGTAGTAATGAATAAGTTAAATATCTTGAAGGAATTTTGACGAAATTTGGCGTAAAATCGGCAAAATCATATATAAACCCCTAAAATTGCAGCGGTGATTCGACCCTTAATTAAGTTTCTAAAAAATAGCTGTACCTAATCCTCGCCTCTTGTCAATTAGTTGGATTGAGTAACAAACATAGAATTAAGTTTTTAGGTGACATTTACATGGCCACACCCACACCACGCATGAAATTAGAGAGAAAAATCCGCTTTCTTTTTAGCCAGTGCTCTGCTAGTAAAGGCGATAGCACAATTCCTAGCCCTAGTGTACTGGTTGCTGAAAAGAAAAGAAAAAAAAAAAAAAAAAAAAAAAAAAAAAGAAAACACTAAAATCTGAAAAGAATTTTTTTTGTTCATACATGTCCACTTTTTCCATACCCGACTGTACTACGCGAAAAATTGCAGTCGAGTACAACAGTGGAAAATTACCACCATACCCCTTTTAATCATTCCACTGCGACAAATTCATTGTCCCAACAGTAATTATCATATACGCAGCGGTATCTTATTTACTACAACAAGGTACAGCCGCGCACATTTTTTTCTCTATACCCAGAATACCATGCACTGCGTAGGAAAATTCCATACCGCAGCGAGAACAATGTAACACACATAGTTACCCTTGCACCGCACCCCCATGCATTTTTTTTTGTAGCCAACTCGCTCAACCACAGGCAACGCAAAATACGTGGTTGACTGCACATCGTACGGCTGACACACAAACACGTGTAAAAGCATATGGAGAACTTGTTCATGGCGAGGTAGGTATGACTATAGCTATGTGGGGTATAGCATGATCATGGAGGAGAGAGAATTGCCGCATCGTATGTTGATGTTGGCTTGGGTGGGGTATATTTTTTTTGTTGATATTGAGTGGGTATATAAGGTGGTGAAATTTTTGCGCGTGGGAGGAATCAGTCACTTACTTTACACGGATTCAGTCACTTTTCTTCGGTCAGTTCCTGGTTGGACAATTTTGTTTATCGTTGGCGAAGTGCCTCGGACAATTTTTTTTATTAATCATATGGCGAAGTGCCTCGTAACTTTAATTAATAAGGCGATGTGCCTCGTAACGTTGATTTAATAAGGCGATGTGCCTCGTATAAATTAAATTAAATTTTATTAATCACATGGCGAAGTGCCTCGTAACTTTAATTCAATAAGGCGATGTGCCTCGTGCAAATTAATTTAATAAGGAAGTGTCTCGGTCAATTTTATTAATTTTCCGTTAAGGCAAAGTGCCTCGTATAAATAATTGATAAGGCAAGTGCCTCAACCTAATCTTTAATTTCGGCAATGTGCCCAGTTTTTTTTAATCGCTGTAAGTCGTGACCGCCATAAGACGAACTATCTTGTACTTCCAAATTCAGTGTTTCTGAACGTTTCAAAACCACATTGGTTTGGCGTCGAGCAGTTTTCCTCCGCCGTACTCTCCAGTTTTAAGTGGCCAATTTGGCAAAACATAATTTTTAACGTAGCCTAAATCGGCATAAAGACTTGTTTAATTATTTGGGATTCTTGACGTGAAGAATTTCCCACGTGACACCAGTATCCTGTGATCCAGAGATCCTGAGTTCCAGCCAGCAGCGTGTCCTGCAGATTTTTTTTTATCTATTCTAGTGCTTAATTTTGCATTGCTAATTAATTTAGTTGAACGGTGGTTCATTTTGATTCCTTTGAATTTCTCGTTGAATAAATAAATTTGCTCTTTATCTATCCATTGATTTTAAATATTATTGCATTACTGCCATAATTATATCATGTTAAAAGGTTTCTAATTTTGCTAGTAGTATTTTTTTTTCTCACCGCGGATTATCTCGCTATAAGATATCGTGTAATTCCCAAAATAAATAAGTTGAATAAAGATTGAATTAAAAGGATTTCTTTTAATCTAATTTTCTCACGTTTTTTGTAAAAATAAGGAAATTGAAATAGGTAAAAACAAATAACCCTCTCCCTAGTTTAGCCTAGCGTATCTAATTCACGCCAACATTCGGAGTTCATCGCCAATGCATTGGAGAAGTAAACTCTGGTAAGTAACATCTTGATAAAATATATATATATCTTTTGATTATTTATTTTTACCAATTCTTACATTTCCTTAATATAATAATAAGAACATATAACGTAATAAATACAAGCTTAGAGCAGCCATTTGTTTTTCTAGCAAGATTATTTCCTTAAATTAGATCCCACGAAGTAACGTAAATTTTAATTTGAATTTGTGCTATGGAAAAACGCTTCCCGTACCACCTAGTTCGTTAATTTATAGTACATAAAATTAGTTCTAGAATTAACTCGTTAAATTTCAATAAAATGTTGTTGTAAATTCAATGCAATGCATTTAAAGTCTTATTAATTTTTCCGGAAAATGTCCTGAACTAGAAAAGGGTAAAGTATTCGGTTCCTAGGAATTCACTTGGGGTTCTCAATAGAATCAACGAGAACCATGGTAGGGTAGGGTAGAGACAAGCAGACCACTCCATCTGGGTCTTGCCATCAATTGGTGAGTTGATATAGTATAGCTAGGAAAACAAGATCTTCACTTCATGTGCACGTAAAATTTATTTGTAATACCGAGACGGCATTAATCAAATAGAGCTACTTGCGTGACAATACATGAACCCCCCCAGCCGCAGCTTAGCCAGGGATAGCTAGACGTGCACTATTGGCACAAAGGTAAAGAACAGTCATGCTCTGTCGCATAGGGTTTCAGCAATTTGCTGACCTATGCTAAACGTCGTCCAACGGATTTAAACGCAAGTTTTTCCAAAGTAGATTACAAATTTTGGCGCCCAACGTGGGGCAAACCGAAATGGGTAGCTAACGTAACATAACATCTATACCACGCTTGGTCGTTCCAAATTTGATTACAAATTTTGGCGCCCAACGTGGGGCAAACCGAAATGGGTAGCTAACGTAACATAACATCTATACCACGCTTGGTCGTTCCAAATTTGATTACAAATTTTGGCGCCCAACGTGGGGCACACCGAAATGGGTAGCTAACGTAACATAACATCTATACCACGCTTGGTCGTTCCAAATTTGATTACAAATTTTGGCGCCCAACGTGGGGCAAACCGAAATGGGTAGCTAACGTAACATAACATCTATACCACGCTTGGTCGTTCCAAATTTGATTACAAATTTTGGCGCCCAACGTGGGGCAAACGAGAAGAATACTTTCTTAAGTTACATTTCGATCCTCACAAACTTTTGACATCTTGGATTTTTCCAAAGAAACTTTTGTAGACCTTCATGGAATTTTTAGTTGACTTCGGTTCTTGTTTGAGGTAACTCTACCGGTTGGAATACTTCTGTTCTCTTTTGGAAACCAAACCATATAATTTTCTTAGCTAGTTGCATTAATTAGTAATTATTAGACACTGTTGTTTCTGGTTTAATCTAATGAGTTTCGGAATTGCAGCATTCTTGCGAGCCTTGTGTTCGGAATTGCTGACCATCTTGTGAAAATTTAATTCAGAACAACTATATTTTACCACCATATGAACGTTTCGTATTTGGACTTATCAAGTTAGGAACTGCAGCTTTTCTACAGGCCTAGTGCTTTGATCGCTGACCAACTGATGAGAACTTTTCCACGGAGCAATCATAGTAGTCAATACAGTAATTAAGTATAATTTTGCTAACATCATCTCACCAAACTTTTTTTTTTGTTGGAACCTTTTACAAACTTTTTTTTGTATCAGGACATTTTCATTAATGACATTTATCGTTTCAATTTCATAATATTTTTTTTTTTTTTGACAATAATTATCTTTATCGTTATCTTGATTTTGCTAATCATGTCGGTTCGACATAGCGGAGACAATTTACCAACTCCACTAACGTCAGGTATCTGCGTGATATGCAGAGATAATTTACGAGAAGACCAAGAGAGAATGCTCTCTAAATGCAAACATATCTTTCATAAAAGATGCATTTTTCAATGGCTTAAAAACTCAAGTGCATGTCCTCACTGTCGCGCAAAATGTTCTCGAAGTGACGTACATGATATACCTTTATCTAAGAATTCGTCAAGTGGATCTAGCTCCGTTACGAACTCTACAGCTCTTTCCGGTGCTATTCCCAAACCATCAATTATGCAAACACGTGCAAAGACCTTAGCTATGACACAAAACCCTTTAGATTGGTCAATGAATGACAGTGCTTCTGTTGTACCTCGATGCAATGCATCTCTCACTCAAACACAATCTAATTTACCTATATTATCCACAAGTGGAAGTCAAGGAAATCTAGACACAGCTTCGGCTACACAAACCTCGAATACTGTAACCGTTTCTGATGTAAATCCCACTCCTATAGATACTATTAGGAACACTTCCATTAACACTAACCTTAGACAAAACCATCCAGACAGAAATCTTTCGTTATCTGAAGATCACTTGAGAAATATCGTTAACGACATTGTCAACACCAGACATATGGCTTCATTAGAAAATCTAAATAGTCAAATCTCAAGAATCTTTGATTCGAGGATTGAGTCTAGCTTTAACCAGATTAGTCGGCAATTGGAATCGTCAATTGCAAATTTACGATTGGGTGACACTCAAAATCGATCCCAATCTCGTCCTTCTTTGGTTCAACAACCACAAGAACCACAATGGCCAAGCGATATGCCTTTTGAGCAACAAGAAGATTTTAATCGGAATTCCCGATCTTCACAGTTCCCACC
Organism: Cheilosia soror; assembly: GCA_949372485.1. Taxonomy (NCBI): domain Eukaryota; kingdom Metazoa; phylum Arthropoda; class Insecta; order Diptera; family Syrphidae; genus Cheilosia; species Cheilosia soror. The sequence continues at coordinate 33,365,199 of OX443561.1, read as the reverse complement.
AAGACAGTCGTTTGTTCCACAACCTTCATTTTACCGTAGGTCTGCGAACTCGCAGCCACCACAGTCGTATCAGAATCGTCCTTCAGATACTTACCATCGTAATTCTCAATCTTTTCAACGAAATTACCCCAATAGGATCTCTTCGTTCCCCGAATATTCTTTGGCGAACGCAGGGAAAATTGCCAGTCTTATACAGGGCTGGAACATCAAGTTCAATGGATCGCGAACCGGTATCTCTGTCGAAAACTTTATATACCAAGTAAGTGCTCTTACTGAAGATTGCCTCGGAGGTAACTTTCAGCTTGTTTGTGATCACATTCAAGTGCTTTTTACCGACGATGCGAAATCATGGTATTGGCGCTATCGTAAGGAAGTAGAAAGAGTCACTTGGGAATCTTTGTGCTATTCCTTGCGTGAACACTACCAAGATCACTGCACTGATACTGATGTTCGAGAAATGATTCGTGATAGGAAGCAAAGAGAGAGAGAACCTTTCGAGGAATTTTATCATTCGATTCTGAAGCTTACTGATAGACTGCAAACACCTTTAGCTGAGCGCGAGTTGGTTGAAATCGTTCAACGTAATTTACGCCCAGAGATTCGTCAGCAGATTTTTCATCTGCGAATTTTCTCCATGTCTCAACTTAGGAACTTATGTTTAAAAAGAGAAAGCTTAATGGCTGATCTCAATCGATCGTATGCTGTAAACAAAACTAGATACGCGAACCTTAAACCAATAGTAAGCGAAGTCATAGCCGATCAACCGTTTGCAGAAACATACGAGGATTTCAATAACGAGGTTTCTGAGGTTGAGAAAAACAACATTCCAATTTGCTGGAATTGTAGAAAAGATGGCCACTATTTTCAAGATTGCGTGGAAGAACGCACAATCTTTTGTTACGGGTGTGGGGCCGAAAACACTTATAAACCTAAGTGCCCCAAATGTAATCCGCCGGGAAACGGACGGATGAGTGTAGGAACCAACAGCCTTCTACACTCACATCGCAAGTAGAACCCGCAACTTCTCCATCATCTGATAGTACCACCTCTTGTTCTAGCAATACCACTATAACGTCACCTGGAGTTCCATCTTCATCATCAGAAGTAATTAACACTTCTTCTCATGACATACCAACTGTCACACTTTTAGCGAGACAAGTAGATACTCCTTGTGTTAGTATCGAACATCCAACACCTTATCTCTTCCGCCCATATCATGAACGATTAGATACTTATCACCGTACTAAAGCAAGAATTTTTCGTGAACCTTTGTCGTCACCAATTCTAAGTTCGTTATCTCTCACACGCAGTCCGAAAAGACGCCGTTCTGTACTGAGAATGCGTAACTTTTGGGAAAACATAAAGGGCAATCGGAAAACGTTCGTTCAAACTCTTTCTTCCTTAACTAAGTTAGGTAATGACTTACGTCCTTATGCGGAAATTTCCATTTCCGGGAAAAAGCATTTGGGTCTCTTAGACAGTGGTGCCTCGGTATCTTGTCTAGGTGCTCAAGCAGCTAAGGATTGGCTACAAGAACATCCCGACTGCAAAAAGGTGAGATTTTCCGTCAAAACAGCTGATGGATCCGGCCAATGTGTTCATGGAGAATTCGAAACTTTAGTTACTTTTCGTGATATGGTTAAACCAATTAAATTTCTTATCGTACCCAGCTTGAGTCAAAATGTATACCTAGGTATTAACTTTTGGCGAGAGTTCAATATCGCTCCGAATTTGCTTTCTGAGATTTCGTCAGATGATCGAGTCACTTCTGATCACAGCAATTCGCATTGTCTAAACGACAAACAACAATCAAGATTAACTACCGCTATCAGTCTCTTTCCGTCATTTCGTAAGGAAGGCTTAGGACGTACCTCTTTGTTGGAACACGAAATCGAAATCGAAACCGGTGTTCGTCCCATAAAACAAAGATACTTTCCGATTTCGCCTGCCGTTGAGAGAGATCTGCATGCGGAGATCGATCGGATGTTGTCACTCGGGGTCATAGAGGAGTCTCATAGTTCATGGAGTAGTCCTGTAGTCTTGGTAAGAAAACCAGGGAAAGTCAGACTCTGTATGGATGCACGTAAGTTGAACAGTGTCACTGTACGTGATGCTTATCCTCTGCCACATATTGAGGGAATTCTTAGCCGTCTGCCGAAGGCTGAATTCATATCAGCTTTAGATTTAAAAGATGCCTTTTGGCAGATACCACTCAATATGTCGAGCAGAGAGAAGACAGCGTTCACTGTGCCGAACCGTCCATTATACCACTACAAGGTCATGCCTTTCGGGCTTTGTAACGCTCCACAAACTATGTGTCGCCTGATGGACCGAGTGATACCTCCGCATCTGAGAAATCGAGTTTTTGTTTATCTTGACGATTTGCTGTTGATTTCAGAGGATTTCGAAAGTCATGTCGACCTTCTGATCGAAACTGCTCAAGTAATTCGTCGAGCAGGACTGACAATTAATGTCGAAAAAAGTAAATTTTGTTTAAAAGAAGTCAAGTACTTAGGATATTTGGTTGGGAACGGTATACTTCGAGTCGATCCTGATAAAATTTCATCAATCACCGACTATCCAACACCATCCACCGTACGACAACTCCGTCGATTTTTAGGTATGGCGGGTTGGTACCGTCGCTTCATTAGCAACTTTGCTACTTTGGCTAATCCTTTAACAGATTTGTTGAAGAAGGCGAAATCGTTCGCATGGAACGCAGAGGCCGAAGAAGCATTTTCGCAACTGAAGCACAAGTTGTCATCCGCGCCGGTACTAGCTAACCCAGACTTCAGTCGCCCATTCATCATCCAGTGTGATGCATGCCAAACAGGTATTGGTGGTGTACTCGCTCAATTAAATGATGAAGGTGTCGAGGTACCTATAGCTTACATGTCACAGAAGCTTAATAAAGCTCAGCGGAATTATTCTGTGACTGAGCAAGAATGTTTAGCGGCGATGTTGAGCCTGAAGAAATTTCGAGCGTACGTAGAAGGTCAAACCTTCAAGATAGTGACCGATCACGCCAGTCTGCAATGGCTGATGCGTCAAAAAGATTTGTCAGGTAGATTAGCGAGGTGGGCTCTGAAAATACAAAGTTTTACGTTTACAATTGAACATCGAAGAGGTACACAAAATATAGTACCAGACGCACTTTCGCGTGTAAACACCGACGAAGTCGCGGCTTTCACTGATTTAGATACAGAAATTAACTTAGATTCAGAACACTTCAACTCAGCGGAGTATGAAGAATTAAGAACACGCATTTCAGCTAACCAGAATCAGCTCCCGGACTTACAGATAGTTGATAATTTCGTTTATAAACGCACTGCTTATGCAAGTGGAGACATGACTAAAGAGTCGTACGATTGGAAACTCTGGATACCATCCGGTTTAGTAAAGGAGACGATCGCTAAAGCACATGAACCGCCTGTGTGTAGTCACGGTGGAATCGGGAAGACCTTGGAGAGGCTTCGCCGTAATTTCTTCTGGCCACATATGTGTCGAGATGTCACAGACTATGTCAAGTCTTGTGAGATTTGCAAGGCTACAAAAGCCCCGAATCAGGTTTTGCGTCCTCCGATGGTATCTCGTTTCACAGCACAACGTCCCTTTCAGAGATTGTATATGGATCTACTTGGCCCATATCCTAGGTCCAAGTCGGGACATATAGGTCTCTTGATCATTGTAGATCATGTGACCAAATTTCCCTTGCTTAAGCCGATGAAGAAGTTTTCGACTCAAATCATCTGTCAGTACTTAGAAGAAAACGTCTTTAGTATTTTCGGAGTTCCTGAGAGTGTTCTTACCGATAACGGTTCGCAATTTAAATCAGTACAGCTTAAAAATCTTTTCGCACAATATGGTGTCAGGCATGACTTTACCGCATTTTATTCCCCTCAGTCGAATGCTTCGGAGCGTGTGAATCGTTCAATTTTAGCGGGTGTAAGAGCATACCTAGACAAAGACCAACGGAATTGGGATGCGAACATACATCATATCACATCTTCACTTCGTAGTTCTCACCACCAAGCGACTGGATACTCACCGTATTTCGTTCTTTTCGGTCAACAAATGGTTAACCACGCGTCAACTTATGAGCTCATACGTAAACTCAATCTTTTAGAGGAGGGAGAACAACACCTTAGTTCCCAAGATAAAGTTCAGCTTGTTCGCGATAATGTTCAGAAAAATTTAAAGAAGGCTTTCGATACTTACGCTAAAAGATATAATACCCGTAGTTCTGTTCCGAAGTTCGTACCAGGTCAGGAAGTTTTCCGACGTAATTTTGCCCAAAGCAAGGCAAGTCAGTGTTTTAATGCCAAGCTTTCACATAAGTTTTTAAAAGCTAGGGTGACACGAATGATAGGAAACAGTTATTATGAATTGGAAGACCTCAAGGGACGTAAGATTGGTACGTTCCATGCTAAGGATATCCGCCAATGAAGCAACCTTTTTCAGCTTTTGATGACCGTGCCACAACACCTGCTTTGTACTGGTTGCTGAAAAGAAAAGAAAAAAAAAAAAAAAAAAAAAAAAAAAAAAAGAAAACACTAAAATCTGAAAAGAATTTTTTTTGTTCATACATGTCCACTTTTTCCATACCCGACTGTACTACGCGAAAAATTGCAGTCGAGTACAACAGTGGAAAATTACCACCATACCCCTTTTAATCATTCCACTGCGACAAATTCATTGTCCCAACAGTAATTATCATATACGCAGCGGTATCTTATTTACTACAACAAGGTACAGCCGCGCACATTTTTTTCTCTATACCCAGAATACCATGCACTGCGTAGGAAAATTCCATACCGCAGCGAGAACAATGTAACACACATAGTTACCCTTGCACCGCACCCCCATGCATTTTTTTTTGTAGCCAACTCGCTCAACCACAGGCAACGCAAAATACGTGGTTGACTGCACATCGTACGGCTGACACACAAACACGTGTAAAAGCATATGGAGAACTTGTTCATGGCGAGGTAGGTATGACTATAGCTATGTGGGGTATAGCATGATCATGGAGGAGAGAGAATTGCCGCATCGTATGTTGATGTTGGCTTGGGTGGGGTATATTTTTTTTGTTGATATTGAGTGGGTATATAAGGTGGTGAAATTTTTGCGCGTGGGAGGAATCAGTCACTTACTTTACACGGATTCAGTCACTTTTCTTCGGTCAGTTCCTGGTTGGACAATTTTGTTTATCGTTGGCGAAGTGCCTCGGACAATTTTTTTTATTAATCATATGGCGAAGTGCCTCGTAACTTTAATTAATAAGGCGATGTGCCTCGTAACGTTGATTTAATAAGGCGATGTGCCTCGTATAAATTAAATTAAATTTTATTAATCACATGGCGAAGTGCCTCGTAACTTTAATTCAATAAGGCGATGTGCCTCGTGCAAATTAATTTAATAAGGAAGTGTCTCGGTCAATTTTATTAATTTTCCGTTAAGGCAAAGTGCCTCGTATAAATAATTGATAAGGCAAGTGCCTCAACCTAATCTTTAATTTCGGCAATGTGCCCAGTTTTTTTTAATCGCTGTAAGTCGTGACCGCCATAAGACGAACTATCTTGTACTTCCAAATTCAGTGTTTCTGAACGTTTCAAAACCACATTGGTTTGGCGTCGAGCAGTTTTCCTCCGCCGTACTCTCCAGTTTTAAGTGGCCAATTTGGCAAAACATAATTTTTAACGTAGCCTAAATCGGCATAAAGACTTGTTTAATTATTTGGGATTCTTGACGTGAAGAATTTCCCACGTGACACCAGTATCCTGTGATCCAGAGATCCTGAGTTCCAGCCAGCAGCGTGTCCTGCAGATTTTTTTTTATCTATTCTAGTGCTTAATTTTGCATTGCTAATTAATTTAGTTGAACGGTGGTTCATTTTGATTCCTTTGAATTTCTCGTTGAATAAATAAATTTGCTCTTTATCTATCCATTGATTTTAAATATTATTGCATTACTGCCATAATTATATCATGTTAAAAGGTTTCTAATTTTGCTAGTAGTATTTTTTTTTCTCACCGCGGATTATCTCGCTATAAGATATCGTGTAATTCCCAAAATAAATAAGTTGAATAAAGATTGAATTAAAAGGATTTCTTTTAATCTAATTTTCTCACGTTTTTTGTAAAAATAAGGAAATTGAAATAGGTAAAAACAAATAACCCTCTCCCTAGTTTAGCCTAGCGTATCTAATTCACGCCAACATTCGGAGTTCATCGCCAATGCATTGGAGAAGTAAACTCTGGTAAGTAACATCTTGATAAAATATATATATATCTTTTGATTATTTATTTTTACCAATTCTTACATTTCCTTAATATAATAATAAGAACATATAACGTAATAAATACAAGCTTAGAGCAGCCATTTGTTTTTCTAGCAAGATTATTTCCTTAAATTAGATCCCACGAAGTAACGTAAATTTTAATTTGAATTTGTGCTATGGAAAAACGCTTCCCGTACCACCTAGTTCGTTAATTTATAGTACATAAAATTAGTTCTAGAATTAACTCGTTAAATTTCAATAAAATGTTGTTGTAAATTCAATGCAATGCATTTAAAGTCTTATTAATTTTTCCGGAAAATGTCCTGAACTAGAAAAGGGTAAAGTATTCGGTTCCTAGGAATTCACTTGGGGTTCTCAATAGAATCAACGAGAACCATGGTAGGGTAGGGTAGAGACAAGCAGACCACTCCATCTGGGTCTTGCCATCAATTGGTGAGTTGATATAGTATAGCTAGGAAAACAAGATCTTCACTTCATGTGCACGTAAAATTTATTTGTAATACCGAGACGGCATTAATCAAATAGAGCTACTTGCGTGACAATACATGAACCCCCCCAGCCGCAGCTTAGCCAGGGATAGCTAGACGTGCACTATTGGCACAAAGGTAAAGAACAGTCATGCTCTGTCGCATAGGGTTTCAGCAATTTGCTGACCTATGCTAAACGTCGTCCAACGGATTTAAACGCAAGTTTTTCCAAAGTAGATTACACTAGATCGTTCTATCTACAAAGCTCTCTTAAAGCAATTATTATTAGTTTACCAATTACGAGGCTCTTAAATTAAAATGTTTTTTTTTCTATTACCAAGCACTATTAATAGTGTCTACGTTAATTCGAATATGCGAAAAAGTGCGTAAGTCGACAATTCAAAACTTCAGTTGTAATACTTTCCTTCACTGAGATAGGTGTGCAATAAAACCGGCCTTCTGTCAAACAAGTTAGTCTTCTTTTCTTTACATTTTAAGGCTAGCTAAAGACAGCTAAATTCGAATTTTCGAAGTTATTACTGCTATCAACTTAAGAGTGACTGGCACAGCTTATAAGTCTTATAAACGTCCATAAACCGCACTGATAACCCTCGAGGAACGAAATTATTTAAAAATATTTATAATATTAATTCAGGGGTCTCATCGCGTAACGATCATCGTCTCGACGATTGAACAAACCGACGTCGTTTTAAGTTTGCTTCATGTAACAGCACAATCGCGTCGTTCAATCGAATCGTTCATCGCTTTCGTTTTGAACAGTTTGAGCAGGGCTGAAAACTATTAAAAAATTGTGTTGTCTTTTATGTGGAAATGTATGTGTAGGTGAAAAGGTAAACATTTTTCGGTGCATGAAAAATTGTATTAGTTAGTGTTTGTAATATAAGACAAAATAGGTGAATGCATTCTTCAAAGCCCATTTCATAAATGCAGTTGTATGATTGCCTCCTCCAAAGAGCAATCGTTCAATCGAATCGATTCGACGACGCTACTTGACAGTTAAATTATTTACGTGAAGCAACAAGAAACGATGATCGTTCAATCGTTCCGACGATCATCGTTTCTTGGTTATTACACGAAGCAGCAGCATCGTCGAGACGACGGACGTCGTTCAATCGTTTTACGCGATGAGACCCCAGTAAATTTAACCAACAATGCATAAATCCAATGACAAAATCAAATTAGCTTCCGTTCACCACTTTCGGGAGCCATTTTGATTTATAGGAAAGCATATTTCCATATAGATGTCAAACTATGGGACAAAAAAAAGCGTACATCATTTGAACGTCAATGGACAATTTGCATTGTAATGTAGTTGGCTAACCTAACTTAGGCTTAGCTTAAGACCTCTTGTGGGTAGGCCCATGATAAGGGGGCAGATCACGTAAAATAAAAACGATTGAACAATATCGTTTTCACGCATGCTGTCTCTATCATATCTATGGCAATAAACAGAGACTGCTATTGTCGAAACGACGTCGTTCGATCGTTTTCATTTTACGTGATCTGCCCCCAGGTGGTTTAATCAAGTGTATTATATCAGATTCTGCCTCTTATAATGTCTCCTCCTCTTGCGAACGTCTGACAAACATCCAAAAGTATAACTGCCTTGAAAAGCTTCTCAATTCAGCCTTTTGGACTCGGAATAAAATTGTAGGTCCCATTCATTAGTCCAGGGGTTCCCTAACTGTGCGTCGCAAGTTTTATTTTTTCACTGCTGTAAGACTCCGAAAAAAGGAAAAGCATTACGTTTCTCTTTACCAAGATCAAGGTCAAAGTGAATTTCAATAGTTACATTGCAGTCGTAGATTAAGCGCGTTTGTGTTTCCGGAATTTTCATCAGTCAGACTTGCTTCCCGGCTCGCAGTGGTATATTTGCCTAGCGCTCAAAATTAAATAAGAGTTTTAAATTGGTACGTGTCGTTGCCAACCCAGATTCGTCAGGATTATTGCCGCGGTCCATTAAAGTGTACAGGAGAACCCGAGGCAGTCAATTCTTCGCCGTGACTTGGGCTTATGCCCGTACAAGATCCAAATAATCCAGGAGCTCAAAGTAGGCATAGACAAAGCCGTTAGTTCGCTGACTTGGCTTTGGAGCGTTTGAAAAAGGACCCCAATTTTGGCCCAAAAATCATCTTTAAAGACGCATTTTTAGCTGAATGCGAATAAATATGTCCCGACGATATTTTAACGTTGACCCGTCCTTATTGAAAAACAATTTAGTAAAACTTCAGTAAAATCAGCTTCAATTCACATATCTGTGCTTTTAGAAGGGCGTCGCAAAAATATTTCTACCTCTCTAGGGAGTCGCAGTATGAAAAAGATTGGGAACCCCTGCATTAGTCCCAAAAATAAAAAAAAAACTCACACAAACGAAACGAATGGTTGTGAGAAGCTAGGCCTAAGATGCATATATGGAACTGCGCCAGCTAAAAATGCCTCTTTTCTGAATAGGTAACTGATCTTGCGATATTGGATGCGTGGTCCTGCCAAATTATTTCGAAATTGCCTGTGACTTAGAGAAGGGCCATTGACCGCTGGAAATAGATGAGCTGGAAACGGACGAGCACTCAATGGGTCAACGGCAGTGCTCATATCCCAAAATAAGTTACTGACATCGACTTTCCGGCCCTCTGTCCTAGGGTCAACACAAGGGCCTGGCCCTCCAGGTGTGGGATTGCGCCGTAGGGGTAACTTTCCGACCATGGAAAAAACTATACCCAGTTATGAGAGAGTCACAACCAGTCTCGGATAACGGAACTCCACAAATGGCAACAAGACCCGCAACGTCAATAAGCATAATATGTGCACACGCCCTTACCGACGAGCCTGAAGATCCCATTAAGAAGGAGTTTTAATACCTCCTGGATGGAGCCTACGGAGCCTGTCCGGAGTATGATGTAAAAGTTGTACCTACTTGGGTATTTCAATGCTAAAGTCGGAAAGGAAAACATCTTTGGCGGGTTAGTTGATTAGCACAGAGTCCACGAAACTACAACAGACAACGGCTAGCGACAAATCGATTTTGCAGCAGCTCGTAATACTGTGATAAGTACAGCACTAGGTTTCCAAGGCTAAAGATCCACACAGCAACCTGGCAAGGCACGCATCCACCACCCTCGACGTGCACACATTCCGAGGGGCAAACGTCGACTCTGACCATTTTCTTATCGTGGCTAAATTCTGAGCTCGACTGTCCAACTAGAAGAAGCTGCAAACCGCACAGAAGAAGAAATTCGACGTTGGACGCATTAGCACACCTGGAATAGCCAGAGCCTACAGGGAGCGCCTGACTATGAAACTCTCCTCTGTACATACACTCAACTACCAACCACAAACGCCAACAATCAGTGGTGCCAGTATAGCGACATCATCAAGGAGGTAGCCGAAACTACTGTAGGGTACCAGCCACCACAGAAAAAAGATGCCAGAAGATGCACCCAAGAAAGCGCTGCTGCAGCAAAACAAAGGCAGCGAGAGAAGAATACCGAGCCAGGCGAAGGGAGGAAAAGAATATCCTGCGTAGAAAGAAGAGGGCTTTACGCAGCTTCCCAGCTCAAGGAGATCGAAGAGTCGAGCGATCGCAATAACATGACATTCACTGTAGATTTACCTCGATTTCACGATGGTTCTGATTTTGCATTTGGCATACCTGTCAAGTATAGTTTGGCTAATACATCTTACTTACGTTGGCGACTTAACAACGAACAAATTGAGGTAGTTCGTGAGTTCAAGTACCTGGGTGTATTGTTGGCGTACAATCTAAACTTTAACAAGCATGCCAGAGAAAAAAGTATTGAAGCCAAACTGGCACTCAACATGATGTGGCCGAAGTTCTTCGCCAATCAAAACATTGACCTTTCTTCGAAGTATCAAGTGTTTAACGCCACAGTTAATACTTGTATGTGCTATGGTGTGCAGGCCTTTGGATTGAGCCCCCTCGAAGAATTTGAGGCAGTCCAAAGATTCTGTTTCAAGCGTCTTTTTCGGCTACCAAATGCGACCCCGACCTACGCTATTCATGTGGAGTCAGGTTTGCCTCCCATCTACGTGCGAAACTTGAAAGCTCATTCTGATTATTATCTAACCAGAGTGGTAATGAGAAGCGGGAATAGTCTTTCCAAGACTATCCTAATAAGATAGCTAGAAACCAATGCTTCTCCATTTAAGGACTGGAACCAGCTAGCGATATCTCACGAAATGAATGTCTCCTTTACTTTAACTAATGTTAACGACTGGCAAAGGCTTTTTGAAATGATCATTGCTAAAGTGGATGACAAATTATACGATCAGCATCTAAATAGAGCATCTTCCTCAGCTTCAAGGTTAATCGATAGGAACTTAAACCATCACTTGCTATCTCACGAAAGTTATTTCAATATAAATTTTTCATCGAAAGTTATAAGCACCATTTTTAGAGCGAGAGTAGAATTAATAAATTTAAATTTCATCCCTCACAGAACAGATCTTGAGGAAACGTGTAATCTATGCAATATGAGAGTGCCTGAAAATATTCACCACTTCATCGCGGAATGCCCTATTTTACAAGAGATTCGTCGACTATACTTCCAAGAAAGCAATCTGTCCGTTAATGGCCTGTACGATATACTAAACGGAGCTAGGGGGTGGCTTGTTTTGTACAAATACTGCAACCATGCTCTGGCATACCGTAATAGCTTTTAAAAGTCCAAGCTACAAGCCATTTTTGCCGTTTTGCTTAAGTTATTGCTTAAATAATCCAAAATTTTTCCTTCATGTTTCAAATCATTTAAAATTGATAATTTTTTGTGTTTTAAATCACTTCAAAATTATAAATCTTTATGTTGCAAATCATCAAAATTGTTTAAGACCCCTCGCTGATCCATTCCATTCCTTTATTCTAGTTTTATACTTATATACTGCTGTACAAATTGCATTTATTTTTTGTTTTATTTTATATTAATATATTTTTTTCTTTTTTTGTAGACTAATTGTTAAAGATTTAACGAATTTATCTTTTATGCTTAACCGAAAATCTTGTGTTGTAAATAAGTATTTCTTTCTTTTTTCAATTTTCCTTTTTCAATTTAACTTCTTTGTAATAATTCTTTAATATCTATGAAATGTCATTTCCGGCAGACGGCTACTTGTGCCATGCTCATGGTCTCAAACACAAACTATTGTACATATATTTCATGAAATAAAGAATCTAATCTAATCTAATCTAATCTACATCTTACTACAAAAACTTACAAAAGATCCAATAGATGCATAATAAAATGCTGTTCGCTATGGTCAACGCATCACTTGAGAACGGCTAGACCGCTGACCGCTTTGGCTAATTGTTGAAAAAATATTTTCGTGTAATTGTCCGAATAAAGTTTACGGAAATAAAATTGGAAAAGTTACCCGGATAAGCGGAAAAAGGGGAGGCCGCGCCCCTTTCATACAAAAAATACATTTAAAATCGTATATTTCGAAAACAACTAAACAAATTGAGCTCTAATTTTTAGACTATCTGACTTGTCTCCGTCAAATGATTGTGAATTCACATCATCGAACGATAAACTCAACAGCAAAGTGTTCCCAAACACCGGCCGCATTTATGTAGTTGAACCACGATTGGCTGAGTTAACCCGCGATATTAGTTACGATTGCGATAAATAAACATGTCGATGATTTAAATTCCATTATTGGAAATAATGTCGCAGGCACAATCGTTCCAATCGTTCCAATTAGTAGTTGATCTGATCGCGTAACATAATGATGATGAAATGATTTTGAATTCATTGGATGTGCCCGGTCTACCACCGCACAATTTTCAACAGTCAACTCTGTCAATAGAGCCAAAGTTGACGGTGAAGAAACTCATGAACAACGTCATTCAAGCCACCATAATCAAAGGCAAGATTAAAGGCGAGGAAGTTTTTATTCCAAGAATTCCGATGATACCGAAGGAAATCGACCCGAGTACAATCTGCAACTATTCCGGCAAATAGTTTAACAGAAATTTAGGCCTACTGTCCACGTAGCTGCACTTCATACGCTTGCATTGCCGCTCCGTGGAAGCTGCAAGCAAGCGTACCTACACCAAGAGGCAAATGACGAAAGCGTGCGTATGAAGTGCAGCTACGTGGACAGTAAGCCTAATAGTACAACAATGCTACGCGATTTAAATTCGCTTCAATAAAGCATTATGCCCCGCTGCCACGTGAATTACCTACATTCATTTCAATGTAGTTAAAATAATTTTCATTTTGATTTTGGTACTTTTATTGAAATTAATTATTAATTTTATTACATTGCATGCATTAAAAATGTTTATAAAAAAAAAAAAAAAGAATGAAGTCTGACCATATTGGATGGGCTGGCCGTGGCATTCCACTCCGGTACGCTATCCCACTACTGCTTACCACGGGGACTCTTGGCTGCTGGCTTTCGCCCCTGGCCCGGTTCATCCCTCCTTGGCCAACCTGAATGCCTTGGACTCCTCCATGGCACCCATATTGATGGCAAGCTTAGTGCGGACGTTCCGTCAACATGAATTGGCCCACAGCTCAGGACTCCCATCCTCAGACCATCCTACAATCTGACCTCCGGAAGCCGGATTACAGGAGATGCCAACCTCCCAGTCGAACACTGTTGTTCCAAAAGTAAAGACTTTCGAAAAGTAGGTCAAATGTTGAACCTATATTTTTTTTTATTTTAAGAAATGTTGTGCAATGAAATAAAATACATTTGCAAGGACCATTTTGTCAGCAAATTGATTATGAAAATTCCATTAATTTTTACCTATTTACTGAAGTGATAACAAAACCTATACCTACATCAGCTGTGTGCATGAAGATATATCAATTGATAGACATTTGTAGAGTTTTTTACTTGTATCCGGTAGCGTGCGGTTGTTGTATTGGATGACAGATGACGTTTCTTTCAACTGGCTGTTTTGCCACTGGGACTGGGACATGAGGAGAATCGAGTGCGATTGTTTTATTCGCCGTTTTAGAGGAAGGAAGTGGAATATTATTGAAGGAACAAGCGTAGATTGAGCAGGAGCACGTCTTTTATACTCGTATAAAAACGATAGTTTACGCACATAGAAGGAGAACATGTATGAGTGGCTGAATCTGGGACAGAGCATTCAGGATGGCAGATCCATTTCGAAAACCAGACCCATGGTAGAGAAAGTAATTTCCAAAGGACAGGTGCACCGACGATAAGCTATTTATTTCCCAGCCAATATCGTTTTATCCGTAAAAATCACGGCATAATTAAGTGAATTGTGCAACAGAATCTGGGTGATCACAGAATCCGTCGTATTCGGAATATTGCTATGAACCCCGAAAGAACTATCTCAAAATCCTTTGTAGTGGACATTTTTGGTACGAATTAAATTCGTAGCAAACATTTGCACTACGACGGATTAAATTTGTAGCAAAAATGTCCACTACGACGGATTCTGTGATAGTTCTTCCGGGGTTCGTAGCAAAATTCCGAATACGACGGATTCTGTGTTCACCCAGAATATCTTGACTTGAATCCGCTAAATGTTCCCGCAATCGAAACGAAAACGATCGTAACCGGGGGTCGAATAAGTCTACTAACAGAAATCTGTCTCAATCCACGCGTAGAATTCGTTTCGATCCAAACTCAGATAAATTGTGTAGTGGTTTCACTATATGTTCCATAACCAAGCGAGAAATTGTCAAGCACCTTACAGATTTGCTAAACGGCAGGTAAACTCTCAGGCCAGTCGTTAAAAGCGACAACCGATGTGGCCAAAACAACAACTCATACATATACCGACATATTTTAAAGCGAGGATGAGAACTAGTCCTCTAACTCTGGAACGTTTCGAATTAAGTTTAAGATAAAGTAATTTGCTTTCCACTGATACTTGGACAATCATTGGGTCTTCCCGGATTATAATTTATCGCGCACTCGTACGCACGTAAATGATTTGGGTAGGTGCAGAAAGAGATGGTTGGATCATGTCCGCCATCTCTCGTCTACCCGTATGGCGATCACCACAGATGGTTTACAGTCATTGCGAAGCAGCGAGTTACGGAGGTTCCACTTTTACATTATTGTTGAAAATGATGTTGATTATACTGGCTTCCAGCAGACCTAAATGATATTTATGGTTTCATATACAGACTTTAACTTTATCCGATTTTAGGTTGACAGGGAAACTTACCAGGAATCAATGCCCGTTAAATGAAAAAAGAAAACAAAAGACTTATCTATATAGCACAGGAACTGGCCTTCCTGAAGTTGTAAATATTTTATTTGAAACGACTTATTAGCTAAAACAACACACAAGAAGAGTCTACTCCGCTACGGGTTTTTTACCTTTTTTCTGCTGCTTTTGTTTCTGCCTGTTAGGCTGATACGGTTTCTCGCCAACTCCTTTTGGGGCCGAATTATCTTTCTTTTTCGGAAATTTTGTACTGTCTTCCTTGTTTCCCTTCTTCGCCTTGTGTGCTTGTTTGGCCTTTGGCTGTGTAGCTTCTGCAGTCGCAACAATTTTGGCTTTCTTCTGTGGAACCTCACTGTCTCCTCCGTCGTCGACGGTTTCCCTTTTCTGACTCAGTGGCAACTTTGGCTTTACCGAAGGAACCTGCTTCTCTTCCGTTGCCTTAGCACCATTGGCTTTGTTTTTGTTTTTGTTTTTTTGTTTCTTGTTTCCATTGGCGTTTGGTGCGATGGGTCCTTTCTTTGGCTCATCTTCGCCCTCCCCACCCTCTACACTTTTCTTGGCCTTCTTGTTGTTCTGCTTCTTATTCTTCTTGAACGATGTGTTGAACCGAATTATAAGCTTGTTGCCACCCAAAGTCAGACTTCGCTTGAAGTTTTTCTTCGCATCTGTTGTGGATGGCAATGTAATGGTGGCGATAGAGGTACCATTGAATTTACTGGATGCTCCTTTGATTTGCATATCAACCGCATCGGGAAACAGTTCTTTTACCTGAGCAGCCGATGAGCTTTTTGGGATGTTGAGGACAACAATAGTTGAGGTGAAATCCTTTTGAGACTGTGACTTCCTGCGTTCCTTCTTAAGCAACAACTTTGCTTTCCTTTTCTCGATTTGCTTGAGTTTTTTCTCAGCCAATGTCTTAACAAAAGCTTCACTATCTGTGCGTGGTATAGATGCAACCAACTTAGTTTCGGCCTTATTTTTTTGCAATTTCTTTAATGTCTTGTCGCGATCCTCTTTTGATGCAAAGTCAACTAAACAAAAGCGAGCATGCTTTTGACGCGGCTTGTGGCCTATAACTATCAACTCGGAAATAGATTTGACTTTTGCTTGGAAGTCTTCCATAGTTTCGGGTAGTTTTTCTGGGAATCGAATATAAAGTTGTCTGCCTTGACGTTTCTCGTACTTTTCAGTCATTTGTTGTGTAATTTTATCTATCTTAGGGCCAAGGTTTGCTTTAGCTGGTAGTGGAACGTCTTCGTTGTCAGCAACTTCGTCATCTTCATCGGATTCTGTTGAGCTGGCATCAAGGGCCGGTTCTTCAGCAGACTCATCGCCAGACTCTTCCGGTTCGGACTCTCCCGCAACAGATTCTCCTTCATGTTCGGAATCATCATCTGCGCCTGCCGCTTCCTCGGAAGGAACGTCTTCGTCCGAAGATTCTTCTTGGACTTGTAAGTCTTCCTGTTCTGAAGATGATGACATGGCTAAAAGACAAATTTATAGTAATTTAATGTGCTAGATGTGTTGGGAAGAATAACTTATAAATTTATACCTCTTGTTTAAATTTTTGTTTTTCCTTTAAAATGAAAGAAAGTTTAAAAATTGATGTTTTCCTTAAAATAAAATGCGGTTCGAATTTGCACGTGTAGCGCCTGTCAAAGTTTCAAATCTCGTTAAAAGAGTTCAATAAAATTAAGTGCTGCCAGGTCAAATTATTGGTAAATCTACAAGCATTCGATACCAGATTGTAGTAGATTATAATTGATATTGGGTAGGTAGGTACCTACCTTCACAGAATACGAGGCTTCGTAATATTATGTATTTTCAATAATGAAGTCTTAATAATGAAGTTGCATGGACACACAGGCTTTTAAGTGACAGTGAAGAAAAGAAAAGAGATATCCATGGAAATCTACTATTTTTTTCTCAACCAATAAAAGCATTGAACATCATTTTGCTGGGTTTCCACTTGTCGATTTGAAATTGACAATCGACGTATTTTTATGCCAATTAAAAAATTGGCAAGAGGTAATAGCGAAAAAGTGCTTGTCAATGAATTGACAAACAGCGCTTGCCAATAACTACTGACAAAGAATTTTATTGAAAAGTGGACATAGCTGAATTGTCAAACAAAATGCCACTTTGTCTATAATTGACAGTGAAAATTAACTTAATTCATAAGTTTGTCAATCAACTGACAAACGATTTTTTGCCATAAGTGGAAATGAACTGACGGTGGTTTCGTTCAATGACATAAACAAGAGAGCTGTCAAACTTTGTCAATCAACCAACATGTGGAAACCCACCTTTACTCATTTGACAGCCATTGACATGTTGTCAGCCTTTCTTAAAGTCCCTGTAGCCGTTCCCCAACAATTCAAAAGTAGCTCTACTGAACTAACGTTCGTCGATGGCAGAACAATTTAATATTCAACTGTGTATTGCGTGCAGGTGTATAGGGATAATTTAGGGAACTGTGGGCCGATGGAGAAATATATGAACCAGAATATGGTATCACACTGGGCTGGTTACTGGTTTCCATGTGCGGGCATTATCTGGCACTTCAACCAAGCCAAGTTGTCATCTTCTGTTGGAAAATGTGTAAAAAAAAATTTGAATTTAACAAACAAGAAACCTGTGAAAATACAGCTTCTCATCATGAGAATTTGCATTGTTAGGTACTTAGATGGCGTTAAAGTTAGTTGAGGGTACCCTTCCGCTTGCGCCCGCAACATAAATTTAGGTCGTCCTCTATTGCGTTGTTCCTAGTCCCTCTGTCCTTTTGGCCTGTACTCATGTAGAAATTATGAAGCTGCAAAGGCCACTTTCATTCAAATGAATATGCCCCTATGTGTCGATGACAGACAAAACAGCAGCCATCAACCTTATGCCAAACTATCCTCTTCTTAAATTTCATCATTTCTGAACACACCTAAGTTTGACATCGATGTAGTCTACTACAATTTAATGTTGTTTTTTTCTTTCATTTTCATATACATTTAAGTTCCACAATCCACAAAAACTGCATATTATTTCTGTCAACAAAATTTTCTTGGTCAGTCCAAATTCTTTTCTAATCAAAGTTTTTAACTTTTCTAAAAAACAAAATTATAAAAAAAACTTATTAATAGACTTTCAGAATGCCTTTAATTGACAACATACGCGACTGGTTTACTTCTGAAACGGCCCGCAACAAAAATGCATCAGTATTAGCTGGATTTCTGGTAAGAAAACCTAACTCATCTGAGTCATCCTTTGTTATTTTTCTATTTTTTCTATTTGCAATTTATTATTTTAATCTTTAATCCAATTCTAAATGTAGTTTTTCTCTGGATGGTGGGCTCTTATCGATGCAATGTCTGTGGATGACATGTCACCGCATCAAATCACTACGGGTCAAGTGTTCATTGGAATCTTTGGAACAGTCAGTTTCTTTATGGTCAACACCGTGAAGAATTCACACGTAATTTGCTATATCGATCTATTAAAGTTACTTTTACCTACTCTTTGCTACTTTTATTAACAGATTAATGAGAATTCCGAAGAAACTGGGGCAAGAATAGCAAAAGTATGGCTGCTCATTGGCTTCATAATGGGATTTGCATCTCTTATCGCCGCCGTCTGGATTATGATTGATGATTTTATAAATAACCGTAAGTTCACTACAAATACTGTTTAGTTCTTTATCACTAATTTATAATTACATTAAAAAATTGCAGCAAAGAAGGATAGCTGGCAAGGAGTCTCTCTGTTGATGCAGAATCTCTTGATACTTGTCGGCAGTCTAGTTTATAAGTTCGGTCGCAACGAAGAAGATTGGAATGACTCATAAATATAAATATGTAGTATCACCATTGTACTGGCTGAAGGGATACATGTGTTTTTTTTAGCATTAACATTTATTTTACATACCCTTTTGTATGCATTACATGTAATCATAGATTAACGCGCATATTTATTTACAGAAAACCCCATCTCTTGAGAAATTAAAAGAAAAATAAAACAAACTTTTGTTTAGCAAAATAAATATGTATACACAACACGCGAGGAGACGTGTTGTAGAACTTAAGTTAAGTAAAAGATTAAATATAACGAGCTAATAAATTAAATCAATGTTTGTAGAAAGTTAATTTAGAATTTCTGTGCTGTGATGGCAAAGCAGTCTCGGTTGTAATTGGTATTTTTCAACCAACAATCATCAATTTTGCCCCTTTTCTTAATTCTTACAAAGAAATAATCAGAGAGCCAGCTAGACTCAGCTAGAGAATAACATAGGAATGTTCGGGTGGGTTGTGAAGGCATCATCTCAGGTCTTACACATCTGCATCCACTTAAAAATGTTCCCAAATGTGTGTTAAATCCTTTAATTTGTTAAGCCTCTTGGAACATTACTCAGAGTATGTGCATTCGTGGTTTTGAATAAATTTATGTACTGGAATACAGGGGGCTTATTCCCAAATCGCTTTTCGTGGCGGATTGGTATTTTTTTTATTTCCAAAAGCGAATCGATCCATTCAAAAAATCAAGAGCGATAGATATTGTGAGGATTGCTGGCAATAAATCCGCCAGCAATTCCGTCACCTGTATAGCTATCGCTTTTGACAGCTTTTGGAAATACAAAAATATCAATCCGCCATGAAAAGCGATCCGCCGCGCATTTGGTAATAAGCCCCCAGGCACTTATTGTGATTGTCGATCAGCGCTCGTTACGACAATTGTCGATTGCGTCGATTGATTTTAGCTATTCGTACGCACACATTTTTTTCACTCCCAAGAGAAACCAACGATCAGATAATCGACTACAAGCGACTGTCAAATCGACAAATATCGATCGCAATCGCAGTTCTCGATCGATCGACAGTTGCCGATCAACGATTAACAATCGACACTCACAATAGGGGCCACAGTATATAGTATAATAATGTGGATATCTGCGTCGTAGCTAATTCTTTCCCTTAAATTTTTCGCTGGTTATAATATAGATACCCTTCTTAACCTGCTAAAAATAAAACGGAATTGCCAATCGCCTGGTGGGATAATATATAATAATTGTATAATTCGTCCCTGCTTTAGGTATACCGTATACCTACGCTATCATAGGCGACTTTAAAGTCGATAAATAGTTGGTGTGTATCGATCGATCTGAAATTTCTGGGTTTTTTCCAAGATCTGTCCGAGTGTGAAAATTTGGTCGATGGCTCACTTTTCTGGTCTAAAGCCACACTGATATGGGCCGATCTGGTTGTTGGCGAAAGGTTTTCGGCGTTCACACAATACAGCCGACAAGATCTTATACGCGACATTCAGGAGACTTATATTACTCTGTAGTTGGCGCAGTTCAGAGTATCTCCTTTCTTGTGGATGTGGCACACGATGCTGAGGTTCTATTCGTCGGATAGGCTTTCATTCGACCAAATTTTACAGATGAGTTGGTGCATGTTGTTGACATTATGATTTGGCACCACGCATCCAGCTATTAAACGTTCATCACGACATCTATTACAATAAACGTACAACCTGCAATCATCTGAACAACATGCATTTGTAGAAGACAATTCTTCGTTCTCTTCTTTCTCAGCCGTCGACATGGAAGGTTCTATCTGCGATCATTAATTAACATTATATAATTAACTTAAACTTTATTCTTGAATTATATAACACTCATATAATAAAGCCGATATTATATTTTATTTGTTACCATATTCGCTTGGAGTATTTTATTTAATAGAAAAGGATACTTTGGTCATCGGGGAATCTTAACACATGTGTCCTTACTAAGCCAACTCCCGCTGCTTTGAAAAACTCGGCCGGGAGGCTATCCGCTCCAGCAGCTTTGTTGGACTTAAGTTTGGACATCGCTATCCTCACTTCGTGTGCATATTTCCTGCGTATAGTGTACCACCAAAAACTGGCAGGTCCCTGCATTTTTGATGATACCTACGGCCATAAGGAAAGCTCTCTCATTCCAGTCATATACCTTTTTACACTCATGTAAAAGGTAGACAGAGACAGAGATAAAATGTCACCAGGAAAAATGAGGGGATTCCATCAGCTATTTCCTTGATGCTACATACAATCTTTGGTCTGATGCTGGTGCTTGTCGAGATTCGCGTTTCTAAATTCCTAAGTTTTTTGTCGTTTCTTGTACCCGCATTTACCGTTCCTTCTCCAGCAACCTTTTTCCCTGCTCAATTATTATTTGCCAATCCTGAGCTCGAAGATTCCCTCCAACTGAACTGATCAAGTATATGGTCTACTATCGCAAGTGCAATATTTCCATTAGTTATTAACTAAAGGTAGGTAGGTTAACGGGTTGGTGAAGCTGAGTAGCCTCCTCTTCACCCCACTTAGGTCCTTGTGGACCCATTGTGATACCCTTCGAAGGGGTTAGCCGTGTTGTACTGGCTTTATATCATCCTTCCCGTGATTACTCGACTTTGTCCAACCATCTCGCTGCCCTCAGGAACCTGTAAAGATTGGATATTGAGACGTTAGAGAGTTCTTGGATATCCTGGAAGCAGTAGCTTCCAAGTGTTCTATTCCTCAAGTGACAGAGACTCGGGCAGTGACAGAGAAAGTGAGGGGTGTCCTCGTGGGCCTCCTCATCACCGCAGCCTCTTATTATTAACTAAAACTTTTAACTTTTAACGAAATTTAATTTTCACGTACTATGTACTTGTATGAAGTATACCTTCCTATGAAACTATTACAATCCTTTCTCTCCAAGATAACTCAAGGCTCAGTTTTATTTACTATTCATTACAACAAATCGGCAAAAGGCGATATATGAGACGACCGGGAGGCGGGAATCTGCTTTAGAATGTTGGTTGAGCGATGTGAAGTGTGCGTCGTTTATCTGTTCTGCTGGAACCAGATGGCCACCAGGCTCCAGCAGTCCAGCCCAAATTTATCCAATTGTGGAAAAATTAAACGATAATGGATCTGTATAATACCGTTCCACAGCCACCGATTAACCTCAAGTTCAAGGTTAAATGGCTAAATGTGGTGTATATGGGCCTGTTGCACCAACTTCTTTTATCTTCTGTTTTTTAAAGTATGTATACTAATTTTAGCTTTTTAATGATAAAGGCTGTCATCCATCGTCAGCAAAGTTTGAGCACAAAAAGCCAAATTCTTGCCTAACAGATTGAAGCTTTATTTGCGTACGTTTTAGCTTCGCGATCGAGGAAATAGAGAATGAATAAGGTTCCAAAGATTTACCAAAGGGTAAAAAGAATCTATTAATGCTATAGAGCACGAACCGAAGCCTACAAGGACGATCAAGAAATATCGTAGTAGAATTGCAGTGGATCCTGAGGATATGGAAGAATTACTTCTGCTGACTGTTTAACGGCAATGACGAATTAAATCCCGCTGTCTGGCAGAACGGAACATTCAATCTGGGCGATGAAGACCAACAATTCCGTCCACCCGACCTGGACGAAGTGAAGATAGCCTAGCCATATATCTAAGCTTAAGTCAAACAAAGTCGCTATGGAGCAGATGGCCTAGCCGCCGCGCTGTTCAAAGCACCAGGCGATGACTTGGTTAAGAACATGCACCAACTCATCTGTAAAATATGCGGTGGGAGGAAAGTATGCATTGTTTGTTTACCCAATCCTCAAGAAAGGAGACTCTCTGAACTGCGCCAATCTAAAAGTTATTAGTCTTCTTAACATCGACTACAAGATCTTATCTGCCGTGTTGTGTGAACGCCTGAAGCCTTTCGTCAACAACCTGATTGGTCCCTATCAGTGTGGCTTCAGGCCAGGAAAGAACACCATCGATCGAATATTCACATTGTGGCAGATCTTGAAGAAAACCCGCAGGAAGTTTAAAATGAAACCCACCACATTTTTATCGATTTTAAGCCCGCCTATGATAGCAATTATAGAGACGCGAGCTATACAATGTCTAGTTTTGGCATCCCTGCCATAACGGGCTGTAGATACAGCGACATCGACCTAGCCAGAAGAGTGAAGGTCCAACGACTGCTGTATGGGTGATCTTCGAATCCACACCCGAGGGATGGCGCAGTAAAGGAAGACCGCGATTCAGGTGGCACACGCAAGCGTGCGAAACTGTAACACATGCCAGCTAAAGGTCGTGCTGGCTGGAGACGTTTGTCGGTTTATGCCCAGGTCCACCACCCCGGACTGTAGCGCCACCTTAAGTAATAAGTAATTACAAAATTAATCGAACAAACGATTGAAAGTAACTCCGCTCAACTGCAACGCTGTAGCTAGTGCTAGGTATGCCACAAAAACATTTCCTGTCATTAGCAATATGAAATCAAAGGATCTCTCCCACATGCATCTAATTAATTGCCAAAGATTTCCATAACTTAATTTAATTTCCGCCGCGTATATAATATACGCAATTTTCTTTCTCATTAAACTTTTATGCACCAGCTCGGCCGCCATGCGAGCAAATTTAAACGGGGAGCATGGTGCAAACCTATAGATATATACCTACCTGCTGACAGAGTAAATCCGCTTTTCACTCGGAAAACCGACGTTGAAAAATGGAAATTGAATTGTATGAGTGTGCAAAAGTGTTGGCCCCAAAGTGAAAAGTTCCCTCTTTACACAGTAGTTGGCCTTGCATCCTTTGTGCAGCTCTCGGTGTTCGTTATTCGTATCCTTAAGGCTTGAATCATACACTTTTCAGTCTCGGGAATTCACAGAGGTGTTCAACGCGTCATAAACAAATTTCCCACGGGCATGCTATCGCTTTGGATTACAAAAAGAGGCATGAGTGTAGTTTTACTTTTAAAACAGGAAATCCTTATATAAAAAGGATCTTAGAGTGAACTGGGTCTCATAAAATTTAATTGACGTTTACTGGGAATGTATTGAAAGGGCACACGACAAATATTTGATTGCATGGTCAATATAGAATTGCCAACAACTGGCTGAGGAATATCCTTTTGGCAGGTGCCCAGTGCCCACATCCTTCGAATCAACAAAGCCACCAGAATCAGATAATCTCATTGTCAATACACAATCGGTTGCCGGCCGGGGGGGAATGTATCAAAACTCAATTTTCGACATCAAGTGAACTTAATATGAAAAAGCAATAAATACGGAATTGAGTTATATCTCCTAGGATGCTGTAAGGAGGCTGCAGTTTTCCATTGCAAAACACATGTACTCACACATGACGCCGACCGACGTGGGAAGCAGAGGATGAGAATCCGGGATAAATTGTATTCGACGAATGTCCACAGTCATAGATGTTTGCTTTTCAAAAACCAAGTTGGGGAGAGCTGAGGACTGTGTTGTTGTATTCCTAAATGGCCGCCATCGCCACCCCCTGTATCTGCGATTACGATTGTTTGTATTATACGCTCGCATAAGACGTGGAACTTATGATTGCCACTGAATCGTGGGAAGGATGAGCGGAAGGATCCGTAATTTTATTTTCACTTTTATTAGATTAGACGTGGATGGTGGATTTCAGATCTCAAAGGAAGCACTGTCAAGGCGGAAGTCGTCAGAGTGGAATCGGTAATCCAAATCCTATTGATACAAAGGATGTATTATGCGAGAACGGTTTTAAAAGCGGGATAAAGGTGGCCAAGATGACGGGTTGTGACTTTATGTTGAATGGACATCTTAGCGGTAGAGAAACAGTTGTGTATACAACTTGAATGGACGAAAGAAATTAAGAAAAGTTGTATGGACAGTCTGGACTAAAAGTCCAATGAACCACCTAACAGTCTTGTGGGCATAACATTATAAATGAACGGATCAGATTGTTTTATGACCGAGCAATACCAAACGCAGGTTAATGGATCCAGATCCAAATGAGATCCAAAATTTCCAGTACAAGTGGTGCCCAAAATGGGCAATTGGCCCTCTTGGTTGGGGGTTGTGCGTAAACCATACCCAACTAAGTCAAAACAAGCGTTTACGAAGCAGCCGAAAGCTTCGAACAATAACGAATCAATACTGAGTGAGGAGGTCAGAGCTGATCGACTGCTATCGCACCAAACCGCCAGAGGGCCACGAAAAAGTGGCATCAATGCGCAGGAGTCTAAAACTCCACGAAACTCTTATACTTGATGAAAATCGTCGACCAAACACATGCAGCAAGACAACTCGTCTACAAAGCGGAACTGCATAGAGCCTGGGGGCTTATTCCCAAATGCGCGGCGGATCGCTTTTCATGATATTGATATTTTGTATTTCCAAAAGCTGTCAAAAGCGATAGCTATTCAGGTGATGGATTGCTGGCGGATTTATTGCCATGGATCGAATCGCTTTTGGAAATATAAAAATACCAATCCGCCATGAAAAGCGATCCGCCGCGCATTTGGGATAAGCCTCCTGGGTTCCGAACCTGGGGTTAATTACCCCGATAGAGATACATAGATATTTGTTGTTTAGCCGGGGAAGTGTGGAAAGTTGGTATATATTGTTGAACAGAAGCTGTAGGATTGCTCAGTGAATTTCGAGCAAGTTCCGTCCATTCTCTTTATGACGGTTGGACTAGAGCGTGCTTTGTATAACAGTGGCCGGCATAAGTATTTTGGCAAAACCAAAGTTAATTCTGCTCATAATTTGAAATTTACTTCATGTAAATTTTGGCATCAAAGGAAAGGGGCTATCCTAGGGGCGTCGCAAGACGATACGCACAGGTCGCCTGCATACGACGTTCCATCAGCTTAAGCTCGATTTGAAAAAAAATGTCGGGTCGGGTTCGATCGATGTTGGCCATTGTGTTTTGCCGTGCACAGGAAGTATAAGAATTTTGCAGACTTCAACTTGGTGAATTTTGCGTCGAGACTTGGGCCTATACCCGTTTAAGATCCAACTGACCCAGGACCCAAAGTTAATGATAGGTAATGTAATGTAGCCACGGCGACGTGCCGCATTTTTGGATGAATGGCCAAATTTCCATAATGTGATGACGCCAACCAGCACGAGGTGGCAATGCATCCATAAAAAGCTGTTTGGTGCGCATTTTAGACTGGCGGTGGCGTCATTGCTCTGTACATTTTCATGACGTTGGTAAGGCCAATACCATCAAAGGCGAGTACTGCTACTAACATGTGGTTCCAGCAAGAGGTGGCTATGTGTCACTCAGCTGCAGAGTATGGTTATCTTATCTCTATCAGAGGTGGCGTGAATTGGCCACCAAGATCGTGCGATTTAACCTCGCAAAATTTTTCTTGTGGCGTTGCCTGAAGTCGCAGCTCAATGCGCATAAACCGCAATCAACCTATGTCCTTAAACCCAACATAACCAATGCCATCGCTCAAATATTGGACCACTCGGATCCGTGACAACGTGAGATGCTGCGGCGGACATTTGGGCCTGGTGTTATGTATATTCCATTCAATAATGGCATACCTACATGGAATTCGTTAATACCTTGCACACAGCTTATTTTATTCCATTTCAATGTCGACGAATCCTCATTGAAAACACCGTTGGTGAATCTTCAGTAAGCTTAGCTAATATTCACATATCTATGCTTTGTTCCGTTGTGTGCTTTTAGAAGGGAGTCGCAGTATGGAAAAGTTTGGGAACCCCTGCCTTAACCCATTAAGTACCCATTTAAAAATTTTAGAATTTAGAATTTTTGTGAAGGTCTACTTTTTTGATTTTTTTTCCTCGGTATCAAAACAAATGTTTTGATGCAAAAAGTTTCTCCAAACAATTCTAATAGTGACCGCAAACACAAATTTTCAAAAATCTCCTCGCTAATATTTTTATGATTTTTTGAAAATTGCTCAAAATGACTATTTTATGTGGTTTTCCATTGGGACATAAGATCAATCTTTTTTTTGATCCGGATCACTTTTCGTGTTCCATTGGGACAAAAAATCAATCTTTTTTTTTATTCGGATCACTTTTTGCAGATCTCGATAATTTTCGAGATTTGCACACACTCTCACTAATACCAATCTACCTTGCACAGCTGTTTTACGTCATTAGGAATTTGTGTTCAAGACAAAATTACGAAAAGCCTCGTGAGAAGCAATTATTCAGAACAAAAACGTAAATAATGGGCATGGGCTTAATTTTGGAGCAATTACTATCATCTTCGTCTTCTTCCTCGTCATCTGTGGTCTGTGGATTTCGATTCTTCGTCGATATGATTTCCCACATTAAATTCGTATGTTTTCATCGACAAACGAAAAAAAATGTGCACAGCTGATGTACTATCTAATAATGCACTAATACATTTACAAAAGCAGATCAATCTGCCTATCGTGTTCCATTCGCCTCGAAAAATCTGAGATCTGAAATAAAAATCTGATGGTCCCAATGGAAAACGACATTAGTCACTTTTTCCTCCTTTTCATACAAATTTTGTCTGAGATCATCGAATTCAAAAAATGATAAAAAATATTAGCGAAGAGATTTTTGAAAAAAATTGTTTACAGTCACTATTAGAATTACATGAAGAAACTTTTTGCATCAAAACTTTTTTTTTTGGACCGAGGCAAAAAGTCAAAAAAGTAGACTTTCACAAAAGTTCGAAATTTTCAATGGGTACTTAATGGGTTAAGGAAAGTTTTGTATCATTCAAACGGAATTTAAATGACCTTTCCATTGATGCCAAAATTTACATGAAGTAAATTATGAGCAGAATTAACTTTAGTTTTGTCAAAATACTTATGCCGGCCACATAGAATCTTCCTAAATTCAGCAGACTCTTTTAGATTACTGATAGTTTTAATATTTTAACCATGCTGCTGTATCTTAGCTAATCATGTACCTAGTGTTTTTAAGCAGTCCTTGTATGGTTGTCACAAGTTATGACAGTAGCAGATTTTAAAGATGCCTCTGTCTATGGTCCACCTTTTTAGGTTAGATTAGGTAAAAGAGGGGTATGACGTATGGTATAAGAGATAAATGTCTCATTATGGCACTACGCAATAATCACCAAAAGGGTCTCGCAATCCCTATGGAACCAATTGCAGTAAACTGCAGGGTCCGGCAGAAAAGTAGGACACCTTTCAAAAAATCATAAAATCGTTAATTTTTCAAAAAAAAAAAAAAGAAAATCAAAATAAAATAATAAAAATGTATTGGCAGATTCTGGTTCGTTCCTTTTTTTTCGTAGCATTTGCGAAGATTAAGTGTGGAAAAACACATCTGTCATGTGGTGGCCACGATCTTTCTTTGAAGTTGCGGCATCCAATCTATCTAACATTCGTTGGTCGATTTGGGCGGCTTTCAAGTGAGTCGCTTCCTTCAATTCTTCCAGTGTTCGGGGCTTCTGCCCGTAAACACGTGCCATGATCTGATTTCATTTAAAATAATTGCCATTTGAGATGAAAATGACCTCCATCCCTCATTAACAAAATTAGGTTATATAAAAGTGCTTCCATCTCACGCGCGAGGGTCAGTCGTTGTGCGTAATCCACAACCTGCAACTGTTGCACAATTATTGCCAATTTGAAGGTTTCAAGGGGTGGAAATGCTGTTGCAGATGCACAGTACGCCTTACCGAAAGATCAACTTGACATAAAGTTCAGCAGCATGCTTAAGCAAATCGACCTGGACTTCGCAGAAAGGCTTGTCGAACACTTTCAACATTTTCAGGGGTTCATACCGTTCGTGGAGCCCTTGGAAGTTTTCTGTTCGTCAAAACATCTCGTGTTGCTTCAACACAACGACGAATGGTACTTCGCGCGGGAACAGTTCGATTTCTGTGGATGTTGTGAATTCAGAATGAACTACCATGACCGACTCATTATTTCGGACGAAATTGTTGTGGAAAAAAACACAGTCTTCTATACCGTCCACGCCTCCATGTCTTCAACTTGTAAAAATATGATAAAACCTCGCAAACCTAATGGAGGGCAAAACTAGCCAATTCAAAAACTTCCAACCTTTCTGTCGGACTCTGTACCTACTAAACTAAAACTCAAACACTTTTTATTGAGAAACAGCAAATTACCTGTAGAGACCAAGTAGTCCTTTGTATTTAGTATGGTCTATCCCATCTCAATGTTGGAAGAAGTACCTTTTAGCAACTTCCCTCGGCTGCGAGATATTGCACTACATTCGCTCAGCTTCGCCTGTTGCAGGTTATTGCATAATCTATAAACGTGTCCGAGTCTGCCAGTCTGAGCCTCTTGGCATGATTTCTACGAAGACAGTGCCCTGACAATTGGCGTTTGTCGTAAACGCCTACAAATTTTATTTCGGTTTTAAGCCAGTGTTTGTAACTTTTTGAAATTACAGTGAACACATACCTACATACAAAATGAAGCAAAATCGTTAACAAAAGTTCGAAAAAAAAAATCTAAATATCGTTTTTAAAACGACACGACATAGGACATGAGTCGTATACGACAAACGGCAATAAGGGTGAATATTCTGACCAGCGTCACCTGTGTAGTTTGAGAATTTTCC
Organism: Cheilosia soror; assembly: GCA_949372485.1. Classification (NCBI taxonomy): domain Eukaryota; kingdom Metazoa; phylum Arthropoda; class Insecta; order Diptera; family Syrphidae; genus Cheilosia; species Cheilosia soror. The sequence continues at coordinate 33,335,856 of OX443561.1, read as the reverse complement.
TATACATCTTTCACGATCGAGTTGAAGACCAAAAGGTCTGAGCACCGCATTTTTTAATCCGTTTCTAATAGTGACCTTTATGATGCACTGAGGTGGTTTATTTTTCTTAATCCCAATTCCCCGCCTTAACTCCTCCTCTAGTCACCTTGCTCATTTTCAACTATCGCAGACGCAGTGCCCTGGTATCGAATATTTTCTCACCAGGTTCCGACCTAAAACCTGACGTTTCTGACTAACTGTCTTAGGTAAAGGTACTTTGGGACGGTTAAATCTTCAATCCACGATGCGGGCAGTATACATTATTATATATAGGTACAAGTCGCTATAGCTTAATAGCTGTATTCATATCCAAGTGTTTTTGCGTCCAGTTCTTCTGAATTTATTTTCGGGTTGGATTTTTAAGGAAGTTCAGTGTTTAAGACTTGACAAAAATACTTCCAAACGATGACTGCTTTCATAGGTTCAGCCAGAGAGAGCTATAGGGCAAAGAGAGAACCCATACGTGCTTAAGAACAACAAGACCGCAGGCTCTGACTGTTTACCAGGTGAGCTCTTGAAATAAGTGGTGATGTTTTGGTAGGGAGCATGCACCGAATCATCAAAAAAGTATGGGTGGAAGAAACCATGCCCGATGACTGGACTATCAGCTCCATATGTCCCATCTACAAAAAAGGCGATCCTATGTCGACTATCGAGGCATATCCCTGCATAATGTCGCATACAAGATCCTATCCAACGTACTGTGCAAACGTCTTAAACCGTTCTGCAACACACTAATCGGCACGTACCAGTGTGGCTTCCGACCGGGCAGATCGACTATAGACCAAATTTTCACACTGAGGCAAATCTTGGAAAACACCAACGAATTTCAAGTCGAAACTTACCACCTATTCATCGACTTCAAAGCCGCGTATGATAGCATACATGGTCAGGAGCTCTATATGGCGATGGCCGAATTCTATTGAGAGCAACAATTTCGAGGTAGTTAAGGAGTTCACCTACCTCGGAGTAAACGTAAACTCCACGAATAACACCCTAGAGGAGATCCGGCGAAGAATTACTCTAGGAAACCATTGCTACTTCGGTTTGGCAAAGCAATTGGGTTCAAAACTCCTAACTCGAAGGACGAAATGTGTGCTCTACAAAACCCTTATCCTGCCAGTTCTGCTTTATGGCGCCGAGTGCTGGACGATAAGCAAGAAGAGAGAGCTGATACTAAGGCTCCTTCGAAAGAAAAATACTTCGGCGGATTTTTGGTCCTGTGTGCGAGGAGGGCGGATGAAGGAGAATATTTTTTTTTTTTTTTAATAAAAAGGCGATTCCAAATCCTGGAGCACTCAGACGAATCTCGGTCCATTGTACTACCAAGCAGAAACCCCTTTTTTGGTGTAGTGGTGGAGAAACTCTGATATTATTCGTTTCTCTTTATGGTCGGTGGCAGAGCATTGCCGTCCCCCGCCGGGGCTCGAACCAACGCCGCTCGGGTCACAAGCAATGACTCTAACCACTACACCATGGCCACCGAAATACAACCGCGAACTTTATGAGCTGTACCAAAATGTGGATGTAGTCCAAAAAGCCAAAATACGTCGACTACATTGACTCGGCTACATCGAACGAATGGACAATAATGCTCCAGCTAAGAGGATCTTCGAATCCCAGCCCCCAGGTTCGAGAAGACATGGAAGACCGAACCTCCGTTTCAAAGACCAAGCCATCGCGGACGCCAGAGCGCTTGGTCTGGATAATTGGAAGCAGCGTGCCCGGGATCGTAGAGGATGGAAGGCTGCAATGTCTCAGGCTGAGACTCTTCACGTGTCGGGAGCCCGATAAGTAAGTAAGTAAGAAAGCTTCACAAATCTGCATAATGTCGGGACCGTTAGGCACACAAGACACAAAACCAAAAAAAAACAGTAAGACAATTATCTTCGACTATGCCGAAGCTCAAATACCCGGTACTATGTTATTGTAAAAATAAAAAATAATATTTTAGTACTAAAAATATATATATTTGTATGGGAGGTATGGATAGTTTTTATTCGACCAAGCTCATTTTTTTTCAAAAATTTTTAAATATTATTAAAACAATATGTGCAAAGTTTAAACTTGCTATCTTTATTGTAGCTATTTAAATTTAATTTTTAACATCAAAAAGCTATATAAATCCGATATTTTTGTATGGGAGGTAGTAGTAGTTTTCATCCGATCTTGCTCATCTTCGAACTTAGCCTCAGTTTGGTGGATAAAAGCTTACGTACAAAATTTCAAGTCGATAGCTCTTAAATTACGGCCGTAATCGTGCGGACGGACAGACGGACAGACGGACAGACAGACGGACATCGCTAGATCGACTAAGAAAGTGATGCTGATCAATAATATATATAGTTTGTCATACCTACAACGCCTCCTTATGTGCGTTACAAATGGAATGCCAAAGTGCCTCGCCACAGTGTGGTACCGGGTATAAAAATAGATTCCTTTCAGACTTGATCACAAATTCTTCGAACATTTCAGAGTTGAATTTTTGTTCTCTCTAAAAATTAGTGACAGTATCAGGACACTTTTCCAACATTTCAATTTAAGAATTCTTACCTACCATCGATGTCGAAGACAAAAACAGAAAACAAAAAATCCACAAGCATGGGAAAATCTAGAACAAAAAAAAAAAAAAAACCCAAGGACCACCGAACAAGGAAAATGAAATCGTAAAACGTGAGAACTTAATGGTCCTTATGTTAGAACAATGCATTATTCCATCCCCCCCTCTAGCCAATTGTAGATTCCCTGTTTTAACGTGGTTGTTACTAATTTACACAACGAGCTAGGCGAACACTTTACCATCGACTTGATGGCTGTTCTCGAGTACGAAGGAGTGTATGGACTCCTTGTGGCTATGGCTATGCTGGGTGTTTTGTACACCATTGCGGTAAGCGGATATTGTGGGTGTCCTGTCCACCAGCTGGAAGGCGATTGGGTGGTAATGACTTCTCCTTCGTAGTCTTTGATTCAACTTCAGCTTCTTTTGAAGATGTGCGCCCGTATACTGTATGTATATGTGTTCACTTTTATTGGATCCAATTTCAGTAGAAGAAAGCCAATTACTCCGGTTCTCGAGATGTATAAAAATTCGCTTCGTTCTTTTCTTACCTAATTGGAATTGAAACATAAATTAAAAGTCTGAAACAGAAACACGTCGTCGTTCATCTCGTGTCTCGTGGTCTCTGTTGGCCCCGTTGACGGGTCGAAGATTAACCGCTGGCAATAATTTTGCTGCTGCAGCACAACACTGGGAATTGACCGAGCAATAAGCCTTTGATTGGAAGAGGTCAATAAAATCGTTGATGTAATTCATGTTGCGATGACGCCGACACGGAGTGAAATATTACCCGTGCTGCGAATTGCTAAGAGAGTGCGGGCAAGTTCATGCTCATGAGTATGGTTTCGCGTTTAGGAATTTATATAAATGAGGCGTCAAGTTCGTTGGCAGGGGATATAAATGAAATTGCTACTCGCGTCGCGGACGGGAGTTGGATTTCCTTTGCCGGAAGTGGCACATGGCAGGACAATTGATTTTTTTTTTTAATATTTTCGAATGTTGTTGACACCGTAAAATGTGCTCGGGGTATGTATAGACAGGAAGTATGGCGACTGGGCTAACACTGCATTTTTATAACCTTGCACTGATTGGCGAATACATAAATGTACGCAGAGATGTATTGAAAAATGTGAATTAAATAAATTTCATACTTTTAGCATGTCCATTTGACCAAATTGTGGCCTCTAAAGTGTTACATCTGTATCTACACTCTCAGTTAAGAGTGCTGATTCAAATGAAGACTTTTCCAATTTCTGGCTCCGACTGCCTTCTGCACTGCGATGTGTCTACAGAAAATGTGCGACCATTCATTCCGCTGCAGTTTCGCAGGTGCATTTTCGAAAAAGAACACAATCTGTGTCACCCTGGTACTCGAGCTACCATCAAAGCCATGCGCAGCAAATTTATATCGCCTTCTCTGAATAAGAATGTTCGGGCTAAGGCAAAAAGTTGCATGCCTTGCCAACGCGTTCAAAGGTCAGCAGACACGTACTCAGTCCGGTTGGTCAGTTCTCAGAAATTGGAAACCGTTTTGACACAATTCACTTAGATATCGTTGGACCGTAACCTACTTCAGAAAACTGGCGTTACTGCCTGACGTTAATTGATAGATACACTCGCTGGCCAGAGGCTATTTCTCTTGCCGACATAAGAGCGAAGACTGTTGCGGATGTGATTTGCGGGGAGTGGATTCCGCGCTTCGGAGTGCCTTCTACGATCATCACAGATCAGGGCAGACAGTTCGAGTTGAGGTTGTTCGAGGAGCTAGGCAAGTTGTTATGGCAGAATGATGGCACATGTCGATAAAGACGGCCATAAAGTGTTATCAAAATCACCAATGGCAATAAATCACAATAAGCCTTAAGACAACACTAGGCTTGATGTGTACATGGTACATGTACGATGTACGTTTGGAATACCTCAAAACATAGATAAACTAGAACTGCAGCCACTTAATCCAAAATTTCTTCGTTCGAACTAATTTTCTTATCCTTACCATCTCCGCTTAATGTATCCGCAATTTTAAATCCAAACAACGAACAAAAAAAAAAGGAGAAAGTGAACAAATTATAATTTCCGCTTGTTTAAGTCACGCAATAGCGTTAAATATCCGCTTTTGGAAAAAAGGTCCTACACACCAAAGGACTCAAATAAATTACCTTTTTAAAATGTGTTTTTTTTTTATTCTGTATTACCTGTTCTTCTCGTGCATCAACTAGCGCCAGCACCATACTAATGCCTTGCCACTGCAGAGAGGGGAGGTTTAATTTTCCTTTCATTCATTTAATTTTCACCTCTCCTTCCATCCTAGCTACTTGTTCCTTAAACGGTGGCTTGCATAGCATTACCCGTGTTGATGGCTCGAGACGGAACCCAAGACATCTTTGAAGTAGCGGAAATTCCTCTTGAGGAGGGTTGCGCTGTTGCAAGGGGTATGTTGTATGTATATTGAAAAGTGGCAGAAAAAAAAAACGGGTTTGTTTTATCCTTTCGGCACGTCATTTGCATACAAAGTGGATTCGAATAATTTTTATGTTTTTCCCTTCTTTTGTAGAGTTTTTTTTTTTTTTGCCAGTGCTTTGACTTATTAATGGCTTGATAAATGGATAAAGAGCGATAATAGCGATAAACACTTTTTTTCCGTTGATGTTTAACAATTTCGGAGGTGGGAGAGATTTTTTCAAATCAATTTTTTTCAATTCACCCACCTGTCACCCCAAAGGAGATGTTATTACCATCCAGTAAAAAGTCGTTACGAACTCTTTTCCAACATAATTCAAAAGAAAAAAAAAGAACAACCTCTTCCAAGTTATCAATGATGCGGCACAGTCTATTACAGGAGCTCTCCTTACGTAAGCCTCATTGATTTTTCCATTAAATGATGATATCAAACTTTTCCATTTTTGGGGGGAAGGAGACATTGAATTGGCAAAAGGAATTCGCAAGGAAAAATATTAATACGACTGCATGCATTAGGTGAGCTCTATGCCTAAGGAATGGAATGTGGTGGCGACCACAAATAGTGAAGCCATCGCACGAAAACCGAAAGATATTAAAATTTTCTGATTTATGGTGAATTTTTGATTTATACACTAATGACCATTTTCGAAGAGTCCTTGCAAGTTTAACCAGGGGAAACGAATTCAATTTCAATTAAAAGGCATTCTACGTCTAAGAAAAAGTTAAAGAAACCCCTAAGAAATAGGGATGGAACTATGCGAAAGAAAATCCTTAAAGGATATAAGCGCGCGTGTAAAACATTCTGGTCACGTTCAACTGCGATGTCCGACTTTTAGACGAAGAGCTTGGGAAAATCACGTAAACTCTTTGCCAGATTTGTAGTTTTCACGATTTTAGAATAAATTTAAAAAAAAATAATGATCTCCTTCCATTTGCGGTCCATTTGGAAGATGACATGTACGATGTACCTACTCGTACGTTCTTATTGTGTAAATGAGGTTCTCGCATTTTATTTCGTCAGTGAATGTCAAAAGTGGGTCTAGGACTTGTGCTCAATTTGGTTAAGGTCACTTGCAGGCCATTAGCAAACTTTATTTTTATTTTATTTAATTTATTTGGCAAATTTTGTGAATGTACCTTTTATAATATCCGCATTGGTGCATAAAGGAAGGCACTATATAGTACGAGGCAAACCCCTGTCAAAAGTAGACTTCATTACTAGAAAGTACGTTAGGTACTCAAGAGCATTCACATTGAAAGTTGGTCCAGAGACTGAATAGTCTAGAGACGGAAAACATATCTGCCCGTCTAACCTTAAAAGTCTACCTTATAGAATTTTGAGGGCTTAAGTTAGTAGGTATTAAAGTTGTTCTTTTGTGAATCGTTAAGGGGCCCGTTCTACATTAACCATTCGTTGTTACTAAGATATTGCCCTCCCAGCTGCTTATAGCCCTCGAGCGCCCCAGAGTTACATTGTTAACAAAACATCAAATTAATGAGCTAGCCTTAAAGGCTAGACGAAAGAAGAAATTAAACGAAGAATAACTCTTGCCAACCGCTGTTTCTTTAGGCTAAGAAGGCAATTGAGTAGTAGAGCCCTATCCCGAACAACTAAGGAGATTCTGTATAAGACCTTGATCGTCCCAGTCCTGCTTTATGGCGCTGAAGCTTGGACTATCTAAAGCGGATGAAGATATCCTCGGCCGCTTTGAGAGAAAGATTCTTTGTAAAATTTTCGGTCCCGTTTGCATTGACGGGCTTTGGAGAAGGAGATTCAACGACGAACTATACGAGCTGTACCGCAACATCTATCTGGTAAAAAAACTGCTAGTAAGTCGTTTAAAATGGCTAGGACATGTAGAGCGGATGGAAACAAATGCTCCGGATCGTAGTCTTCGAGTCAAACCCGGAGGGACAACGCAGTAGAGGAAGACCTCGTCTTAAGTGGCGCGCGCAAGTCGAAGGCGACCTCAACCGACTAGGAGTGCGCAACTGGAGGCAGTTAGCTAAGGACCGGGCTAACTGGAGAGGCTTATTAGCTGAGGCCTCTGTTCACCCTGAACTGAAGGCACTATATTAAAACACGACTTAACGTTTTGAACTCTCTTTTTATTATGCCAAAAATATTCTTATGCGGCTATGCCGCTAACTTAAAGTCTAACATAAAGTTTAGAGGTATAACACGCGCGCAAGTGTGTGGTTTCCAATGACGAGCAAAGAAACTGCTCGTGGACAATTGGAATGAGCTGACTCGGCAGCATGGTTTCCAATGACCAGCAGCTTCGTTGCCCGTGGGAATGGAATGTGTATATAAGAATATGAATAAGAATATTCGCACTACAGCCGCCTAAGTAAGTAAGTAAGTAAGTAAGCCTTAAAGGGTATAGTGGGTTGAAGCCAGTCCGAAAGGATGAAAGGGTTCGATGGGAAATATCGCCTAGCTTCTCATCAATGGTCTCGCAAACTATTGCGGAGATCAGAGGGTGGACCGTGGACGCGCTATAAGGTACACCAATTGGAGTATAACTAGACGAACTTCTTTCATAAAATCAGCACCAATTAAGGATACGTAATGGTTGATATCTTTGGTCACAGAAAACAACCTCGAGCTCTTTAGGGACCCTGTGAAAATCATATAGGCTACAGAAAGAAAATGTTTTAAACATTTTTGAAGGTTCTTTGGAGGAGGGGATTTAACAGCAAAATCGAAGAGCTGTACAGCGACATCAACCTGGTCAGAAAGGTACGCATTAGTCGTCTAAGATGGCTGGACCATGTAGAGCGTAAAGTCTTTAATTCCAACCCGGAGAGACAACGCAGTAGAGGAAGACCTCGCCTTAGGTGGCACGCACATCAAGCGCCCAACTGGAGGAGGCGGTTAGCCAAAGATCGTGCTGGCTGGAGATGCGTATTGGTTGAGGCCCAGGTCCACCCCAGACTCTAACGCTGCCTAAGTAAGTAAGTAAAGCGAACTTTGTTGAAAATGATTATCTACCTTTTCTGTGATTTCAACCGTCAGAATGAATGCCAATATTTGTGTCCCTAAAATGTATGCTTTTTGCAGAAACAGAGCGCTTTTCCATTCCTTTTCTAATTGAGCCACGTAGCTTTTTTTATTTGAGCCACGTACATTTAGTACGCATCTCAGGGATTATGAAAGTTCCATTGTATCCAGATCTTGCTCGTCCTAATTTTTGTCTACTGGAACCACCCTGAATTGAGTACGAATCTTAAAAGTTCCTTAAGATCCACCTTCTCTGGATCTTCTAAATCATCGAAAAAGTAGCTGTTAAGAATCCTCGACTATATTTAAAGGCTGGACATTTGCAAAGACACATATAACAGATTTTATTTCTTCAAGGTTCCTATAGCTTCTGCAGAAATCATTATTCAGTATGCTAAGCGGTTTCGCATGTACGCCTATCGCCCAGTGCACCTCAGTCCGATCATGAATTTGGATCTCTTTTTATTCACCTCTTTTGCGTTCCTGGCAGGCATTGAGATTGGTTCAGCGTAGGTTTGTTATTGTCATGTCACCCTTTCTTTCAAGGTAGCACATGTATAAATCGTGTTTAGCGGAGTTCTTACAGATTTTAGAGTTAAGGATGCGTGTAATTTCGACCCGTTTCTTCCAAGCTCATCCGCCTGTTCATTATATCATCGATATGCCCTCGGTATACAGCATAAGGTCAACATTGTGATATTTCGTCCAAGTATTTCTTGCATAATGGCTTACTACCCTCGACTTCACCACGTGGCTCCATGGCTTTTAGGACCGCTTAGCTGTTAGAGTATTATAGTAATTTGTGTTTTAGGTCATTTTTGCCGCTAGGGTTATAGTGTACATCGCGTATAGCTTGAAACCTCATGTGCTGCCGAATGCTCTTCTAAATGCATATATTTAGTGCAACGCATGCTTTTTTAATGCGATCCTCTAGGATTACTTTATGAGGTATAGGGTTCCACAGACCCTTTCCGCTGGTTTGAATTTTAATCTGATTTTGACCGGCACTCTAGTTTGGGAGTATATCTCCTTTAACCGTCCTTCTAATTTAATTAATACAACAGACGACCCTTTGCTTTGGTCACTTAAGCAGCCGAGTGTGCTCCTTATCGTTTGCTGATAGGTGCTTCCTCTCGACTTTCTCGATTTTCTCTTTTTATATTTGCTCCCACCAGGACTGGTTTTCCCATTTCCAATGGGATTAGACCACATTGCTAGAATATGCTGGTTCGCTAGATTGATTTTGCGCCTGCCTTTGGGTATTGTATTGATATAGTCTTGTAACAAGGCTCTCTTCCAAAGATTTTTATACCTCTTTACATTCTAGGACACTATTGAGACTGCGTTTTTTCTGCTGTCTTGACTGACACTAACTTAGATTGCTAAGTTTGCAGCCTCAACCTAAGTTTGCTTCAACTCAATCTGTCAAATGTTTCCATAAATAATTCAATAACTGCGTTCTGTAGTACCTATTTTTTATTTTCGGAAGTAAATTTTTCAAGGAATCATACATAATACACGAACTATCGACCAGTATTCTGAACTCGTTTGGGCATTTGCTCAGGCCAGTTTCTAAAGTCTCAGAGGCAGTAAGGCAGACTTTTATGGAAAATGAACAATAAAAATAAATCACAAAAATATCACACGGTTGATAATGGAGTTTAATATAGCAATAGAAATAGCGCAGGACGACATTTCCATAGTCTCTTTGTGACTTTGAAATCTTCCCTACCTTAGTTATGGTAAGCAAAAACATAATCGCCTTCCTCGGCACATTAAAGTTGCAATCAAAAACGTTTTCCTCCGACCTTCAATATTGTACATTTTCAGAAACGTATTCCAAAACATTATGCAAAACAATAATTCTTTCTGTGATGTCCCTAAACTGTCTATATTTTGTTATCACCATCGGCATACCTACCACACCCACTACAAGATGACTATGACAATGATGATGACTACGTTGTTGTCTGTGTAGACTTTGTCAGCGTTCCTTTTGTCAATTACCATAAACGGATTTTGCCTGAGGGCAACCGCAGGCATATCCTTTTGTTCCACTCATCATGAAATTTCAGAAACAGAAATCATTTCATACCCAAACAAAACCTGCTGCCGTGTTGGGTATATATACTTTGACTTTGATGGGACATTTGCGATTGCAATGGAACACCAAGGGAAGGAAATGTTGTTCAACCACCGAAAAAGATTTCCTTTCAAGATTGCCGATTGCATTGTCGGACCTTTGAATGTTGGTCGTTGACATGCTGTAGAGCTTTAAAGACGTTATAAATAGAGATGCGCATCCTTCGGAGTCTATCCCTTCGCAATTTTAATTAGAAAAATGTGTGCGTGCGTTCATCGTGTCCTCTTCATCCCTAAATAATATTGATGCACTGACTGGAGTCCTGGCCATGGAAGGAAATTCTAAGAAAATAAAAATTATAAACTGAAACAAATGTGACAGGTCGAGCAAACTGCATTCGCAGGGTTTGTAAGAATAACGCCATCGCCCCGCTCGCTCTGTCCGTGTCCATCTCATCCCATGCACAATAATAAACTGCGGAAGGCACTGAGTTTGATAGGTAACCATTTTTTATGCGGCGACTACAACTGACGAAGCTTTATTACTTTTGTACTATTAAACATGAATGCTGTCAACATTGGTTCCGTTCCATCCGCCGGGCGATGGGTTGCCTGCCAGTTATCCTGCGTCGTCGTGGGTCTTATGCTACAGTTTGTGATCTCATTGTGGTGGGATGGAAGAGTGTTTCTAATACTGAGAGTATAGAGTATGACTGACAGTGTTGAAGGCGAAACGGAGGAGGCGGGTATGATGAAGACTCATAGCCGGGAGGATTATCGTACATGTTATGGGATATACGGTGGAAGATTAAACACTACTATTGGGGATGGTTGGGGGTTTTTTTTTGTTGATTTCTGTGAGACCAGAGTCTGAGGGTTGCTTGTACACTTCTTCTTGGGTGAGGTTGTGTGTAATTTTTTTTTAGAACGCTTGTGATTTATGATGCAACGTTACATGTGAGACAATGTGAATTAATTTGTTGCATTGAATTATTAAAATTGAATCAAAATTGGTGGCAAATTACATTTTGAATAAGCAAAGTGCTGGATATCATAATTTTTTCCTTTTTCATTTGGAGCGAAATGGGAACCCCTGGACGTAGAGAAACGTGCGTTAATTTAATTGAGGAAGCGAGTGTAGACGTGTAGTAGGTATATCAGAACTAATTCCTCTTGAGCAATGCTTATGGAAATTTTGTAAATTCATATAACGTCTCTGCATAACTTATAAATGAAAGGTGAACGAAAATTTGTTAAATATTTTATTTTAATATGGCCTCACTTGACCTCGACTTAGACTTTTAGAGTATCGCCATGATGGGCACGATTGAATGACAATCTTCCATGCAGTGGCGTAGCGTGGGTGTCAGCCACCCGCGGCGACGGTAGAACATTTTGCCGCCATCTATAAGGTATTTCAATTTAAAAGAATATAATTATAATGAACTTGCATTTATTTAAAGAAAGGGGGCTCCCCGATTTCGTCACAGTATAATGCCCAGTTGCAGAGTGCCCACTTAAGTATCCATTCTCCCTCAAATTCCACTAAAGATTCGATTTCTGTTTCATATCGTCATATTTGAATTTAAAACTTAATAGAGTAAGAGCTAGCAACGTTTTTCTCAAGTCATTTTAGCAAGACTGCAACTTTGTGAGCCTAGTTCGTGGTGACTACCGAACACAAAAATACATTTCTGGCCAAATCTTAAGATTGCTAAAATGAGGTACCTATACAATTTGTGCCCTTTTGAGGTTATGGCATTAATATATAAACCAACGCAGCGCTGCCAGAAATATATTTTCGTGTTCAGTAGTCACCCCGAAATAAGTTACAGTCTTGCTAAAATGACTTGAGAAAAAACGTTGTACTTTTTTCCACTTTTGTTCGGATGTAGTTCAGGCTTAAGAGCTTTTACTTTTGAGACTCATAGGAATTATGTGATTTGAACGTGATCTGGCGGGAAGTTCGTAACGTTTTTTTTTGTGTGTATTGGTTATAGGAGCTTTGTGAAAATTGAAAGCAGGGGACTCATTCCGTAACTCTGAGAACGATAATCGACGATCTCGCCATCAATTAGCTTTCCGTAACTCTATCGCCATCGTCTCGTCTATCGTCTATTTTATAGAAGGTTTTAAAATCTACAGCATCTTTTAGGAGCCGATTCTGGTAGATGTATGCAATTATTTGCTATAAAAGTGAGAATTGGTAAAAAAATTGGATATTCTGTCATTTTCTTCTAAGCTAAAGGAAGTGTTGGTTTGTGCATAAGATAAGCAAACCAATTGGTAGGTATGCGCCATTTACAAAATGGTTTCCATAACAAAATATACATACTAATCCTAATAGCCTAGAAGTCCTCTTCCACATTTTGTTATTGTCTCCGTCTTCGTATGTTTGCAATTTTCGTTTTTTTTGTCATTTAGTAGAAACAACATTGATTATTTATAATGTTGGATGCGTTTTTATATATCTTTAATATATATATTTTGAATCTGTAGTCTATTATTCACTTTACAATTCATGTAAAAAGGTTAAAATTGTCTGCAAAATATACAAATCAATGCAAGAAGATACCTATTTAGCTATCGTGCAAACGCTATCGTCTTGACGATGTTCCTCTGTCGATTATTGAGTTACGTGAAGCAAATGTTGAATCGTCAAAACGATATCGCCCGGACGATAGGCGATTATTGAAGTTATAGAAAGCAAAGCTATCGTCGAAACGCTATCGTCTGACGATAATCGACATACGGAATGACTGCCCTGGAGCTGGAACATGTTCAACCTTTCAGCCACACACAAAATTTTAAATTGAGAGAAAATATACAGAGGTTGCTATATGTTGAAGTAGGACAAATTATTTTGTTTACTTTTTTGTACTTTTTTCCACTTTTGTTTGGATGTAGTTCAGGCTTAAGTATCTAATGAAAAATGGTCATGCTCATTTCAATCGTTCCGAATCGTAGGTGCGACAAAAATATGAAATAGTTCGGGTTACTCGCGTGGTCGGCCGTTATGAAATATGTCTGTTCCGTTGACGAATTTCAAGTATAACCGAATTTTATATTTCTGAGGGGTATACGTTTTTTTTCCAGATTCGTCTTACTTTCAGCTGACTTTTGAAACCCGGTGAGCTCTGTGGAAGAATTTATAGGAAAGATTTTAACTAAAATTATCAGTGGCCAAAGATTTAGCAAAAAAAAAAAAAAAAAAAACATAAATATAGGTACCTACCTATGCAGTTAGGCACATTCTCACATAGAACCCTATAGGTCTAGCTTCTTATAGGGACGAAAATAATGGCCATAATGCAAAGTTATACTGACCTCTGATAATTTAAGAGTCGGTGGCGGAAGACCGAAATTTATGGAAGCGCCCAGAAAGATTCTATGTTCCGGCCATTTCAGTGAGAGTACCGTTGCTATTTGCGAAATTGGGTTATTTACCTCGAAGAGAGGTTTTTGGTGGTAGCTGAGGTAGTCAAAACTTATGTATATCTATATTTCTTACATCTTTAATTCTCCTAACGGGTTTTTCAATAGGGACGCTACAAAAGTAGAGCGACAGGGACAGCAAACGACGCCGAATTTCTTGCCGCTCTTTTGACATTTGTCTTTAGTAAGGTTTGCCATTTCATGATGGAAAGATATACGAGCCAACAACGAGTCGAAATTATTAAAATTTACTACCGAAAATCGTGCGATTTGACGCCGTTCGACTATTTCCTGTGGGGCGACGTCAAGTCTATGGTCTATGCCAACAAGCCAGCGACGATTGATGAACTTCGTACGAATATCGAACGTGAAATTGCAGCAGTATCGGCCGATTTATGCTTGAAAACCGTCGAAAATTGGGTTCAGCGTCTGGACTTCTGCAAGCGTGCCTGTGGTGGCCATGCAAAAGAAATCGAGTTTCATACATAATGGCATCGAACGTACTTTCACAGGAATAAAGAATTTCATTGATATCCAGAACCGTTTTTGTTTTATTTAAAAAAAAAACTTTTGTAGCGCTCTTATTGAAAAACCCTGTACTTAGTCTTCGGGTCAAAAGTGGATGGTGACCGAAGCAGTCTAACCCCCCGTCTATCCCCTCTGACGGAGTCTGAAAGTTCTACGCGTGGAGGAGAAATTGACTGACGTGGTCAGCCCTTCCCGTTAGCGGTTAGTCTTCAGAAAAACCATACAGAGGGTGACCGAAACAGTCAAACCACCCGCTGGTATCCTCTGAAAGTCCGCTAGTGAGGAGGGTGGCCGGTACAGGTCAGATAGGAAGACTGCGGCTAGGAGAGAGAGACGAGGGGTGACCGAAGCAGTCTAACCCCTTGTCTATCCGCTCTGACGGAGTCTGAAAGTTCTACTTACTTACTTATCGGGCTCCCGACCCGTGAAGAGTCTCTGCCTGAGACACTGCAGCCTTCCATCCTCGACGATCCGGGGCATGCTGCTTCCAATTGTCCAGACCAAGCGCTCTGGCATCCGCGATGGCTTGGTCTTTGAAACGGAGGTTCGGTCTTCCTTGTCTTCTCGAACCTGGGGGCTGGGATTCAAATTGATATCGGACTTGAAACCTTCTGTGGTATCAGTAAAAAGTTTTTCTGAAACTACATCAAGAGCTTGTTTAAAACACCTGGGTAGAATTGCAGCAGACAATTCCTCCCAAAATTATCCTTCAAGAAAATCTAACTCTCTCATTAATCTGGACAAAAATAACCTGAAAATCCTACGGCACAATTCGGAACTATATAAATTTTAAATTTGAATGTCAAAGTCTACAAAGCGCCGAAACGTGAAAGTTTTACACAAAAAATCAAAAATTATCAGGACTAACCAAGAGATAATTATATGTTCTGAATTGCAAACAAAACAATTTAGTAAGCTTTCTGTTTAAGAAAACTTTTTAACTGAATTCAATCATCAATTAAGCCAATAAAAAAATTCACCATACGTCAAAAGTTTGCCCAGCGTCGCGTCGTCCTATACCTACCACTGTACATAATGTCACTCAATTTAATAACGTTACCTGCAACTGTTGTTTCGGATTATTATTTAAAGTAGGGACGCAGTGAAATTTAAAAGTTCACTATTCGTCCCCTATAAGTACCTACCTTTATCGATTGCAACCGACTTCAGTAGCTTTGGAATAAAACTTATGCTGTGGGTGTGTAAATTATTAGTAAAAAAACATTCACATCACGTAGGGGACAATGTCCGACATTATCTGCGGATGGTCGGTTTAAAAAACACTTGTGTACATCGCAAGCACGATTTTGAAATAAATTCCAAATGTCATATCGGCTGAGATTTTGAATAGAGATGTCTCGAATTGCAGACGGCACGAAGGACATTATTTCCATCTTATGAACACCTATAGGCACCTGTGGAGTTATACATCTTTATGGATGGTGTCTGGTGTGTCTTGTGTGAATTAAATTACAGGTACCTGCGTATATGTACATAAAATTTTAAGTCATAGAGACACTTTAAAATTATTGGGGCTCTTAGATCTCTAAGGCAATCATAATAACTGTAAAGCGATTTTTTGTAAATCCGCTGGAGCAGATGGCCTAACCACCGAGCTCTCCCGTAAAGAACTCACTGAGACCTTCGATGTCAAAAAAGGATTTAGACAAGGTGCGCTGTCATGTGACTTCTTCAACATCGTTCTTAAAAGTGCAAAACGCAAACGCTAAAACCAGAGACACTATCTTTCAAAAGTCCGTTCACCTACTCTCGGCGGAAGCATGGACCGCTCCGTACGGAGAAGTAACTGCTCGACATTGAGTTCATCACGTATTCTTGTATTTCTAATGCGATCTCTACGAGTCACACCTCACACCAGCAATACAACGGAGGAATCTCATTTCGGCAGCTTGTATCCGCGATCTTATTCTTTCGGTCATTACCCAAACCTCATGACCATAGGTAAGAGTTCGAACGAACACCGAATTAAAGACTGACAACTTAGCTTTGACACCAAGCTGTCTCAAAATTGACCCAGCCTGACCAATTTTAAAGCAAAACTCCGCATTGCTCCTTCCATCACTCGTGAATAAGACCCCGAGATACTTAAACTTCTCCACCTGTTTTGATGGAACTCCACCAACATGCAGAGTGCATTGAACAGGCGTTCTGGAGACGACAATCACTTTAGATTTGTTCACGTTTATCTTCATCTCAGCTTCAACACAAACGGCATAGGTATGTGTTAGGTTAGAGTGGCAGGCCTCAACAAGTGCAGCCTCACGTAGGCCAGAGGAGGCCCATTGTGATACCACAGGATCTGATGATCTCACAACTACACGTTGAACCAAGAGGAGCTGAAAGTAAAGCGTCGGAGGCAACTTATGCTTGCATTAGCGAGTTCGCCGAGATTGTCGATCCAGGTCCGACAGTCCTAGACTGTCCATGTCCAGATCTATCCTAGAGACGGTTGCTTGTGCTTGCGCTAGATGAGGGGCCCTCCCAGGAGATTGCCAACCTCCTCCACTGCCTTCGCTGCTATAGTCGGTATATGACTAACCATTGCAGTGTCAGCAGAGTCAGAGGAGTGCAGTCCTCCGACTTTGCCTTCACGTCTGTATTGGTCGGTTTATTACTGACCGTTACCGTGTCGGCAGAGGGTGGGGGGGGGCTGCACTACTTCCTTCGCAGGGTTCTCTTCATCTTTCTTATATGTATATCTTCATTAATTGATATATAATTATTGCTCTGAAGCTATAATTAATCTGCCCTTCCGTTGCAGCTAGAGGAGCCATGGACTCTATGTTAATCACGATGATCGCTGATCTCTTGTCCCCTTTTGGTTCCTCAAGCTTTGCAATCTTCCAGTTGGCAGTCGGAAGATGAGGATTGCTTGCCGCAATAATTTTGAGAATGGTGGTAGGGTCGGAGGGCTCGGCTGGTATCCAGGAGCGAGATCTCGGTCTGCTAGGAACTTCTTCCCTGCTTACGACCTCAAGCTGTGCCCCCTTCCAAACCTCGCCCAACGACGAAACTGTTATTTTGAATAGGTCCGCAGACCATTGACGTGGTTCACGTGCTTCACGTGGCCCTGATGCCATCCGCCATCGCGGCAGGAAAGTGGAGGTCCCGGATGCTTTTCCAGGACGCTTCGGAAGTTCGTTGCCAGCTTTACTTTCACTTTCCTCCACTTGTCAGGAGTTATGCTACCATCAATGTCACTTCTGTCTATCACAGCAAGGACAAGGTTTGCCTTGAGCACATCGCTGTATGGCTTATTGTGCTTTGGGGGGAGGGAGGAACTGCTACAGTTAACCTTCGCTCTTTTTGGGTCCACGGAGGATTCCTCAATCGATCTCGGTCGTTTGGACGTGGAGTCCTTTCTTGAGGAGTCAGGAGGGGGAGTCTCCTTGACAACTTTCGTTGCCCAAGGGATAGAATTTTATCTCTTTTCTGAGAGCTGATCCACTGGGACGTCATTATATCGCTCCAGAAGCCTGAAGGCGGTACGTAGCTCTCTATATTGCCTAGTGGAGATGGAGAGGCTTGCATTTCGCGAGCTCGAGGTAGTACGATCTGCAGCCTCTCGTTTATTCTTGCCAAGAACAGGTTTATTCACTAACACCTTATTTATAAACTTTATACACTCTCTATAATAACTCTAAACGCAAAAACCTAATATATATTTTTGCGTTTAGAACTATTATAGAGAGTGTATAAAGTTTATAAATAAGGGTGTAAGTTCTCAACTGCCTTCGCTGCAGTAGCGCTAGTACTGGGAGCGAGCTCAGAGGCAGTACTCCCAGCCGGTAGTTTGAGAGCACCGGACTCTGAAATGTTGTGCTTTTGCTTTGTTAATTTTTTGTTGTTTTTGTTCATATTTGGACCCACGAGTAGCGGAGAAAGGATGTCGATCTGTGCAGAGATCCGGAGGTCGCCAGGTATCCGGATACTCCGTTAGCGACTGAGCTATGGCCCCCAACCAGGTTAACCCTCGGCACGGGTCGTATGACACCTTGGTTCGGCTTGATTTAGGGCCGTTTGCCAATACGGTACACAGAGACTTAAGCTCCACACAAACTCTCATGTTACAGTTTATGCCTAGCAAAAAGCATCCCATAAGACTCTAAGTAGAACCCAAGTCACTATGAGTCGCATCGGCAGACGACCTTTAGGGTTGACTCCCACCTCATCTAATGGTTCACGCTTTCACATCAGTCGTACGTTGCAACGAATCACAGCGTACAGCTGATATGTAAGTGAGACCCTTGGCTGACACTAACCAGACAAGCTGATTAGCCATTTTCAGGCAGGCGCCCACGAGAAGGACAGAAGTATGAGGATTTTGCCCAAGCCCGGCATATACTTTACAGTGAACGTCAAAAGTAGGTGAACTCCAATGTTGTTTTCATTTGTTTTTGAAGCTTGTAACGATATTTTTAAGCATGTATAAAATATTTCATGCCGTCGAAATGAATTTATCTTTTTTTATAGTTAGTGTCTTTTTTTTAACTTTTTACAAATTGTTTGTATTTTACACCTGTTTCAAAAACTAAAGAAAACTCAAAAGAGCGTTGGCGTTCTCTCACTTTTGACACTCACTGTAAGTACTGACGATATTTTCATCGAGTTCAAGGTAAATTGAACTCATGTCCTTTTATTAATATAGGTATTAATATATCTAACACTTCTTAGTAATTAATATTTTAATTGAACACGGGCACATACTTTTCTAATAAATTTTTTAATCAATAGAAAAAAACCCCGCTCTTTGTTCCAGTGACAAAAACAATTATAACTACCACTGTCAAGTGGAAAATTAAATTTATTTTCATTATGCATCTACAGATGGCTATCATCCTTCATCCCAATCATCATTCATTCCTTCTTCGGTAGGGGATTTGCTTTTCCATTCAGCTGTAGAAAGTCAAAGTACAAAATTAAAATCCAAATAAAATTCATAGGAAAATGTTAAATTTGTTATTGTTTTTGTGTGCGTGTTTTTTTTTCTCCATAGTTGAGGCGTTCTTGTTTGATACAAAATTCAAATTGCTTTTTAAATGGCCTGTAAAAAGTTTTAATGAGTTTCCAACGTGGATACGGTTGTGTATCCACGCGTACGTCATCATCATCATCATTGCGCTGCGGTACAGAACTACAGAAGTCAAATTGGTAACTCCAGCCAAAGAGAGAGCAGGCCATCTGCATTTATGAAATTGTCGACGTGGAAAACGACAACACGATAAAAATTATTGAAAATATGAAAAGAAAAACGAAAGGAAAACAATATTCGCTAAATTGGTTGGGGGGTGAATTCTCGGACTTTGTCAATGAGTAAGTTTGCGTCTTGTCCTCGAAGGGAGTACTTACACTTAGTCCTAAGACGAAACAAATGTAATTACAAGAACTCATTATTTTAATACTTTTTCCACGTTTGCTTACATTTTTTTTTGTCGGATAATGTCCTTGTGTAACAGAGGGGAGCATAATTACTGCTTAGCGAAAATTGGTTTAACAACTTCACAAGAAGCTGGTTTATAGTAAAGGTGGTTGCTGACTTTTACGGGAAACTCCCAAGACTCGAGCTGGTTCATTTCCAATTTGACTTTTTTCTTCCCTCTGAAGGACGACCTGAACCATGAATCAATTGAAAAGTCCAAAAGTACCTCCGCTCTATGGAATTGTTGGTCACATTCCTTGATAAAAAGGCGGAGAACCAGGGACAACATTAAATGAAATTGTCACCAAGCGTCGGTAGGTACTATACGGATGGCGAATACAAATTCGACGCCACTTCCGGCTATCCGACGTCTGGCAGTCGCTCACAAGCTCGCATGGTGTGCTTCTTGGTATGTTAGGTAAAATTAATGACAAAAATGTCTGATTAAAAATTCCATAGTTCAACCACACGACGACGACGCTGACTATATCCTTTATTGATGTGGGACTTTTTCGTTCTCCGTGAATGTCCTTGACTCGCATATAAGACTTACACACTCGCATAACTGTGATATTCCTGTGCCGGGTGACGAAAATAAATCCAACCGACTTCGCATTCTTTTGCTGATGTGCAGAACTGCAAAGCTTTAATTTTGCCATAAATATAAGTTATTTAGGGGACACTGTTGGAAAGGTCGAAGTAATATTGTCACAGAAATCAACGAATTCTGAGACGGAACTCTGTAAAAGACTTGTTTCAATTTTATGAACGGACTTTCTTTTAATTTTTTTTTTTTTTTTTTTTTTGCGTGTAGCTGGATGTAAAAATCGTTGAAAGACATCGCATGCGAGCTTTGCGATAGTGTGGGACTTGTGGTTAGCTCACCCACTAAAAAAAACACCCGAGGGAAGCATGGTGTTGCCATCCTTCCAATAATCGCACCTAGTCGTTAAACTAATCAGCAATTTGTTTCTAATACTTATAATAAATACTATGCTATAAGGTACTAACGTTAGTCTGTTACCTTTTGTTTTTTAATTCTTTATCACTTTTGTTAGTGTGATTGAGTTGTAAAATTGTCTTTATTTTCTTTATTCCTAGTCCTAGTTAACTAGTTCGAATGGTTTTACTCTTCGTAATCTTCTAACTAAATTGTTGTTATTAAGTAGTTCGACTACTTCTGAATTAGCATGGTTGCGAAGCCTACCTTCATGTCGTCTTGCGACTTTCCTGACCTCGTCCTCTACCGTTTCAATTTTTAGATCTCTATGTAGATCAGCGTTACGTATGTACCATGGCGCATTAACAATATTGCGTAGTACTTTGTTTTGGAAGCATTGAATGCTTTGCAGGTTTGTCTTACTTGTGCACCCCCAGAGCTGGAGACCATAAGTCCATATTGGTTTTAGGACTTGCTTATATAGAAGCAGTTTATTATATATTGAGAGACATGAATGCCTCCCTATGAGCCAATACATTTTATTGTATCGTATATTTAGTTCGTCATGTTTTTTCTTGACATGAGTTTTCCAGCGCAACTTCGCATCTAGAGTCATGCCTAAATACTTAGCTGAGTTCGAATGAAGAACTTCTTTGTTATTAATGTACACAGGTATGTGTTGTACGTTTTTATTGGTGAAATGAACATGGATTGACTTCAGTTCATTTAATTTTATCTGCCATTTTTTGGTCCAATCAGATATAACACTAACTGTCCTTTGCAGTTTTTCTGTAACTTCCTGCATGGTTTTTCCGACAGCAAGTACAGCAGTATCGTCTGCAAATGTGGCTACAGTAGTTTCGTCATTTTGTGGTAGGTCGTTCGTGTATATAAGGAAAAGTACAGGTCCTAACACACTACCTTGCGGTACTCCCGCTTTTATATATTTTAATTCAGAGTACTCATCTTCTTGTTTAATTCTAAATAATCGCTGGTTTATATATGACTCTAATATTTCTGAGTATTGTTTGGGAAGATATTTTTGTAGCTTATGGACCAATCCCTCATGCCAGACTTTGTCAAAAGCCTGTGTTACATCAAGGAAGATGGTGGAGCATATTTGTTTTTCTTCTAAGGCCTTTTCTATTTTATCAGTTATTCTGTGAACCTGATCTATAGTTGAGTACCTATTTCTAAATCCAAATTGATGGTTTGGTATCAGTGTTTTTTCTTCTATGATCGGATTGAGTCGTTTCAGAAGAATTTTTTCGAAGAGCTTTGATAAAATTGGCAACAATGAAATCGGACGATATGAGGTAACTTCACTGGGCAATTTGCCCGGCTTTGGTACCATAATAACTTCCGCGACTTTCCACATGCGTGGTACATACCTTAGTCTAAACGCTGCATTTATTATCTGTGCTATTTTTTTCAAACCTTTTTTAG
The DNA here is from genome assembly GCA_949372485.1 of Cheilosia soror. Classification (NCBI taxonomy): domain Eukaryota; kingdom Metazoa; phylum Arthropoda; class Insecta; order Diptera; family Syrphidae; genus Cheilosia; species Cheilosia soror. Next base: position 33,313,925 of record OX443561.1, on the reverse strand, counting down.
GCAGTTTCTTTAGAACTTCACTCGTAATTAAATCAAACCCCGGAGCTTTTTTCGGGTTCATTTTTACTCTTATTTCAGTGGATATTTCCTCAGAGGTTACTGCTGGAATCAATCTCTCGTCTTCGCACATGTCCGTTTGATGTAAATAATCAATGTCTTCGTATGGCTGGAAGACGTTTTCAAGATGTTCCGCAAATAGATCCGCCTTTTGTTTATTTGTTTTCGCCCAGCTTCCACTGCTATTTTTAACTGGTGGAATGTATGCTGTTGTTCTGTTCATTTTTTTTGTAGCCTTCCACAGTGAGTATTCTGTACTGGCATCATTTGTCAGATTTGTAAGGTATCTTTCCACAGACAAATTTTTCATTTCTTTGATCTTTTTTCTTAGTTTATTGTTTAGACTGTTGAGTCTTGTTTTGTCACTTGGCGCTCTCGATATTTGCCAGCGTTTACGAGCTCTCCTCTTTTCTGATATAATTTCGCATATTTCTTTGGGATATACGTTTCTTTTTATTTTACTAATTGATTCCGGCGTTGCAGCCCAAGCAGCCTTTTGTATGTCTAGAGTGAAAGTATGTACTTCATTTTCTAGGTGCTCTTTTGTATCAATTGTTGTGGATAGTTCAATCCGTTCCTCTAGCAAATATTTGAAATATGTCCAGTCAGTGAGCTTGTTGACTAGGCGTGGGTTCCGTTCCTTCATTATTATTTTATTACCAAGTGTAAGCAACACAGATGAGTGATCTGAGTCAAGGTCTGGCCCTTCCTGCACTCGGGTAGTATTTAAGGAAATATTCTTAGTTATAAAGAAGTCGACAACGTCCGGGATTTTGTTCATATCTGTGGGCCAGTATGTAGGATTTCCCGTTGAATGGTAATTAGCATTGCCTTCTTTCATAGATTCGAGGAGTTCTCTTCCTCTTGTATTTGTTAATCTTGATCCCCAAACTTTGTGCTTTGCGTTGAAATCTCCGCCTATTATGAACTTATTTCCAAATTTGTGGAAGAGACATTTAAAATCGTTTTGTTTCAGCCTGTAGCTAGGAGAACAATATGCCGCAGCTACCGTTATCTGGCCGCTCCTTGTTTTTATGATTACGGACTTGGCTTGTATTTCACACGACTGGTATTCTTCACCATCATCGTAGCTAACATTTTCTTTGATTATAACTGCGGCCCCCCCTCTTGCCGTATTGTGAGGATGTGGGGTATGATATGTTTTGTATCCGCGCAGTTTATATTTTGTTCCAATTTTAAAGTGTGTCTCGGAGACTAGACATACGTCAATTTTGTTTATATCGAGAGTCACTTGCAATTCGTCTTTGCGATTCTCGAGACCATTGGCATTCCATAATAAAAATTTTATGTTTTTAGTCATTAGGATCTTTTAAGTACAGTTCTTTTATTACTGTTTTGTTTTTCCAGGAAAGATAGTCTTTCCAGAATTTTCTTATTATTCTTTTCCATATCTTCCATTCTGTTGAGAATTCTTTGCATAATATCCTCCATGGCATTGCTGCAAGGCTTACGGTCTCCGACTGGTTTGGCAACGTTGCTCGAAGTAACCTGTGCATATGTTTTCTTTGGACCTGATGTGGGACTTAAGTTCACATTTTTGTTTGAAGGTAGATTTTCTCTAGCTTTATCTATTTTTTTATTCTTTTGGGCCCTCGATTTCGGTCCTAAATCTTTTTTGCTTCGATTTCCACTGTCTTTAGGCGCGTCTTTTTGGACAGGCTTTTGCAGTTTCTTTAGCTTGTGATCTTTTATCTGATATGTGATATGTCGCAAATTTAAAACAAATCTAAATTATGAAGACTTACAAAAATATGCCAACTGTCGACTTATCGGACGGAATTAAAGAGAAACTTTAGGCCATTTCCTAAAGTTAGGTATTAGAAAAAATCTTTCAAGCAGCCGACTTGAATTTTCTGAGCATTGTATTAATGCAGCTAGTAATTGTATTCCCAAAGTTTCTGAAAAAATAAAAGAGGATGAAGAACTGCGACATCTATTATGGATGTGGACTCGTCTTTGGCGGCAGACTTAGGCAAGAAGTCTTGAGTTTCAACTCTGTGAACGAGCTCCTTACGAGAATCCGCATCAAGGCTAAATTTGCCAACATTATAGTCTAATATGCGCCCATGCCCTCACGGAGGAGAAAGACGACGACACCAAAGAGAGGTTCTATGAGCTCTTGGACAAGACATACGAGCAGTGCCCTAACTATGACATTAAAATTGTCCTAAGTGATTTTAATGCAAAGATAGGAAAAGAAGGCATCTTTGGTAGTACTGTCGGAAGATACAGCCTAAACGACACCATCTCCGATAACGGATTTAGGCTGATCGACTTCGCGGCGGGGCGAAATGTTGTCATAGCAAGTACGCGGTTCCCACATCTCTATATTCATAAAGGCACATGGAGATCTTCCGATCAATCAACCGTCAACCAAATTGACCACATTGCGATAGACACAAGGCCCTTCTCCAGTATTATGGATGTCCGAACGTTCCGAGGGGCCAACATTGACTCGGACCACTACCTTGTTGTAGCCAAGGTACGCCTTCGGATATCCCGAACACCGCCAAGACAAGTAAATACTGTGAGGAAGTTTGACTTCGGACGGCTAAAATCGCAAGAGATTACCATATCTCAAGAGGTTCTATACAGCCAGCATCAAGCATTGAAGACCAGTGGCAACATTGCCATAGAGACGCCGCCTCTAATGTGCTTGGTTTCCCTCGACCACCACAACGAAATCCCTGGTTCGACGACGAATGCCGGCAAGCACACGCAGCGAAACAAGAGGCATACAAAGCGGCGCTGCAAAGAAGGACCAGAGCTGCTCGTGAGCTCTACCCGCAGAAAAGAAGAGACGAACACCGGCTTCTCAGGAGAAAAAAAGAAAGAGCATGTTGCTGCACCAGGAATGAGGTTCGGAAGTTCTACCAAAGGGTAAAAAGAACCTGCCAAGGCTACAGAGCCGGAACCGAAGCCGGCAAGGACGAACAAAGGGAACATCATAGTAGAATCGCAGCCGATGCTGATGATATGGAAGAACTAATTCTGCAGACTGTTTAACGGCGATGACGAACTCAATCCCGCTGTCAGGCAGAATGAACCATTTAACCTAGATGAAGTCAAGATACTCATATCTAAACTTAAGTCGAACTATTCAAAGCAGCAGGCGATGACTTATGGTTAGAAACATGCACCAACTCATCTGTAAAATGTGGTCGGAGGAAAGTATGCCTGATGAATGGAACCTTAGCATTGTTTGCCCGATCCTCAAGAAAGAAGACCCTCTGAACTGCGCCAACTACAAAGTTATTAGTCTTCTTAACATCGCCTACAAGATCTTATCTGCCGTGTTGTATGAACGCCTTAAGCCTTTCGCGAACAACCTGATTGATCCCTATCAGTGTGGTTTCAGGGTAGAAAAGTCCACAACCGACCAAATATTCACACTACGGCAGATATTGGAGAAAACTCAAGAAGTCCAAATCGATACCCACCACCATTTTATCGAATTTAAGGCCGCATATGACCGCATTTATAGGACGAGTTATAGTCCCTGCCAAACTCGTCAGATTGTGCTGAATGACGATGGAGAATGGTCGCTACTCCGTTAAGGACAGAAACAATCTCACCGACACCTTCGATGTCAAAAAAGGATCTAGTCAAGGCGATGCGCTGTCATGTGACTTCTTGAACATCGTTCTTGAAAGAATAGTGAACAAATCCAACGCCCACACCATGAGCCACGATCTTTCAAAAGTCCGTTCATCTCCTTGTTTACGCCGACGACATCGACATAATCGGCAGAACGCCGCGTGATGTCACTGGCGCGTTCGTGAGCATTGAGACGGAGGCGGCAAAGATGGGTTTGGCGGTCAATGAGGGCAAGACAAAGTATATGCTGTCATCGAGAAAGGACACCCAACACCGATGTCTCGGAGAGAATGTCACTATAGACAGATATAACTTTGAGGTGGTTAAGGACTTTGACTACCTAAAAGCTCCGCTATGAACTCAGGCTGGTGTCACCAGCGCTGAGATTAAACAAGGGATAACTCTTGCAAATCGCTGCTTCTTTGGCCTAAGAAAGCAAATGAGTAGCCAAGCCCCTCTATCGAACAACTAAAGTGACCGTTTATTATTAGAACCTAATCATCCCTGTCCTTCTCTATGGTGCAGAGGCATGGACTTTATTAAAAGTGGATGAGGTTACTCTTGGTTACCTCGAGATGAAAATTCTTCGAGTAATTTTCAGTCACGTCTGCATATACGGTGAGTGGAGGAGGAGATACAAAGACGAACTGTACGGGCTGTACAGCGACATCGAGAGTTAGCTAGAGTTAAGGTCCAGAGACTGAGGTTGCTGGTCAAAAATTAGGATTCAATTTCAACATACTTAAAAGCTTCATTGATAATGTCAAACTAAATTTAACCAAGAAAAGAACAACGCTAATGGTTGTACCATAACCGGTGGCATGTGGCCAGCCCCAGCAATTGAAACCCAAAAGGTCAGAAAATCATATCCGAGAGTTTGTTGTGATTATAGCCGGACACTGCATTATTTGAAACATTGCGAAAAGGGAAGACATCTTTAAAAATTACTTCTGCAGAAGCTGGAGGGATGAAGACGAAATACAATCGGGGTGGAACATGTCTTCTGCCACTATCCAGCCCTTCAAGAACGCTGTTTCTTTTAAATGGGAGCACAGTTTTTTAGCCTTGATAATCATCTTCCAGATTTTAAAATATTCATCAACATATCCCTATGGTTTCGTGAAAAAACGGCAATCACAATGGCCGGTGCCTCAACTAACATTCCTACCGAACCAGCTCGAGTCATGGTGGACAGTTAAGCTAATAAGTTTGCATAATCTTCCTCTACACTTTTGCATTTATATACTTCTTTCTTTTTTCTTAAGATGTTCGCATTTTACTCTTCCGCGTACATTTTGGCGAATCGTCCACGATTTTTTCATAAAATTCGAAGGGACATCAACCATTTGACATGAAACCTGAATTGCCTGGTAAAATTTTCTTATAAACTTGTCGGCGAATGAAATCTTTTTCCATAGATTTCGAAACAAACGAAACGCGAATCGCGTTTGGATTATCTCCTGTTCAATATTGACTTAATCAAAGAGTGTTGTGTACAAACAATACCATTTATCTGCTTTTTATCTAAGCCCCCAAAAAATAATATTAACAAAACAGGAAAACCTTCCCAAATATCATATCAAACAGACAAAAAATTTAAATCAAATAGCACACAAGCCTCTCCATGGTTTTGGGCAAAAAAGGAAACATAATACATAAGCAGCGCCATAGCATTGATTTTGGTGTTGTTGGCGGACACGTTGAGATTTTTAACAATTTTGAATATTCATGAGTGCACTCCGTGCAAAGGATTTCCACAATATCGATGATGCAAGTTTTGGCTTTCTTTTTTTGGTGACCAACTGCCTGTCCACTTTTCATTTTCGATTTTTTAAGAATTCGATACAAATTGCCACTACAATTTTATGAAGACCCCCTTCCTCTTCAATTCAATATTTTCCTATGTAAATTTTTTGAACACACATCCTGATCAGTCACATATACATCCATCTGCATACAGTCGTGCCAACAACATACTGACGTGGTTGATATTTTTTTTTCTGTGGATATACCTCACCTTAGCTAGTGTGCGGTTTCATGGTTTGATTGAGAATCCTTTTTTTTCGCGGTCCTCAATTTGTCGATTAATACGCGGTATGGTCTCATCAAATTTTGATTTTGTTGATGTTTAACTGTCTGGATGAATATTTTAGGAAATTTTGCGGATATTGGATTTAGGTGTGGAGAAGAGTATTTCTATTGAACGGTGGCAACAATCGGAGAATTGTGTTTAGATTAAAACCGATTCATGAAGTATTCGAATTTAGGTCCAGATAAACGATGAAGGGGAACATCAATGAATAAAGCAAATCTAAGCTCAAATGTTGCCATAATTAAGTACTCAGAAGACATAGTAACGTAGAACTCAATTCTATGCAAATAAGTTCAGTCTTGGCAAAAATAAACCACACTACCACATCGGATTTTGTTACTTCCCACTGGTAGACGGCGACCTCGATAGCCTCTTTGACTTATTCGGATCTAATTTTATCATGGGTGGTGACTTTAACGCGAAACACACTTTCTGGGATTCAAGATGCAATTCAACCAAAGGCAGACTACGGTACAAAGCCAGTATGAAGCGTGGGGTGAACTTCTTTTTTCTACGGGAAAGCCAACATATTGCCAAACTGACAAAAATAAAATCCCTGATCTCGTCGACTTATAGCAAAAGGGATAACCAAAAATCTGACTAAAGTTGAAGAATGCTATGCTCTATGCTCAGACCACTCAGCAGTCACTCTGCAAATAGGTGTAAATGTAGCAAAAAAAAAAAAAAAAAAGAAGGACCGCTTAGGATAACTAGTAACAAAACCAACTGGGACGTTTTCAGAAAAGACTGCAAGTAAAATGTTGTACTAAATGTACCGTAAAACCGTAATACTTTGACCGATTTTAAAATGTAAAGCTTAGCAGAGACTACAAAATTGACAATACATGTCTTTTTTTCACTACATACCTGCGGGCGTTTCCGTGTCAACAAATTTGAAGTGTTATTGAGTATTTAAAACTGTTATACGTTATATTAATTACAAAAAACAGACTGGTCAAAGTTTTACCCTGAAAATTTTAACTTTGACCGCATATTTTCTTAAGGGCGAATTTAGATCTTTTATAAAGAAAAATAATCGTTTTGTTTTAATTTATTATATTTCAAGTATTAACATACAAATAAATACTAAAAAAAATAATTATGTAGGTACTTCTTTAGGAACAAATGTTGGCATGCATTTCTTAATTTCATTTTTTTGCCAGAAAAGATAAAAATAAAAAAAAAATTGCATCTGCAAAAAGTAATGATAAACGTAGGTCTTCGGCAGGTTTAAATACTTAAATATCACCGCCGCAGATAGAATCTATATAGAAAGAAAACAAAGTTGTATTCAAAAGAAACAGATCTATAGGTAGGTACCTACCAACTTTTACTTAGTAGATAGAACCGCGTTTACTAAGTCTTCCAAGGACGAAGAAGCACTAAGAGGCTCTGCTAAGATCGCATCAATTTCCATTTCTTCCTCTGGCAAAGGATCTGCATGGGGAAATGACAGAATTGCAATGGGGAGAGAGGGTTCGGCCAAATTCTGCTGCGAACATCCTTGTAGCTCTTCAATGCTTATTCCTTTACCGGGTGTCACTTTAACTTTGCTCCGTTTTTTTCTTAAAGGCGTGCTATCTTTACCATGGCGCATTTCACTCAGCATGTTAATGACACATGCGGAAACATTTTCAGAAGCCTGCTCCATACTTGCTTCATTCGGGATCTTGTTCAAAACCTGCTGAGGATCGAGCGGCACAATTCCACATTTTTTGAACCCAGCTATCAAATTAAGAGATCTGTTGTCTTCCCCTACTGACTTTTCGACCAGTTCTTTGAGCAACTTGGGAAATTTGTCTTTTGCCAAAATTTGGGATGTTTTTGCTCTACCTTCCTTCCAGTTTTTTAGGATTCCCCTCCAAGTTTTCTTTAGGGGCCCATAAAAGGCCACATCAAGTGGTTGTAATAAGTGTGTTGCGTTTGGTAGAAAGCAGACAAATCTGATTTTATTGGCCTGTGCCGCTTCTATGACCTCAACAGAGAAGTGACTGGAAAGGTTATCCCCCAGCAAAACAATTTCACAATCATATTTTCTTGTGAATGGTATAAAATGGTTTAGGAACCAGTCTTTAAATATGGTTTCGTCGAACCAACCTGATTTGGATCTATTATATTTTGTGTTCCTTGGTCCACCTTGCATCCATTGTTCCCACAGTTGCTCGGACTTGTACACAACGTATGGCGGCAACATTTCTCCGGCAGCGGAACCACAAAACATAACAGAAATACTGCTCTTTGAGCTGTCCATAATCTTTCCGGGTACTTGCAACCTTTTTTAAATATGCATTTTTGAGACCCTGGATCGTCAGACAAGTTTGTCTCGTCATAATTAAAGATGTGTTGGGGGAAGATATATTGCCCACCATCCAAAGACAACGTATTTTTCAAATGAGCAAAAAACATGTTGACATCATTTTTAGTCAGCTTTGCCTTTGATGGTTTCAAGTTTTGGCACATCCTCTTACTAACGAGGTCATTATTCCTTTTAAGAAAACCTGCCAACCAATCTTTACTAAGCAAATTCGATTTCTTGTTATCGCGCTTATCTAAGTAGCTTGTTGCTAATTTCTGGACATCGAACATGTTGAATGGAAAGCCCCATTCGCTTGTGGTAATAATGGCATTTGCAAGAATTTTTTCTTCAGCAATAGAAAAAATAGGCGGTCTTCCAAAGTTTTTATTATGTCTTGCATGAAGTTTGTTTATTAATGTGCCTTTGGGAATACCAAACATTTTAGCACATTTATTTATAGAAATTTCCTTTTTTTCAATCAATTCTAATGCTTCTTTAATTTGTTCATCTGGGATACTATTGTACCTTCGTTTATTAATTTTTTGTTTCGACATTGTTATTGATTTAAAAACGCCTATTTCGATAAAAAGAAAATGCAATGTGAACAGACCATAACTCAAATGTGGTGAAATGTAAGATGGTCAAAGTTTTACTGGTCAAAGTAAAACTACCGGTCAAAGTGAAAAATTGCCGGTCAAAGTTTTACGATTCAACATGTTTTAAAAAGGACTATATATTATTAGTCATAAAACTTTAACTATATGCTTAACCGACAAAATTATTATCTTAATTAAAAAAAAATACTTTAATCTACTTACCTTGGTTAAATTTAGTCTGAAACAACAACTTTTTATCCGAAAACACTGAACCTCGTTAGGGAGCTAAAATTTACACATAAAAATTGCACTACCACTTTTAACTGCCACAACTTCCATTTGAATATATTCACCATAAAACGTTTACCCCACCTCGAGGGATGAATCTGAGCTTCTAGCCTTAATGATTGCACTACCTAAATTCGAACATAGATGACGTTAGAACTAATTAAAAAGTTTTATCGATTTCGGTCAAAGTTACCATTACTGGTCAAAGTATTACTGTTTTACGGTACCGCTAAAGACACCGCTTGAAATAGAAAACGAAATTGACAATTGAAGCCTTTCAAGGCGCAGCGTCGAAAACTACTTCTTGTCGCAAGATAGCAACACGGAACAATAAAGTCAAATATCAGCCTAAAATCGAAGACATCATAAAAAAAAGAGGAGAGCGGGCAAGAGATGGCAACAATCTCGAGCGCCCCTGATAAAATCTATCTGAACCATATTTGCCTTAAATTAAAAAAAAAAAATGCTGCAGGATTTAAGAAATCACAAGATTTGCTTCTTACCTCGATTTACGACTTACCTTCCTCGAGAGTTTGACTGCTGACAAGAGGTCGAACTACTTACTATGGAAAGCCTTGAAGTCCATACGGAAACCCGTAATGCACTCGCCACCATTAAGAAAAGCTAACGGAACGGCGAATGGGCAAAAGGAGACAAAGAGAAAGCGGATTTATTTGCCGAGCATCTAGAAGAAACCTTCAAGCCGTTCGATGAACAACCGAATGCTAATACCTACGACATTCGACAACTATAAAATAAAAGCGGTATCACTATCCGAGCTATATAGAGGATGACAATAAAAAATCTGATAAATAACAAGGCTCCAGGATTTGATCTAATCACTGGCGAAATTTTCAAGGAGCTACCGAAAAAAGCATTAGTTAAGTTGCTCTACATTGTAAATTCCTCATTGAGACTTTTATATCTTCCAAGGCAATGGAAAGTCGCTAAAGTTATTATGGTTTCGAAACCGGGGAAATGTGCAAACGATAAGAAATCATATAGACCCATTTCTCTTCTGCCGATAATATCTAAAGTCTTCGAAAAACTTCTGTTAAAACGAATACAACCAGTAATTGAAGAAAAACGCTTGATCCCGGATCTCAATTCGGTTTTCGAGTCAAACATTCCACAATCGATCAGGTGTATTGAATAACAAATGAAATTGAAATAGCTTTGGAAGGGAAAAAGATTTGCTCTAGCGCTTTTCTCGAGTTCTCGACATATCGCAAGCCTTTGACAAAGTGATGCACGAAGGCCTAATGCTGGGTTTCCACTTGTCGATTTGAAATTGCCAATTGACGTATTTTTATGCCAATTAAACAATTGGCAAGTGGAAATAGCGAAAAATTGCTTGTCAATGAATTGACTAACAGCGTTTGTCAATAACTGACAAAGAAACCACTGGACAAGTGGAAATAGCTGAATTGTCAAACAAAATGTCACTTTGTCTATAATTGACAGTTGGCCAATCAACTGACAAACGATTTTTTGCCAATAAATAACATAAGGGGAAATGAACTGACGGTGGTGTTGTTCAATGACATAAACGCAAGAGCTGTCAAACTTTGTCAATCAACCGACATGTGGAAACCCACCTTAAGGTATAAGCTAAGGACAATCCTACCTGACAAATTGTATACAGAATACTAGAATCCTACCTTTAAAACAAACTCTTTCGTGTTAAACATGAGACTGAATTCTCAGAATTCAAAGAAATCTGCGCCGGTGTTCCGCAAGTATGTACCTAAGCGTTCTCGGTCCAATTTTATTACTGCTCTATACAAGAGATATACCACAGGATGAAGGGACTATCGTAGCAACGTTTTTCATCGTCGAAAGAAAAGCATTCGAAATTAAAAGAGCTTGAAAGTGGCAATTTTATTCCCGCTTTTTGGGAGTGATTTTGAATCGTAACCATAGACTAAATAACTTATACAGATGTCTCACCGCCATACAAATCGATGCTTGCACTTCTTTGCGATCGTCAAACACGATTGTCTAACAAATATATGGTGGAAAACAAAACCCACCATACCTCATTCAAAAAGAAGGGTGGATTTGCTTTGCTATTGCCTTGCCGTTGCCAGTTGTATTATGATCGTATGCAGGAGTGGGTGCGTGCTGGAGTATGACATGGGGTAGGTATATTATTAGCTTTCGTCTTCGTAGGAGACCGGAGACGTATAGAAGAGGAAGAGGTTTGGTATTGGTTTCGGCTGGATACGTGTTGTTGCATTTTTCTAGATAGGCGAATGAGTATTTTGAGGAAGAAATTTACATGTTCTTGTGCATGGAAGTTGTTTCGTGTTGTTGTTTTCTATATTCCTATTTGCTTTATAGTGTCTCATGATTGTTGGGAAGAGGGGTGTGTGCCGTTTGGAGGTGTTCAGTTGTGTAATGCATGGTGTATGGGATTTTATTGTTGGGAAAAGGCACACAAAACGATTTGGGTTTGTGTGCCTTTTTCTTGACCTAAGCGAATGGGGATTTCGGTGATGAAACATTTTCTTCTGCACGGTCGATGATTTTTTGGTTGGCATCATTCGACCGTGTGGTTTTGGTATAACCATCGATTTTATGCACACACCCCATACTAGAGCTGTGTCAATCGTGATTGATTCGTTCTTTTTGACCCGATCACAATAAAGTATTGGTGATTGCAATCACATAACCTCAAGTCAATCGTTCATGGAATCAATACTTTTGTTCTGACTGGTTCATTTATCTCGGTTAACCAGTAAAGAAAGAACGAAACAACACAATCCAAAAATCAATCGTTCACAGAGTCAATACTTTTGTTGCGCATCTGACTCGTTCATTTTGCTCGGTAGCGAGTAAAGAACGAACGACACAAGCCCCAAATCAATCATTCACAAAGTCAATACTTTTATTGCGCATCTGACTGGCTATTTCGGAGAGCAAAAAATAAATCGCTTGATTTGAAGATTTCTTGGACGTTTGTTAATCCACTGGCATCGTAGCCATCCTTTGATGGAATTTGTTACTTTATGTCTTGATAGAAAGAAGACGAATCATATTTTGGGATATATGCTATATTTATTTCGAAATGTCACCAGAAAGCCCTAAAATATTAAAAATTTGAGTGATTTCTTTTTCGCTTGGAAAAATTAAGATTTTAGGGCTTTCTGGTGACATTTCGAAATAAATATAGCATATATCCCATAATATGGTTCGTCTTCTTTCTATCAAGACATAAAGTAAAAAAATCCATCAAAGGATGGCTACGATGTCAATGGATTGAAAAACGTCTAAGAAATCTTCAATTGAGGCGACTTTTTTTTGAAATGGAACAATCGTTTCATCTCTTTTTTTTTTGTCTCTGTCTTTAGATAAACATGTTTTGAAGCTTTCATAAGTGATTCACTCTTACAATCTATCAGAATGTATCTGTCTCTACCGAAACAAAATTGAACGAATGATTGTATTGAAATTGAATGGAGCAATACAATACTCTCATTCTCATCTGTCATGGAATGATTGAATGATTGATTGAAATGACCGAATCATTTTTCCAACCAATACTTGAACGATTCGATCATTGAATTTGAACGATTGACACAGCTCTACCCCATACAGTAGTCATAAACGACCACAAGTTGATCAGAGGCTGGTACGGAAACTAGCAAAGTGACTGTGTAATTGATTTAAAAATACATATGAATTTATATTGTGAATGTGACAAGGTAGTGCAGTGCTAGTCAAAACAGTTCCATTATTTTAAAGGGTGAGCAAATACGTTTTCTTTAATTGTAAAGATTTTAGGTAAATACAGCATTAGGGGTGGTATACCTAAGAAGAAACTTTTTTCTTTTTAGAAAAATGGCTTGGAGAGCTAAGTGCGTTATTATTTCCTGCAATGCAACTGCAGCAAAATTTGCAGATATAAAATTATTTAAAGTTCCAAACCGAGGTACTAAAAGGTATAGAGAATGGTTGGAACTGGTAGGAGAATCGCGTGTAAATATATACAATCGAACCTGGTTAATTGGAATCTAATGGGTCATTTATTTCAGTCTCACTTATAGAGGTATTCCAGTTACCCAGTTTCTCACTTATCCAGGTAGAGCAAAAATATTTGTTTCACTTAAGGAGGCCTTCAAATAATTTGAAATACATAATGCATATTTTAGCTATTAAGCTATAAAAACAATTTTATTTAATAAAACAACAAAAATACATAATCCATAAGAAAACAAAAAATTAAAAAAAAAAAAAATCATAAATTATTGCATAGCGACATATTGCTTAAAATAAAAACTCCATCATAAAAGTTTGAAAAATATAAAGGAACTCAAAAGTATGTAGAATACATTTTAAAAACTTAAAAAAAATCGGTCAGTTTACTCTGCTTTTAAGTTTTTTTTTTTTTTTTTTCATAAATTTTGTCGAAAACATTTTGGTCAGAATCGACGGACTCAAAATATTTATGTAGTGTATCTAAAGAATTTTTAGCATCACGTTTTGTTAACACTTGTTCTTGCACTTCAGGACACAATTCGTCTTCGTCATTATCATCATCGTCAACTTGCACAGAAGAAGAAGATGGACCGTATGTTTCAATAATGTCATTCTCTGTTTGCTCTCCAGATATTAAGGCTTCAGAGTCCACAGCAATGTAGTCATAGAAACTAGGCCGAATTTCCTGTTCGTCGTTGAATAGTTTATTCCATTCATCCGTTGTAACCTCCGGTTGAGGGCTTTCTTCCAACTCCCGCTCTTCAGTCTGTTCGTGTACTTCAGTAATTCCAAAGCCAGATTTTTTAAAGCAGTTCTTTATTGTGGTTTCACTAACACAGTACCAAGCTTTTCTGGCGAATCTCATCGCCTGGGGATACTGATTTCGGGGCTTTCATTTCGTTCCATGGATTTGAGTATGTAATAGACGACTTCTTTTCGATAATATGTTTTGAAATTGTTTATAATGCCTTGATCTAAGGGTTGAAGTTTGCTCGTTGTGTTAGCAGGTAAAAACAATACCTTTATGAATTGCAGTTCTGGTAAGTTCATGTGGGCTGTACAGTTGTCAACAAACAACAGAATTTTCCTTTTTTTAATTTTCATTTGTTTATCAATTTTTTTCAGCCAGTATGTAAAAATTTCGTTCGTCATCCACGCTTTTTTATTACTTTTGTAATCCACTGGCAGAGTTTTTACACCTCTGAAACATCTTGGTTGCTTCGACCGCCCGATAAGAAGAATAGGAAGTTTTTCAGACCCGGACATATTGACACATAAATGTACTGTAACGCGTTCTTTGCTACATTTTCCTCCATGACATTCCTTTCCTTTGAACATAAATGTTTTATCTGGGAGGCACTTAAAAAATAAAGCTGTCTCATCCGCATTAAAAATGTCTTCCGCGGTATATCCACTTATAAGCGATGGAAGATCTTCAATCCACCTATTGCATAGGCCCAAATCAACTGAACTGCTTTCTCCACACATTTTTTTAAAAACTAAATCATTTCTTTTTTTAAAGCCCTCCAACCAACCATTACTTGCTCGAAACTGCGATATGTTTAGTCTCTTCGCAAAATGTTGAGTTTTTTCTTTAAGGAGAGGCCCACTTATGGGAAGGTTTTTATTTAAGCACTGCTTTATCCAGGATACAACACATTCTTCAAGTTGAGGGTGTTCAGGAGCGCGATTTCTTTTCAGTTTGCCGTGGCCCTCACTACATTCCGATTCAATTTTGTCGATTTTTTAAAATTCTGCAAAAAGTTGATTTAGGCACATTAAATTCTTTGCATATTTCGTCTCGCGATTTTCCATGATCGAACTCATTCAAAAGCTTCAATTTTACACTAATTGACAAACAATGCAACTTTCGCTTGGACATTTTTAAAACGCGTAAGCACGATAAACGAGGACGAACTGAATTGCAGCTAAACAATACAAATTTGACGTCAAGATTCATACGTCCACATGTTGTGTAAAAGCAAAAGATACGGTAAAAGTAACGGTTTTTGTCGACGCAATGGCGACGTTAACGAAAACAACCATATGAAACTGTTCGTCAGTGTAAAGGAAGAAAATATGGGCTGCGAAAAAATAAATAAAGTCTGGGCAAGCACATACAAACATTTTTAGCGAAAAACACGATTTTTGTTGCAAATCTGTCTCACTTACAGAGGTTAAAAAAAATAAATTTTTAAGTCTGGTCCAATTACAGAGGTTAATTTATAAAATATAAGTTTCACTTATAGAGGTGGAAAAAGTTTCACTCATAGAGTTCTTTTTAAGGAAAATGAAGGTGCGCCAGAATAAGGCCCACTAATAGAGGTATTCCACTTAGACAGGTTCGACTGTATATATATTGCATGTATGTAGGTTTACATATTGTAGATATTTGCATGTTTGTATTCGTATATGTGTACTGCGGTACATTATTACTTCATTTTGGTCAAATCATACATAAATGCCTATTTTGTTTAGTTTTTATTTAAATACATGACATCAACTTACTAAAGAATGTTTAACTTTCGCTAGTCTTCTATCGACCCAGGGTTACACAGTAACTCAATATTACCTACAACATAAAACTAAAAAACGTTTAAATCTTGGTTCTTTATCCGATTTTACTTTTTGACACACGGTCAAATGATGCCAACCAAAAAATCATCGACCGTGCAGAAGAAAATGTTTCATCACCGAAATCCCCATTCGCTTAGGTCAAGAAAAAGGCACACAAACCCAAATCGTTTTGTGTGCCTTTTCCCAACAATAAAATCCCATACACCATGCATTACACAACTGAACACCTCCAAACGGCACACACCCCTCTTCCCAACAATCATGAGACACTATAAAGCAAATAGGAATATAGAAAACAACAACACGAAACAACTTCCATGCACAAGAACATGTAAATTTCTTCCTCAAAATACTCATTCGCCTATCTAGAAAAATGCAACAACACGTATCCAGCCGAAACCAATACCAAACCTCTTCCTCTTCTATACGTCTCCGGTCTCCTACGAAGACGAAAGCTAATAATATACCTACCCCATGTCATACTCCAGCACGCACCCACTCCTGCATACGATCATAATACAACTGGCAACGGCAAGGCAATAGCAAAGCAAATCCACCCTTCTTTTTGAATGAGGTATGGTGGGTTTTGTTTTCCACCATATATTTGTTAGACAATCGTGTTTGACGATCGCAAAGAAGTGCAAGCATCGATTTGTATGGCGGTGAGACATCTGTATAAGTTATTTAGTCTATGTCGTAACTTGTTGCTTCTGAATTCTGCAACATTATTGTTGTAATACCAAATTTGGTAATCGACAAAAGAAAGGTTCGAAAACACTGAATGAAAAATTCTAATGCGATCTTAACTATTGGAGTCGATGTAATCAGTTTAAAAATTTAAAATACTTTGCTGAATTACTCGGCAATGAATATAGAATACCAACCAGTCAATTTTATATCATTCAAAAAGGAGATAGATTTCTCTTCACCCGGCAGTGGAACGACTTTGGCTTATGTTTGAAAATTGAAACCCTAAAATAATACTTCAAAGATCCACTGAAAATATAAAATCTTGTTGGTGTTGTTTATGCGACAGGGTTTCTATCACTTTTATCAATATTTTGAAAATCCGTGGATGCCAGCCAAAATTCACGTAATTTAAAGAACAATCTTTTGATTTGTAAAATACGAAATATATTTTGTCGCCAATAGCTAACTCGGGTCCCAAAAAAAATTTCCAAATCACAGAAATTTAATTTGATTTTTTTATCTCTCCCGGAAACTAAGGAAATATCTCAAGTTATTTTAAGATTTGTGTTAGTGAACTTCTTGGGCCATTGGTATCTTTTGAAGATTACTCACCTCCAGGCGCAACTGAAAAAAAAAATGTTGCCTCGTTCTCTTTGCATGTGCCTATGCATACGAATTTCCACAGTGACATTATATTGGGTGGAAAACTCCGCCACTCTGGATAGATACGTCACAAAATGTTGCCATACATTTTAGTCTCAAACAAAAAGCTGTCAGCTTATCCAACTCAATCAAACAATCATATTACACATATCATCCCCTAACATTATTTCCATTCGACAATAAATATGCCTACCAAACACCCTGTAGGTATTTGAAAATTCTAACCTCACTTATATGCTGTGAGATAATTTGATTGCTGGCAATAAATTCATTTACTCAACTGACCGAGTTAATAATATTTCCATTCGCACAATTCTCTAATCAAATTAAATCAAAATCGTAATGGAAAAAGGGACCCAATTCCCATACGACCAATAAACCAAATAAATGTATACGTATTCACACATACATACGAGTATATCGAACAAAATTTCTCGTACACATTGTGCTCCAATTGTGGTGGAGAATTGGACGAACGATTGAGGCTTGAAGCACCATCGGAGAATAATAAAACAGTTTCGGTATGAATGAGCAGTGGAAAGAAGGACCAGGATCTATTGGATGGTCCCATAAGTAATGCTGAACATTTGATGGTAGTTTGGTGGTTGCGATGTCTTTTTTCCTAAATGAAATTGGTAATCAAAAGGAGCTTAAGATCTGAAGTTATATTTAATCCTTAACATTTAAAAGTACACTTTAAGCTATTGGAATAAAAAGGGTACAGAGAATCTTGGCAAAAACAAGAAACGAACTTATGAGCGTGTACGTTTAGGTACTTGTATTTACTGCTCAACTGCGAATATCCTACTTAAATGGTCTGAATTGTTGAAAGGGTTCCAGGATGCCAGAAATCTACTCCAATTTATAGAACAGGATTTACAACGATGGGTAGAGATATTCCGTGAAGCCCTCTACGATACATTTTAAAACAAACATATGGGGTTCCACAAGGTTGGATTGTTTCGCCAACACTGTTTTTTATTGGTGAATAGTGTATGGAAAATTGCTTCGCTCTGCTTTTAAATTTATTTATTTTGTTTTCTCTGAATACAGAATAGAAGATATATGCGAGAAACAGATTGGCACAGCAACAGCAACAGCAACTTTGACAGCCACAGCGCACTTTTTAGAGCCCCTGCTTTTTAATGGCTGAAGTTACATTACCACAGCAACATCGACATCGACATCGACGTTAGAGCTAAGTCATAAATTCAATGTTGCTGTGCAAATGCTACCAACACCACGGTGACTTTTTCAGTTCTCTCAACTTACGAATGCTGACATTGGCTGACATACTGAAGGTGCAGCATCATTACCAGATAGGTATATACAAAAAAAGTTTCAGCAGTCTACAAATTATTCTTATGTAAATTATTTAGAAGATACTATTTTAATTTTTTTTTTGATTTAGATTGCCTTTCATTTTCGATTGGCAAAAGAAATACATTTTTGTGATCTGCAGGCGTCAAATTATTTACTGTCGGTGGGACGTGATTTTGAATTCTAGTTTTACTATTGCAATGTGGAAACGAGTTATCTAATTCAATTGTCGCGAGTTGTGTTAAAATTAATGTTTGACAAGCTATTAAAAGAAAAGTACATACAAATTTTGATTTGATGTTTGATTGGGCAGCAAACATCTGAAAAACACAGTCGAAAATGACATCAGATATGTTTTTCGAATTTTATACTTTAGCTACCACCAAGTACCTATACTGACTGGTACATATACGTGCTGGTACTAAGTACGTGATTTGCTCTAACATTTTACAGGTCGTCATGTACCTAATATCATTTTTTCGCTTTTACCATTTATTTTGGAAGATATAATCTGGTAATGCTGCGTTGCAATCAACTCACAACAATTTTTTTTTCCCTCCCTTGACAAAGTTGCTGTCGATGTTTCCAATGTGTTTCATGCGACTTCTGCTGTTGAAGTTGCTGCTGCTGTCAAAGTTGCTGTTGCTGGTGCTGTGGTAATCTGTTTCTCGCATTACAATATTTCGTCAGTCGCCATAAAAATTAAGCGAATCAATTGTCTCAAAGTTAATAATTCGTCAAAAAGCTCTTTTAAAATGCATAATAATACCTACTGTTTTAATTAGCAGTTGCAAAGTTTTAATGGATTTTCGTTTTAAGCCACGCAGGTATCTAAGTTCAACAGGAACTTTAGCTAATATATAATTTAAAGTCGCATAAATGTTTCTACAAACTACCACAAAGCTGCCAAAGAGCAACAGATAGAAGACCCAAGTAGAGAGATAGAGGGCAAAAAATAAAAAAAAAGTTAAAATCATCTTTTAAGTTGATAAATGGGCAGCAAAGAGCTCTCGAATTTGTATCCCCTGCTCTTGGAAACCCATTAAGGATAATTCAGACGAAAAAACTAGAAAAGAGGAAAAAGAAATGTCAAGTAGACATCTTGCTGTGGTCTGCATTATCCTTTAGGTATGCATGCAGTTGGTGGATATTTTAAAGTAGCGAACCGAGGCAACAAAACGAGACGAAAACATAATAAAAATGCCAAGGATTCTTAAGATATTTTGCGAGCTCAACAGCAACAGCAGGCAAATATTGCACTTTGTGAAGATATTCGCTAAAAGGCCGATGGTTAAAAAAAATGTCGCCATGAAAGTCCAACGATAATGGTCTGTTTATAGCTGTAGTTATAACTTTCGTATAGTGAAATATTTTTATCAACATAATTACATTTTAAAAGGCGTCTTCATCCGTAAACGAAATGATACGAGTGTGAATCCTTTTTATGATTTATACGACAAGTGTTGTGATGATTTGGGATTTACCTTTTTTACCTTTCGTCCGAAACTGATAGATACGGATAACATCTAGCCAAGCTAAATGGAGGTTATAGAGATGGAGGGATTTATTCAAGGCGGCTAATCTTTCCATAGTCCTCAAAAATTTACCAATGATTAGATTGTCTATTGTAGTCGACTTGCTATATAAAATTAAATGCACTACGGCTTCGTTTTTTTTGTCCTTATTACGTTTCCACAATCTTTATACGATTTCATATCTATGGACTGTCGTACATCCCAGGGTTTGTGGAGGATGTTTTTAGTACGAAGGATTTCGACATGGGGGCGTGGTACCGCCCATTCAACAAACATACTGAAGACGCTAATCTTGGTAAAAACAGAATAACTTCAAACGATATATCCTGCCACCTTTTGCAGCCAATGATATAGAAGATACACTATTAGGTACATGGATGTATATTGTCACTTTGCGAAAAAGGGGTTTCGATTGGGAAAAGGGGCGTGGCACCTCGCATACAACATAGTCATTTAAAACACTATATATGGTGTCATTTATGGAAGCTGTTGCCTTAAAATTTGGTAAATAGATGCAAATTGTCTCTTGAAAGCACATATTTGAAATCTGATCGGGGCTGGAAATCTGGATGTGGCAAAGAAAAACATTTACGATTCTATAACTTGACCCTTGTAGCAGCTAGAAGTTCTGAAGTTTGATATAACTATATGCATATTGTATGTAGCAAACAGTTTTCAAAATGTCGGCGGAATTTTAGAACGAGGAGTGGCAATTTCTATGCAAAACGCTGTATGATGGCATTTAGGGAAGATTTAGCCTTAAAAGATGGTAAATGAACGTATATTGCCTATTTGAAGCATTTTGTAAAATATGTGCAGTTTGGGACAATAAGGAGGAGTTGTACCTGTCATTAATAAAAAAGCATTTAAAGTGCTATTTATGGAAGCTAAAGACCCCGAAACTCAAAACACGAAAGTTTCAAACATTTTCTGAAACAACCGCGACTAGCGATGGAGAGGTTAAATTTTTGCTCATCACTAAAGTCTTTAATGGGTCGATTGGAGAACAGTAGCTATTAGCTATAATGCTTGATTTAATTTTTCGATGGCCCGCTTATCCATTAAGTGGGTCGCGGTCGCGGGTGTATGTTACTCAAGTGAACCCTCCATTGCTCTCGATTCTCCGCGATCGACTCTAAATCAGCAAAGGCAATCCCCATGCGGGTAGAGTGGAGATTATGAACCAACCATCTCATCCAGGGTCTACTTAGAAAGGACGGCTGCTTGTTGGTGTACGGATTCCATAGCACGTCGTGGGAACCTGGTCGGGGACATGCCTTAACATGACCAAACCACTGAAGCATGGACTGCTCTGTCCGGAGAAGTAGCTGCTCGACCAGGTATTCTGGTGTTTTTAATGTGATCTCTACGGGTCACACCAGCAATATTCAATGGAGGAATTTAATTTCGACAGCTTGTATCCGCGATCTTTTTGTTTCGGTCATTACCCAAACCTCTCATGACCATAGATAAGAGTTGGAACAAACACCGAATTAAAGACTGACAACTTAGCTTTGACACAAGCTCAGTCCTTTTAATAACAGAATGACCAAACTGTCTCAAAATTGACCCAGCCTGACCAATTCTACAGGAAAAATCCATCACGACCCCGAGATACTTAAATATCTCCAAATTTTTCAATAGGACTCCACTAAGATGCAGAGTGCATTGTAACAGGCGTTCGGGAGACGATCATTACTTCAGATTTGTGCACGTTTACTTTCAGCTTCAACACAAACGGCTAAAAACCGATCCCAAAGATGACCAAGTCATCAGCGAAGAGCAGATCTCCCATTTCAAAACGTTCTTCGCCTAGACTCCGTTGTAACATCCAGTCCATTCAAGTAATGAAAAGAAAAGGAGACGAAACGCACCCCTGCCCTGGAGTAGTCCAACACCCATGGTGAAAGGTATTGATTTAACGCCGGCCATTTATAA
Organism: Cheilosia soror; assembly: GCA_949372485.1. Classification (NCBI taxonomy): domain Eukaryota; kingdom Metazoa; phylum Arthropoda; class Insecta; order Diptera; family Syrphidae; genus Cheilosia; species Cheilosia soror. The sequence continues at coordinate 33,292,274 of OX443561.1, read as the reverse complement.
TGAACACAGCTTTTACAGTTTGTATAAAGAGATTGAATGACTTTCAAGAGAGAACCGTCAATTCCATACTCCTGTAATACACTCCAGAGTTTACCTCGAGGGACTCGGTCGGAATTGGTCGGTTGTGCTTCTACCGGGACGAAAACCGCACTGATCACCTCCTGAGCGTGACTCGACCACAGCTTTGCAACGCGTTTCCTGCACCTTGTCAAAGACTTTTCCGGGTATATTTAAAACTGATATACTGATATGGAGCAATCCCATTTTGTATCCCCTTTTTTGAAAAGGGGGAGAATCACCCCAATCTGACACGAGAAAGTCATTTAACTCCCTCTTCACCTAAGAGCTTAAGCATTTCTCCCCGGCAACAGCCAATTTGCAAGTTCTTCGCGCCTCAATGTACCGGTTTCGAGAAGGTGAGTCTCCCAGATGAATCCACACCTAGAAAGCCTTTTTTTCGCTCTGATGGCTTCTTGAACTCCGGACGTTTTCAACCACACAGTTGTTTTCTCACTACCAGCCGCCACACCGAACCGCTTCACTCCGCAAACATGTCCTGCAGAAGCAATGACTACTGTTGAAAACAACTCCCATTCTTACTCTATATTCAACTAGCGAACTCCTGCACACTTGCGTAGTGCAAAATAGAAAAATAAAAAAATCAGTTTCAAATTCATTTTAATTAGTGATAAACAGTTTTTATTGTAATGCTCCGTCCTCCGTGGTACATATTTTTGGTTTTTCCAACAATCGTATTGCGTAGAAAGTATTCTTGTCTATCAGGACAATGCATAGCTATCAATGTTACAAATTTTACAAACTTTGGCTCTGTTGAAATAGTTTTTTGCACCACTGTATATTTTTTCTTAATTATTAAAACACTAACAACACAATACTCTAACTCTCTCAAATCTTAACAGAACTTATGTACATTATTACCGCATTCCTTTTCTTTTGCCCAAATCATTATTCATCTTCAGAGAAATACTCCAGGGCCAATACCCAAGATTATCTGTAAATTTGAATTCATTCTATTCGGTGGTTTTCGAGATAAAAGATTTTGAATGTATTATTTGTATGGGCGGTGCCACGCCCCTTTGTCCAATTTTGACCAATCTTCACATGTATACTTCTGTGCCAATACCTAGGATTGTGTGTAAATTTGAATTCAATCGATTGGGTGATTTTCGAAATATGTATAATATTTTGAATGCATTTTTTGTATGGCAGGTGCCACGCCCCTTTGTCCAATTTTGACCATGTATACAAGGAATAAGAAAGGATATTTCGAAATTTAAACCGTAAAGAGGTAAAAGAGGGGGGGGGGGAGGGGTCAACGTTTGTATGGGAACATTTTTTATCCGATTGACTTCAAGCTCGGTTTGTGTACTCTATTGTTAGAAATAAAGATAATTAATTTTTCCGATTTTGGAAATTTTGCTTAGGGCACGAGTTATTAGCGACGGGAGATCCCGATGCCCAAAAACACAATGCCAATAGTGAATACATTTATTATTATAGGTACCTACAGACATGTACACTTCTTCTTTGTCTTTGATGACATATAATCCACCTTCCCTTTCAGCTGTGACAACGATGTAATCTTTCTTAATTATTTTAGCAAAATATTCACTGAAAATTACAATATATCCCAAAGATGTTAACTTTCTTACCGACAGCAAATTTCCAGTAAAATCCGGAAGATAATGTCCATACTTGAGAAAAATTTAATTTTCTTGACCACCTTCCCCGACGAACTTGATTTTGCAAACACCAATTCCTTTCGACTGTGATCTTTGTCCATTAGCAACACCAATATACTGCGAAACTGATGAGTAAAACTCCACGAATGAATCCAAATTGTTGGTGATGTGACAGGTAGCACCCGAATCCAGCGTCCAGTTCCTTGTTTCAATAACGCTGCCAGCACTGAGTACATACTGGTTTTTCTCTTCAACAGCAGCCTTCGCTGAATCTTAAAACCCATAATGCACATGATTAGCTTCTTGAGATTTTCTTGGCTATTTCTTAATCCATTTCAAATAGCTTTGACATTCTTTCTTAACATGACCATGCTTGTGACAAAAGAAGTACGATGAAGACTTGATAGTTTTCTTCACAACAGCTAGCACAGAATCTGAACCAACTCCTTGCGATTTCTCACAGCGTCTCTTGTATTCGTTTATCAGCTGGGATTCAACCATTGATAGTGACAGCTCCGTTTCTGGTCTTGTCTCAAGAGCTATGATAAGCGTATCATAAGAACTTGGTAAGCTGCTAAGAATCATGGCAACAATCCATTTATCTGCTAATTTTTCTTCACCGAGCGCTTCTAGCATGTCAAAGTGTGTTGTCATCTTCCATCTTCAAACTGCAAATCGACCTCATAAGATGAACTTTAGAGCTGAGACTGGCACGTTCATGATGTTTTTTTTTTAAGATTTATCCAAGCCTCATTTGCAGTTCTCGCCTTCCTTATGCGACTGGTTGTCTTCTACGGCTAAACCAATGCGAGCCCTGGCTTTATCGTCCTTATTTTTCCAATCGTCAGTTATCGGATTTGGTGCAGTCCCATCAATATGTTTCCATAATCCTTCTTTGATGAAAACCAATTCCATTCTCCATTTCCAATTATAATGTTCAATCTAACGATTGTAGATTTTGGCTTTTCCGACATTGTACGATGTCTCTCTCGCTGTTATTCTGATCAAACTTAAAATTCCAATGAACCCTTCAATGGGAAGAGGCCCATAACTTATTGGAACAATGTGAGTTTAATTGAATCAGAAAACAGAATAATATTAAATAACAGAAAAACAAAAGCAGAAAAATAATTGAACGCTTGGTTATCAATGTTTATGTTACAGTAGTAGATTCCAACAGTTTTGGGGAACACATTTGTCCGTCCAAACGAGCGCCAAGCAAAACACACTATGTACTTGAGCAATGCCGCGGATACTTGCTAGTCAAGCAAAAGGACTTGAAGGAAGCTTTTCTATTCTACATAAGATACTTACGAAAGTTCCTATCCACTACTGTGACAAACTGTCACCTTGCAAAACGTCCATTTCTCGTATTCAAAAGAATAAGCAAAGGACGTACAAAATCCATTAATTGTGACAGTATTGTTGATGAATTTGTTAACCAATAAAAATATTTTATTGGCAGTTTTCTCACGACGACGACGGCAGATAATGTCGGACAATTAGCCGAGGTCAAGGATAATTACTTAATGCAATTGGGACACGCTTAAGGCACCTCATACAGATCAGAAATATCTACCTTGAATGTGCATTGTAAATAAAAATAACCCATTCATCCCCATGTATTCGTAATCAGTTTTTCTTGTCGATTATATTGATTGTCATCAACCTGCGTCATATTCGTTTAATATGGAAATTATTTCGATCGAAATTGCGGAATATACGGGCACAGAGATGTTCCTTAATGCATGGAGATTTTCGCAAAATATTGCCATTTAATCGTTAACAATCTTTCGTCGAAATTATACCCAAAACAAATATTGAAAATCCACTTCAATTGGGTCATTAACGATTCACATTGCCTCACGAATTTCCACATAAATCGAAAAAGTCAATTAGGTAGGTACATGAAATAGACAACGCCTGACTGGGTATATTTTTTACTGCCATCTTGCATCGAATATATCTAATTAAAACACTTTCTCTGCGCAATCCTTTAATCGGTCATAAAAAAAATACATTTTCCTCACCCCCCTCGACTAGACAAGCTGTTAAGGTGTAAACGTCCTCCGTAATGACAACTAAATGACCCAGTTTCTATAAATGTTCCACTCATACACCGACAACGATTCACAGGATAAGGCTCTGTTAATTAGATTCTAAAATCATGATACCCATCATGGCGGTGGTGCTTTAATTTCCGCCCTTGAGAGCGAATGGGAAATGACTTTTCCATTTTTGTTTTTTTTTTTTATTAAAACAACAGCAAAAAATGACTTTCTGACTGAATGACTGCAGAAGGACCGGGACTTTAAAAAAACAAAAATATTTCTACTGACTTTATGTTAAAGGTTCATATAGTTCCAGGACAAAATCGACTACAAAATGTAATGTTTGTGTGTTTTTCTCTTGTTGTCCGGGAATCTACATGAAGTTGAACTGGGAGTACTCCTTGTATCCTTCTGGGATAATTGTTTCCCATCGAAACGAGCAAGGACGCGATGGGAATGACAAGGTTGCTAGGCTGGAGATATTTCGCGCATCAATAAATTCGGTCTGTGCGGTGATATATAGAAGAATTGTTCCCTACTAGGTAATTAGGCAAATTAAAATTTTATAAACTGGGGGGATGGCCATATAGTAGTCTGTATCTGTGTGGGGTAATGAAATGTGTTGTGTATTTGTGAGTAATTTAATTTTGTGTTACATCAGAAGAGCTTTTTAATTAAATCTGTGTTTTCTCTCAGAATTATAATTTATTCTGTAGAAGTCTCAATAAGAAAGATGCAATTTTGTTGGTGCTTCCATTGGCAGTAGATACTAGATAGGTTTTTTTTTTAGCTAAAGGGATTGGCTAGTATTATTGGAAAGGTGGAAGTGGAACGATGTGCAAGTATCTGAAATGACATTTGTTGAAGCTAAAGATAGTTCTCTTTGATGTTTGCTAGCATAGAAGTTAACATACCTTAGATAGTAACTCTCAAATTCTACCTCAGAAGTAGCTTCAATTACAAAGAGAACTTGATGATAGACAAAATGTAGGTATTTGGCGAGAATATCTTCGTAACCTTTTCCCGTAACTCTTCTAGTGGAACTTAGAAAATGTTTCAAGAAATTGCGGCAATAGCCAACAGGTTCAAATTTGTTAATTCCAACATATAAGTTGAATGGATAATCGATTTTGCAGAAGCGCGGTTATACCTATACGTCACTAACTTATTTCCACAGGGATCGGTCTTAGGGCCGTTATTGTGGACAATCATGGATGACGGAGTTGGGCAATAGATTGCCGTTCAAAACACACGTGGACTATTTAGACAACAAAGCATAGAAAATGCAGAAAGCTCTCGCGCAGTGTCAATAGCTATGCAGCAAGCTCTCTGGAGTAACACATCAAAAGGCAGATGGACATACAAACTTATACCGACAATCCAGGAATGGATAGAACGTAACCATGGAGACTGTAAATACAACCTTACACAGTTCCTGTCTCAATACCAATGGGGAAAACCCCTACTGGTTTTCAGGCAGAGCTCCATCAAAGAATGCGCAAACATTATTTTAAATTCAGGTATTAAAGGCGCTAACATCCACATATTCATAGATAGACAATCGGCTATAAAAGCCCTTAGTTCATATAATTTTGACTCCAAATCAGTGCTACACTGCTTCAACACCATCTAGACACTCAGTACCAGAAACAAAATCAGGTTATGGTGGGTTCCTGGCTGCGAGGGTATTGTAGGAAATTAAAAAGCTGATGAACTAGCCAGAATGGGTCGGTATCTCCTTTTATAGGACCAGAACCGTTTTGTTCAAAGCTGGGAACGCGATAAATGCATTTCACATTGGGAGAACATCCCTGGACTTAGACAAGCCAAAAAAGCGATACAACCTTTTAAATAAAGATGCCAAAAATATCCTAAATCCACCCAGACATGATATCAAAAATTTAGTAGGCTACCTAAGAGGCCATCACGGGTTACGATATCACCTAAAGAAAATGTAATTTTGAAAGGTTACAGCTAGACACATTCAGTAAGGCAGTTAGAGGACCTGAAGTGCGACCGTTTTAAAAAGCATTTCTACTTACAGAACGCAAAAACCTCTACTTTCCTGTTCTCCTTTGAGCAACTCAGAATCACTAAAAAAACCAAATAAATGCAGACAAAATCTGTCATGCAGATTTTGAGATTTTACGAGTTTACAACTGGGCTGAAATCTGCAAATCTGCACTTATGGCAACGCTGATCATCAGCTACATTAAGAAAGTAGAAACGCTACTATCCAAACCAATTTCTGACGTTTAAAGCACAAAAGACCTTACAGGTCGAGGTGCTCTCTCTATATCGACATGGCGACTCACAATGTTTTAAAAAAAAAATACACAGTTCCTGTCAGGCCACGGTGGCTATCGCAAGTATATGCACCGTTTTGGGCACGACAGCTCACCGTCTTGCCCCGAATGCATAAATGAAAATCAAGAAACGGAGCACGCAGTATTTTACTGCCCACGAAATCCTTTGCCCAGCTCGTCACTAATCGTCGACCACATGTTGCAGTTTGAAGGAATTGTGCATCAGAATTATATAATTTTATAAGCTAGGAAAAGCCACAGTAGAAGCCTCAAAGGTCGCAGAAACACCAGAAGCAGGTGACACAATACGATTTGCTTGAATGCTAACCAGCAACGCGAAGTAATGACTAACTGCAGTCCCGCAGGGAGAGTGCGGTTGAACTGTTGAAGTGTGTAAAGTAAAATCGATCACTTAGGTTTGCGAATCGTGCATGCTAGTTGCACTCGGTTTACTAGTATCTCTGCGAAGATTACACATCCTTGGCACAACAAAAAAAAACTTTATAGGTATATCACTGTCTTTCGAAGGCTAATGATTCACTAAGGTAATTTGATGCTCTTCGGGCATCAAACTTTCAACCGAATCTACTATTTGTTAATCGATTCGAAATACGCACTCAACATCTACACTCTTAATGTGCACACATTTTAATGGGTGGCTCGGCTAGTCCCAAAGCTGGACTTTCTAACAAGAAGTAGCTACGAGCTATACGAGCCGTACATTAGCTAGTACATACGAGATCGAACCAACATCCAGAGATTTTCGAATCTAAGTTTTTATCCAGTGTACATCAGTACTACAGTAGGTACACATTAAACGGCTCAAACCGGTCTGCAACTTAGTTTATACCTATTACTATTACATACATTAGTAAGGCTTTGAAAACGGTGCTCGAATGGACCATCATTATACCATCCTGGAAAAAAAGGGAATTCGGAGTGAAGACCAACAGCCCTTTTATGACCTCCAAAGCTGCATATGGTAGCATTCAACATCGGGAACTCTACTGATTCATCAGCTGTTATAATTTATTTATGACGAGTGCTGCACAAGTGCACGGTAAGCAGGAAAGGAAAACTGGTACTGTGCTCCTTGGACATATAATTCTTCGGTGGATTTTATATCTGCGAATTGGCCGAATGGAGAAAAAGATAAAATTGTGAACTATATGAGTTGTCACGAGATGTTGATGTAGTAAAAAAAAAAAAAAATATATATATAGGTTATGACAGCAGCTCACCTAAACGGGGATCGACTCTTTTGAGCGGAAACTATGAAACAGCAACATTCCAAGAAGGACGACAAACAGGGATATTATCTTTTAAACACATTGAAGCAGTAAAACAACAGATGTGTCAATAAAAGGTTCAACATTCCAAGAAGGACGACAGACAGGAGTATTGTCTTTTGGACATATGGAGGGATGTGAGCACCAAGCAAGAAGCCGCGGCTTAGGTAGAGAAAATGATATAAATAGTAGTGTTTCGTATTTTGTAAAGCTAGATTTTAAGAAGATAACAATAAAGGAAGAGCTCTTGCTCTCAACAAAATTTTAAAAACTATTTTTTATTTTTAAAGCTAAAATTTATATATTGCTGCTAAAGAGGAATAAAAATAGCTTGATAGCTTTAGAATTTATTTGAAAATAAATATCCGTACCATAACCATCAGGCATGTGCCCTCTAGGTAGACCCAGGAGGAAATGGTTAGATCAAGACCATAATCTCTCCTATACCCGTATGGAGATTGCCCTTGATAATTTAGAGTCGATGGCGGAGAACTTAGAGCTATATGGAGAGTCCTCTTGAGCAACTTACACCCGCGACCCACCTAATTGACAAGCCGACCATTTGAAAATGAATGAATAAAAATCTCACGAATAGTATAGATACTCTCGATTTTGGCTAACAATTCTAGATTGCCTTGACCGCATAGAAAAATGACAGAAAACAGTCCAGTTCAGTTGCGATAAGTCACATGATGTTATGGACGTTGTAGGGCAGCGCACAAGTCCATTTCTTAAAATAGATTATCTCCTGTCGTATGGCATGTGGCAACCATGTTTACGCACATTTGGAAATAAAAAAAATCGTGGATCATGGTTCTGTATACTGGGCGCTATTGATAGTGACATTACGATTCTTTTAATTTTAAAAGAACTGAAGTTCGGACTTACGTTACCGCTAGCCCATAAATCGCACCAAACAGTCATTTTTTGGGTTAATCGTCAGCTGAAGGATGACCTTTGTCGCACTAAATACGATACATTTTTAGGGGGGTCTCAGGTTTGCTTATACGATTCCTAGAAAAAGCCGACATTATAAGGTTTTTTCCACTGCGCAAACTTATCGCAAAAGTGTGTCGTCCATACGAGAGTAAAACTGTCCTAAAAAAGATTCTTAATTAATCTATTTCGGGGTTGGTTTGAAATTGAAGGCCCCTTCTCTTCGTCACAAAAATAAAAACTCACAAGTATGTACTATAATTGGTTGTAAGAAGTTATGACTAGCGTTACAGAAAAACAAAGATCCTTCCGGCACTAAATGCATTATTTATACTCTTCTTAACTGCTGTAATCATGGGACAATCTGCCATTGGACTCATGCTCCGTAAATTGAAAGTAGAGTCCATACGATCTAGGTCCTTTGCAAGCAGAGAGCTAAAAGGCGTTGAGATATCCGATCTCTTACACTTCAACTTCAACTGGTTCAAAAGTCGGGCAATAACTTGAAGGGTTTTCGTGTGTTCCATCTTTTCATTCTCACTATTAACAAGAGATTCACAATGAAGCCTTTAGGTCTCCGAGTGGTCGTGAAAAGTTTCTCGTCTATTACTCATCCCTTTATAATCAAACCTAACCTAACCATACTTATGACGAGGGTTAAATTTTCAAAACAAACCTAATTATCACATAAAGTGAAACCAAAATCCAAAGACCAAAAATTTGTTGTTGAGAATACCAAAAATTTGTACCATACCAAAACCTGTGTAAGTAGGGCAATAAATGAACATCAATGTGCGTTGGTCTTACATTTTACAAGCAATTTAAGAATTCATTCAAATGAAATAAATATTGCCAGCAGATTCACTTTTAACATGAAGAGTAAAATAAATTATTATTTTCGTTGGGTACAAAATAATGTTGCTGAAACATTGTGGAACGTATTTAGTTTCTATAGCAATGCGCATGTCGTGCAGATATAGAAGAACAACAATTCTCAGCTGTTCTGTAAATGCAAGGAAAAAAAAAAAGTTTTAAAGAAGGGAATGTGGATGAGTTATTAGAAAGAAAGGGTATTCCCATTCAGTTCCCTCCGTAGCTGGTAAGGAAGAGGAATTTGGTAAGAAAAATAAAAAAAATATTTAAATTCATATTTAAAAAATATTTCTCCAACTTACAATTTTGTGTTTACGAGTAGGTGTTTTTCACAAAATTTGTAGAAAAAAATCAAATTCAATTTCATCATAAAAAACCGAATTCGACACTTTTCAGTGGATTTTTATCCCAAAAGGCCAGAACTAAAATCTTTTTAAGATCATCTCGAAAACGGCCTCGAAAATTGTGACTAATGTCATATAGGTAGCTTTAAATTTGGTTAGAGAGGACGCATCAAAATTTGTATTAAAAATAGAACGAAAATTGCTAGAAAACGGTTTCAATTAATATGAGATCTGCTCTTGTTTTGAAAAATCACCATTAACGCCTCGAAGCTCTACTTCTCATTCCGTTCATTATGCGATCTTAATCAATACTCTAAAAACGTATTCAAAAATTACTTTATACTTTGATAACATACAAATTTCCTTAAAAATACATCCACAAACCTTTAAAAATTTGCAAAAATTGGGTTCAGTCAGTACCTGTTAAAAAAACAACTCAATATTTATTGTTATTATACAAATTCGCATAAGAACTACGTTTAAAATTGTTTCAGAAATGCCTCAAAAATCGGATAAAAAATGAACTTCATATTTTCATAACCACCATAAAAACAGTAGATATTGACAATCGAAATGGAAATTGCCTCCAAAAATTGTTCAAATACCGAATCGGAATCTGATGAAAAGTAGCTTTCAAAAGTTCTTCAAGACGATTATCAGAATATTGATAATATGTAGGTACGTAGTTTAAACAATCGGCCAGAAAACCGCAACTTTATGAACCACCACAACAAGGCCCTTAATTAAAGCAAAGACACAGGAAATCTCTCAAATACCGAAATTTATATATGTACCTAAATCGGATAGAAAATAACAACGCAGACGTCTTTAAAATAGTTATAATAACTGCCTTTAAAAGTTCATATAGTCATATTGGATATTGGTTGTGGTTCTAATATGATACACTTAAAAAAACCTTCTTTCTTGTTTATAGCTTTCCTTTAAAAATTACTTAATAACCGTACCTTAGATTGTCTTTAAAAACAGATCAATCAAGTTATATTGGAAATGAAAAAAGTTTCTAAAATCCCCAAACGATGACTGCGTGAAAACTTTATCAAATGTTGCTATTTTGAAAGGAAGCCCTTAAAACATTTTGATAATAGTCTTGAAAATTGTGGGTTTAAAATATTCGAAACATAGGAACCTGAATACCACCGTTTCAAAGTTGCTTGATAATTGCCTAGAAAATTGGCCCTAATACCGAATAATACAGAACTGAAATCAAGAAAAAACGTTTTCACAATTAACCAAGTAGCATTAGAGGACCTGCACATATTTTAAAGAACCACTTAAAAAAAATTGTAAAAATCCCACGCAAATCCAACTAATGACCGTCTTAAAAACGGTCTTATAAATAGCTTTCAAAATCTCATAAAATAGCTTCAAATACTGCCAAAAAATGGCTTAAAAAAGGGATTTAAAATGAAAACAAAAGCCGCAGCAGCTTATACCAAGAAGTCGCTTCAGAAACTGATTAGAAGGCGGGTTTGAAATCTAACCGACAGTCGTTTTTCTAACTCAACAGCTGAAATAAAAAAAAGCCATATCTGACCAAAAATCTACTCTTAAACAACTTCTTAAAGTCGTAAAGCAAATGGGATCAAAAGCTGTCCAAACACCCAAGATATTGACCACAAAGTCACTTTTTAAAATCTCGTAAGAATCATTATGAGAATATCCATGAAAATTAGTGAAAAAATCAAAGAAAAATATTTTAAGACTTACTTGAAAGTTCCCTTAAAAATCACCAAAATTCGATTTAGCTGCAGGACAAATTTTACCCCAAAATCGTTCTAGGAGTGGCCTCAACAATTCGTCCAAAATCACCAAAAAATTAACTAAAAACTTGCAAGAACATAGTCTTAAGAAATGACTTCGAAATTTGTCTCAAAAATAGCTTGCTCCGTGTTATGCATAGTTTGCCTATAAAGAGTTTTTGGGAGGTTGACGAAGAACTTAGGAAGAAAATAGGAGATGGGAGGAACATCTTCTGAAAATAGTTTAAACAACATTTTTGATCGACTTGAAAATTGCCTCAACCGTCGCCGTCGGACGAAAGTCAACTTCAAAAACTTCTAATTTTGAGAATCGGTGCAAAACACCGAAACACTTAAATCAACAACAAAGATTTCGAAAACTTATTAAAAATTACTGTTTGCTTAATCAAATCATTAAAAGTGTTTGTAAAATTACAAAAGTTTGGGAAACTCATTGAAAATTAGTCTAAAAATTGCTTAATCAAAATCTCATTAAAATAAAAAGAAATCGGTTTTAAAAACTATTTTTAATAAAATTTTGGGGGAGATCATTTAAAAACCTTTAAAACACATAAAAATCAGCCCAAATACCATCAAGAAATCGCCTAAAAAGAGAGCCGAGAAATTGCTCCAAAAATGTAAGCGATATAATCGACTTCTAAGTTTTTCTGAACACAACTCAATGCTGCAGTATGAACAATTAGTTGATGGGAACACAAACATATTTAGTATCATTTTTAAATTCCGCAATCATAAACATCAGAAATTTACCAAGAAAACTAAAAAAAATTAATAACTTTAAAGGTTATCATGTAGTCCCAAAAATAGAATTAAAAAGCGACAAAAAATTGCCCTAAAAATAGAAAATAAAACTGATCCAAAAGAGTACCCATAAAACCTGTCCATAAATACAACAGAGGTCATCTCGGAAATTGCCTCGAAAATTGCTAAAAAAATATCAGAAACCGTACTTAAATTTCCAAGAAAATCTCATAATTAACCCAAAAACTACCCAAAAACTGTACGAAAATTGGCTAACGAACCACATAAAAAATGTTTTTTAAAAAAGGCCACAAGATTCGGCTAACAAGTTCTAAGAAATCACTTCAAAAATTGCCCCAAAACGGGTTGAAAATAGCATCAAATAGGTACCGCTTTTCTGTCATAGCAATTAGGCAGGCATAGTTTGTCTTCGTAAATGTGCCAATATCATCCTTGAACGGAAAGAGTTTAGGTCAACTTAATCAACTATAGCATGGGAATTGAGTGTAGTCCTGCCTGCTACAATCTGACTCGTTATTTACCCATAAATGTCCTTCTAGGAATTCGAAAACTTTCTGCATATTTACAGTTTTATATATAGCCAGTTCACAATTGGCAACTGGAAACTGTTCATCAACTATACCTATTCATTTCCCCTTTGCAAAAGTATAATATTGTCCTAATGCAACAAATTCCCTAATGGAATTGCCATGAGCAATTTACTTTATCCTCTTTTGTGCACATTCTAGCCCACATACGCCCGCCACTGGTCATGGCCTTTCTGATGGAAATTAAGAATTATTGTTGTGGGAAAACGAAAATATTTCTAGCCGCCACTGACATTTGGGAATTTTCTCAAAAGAGTTTGTCCAGCAAAACGCAAAAAAAATATTCCATGTCCTTGGACAACTGAAATTATCTTGCGAACAAAAAAAAAAAACGTATTAATGGTGTAAAATTTGTAAGTAGCTTTCTTTGCAATTAATTTCCTTCCTCATCCTACCCCAATACAACAATAACAACGAATCTGGGTGGATCCTAAATTTCTATGTCGCAAAAACTCGCACGCACTTTTCGAGCGCAAAAAAAGGATACAAAAAAAATACAAGGATTCCCATTGATGGCTTAGCAAGAATATTCGCAGATATCGCGAATCCTTATCAGAAAATTATGATTGGCCAAGACGAAAATTCCCAATACACACAAAGGGAGGGGTTGGTGATACTGTATAGTATAGCTGTATTTCTTCAAGGATACACTACACAGTTTCTGGTACACTTTTTGGCGCACATGCTCCTTGCCTACTACACAAGGCAGAAAGCAGCTGGAGCAACAACAAAAGCAGTAAACGAAGGAGTATCGTCTATCGTATCGCTTCGTGGTACTAACTGGAAACGGTGGTGTAGAGAGACTATGCCAACGGTATGTGTTCAAGGATAATACTGTGTGAAAGCGAGTAAATTTAGTACAAATTCGACATTGAATGAGGAAGGACATTGCACCTCGTTACTGGAGAAAGAATTTTACGTTTTCGACTTTCAGCATCGTTAATGCGTGTAACAGTAACAAAGGGGTGCTGTACAAGGGTGTCCTTTGGTTTTGTAACAATACCAGTTACACTTTCACTCAATTTGATTGAAACTAAAAATTTGTTGAGGGGTGGTAGGTAGAGGTGGTGGACAACTTTTGCGAGAACTTTTTAAACTGAGTCCGAAACAAGGAAACTTCTGAATGTCCTGCGGGCTTTTCAGTGCGATAAATGTTTAATTTCATGGTGCTTAATCTTTGTTGTTGCATTGAATGCAGTTTTTTTTATTCTCTTCTCAGTTCTGTCGCTTAAATGGTAGGAAGAGAGCGAAGCGTATAGCTTTAGGCATTTTGTTGCTGTTCACAATTTGATGTTAGTTGTACTTGTTTTTGAGTTTTAACTGTTAATGTTCATGTACTCTACTATAGTTTGTTAAAATATAAACAAAATTTCTAGATAGATAGGTAGGTACTTGTGATAAAAATAAAATTTTAATGGATGTGGTGTTGGTAGTCGGGAATCGGGACTCGGGATCATTAGTAGAAGAGCAACACATTATGGATCTAGACACACCTTTTAGTGCGTGTTATATTGTTTTATAATTTTCAAGTCAGGCTGTGAATCATAAACTTGCTCCTTTTTTGGTCGAACGGCAGAGGAAAAATGGCGGTAGTTTTTAACAGCAGTCATTGCATTTGCCGGATATTTTTGCGGAGTGAAACGGCTGGTAGTGAGAAAAGAACACTGAGTGATTTCAAATGCCATGTGGATCCATTATGGGGACTGAACTTCTGGAAACCTTGACAAGAAAAACTTGCAAGCAGGCAAAAAACAGTCTTGGAAGGAGTTAAGTGAAAAGTTAGACAGAGATCCCCAAATCTGCAAGCCAAGGTGTTCTGGCAGATCATCCGCCATCTTAGAGGAAGAAAATTTAATGAGAAGGATATCTTGTGCAGAGGCATCGATCACTTCTCAGAGTTGCTCAATCAAGAACAGGAGGTTACCACCATTAACCTCTCTTTGAGATAATCTACCCAATTTTCGCAAATAGCAACGATACTCCCACTGTAATGCCCGGCACATAGAATATTTCTGGCCGATTCTAATTGATCAGAGCGGCCTCATGCCTCTCAGGGACTACAAGGAAACGAAGTATGACTTTGACAGACAAATTACAGTCTGTATACCGGACAGGCAGGACTGGCTCTTCCCGACTACTGTCATAAAAGGTATACCCATCTTCTGTTCACCAGATGGCTCAAAGACGGAGAATGGAACGAGAGCAGGAGTCTTCTCAGAAAAATTAAACATCAGCCATTCATAGCGACTGGCAGACCAGTGCAGCGTTTGACATGGACGTACTATTAGCTGACAGAGAAGTATTACCAGCTTTCAACGCAGCTAATTAAGGGCTTCATTGACAATGTCACATTAAACTTGGCTAAGAAACGATGGAACAACACTCCCGGTTGTACTATAACTCGTAGCTTGTGGCCCGCAATTAAACCCAAAAAAAGTCAAAGATCATCTTTTGATAGAAGTCAAATCCGAGTGTTAGTCGGGATAATTACCAGACACTGTATCATTGGGAATATGGCCAAAAGACTAGGTATCTTTCACAAATGACTTCTGCAGAAGTTGCAGAGACGAAGAGGAAATAGAATCTGATGTGGAACATCTCCTGTGTCACTGCACCCCAAAAACTTCATGCCAAACAGTTCCCACAAAAAAACGAAGCAACTACTACAATTAAGTAGAAGTCAGATTCGATTGGTCACAGGCTTCCTTACAGTTTGTATAGTATGGTATAGCACAAGACAACACTTGCAGACTGTGCAACGAGGACGCAGAAACAGCATCAGAACACATATTATGTGACTGCAATTGTTTAATCAAAACACGTCAACGTTATCTAGTTAAATTTTACCTCGAATCAGCGGACATAGCTGCCAGCTCATACAAAGAGCTAGCCGCCTTTATAACAAACTGCGGCATCATGGATTAGCTCTAAGTGGAGGACATCACAATAGGGACACTTGTGGCCACAGCATGATCTGGGATTCAATATTCCACCTGCCACTACAATCTGTAACTTCAAAGGAATTTATTTCTTGGTTTATTGGAATCCTGGGTAGTAGAAATGTAGCATAGGGAGAAGGTTAAGGTTCTGTCTTCAAGATCTGATTCAGTCAGGTGCATTTTCTTCATTTTCTAGGTGGAAAAGGGATATTCTATTTATCTGTATAGGACTCTTAATTCTGGGTTTGTTTAAGGTCTGCCATAACTTTTTTGTTATGATACAGGTTTACATGAAGCGCTAACTTGTGACTTTTCACCCACGAGTGCGTAAGACCTGATACTCACAGCACAATCAGCTTGCTCTGATTCATCTGTCGAAATTCGTCTTGTTTCCTGCATTCATTTCCACGTACCTAGTAGAACGATACATTCTGTTGCGTTCCACGAACCTTTGACTCAGCATGACAGAGTTTCTTCTATATGAGTTCTGTTAAAGTTGTTGATTTTATTGCTGTCTAGCTATTGGTATAAAGATGATACCTTCCCGTGGTAGTATAGACTCAGGGGCCCAAGCTCGTGTGTAAGTCCAATTTTGACCAAACTTCACAGAACCACTCCAGGGCCAATAACTAAGATCATCTGTAAGTTTGAGCTCAATCGATTTGGTAGTTTTCGATATATACGATTGTGATAGTTCTTTTTGTATGGGCGGTGCCACGCCCCTTTGTCCAATTTTGACCAAACTTCACAGAAACCGTGTAGGGACCAATACCAAAGATGTGTGAAAGTTTGGTTAAAAACGGTAAATGCGTTAAGGCGTGAATCGACGATAAACATTTTAGGGTTCAATTTATATATATATTGATCAACCGGAAGCAGATTGCTTATAGCCTCAGGTTGGAGTGGAGTTGTCCTCAACCAAGGGGGTAGGGCCACACTAAGGCATATAGAAACGTAGGTATATAGCGAATACCTAGATAATTGCACTTAAAACCTAAGAAGTTCCGAAATACCAGTCCGCACGGGTTAGACACCACAAGGAAGACCCAGTTTCCGTTTGAAGCAATTATTATACTGTCACAATTTTCACAGGTGTACACAAAAATAATAATAAATAAATAAATAAATAAATAAATAGGTGGCGCAACAGGTGGGTAGACACCCTAGGCCTAGCTTCTCGCAACCATTCGTTTTGTGTGAGTTTCTATTTTATGGGACAAATGGAAGGGACCTACAATTTTATGCCGAGTCCGAACGGCTGAATTGAGAAGCTTTTTCAGGACAGTCATACTCTCGAATGTTTGTCAGACGTTCGCTAGAGGTGGCGCAGTAGAAAAAAACCTTAAGATGTAATTTGTGTTTTTTCGGGGATCGAACCTGGGATCCCTTCATCACTTAAAGCTAAGTACGCTGTTCGAGTGAAACTAAATTTTAGCGGCTCTCCAATTTTTCTCTACAAACATTAGCTAAACCCCTAGGCCTAGCTAAATTTTGACATGGAGTGCGTTGTGGATAGCTATAAGTGTCACAGAAAACAGATGTTCGTAGAAACGAATTTTCTTTAAAAAATCATTAACACGAAGCAATTTCTTTTTTCCTTGTCTGCTATTCTTTGATCTCAAAATTTTCACTTTTAAAGGATTTCTAATCGAGGTAGGTATTCTTTGAAAAAACTCATCCTTATTTACTTTTAGGCAACGCAAAATCACAATAAAAAAAACCAACAGATCTGTCAAAATTTAGCTTGAAAAAATGTGCCGAACCATTAATGGGCGCGCTTAATTGTGGCAGAAACATCCAGTACAGTCTGAAATGAAAGTTTGATTTTTTAGCAAAAGCAGCGTACCGCTCGGCTAAATTGATTCGCTTTAATTTAGCTCAGCTAAGTTTTGGAGAAAATTTTGTATGAGAGCTAAAATTTAGCTCGAGCAGCGTACTAAGCTTAAACTATCAAAGAAGTTACTGAAATATTCCGTTTTCCTTCTTTATTTGGCAGTTATTTTCGTTGCAAAAATAAAACCCGACCAGCTAATCAGTGTGGACCAAAAGTTTTTATTTAGTTTTATTATAGTGAGTACGAGTTACCTTACTAGCCATGGTTCTCAAGAGATGGTCACATTGAACGTCTAACTACGTAACCACCAGAGTCACAAATGTTTTCTTAGGAGTTCAATAGTACCAATACCTTGGTATGGTCTGGTCAGCCCAAAATTTTAGATGGCAAGTTATACTGTACAAGCGCTCTCCATTGATGTAGGGACCTTTTGAAGTATTCATTCATTCATTCATTCATTCATTTTCAATGGTCCGCTTGTCCATTAAGTGGGTCGCGGGTGTAGGTTGCTCAAGTGGACCCTCCATAGCTCTCGATCCTCCGCCATCGACTCTAAATCATCAAGGGCAATCCCCATACGGGTAGAGGAGAGATTATGAATTTGATCTAACCATCTCATCCTGGGTCTACCTAGGGGACGCCTGCCCGATGGTACGGATTCCATAGCACGTCGTGGAATCCTGGTCGGGGACATGCGTTTAACATGACCAAACCACCGAAGCATGGATCGCTCCGTCCGGAGAAGTAGCTGCTCGACATTGAGTTCCTCACGTATTCTGGTATTTCTGATGCGATCTCTACGGGTCACACCAGCAATACTACGGAGAAATCTCATTTCGGCAGCTTGTATTCGCGATCTTATTCTTTCGGTCATTACCCAAACCTCATGACCATAGGTAAGAGTTGGAACTTTGTTCCTTTTGAAGTATATTTTCTAAATATGCAATAATAAATTCTCAAACGCCCCTCTAGCTATTTTCTCCCTTCAATGATTATACTTTTATTTTCCCTGTCTATCGCTCCACATAAATGAATTATTATCCGCATCCGTATGTTTAAAATTACTTGGTCCGTTTTATTTTTATAATTAAAAGAAATTCTCGTAGGTACCTACATATTTAATTTGTGTACACAAACAGTAGGTATAGCTGTGCCCCCCGTAGAATTCATTGGCTAACTCCAAAATAGACATTCAAACGTCTTTGGCTTGTGTTTACTTATCTTGCAGTAAAAAGTACTTTCCCAGATTAAAGACTCTGTAAAAATGAAAGCACTGCACAAGCACACACAACAGGCATCGCAGCCTTGATTCGAAGGACACAACAAAAAGCAACACACATACAGTTCACTCGAATTAAATATTAAATTTCAATTTAACACAGTACAAAGGATAATAAAGCAACCACCCTGATTGCCTTTAACGTATAGTAGGTAATACCATTTCGCTGGGTGTCCTTACACCATTATGCGCTTCTCATTCATCCGAACGAATTGAATAGAAAAACGCTTTCACGATAAATATGCAGAGTCTGCCCTCCCAAATGCATCTGTTTCTGGCACTGGAATGAGGTCACCTAGATTTTTTTTCAAGGATACCATCGAAAACTTATACTCGCAGTTGGCAGGACAAATCTGACGAAAAATCCAAACAAATTAATCATTGCCAATTGCCAAAGAGAGAGGAATGCACCCGTCAGAATGCATCTCAATCTATATGCAGAAACACATCCCTGCATACAGAGTGTGATGAATCTCATATTTTAATTACAGTTACAATTTCATAGACAAGATGTGTTGTTAATTGCATTGGAACTGGCATAGACATGTCTGCCAGTCATCGAAATTGCTTCGGCAGGGAAGGGACCGACTGACCGGCGCGCAGAGTATGGATATGATGCACAACTTCTAACATGCAAACCAAACACTTGTGAACGACCAAGGACCCATCATACACATTTGGGGGGGAGGGTATTGCATGCTGCCACTGCACCCCCTACATTTGGCCATAAAACTTTGGAAAGTGTTTATGGGACAACAACTCCGGCCGGCGCACATGTCCTCCGTGCGTCGTCGTCGTCCTACGGCATATGGCAATGGCTGTTGGACGTTGGTGTTTTGGTTGCAGTCGATAGGTCCGGGACCGGGACATGGGACGGTTGCGATTCGAAACATGCCTTATGTCAAATGACCCTTAGGGAATGCGATTTGATTTATGACTTATTATGTCTTATGTGTCCCTTTCATAATTTAATTACGTTCTGGCATTTTTGTGAGGAATTATTTTACAGTTTATTGGTCCTAGTGTACTCGGTTGGTATACTCGGTGTCGGAATGGAGCTGTGTATACGCACTTGCAGTGTGTGCAGTATTCTATCTGCGAAGGACATGCTAACGTTGCACAATTGCATACACGAGGGCAGTAGTTGTTCGCATTTGAGATCTGGGAGGAGAGTTCATTGGGAGGTGGCATTCAATTATGAGAAATGTACAAAGTGCGTGAATAATTAATGAATTGTCCTTGATAAATTGCCTTTGTTATAGGGATAGGGGGGACTAGCTATTGTAAATGAGTTACTAGTACATTGCGGTTTTGGGATGAGATGTTTTGTTTTTCTAAATGATATGACGATCAACGAGGACATTTTATTGTTTGTGGCGGTTTTTGAGAGTGAACTGCTCTTGGTCAGCTAGAATTTATTAATTAATCTTTGAAAACTTATTTTACTAGTCTTACAAATGGTGTTAGTAAAAACTACTCGCTCTGGACGGAAACAAAGAAAATGAAGACACATTCCGCCAGTGAAAAACAAAGAAGGTAACTGGGCAAGAAACAGCCAAGAGAAAGCAACCACTTTTGCAGAGTACCTATCTTGAAGACGTCTTCTAACCTTATAAAGAAAAAAGGTTATCGGTGAAAAGAAGTACGGTGCGAAGAGGATAGACATATTCAGTCGGTAGCAGCTAAAGAACTTGCCAAATAAATTAAGGAAGAACTTTAATTCAGGGTGTCCCAGTTAAGAAGTATAATCCTTTAAGGGGTGATTCCTGAAGTTCTGCCGAACAAAAAATTGTATGGCAGGGGGGTCTATTTTCATTGTCTTTCCCATTAGATTAGATTAGATTAGATGATAGGTCGGGAGAGCCTTCACCGGCCCTGGCACTGCGGCCAATCTAAAGAAGCCTATTGTGCCTTCCCTGGTGAGATCCTAGAGCCATCTTTTGACTCCGGAGACAGCCAGGAAGATAAAAATCTTCCCAGCAAGTTTTGCTGTCGAAACGATTTCTTCGCCAAGGGCTTTCTTTCCGAGACGGAAGAGAGCCGGGCATTCCATGAGAATATGAAGAGAGGATTCATCACTCTCCAGGCACAGTCTGCATGTGGGGTCCGGTGAGACTCCGATTCGGTGAAGATGTTTTTTCATAAGACCATGGCCTGTAATAATACCTGTGAGGATTCTTAGGTTGCTTTTATCCAGATTAGTTAGAAAATAGGATTTTCTGGGGGAAAATTTTGGGAAGAACTGTTTGGTGCAGTTCTGCCCAGGTGTTTTAAGCCAGAGTTCATTAGATTCGATTTGAGCTAAGCTCCTAATGTACACAAACCAGTAAGAACTAGACCGCCGACTTCCCGTGCACCTACCCGATTCTTCCCGGAGTGAATTCCCCTGTCTGTGAATACGTGTAAATGTCAAAATTAATGGCGGCAATTATTTTCCATGGTATACCATGGGCCTAGGATTTTTCAAGTATGCGTGCGTTAATGGCGGTCCTTTGATTTTGTACAGCACCAATACATGAAAAATCCTGTGCCCGCCGGCAGCTTGTAGGCAAAGTCCGTTATGAGGGAGGAGTCGACGGTCTATTCTTACTGGTTTGTGCTAATGTATTCCCTGAAGCATCCCTTACTGACACCGCAGAAGGGTTCAGGTCCGACGATTGGCGTTGTCGCGCCGACTTTGGCCAGTGAGTCAGCCGTTTCGTTTCCAGTAAAGCTACTGTGGGCTGGAATCCAGTGTAGGATGACTACGTTTTTCTTTGCTAGTTCGTAGATGGCCATCTAAGTTTCTAGGACCAGCTTCGATTTTATAACAGATGAGCCTTAAGAGCAGCTTGACTGTCTGAGAAGATAAATATGGTTTTACCACTTGTGTTAAAACATAAATTTATTCTAGCGCTGTGGTTGATGCCAAGGACTTCAACCTGGAATATGGACGAGAACCTACCTAGGCTGACTGAGAAGTTCGCTTGAGGTGATTCTCCAAAAATGCCAGATCCAGTCCCTGAACCCATCTTGGAACCGTCTGTGTACCAGACTAAATCAAAAGTCGCGATGAATTGAGTTTGTATTTTTCCCATTCTTCCCTTGGCGGGATGATGATAGAGACGTTTTTATGAAAGCCATATATTCCGGTAACATGTCGTCTAGGAACATGCTGAATGCTCTTTCAGGCTCCATAGTGTCAATTAAAGACAGGTGACCTCTATGATAGGAATGGGGGTCGATATTATTCGAATGGAATAGACGATGAATGCTTAGTCTTGCTTCCATTTGAATGTGTATTTTGAATAGGTGATAGGATGACATTCAGTGCAATGGTCGGGGTGGAGCGTTGACAGCCTGTCATGTAGTTTCCGGCTATACGTTGGAATCCGTTCTAGCTTTTTGATTGTAGTGACTTCGTTAGTCTTTGTCCACCAGACCACGGCAGCGTAGGTGTTCGCTGGTCTTACCACAAGCGAATATAGCCAGTACATCATCCAGGGTCTTATACCCCAATTGTTACCGCAGACTCAAAAAGATCTGGTGGCTCTGTTTGCGATGCGTTCTATTTGTGGATTCCATGATAGTTTACTGTCAAGGATGAGTCCCTGGGTATTTGGCTTCCCGTGAAAATTCAAAGGTTTCGCCATACATATAGCGGGGCGAGTTTGGAGATCTAGTTTCCTTCGTTTGGTAAAAGGGACGATAGTCGTCTTATTAGGATTTACAGAAAGACCTTCTTTGTTGCACCATCTTTCAACTAGGTATAGATAGTGCATGCTGCAGTATTTCTGAGATCGTGCTTTCAAATTTGCCACTGACAACGATTGCTACGTCGTCGGCAGATCCTATAGCATCAATCCCTAGATTGGCCAGGGATTGGAGTAGGTCGTCAATGACAAGGGACAATTAGAGTGGCGAGAGGACGCCCCCTTGAGGACACCCTCTAGTCGTTAAGTTCCACATCATCAATGCGGGTCTGGATTACTCGTTTATTGAGCATAGCCATTATCCATCTACATACCTATGATGGGGGACAGATTCATGTTGTTGAGAGCCCTGTTGGTGGACTCAAATGATGTGTAATTGAAGGCTCCTTCAATATCAATCCTTTCGGTTGATATGGAGTACTCAATTTTAGTTACTAAGTCATTAAGCGCTGACTCGGTAGATTTACCTGGCTGATAGGCATGTAGGGCTTTGCTAAGCGGAAAGTTTCGCAGTTCTTTGTCTCTTATGTGTCTATCAACTAGTTTCTCCATGCTTTTGAGGATAAAAGACATGAGGCCGATGGGGCGATAGGATTTCGGACTTGAATCCGAGTTTCTTCCTGTCTTGGGTAGATATTTGACTGTTATTTCCCATTATAGGCCAACAAAATAGGTGACCTCTAATTTGGAGATGTTACCACTTAAAACGCTATAACTTCTAAACTATTAAAGGCACAAACATTGTTTTCTACATTTCTTTGGATTACTTTCTTTGGGGGTATATGAAGTCACTAGTCTATGCCGATAGATCAGAGATGTTGGATGAATTGGAAGTCAACATTTGCCGTGTTACTGCTGATATACGGCCCCAGTTGCTCGATAAAGTAGTCGAAAATTGGATTTTACGACTGCGCTTCATTCGAACTAGCCTAAATCATTTTTAAACTGTAATGGCACACAATTATCTATTACGGGGGTTCCCAATATTTTCCATACAGCGACGCGCGTCATAAAAGCACACAATGGCACAAAGATATGTACAGATATGTACATGTACATATGTGAATAGAAGCTGAGCTTACTGAAGATTCACTAAAGGGTTTTTCAATAAGGATATGTCGACTTTGCAAAGGAATAAAACAAGCTGTGTGCGAAGTATTAACAAAACCTTTTTTTACCTGAATGGCGTATGCCATTATTGTTGTCCGCCGCAGCTTCTCACGGTCGATTGGGGTTTATTTGCATTGAGCTGCGACTACAGGCAACCCTACAAGAAATAGCCTAGCCAGGTTAAATCGCACGATTCTGGAGATAACCATACCCTTAAATCGTTCATGATGCAGAATTTTCATCGTGGCGTCTTGCTGGAGCCACATGTCGGAGCAATGACACCGTGCGCCGGTCTAAAATCCGCCCAAAACAGCTTGTTATGGATGAATTGCCACCTCGTGTGGGTTGGCGTAGTAATATTTACTGCAATTTGGCTTGTTAACATAGCCATTCATCCACAAATGCGCCTTGTCGCTATAAGGATGATTTTTCGGCCAAAATTGGGGTTTTCTTCTTACCGGTTCGAAGCCCAGTCAGCGAACAAACGGCGTTTCTGGCTGCATGGATGAAAAAGAGGCGCGAAGAGTTCAAATAGTTAAATGAAGGCATTATAAGATTTTGTGTTCTGGTGGATTGAACGAATTGAAGGTTCTCCTGTACACTTTCACGGAATGCTGATTGATTGCTTCCCGAACCGGTTGTCTGATGGAATTTGGCGTCGACTTTGAAGAGTCTGCCGTAAAAAGGGCGCAACCCGCGCAAAATTTTCACTGACCAATACTCATTTTAAATCCTGAAACTTGCCATCAGTGTCTGAAGAGTAAACCCACAGATTAAACAGGATCTGTGGGTTTACTCTTCAATAAGACGAGGACATTCGTTATTAGATTCTTGAAAGTGAGATTTGAGAGCAGGCCTTATTTTAAGTATTCTTTCGACAGCTGGACCTAGGGATAAAAATCTCGTAGTAACGTGTTTTATAATTTCTTCCCAATTCTCTTAGCCGAACGGCTAAAGTAACTGCATATTTTAAGCAACAGACTTTCTACATCATATTCTAATTTATCGGTAGCATATTTTGCAGCATTGTGTAGTATGTGAACTGGACTTTATAATTTTCTCATTTTTCGATTTAAGAATAGTTTAAATAGAGTGGTTTTTGCCGAAATTCACATTTGTGTTGTCTGCAGAAAATGCAGATACTTTAGCTAGAGAAAGACCGTTTTTTTTCTAAACTTTCCTCTAAAATCTTCGATACCTGATTTGCAGATTCATCGTTATTTTCAACAAAATCAAGGAGCCTATTCTCTATACCTGTATCACAGGAATATCGAATACAAATTGGAAACATTTTTCGGTTTTTCCTGTCGGTAGCGATTGAGAAGTATAAATATTGGTCTTTATTTTTTTTTTTAAATGATCTTAACAGATTCTTTAGCAATCACTTGTTTCACTAATATTTCAGCTTTGGTTCTGCCACATTTTAGTTTTTGGGCAATTTTTGAGTCATTTAAAATATATGGCAATAATTTGTGTTCACAATCCATACTGTTGTAATTTAAACAATGCTTAACAGTGTGAAATACAGATGTTAATTCAGCAACAATAACCTTGTCCTCCAAATCAGCCGTTGACTTATCCGGTTTCGAAAGATAAATTAATAGAGTTGAAGATGCTAAGTTCTTTACAACATCGAGGTGGGATTTTGTGGACGCATGCATTTTCAAATCATTTTGTCCTCCGTAACCACAGGAGAAATATTTTTTGCACAAACGACGAAATACTTTGTAATGGTTTTCCCTTACTTCTCTGGACCAGGTAAATTTGTTTTCCCACTGGCTGTTATAAAGGGTAAGTCGTTTTTTCTTTGTTTTAGGCACACTACCGCTCGAACCAGCAGGAGAACAAAACTCACTTTCGCTTGATGATAAATCACTCATTTTGGCTACAATTACCTGCATATTAAAACATTTTCTAGGTGTAAGCACGCAGAGTTAAAAGAGAACCCTTACCTACTTATCTACTTCCAAAGTCCAATGTCACGGCTCCAAGAAAACAAATTTGTAATTGGGGACGTTCAAGTATCTATTTTAGTAAGTCTGACAGCTGACTGACTTGATGTTTCTGAGTTCTTATTGGCTGGGATTCGTCACGTGAGCAGCTTTCTCTGTTGACGTTTATGGAGGGGTAGCCGACGAATCTAGTCACGAATTTCGTGACTGAGTACTAAGTTGACATTTCTATATGTCATCCGCGGAGAATTTGACATTTCAAATTTGCCTTGAGAGAGCACAAAGCTAGTGGATATACCTAACCAAAACAAACAAAACCAACAAAATCTAAAAATGATAATAAAAGTGACGATTTGTGGAGTGGAATACTCTTTAGATCCTCCCCCCGTCAAGATCTGACGGTTACGACCAATTAAGTTAGTTTTTGCGTTCAGGTTACACTTAGTCCAGACAAATCTAGTCGACTTAAGTCAACTAGATACTTGAATGTGCCCATTGATTAGTTGTTATTTTGATAATATTATGCGAATTTAATGACAGCTGTCAGGTTGACAACATGACGTTCAACAAAATAAGGTGCGTTTGATTAAAATTTCAATGAAAACTCGTTAAGGTTAAACCACAATGCAGTAGTTGTTTTACGAATATTAGAAATGTCTTCACCGAATATTTTTCTCTGAGTTTCGTTGAAAAACCGGGAAATAAGCTGTTACGGCGGAACAGTTGAATTTATGTATGGAATCCGGGACGCCCCGGGTAAACCGGGACGTCTGGCAACGCTAGCCCCAAGGTAGATTTCATTTAAGTCTAAAAACTAATTTCATTAGAAAAATCAATTGAGTTCAAAGAGGCGTCATAAATTCATTTTTAACAAAGTTCGACAAAATGGTTTTGAAATATCTACATTTTTACCATTGAATGCAAGACGTGAATGCGCGGTTCTTCTGATTGTAAATTCGTATACCCTCCACAGGAAGGTATATTCACTTTGTCATTACATTTGTAACGCCAAGAAAGATTAACCGAAGACCCTATAAAGTATATACATATTATAATCTGAATCAGGATTACATTCTGAATCGATTTAGCCAGGTCCTTCTGTCTGTCAGGCTGTTGAAAGCACGATAGCGTGCCAAAGCGTGGTATCAAAGCATCGGCCAGGCCGATGATAACACTTTTTTACTTGTGTTTGTTAATTTTAAGATATATTGCAAGAAATAGATGTATAATTTTAATTCATTTGTCATATCAGCAGAAACGCTATGAGCTAAGTCCGAATTCTGTTCTAGCTGATAGGAGATAAATTATTGTTTTAAAGAAATCCACTGCTTTAAGTTTCGCGATACAACATTTTCAAGCGAGAGCCATCTGGGTGGAAGATGTTTGTAATATCTCATGCGGGTTTGTGTTGAAATATTCCTGAAACTCGCAAAAATCTGTCTGCCGTTTAGAGCTTTGTGAAAATAGCAAGTGTAAATATTTCTCGCTAATCTTTCGACTTTCTGCGGTATTTTTTTCGAAGCTGCAATTAAACATAAATGAAGCTAATGACATGTACATCTAATTACAAACAAATAGCTTTGAACGTTTTTAAAAAGGGCCTGAACACCACCCCTTTCCTTTATCATAACTAACGCATTGTCGTAGTCAAATCCGATAAGATTTTGTAATTGGACATTGACTTCTTCAAAATATATTATTAGTTCATCAAATATTAATAATTTTGCATCAGCACTTATTAATTTGATAAGACCGAAGAACCTGTCGATGACCTTCCCCAAAAAAGGTCAAAATACC
Organism: Cheilosia soror; assembly: GCA_949372485.1. Lineage (NCBI taxonomy): Eukaryota > Metazoa > Arthropoda > Insecta > Diptera > Syrphidae > Cheilosia > Cheilosia soror. The sequence goes on along the minus strand of OX443561.1, from coordinate 33,265,039 downwards.
TGACCACCAGCACTAAACATTTTGCAGTATGTACCAACATCAGTCCAGTACCAACATCAGTCGTATCTTTTTGGCCTTCTTTTAAAAATAAATGGTTTGTATTTCTGTGCCTTTTGTTTTGCCACATTTCAATTCCTTCAAAATGTCAGAGTCTTGAGAAAATAATATTATTTTTAGCTCTGCCGACTTCAATTAGCTTTTGTTACCTCTTCTTCATCACTGTTTGGAAAATCAATGATTGATGCCTCAAAGATTGCATTGACTTCTTATGAGCTTCATGAATCATGAGTGATGACCGTTGGTGAAAAAACGCCTTTGTGCAGAAGTGTATCATACAATCATTCATGTTTGTCAAATTCAGATTGTTGTTGAAAAATATTTCTAGGAACAATGTCTTTGAGTTCGACTTGTTGATGCAAGTACTACTTTTGCAGTACGGTCGACAGCACTGCCTCCGAGTTGACAGGTTCAAACAACTGAATGAAAGAAGCAATTCTTCTCTACTTCAACCTTCAAATGCAACAACAGCAGCTGACGAAATTGCATTTAAATTTTTCTTATATATCAGGCGTGTATCTGGAAAGGTGTTTCTCACCCTTGTCGTACTATACTACTCTACTCAGTAAGTAATAGCTTTTAGCAACTTCAAGTCAATCGACCAATGTGCACGTTTGAATATTTATGAAGACATTTAACTTTTTTTTTTTTTTTTTTTGCAACTTAAATGAGTAATAATATGTACCCCACCCTTAGCAACAAGGGTAGCGTGAATTTTCGCTTCCATAAAACTTTTTAATTATCGAACGTTAAGTACGAACAAGTTTCAAGAAGAATTAAGAATGTTCTTGCTGTCATAAACGAAAGCACCCCATGGATATTTCAGTTCTCGCTGTATTAATTCCATCCTATCCGCCGATTGCTGGAGGGCAGGACATTTTCTAAATCACGCTGCTGTCAGAAGGATTATTCATAATATACTTCATTTTGTTCGGTCACCCGCTGTGCAAAGTGATTTCAATTTACAATTCCTTTCGCGAAAAAGAGTATTCGACTGCGTCTGAGTCTTATAAGAATAGAACCCGATGGAATGGACGTATTATTTAAAATAATTTGTGCTACCCTTAGGCGAACATAAATTTAGATCAACACCCGCAACATTCGAACTGACACCCTATATACGTATACGGTAGGTATACCCAGCAAATGAAATTGTAATAATTCTACTGCGTGTTTAAGGACACCGCACATCTACTGGTTATAGGATGGCACCGTAAAGCTTCCTTTATGATTATTACCCAGGTCATTTAAGTCCAATTCCTTATCGCATAATGAGGCCAATAAAATGACCCGCAACAAGCAACAAGCCAACAACGCAACGTTTTATAAGAGGTGCTTTCGACCTCACCGGAAATGCGGGGGTATGCGGCGAAAGGACATCTGCTGATGGTTACAAACACGACAAAGTACCGGTTTTATCTGTGTTTTTAATGCTCGTCTACACTTAAAAGCACGGTGACATCAGTCGAGGTCGAAGGACATCACACTGGGGGTGTATCATCGTTTCGAGTCGAAGTAAACCCCAAAGCAGTCATCATTTGGGTGAACAAAATTCTAACTGAAGCAGGGGGTAAGTTACAACGTGCATCATATTTAACACTAGGTTTCACGTTTATATGCGGGGCTCTGGGTTGAGTGTCCCTTGGAAAGCTATTAGGGGTTTTTTTTCTTCCCGATTGATGGTGTTGGTTGACAATTTGAAATTTAATAGAAAAATATATTTCCACATTCGTGTGCATAATATATGAAATGAATAAGGGAGGTTGCGAGTTAAAATTGAAGGAAGACATATTAATAAATGTACATATAACGAAACTCAGAGGGATTAGTTAAGATGGTATGAATCTTATGTGGCTCTCTATTGGTTACGAGTTTGAGAAGACTCATAAAAGATAGGGAAACACTTCCTAATTGGATATACGAGAAGTATACTTACTGAGGGCGCATAGAGGTTAGTGTTATGCTAGCCTACCGAGCGAGGGGTCTCAGATTCGGAAAAATACAAATTACGTGCGCGCCACCTAAGGCGAGGTCTTCCTCTACTGCGCTGTCCCTCTGGGTTGGAATCGAAGACTCTTATCGCCGGAGCGTTGGTGTTCATTTGCTCTACATGTCCTAGCCATCGTAGTCGACTGATACGTACTTTTCTGACCAAGTCGATGTCGCTGTACAGGTCGTAGAGTTCGCTGTTAAATCTCCTTGACGGGCTATGGCGTCAACGCAAACGGGACCGAAAATCACTCGAAGAATTTTGCGTTCGAAGCGACCAAGGAGATCTGTTCCGCCAACTATATATACCTGCTAGAATATGTCTGATATACTAGTTTATAAATTTTGAAGACGGTTGTATCAAAACCCCTGGATAAGTACACTACGACTACGATTACAAGGTAAAATAAGTGCACGACCGGATCGCAGGAAACTCTCTTGTCCGTGGAACTACACAACTACAAGACGACTGGAAATGTACTCTAAATGTTGCTCTTTTAAGTCTTTGAAAGAGGGAAAGGTAAATTACTTTCATATTTAGCAAGAATACTTAAAACAGACTGGCTCTGGTCTATATAGAGAACCAGTTGGACGGGCTAACGTACTGTTCTTCCGCAAATGGCGAAGAAATCCTATATAGACTTCGATCAGTTTAACCTTGACATCGATTCTTTTCTAAATGATGCCGAAATTATATTTTTTCTCTATATCATCATCTGTATACGCGGGGATGCTCAGTTAGTTAGTACAGCCCTGTACTATACCTAACTGAGATTATCCAAAGCGCTTTTAAAACGAAGGTTATACTGTGTGCATTCTTGGACATTGAAGGAGCATTCTACAGTCAATTGCACGTGCTGTATAAAGAAAATAAAAGTAACAAACTTTTGAATACAAGATCAGCAGGGATCGAGGTAACCTCAGCAAGAGGCTGCCCACAAGTTGGAGTCGTATTCTGCGTAATATGAAGCTTTTATAGCGGATGAGCTAATTGAGCAAATGACAAACCAAACCAAGGTTAACTGTCAAGTATAATCCAGATGTCATAGTCATTATCGACACAAGTAAGTTTGGAGAAACCCTTTAAGAGAACTCGAAACAACTTGGGATTGGTGATTGACGGCTGAGTTAAGCCTAAATCTGACAAAGCTATACAGTATTACCCTTAGGAGTAAGATACAACTTGATAGGTTGAGGATGATAAGGGTATCTGGTACAATGCTGATACCAGTTACTGAATCTCGGACTTACCTTAAACGTCAAATACACTTGGAAAACACACACAAAAGATATAACCAGGAAAGCCACTAAAATGGGCTCTTATGATTTAGAGCGATCTAATGATTTGCGGCAATGATCACCTTTGGAGCGAATGCATGACCAAAAAGAACCAATCTGACCAAAACAAGCAGGACAATCAATGAAGTGCAAAGAGTGGCATACTATGTATTTTAGGGTTCGTGAGGTCTTACCCAACTGCATTCATGGAGATTCTGCGACTCCCTTGCACCTTGTGGATGGGGAATATGCAAGTAAGACAACTCTGAGAATGTCTAAATAAGGAATAGGTTCAGCAACAAGAAGATTTGGATCGATGAACCCACAAGCCACAATCTGACCAATCACACTGAACTTGATGCTAAAGACGTAATGAACTGGGTAGAAGAAGTTGGGTAAATCATCGCCATGAGGAGATAGAGTGTAATCAAATGGCCGATTCACTAGCAAGAACGTAACCATCAGTAACTTTCATAGGCCCTGATGTTGAACCATTCTGCGGAATAAGGGATCAAAGAAGAATTCTCGGAAACTCGAGAAAGGAAAAGGGCAAGAACTTGAAACAAGACTCCAGAGGCAGGATAAGAAACTTCGAGTTTAACATAACTAGAAATTACTTTAAGCACTCATCGGTATGAGCAAACATAACCCCTTCTGAGACTCAGGATCATCCTATTGAGCTTCTTAATGTGGCATTGGATACTCAAAGGGCACATCAGGATACTGCTGCATATATCTGAAAACAATGTCTGAAGATTCTGCGGTAAGTCCAGTGAAATACCATCATACCTAACATGTGCTGAGTTCTTTTGGGACCGAAAACAATAAAATTTTTGAAAAAGTAACTCACATGAGGAAATACCGTCACTGAAGCCATCTTTCAGCCTTTGATTTTGCTTTACAGAGTCCAATCTTAAGAGCCTAAAGCAGGACTGCGTTGATAAGTCATATCTTAAGGTGCTAGTAAACGATATGTAGCACGCCATATATATATGTGGCTCTGAAGTCAACAGAGAGTGCACAAAGAGAGCTTGTACACGGCTTGTACCTATTGGGACCATTCGCTGACATCAAAATGACGTCAGTGCTACATGTATATGAGGCGTGCTACATATCGTGTACTAGAACCTTTAGCCTTGTTGTCCTCATATTTCTATTCTCACGACGACGTAGCAATCGTCGGTCTATTTCTAAGTCTAGGTCTATAAATTCAAATACGCAGTCAAATGGGGACAAGACTGAGTATTCATCATCTGTTCCATTCAAACAACATTAACATTGAACCCTATTTCTATACGATGGAGGTCATCTGTCTTTGCTCGACGCTATGGAGCAAGAAAACCCATTTAGTATTGTATATGTTTCTAGATGACATGCTACCGGAATATGGCTCCCATAAAAACTTCTCTATCATATCATCCCTCCATAAGGACTGTGAAAAATACAAACCCAATCTGATGGTACACAGACGGCTCTAAGATGGAGTCAGAGACCGGATCTGGCATTTATGGAGAATCGCCTCAAGCGAACTATTCAGTTAAATAAAGAAATACGTGGCGCAACAGGCGGGTAGACACCCTAGGCCTAGCTTCTCGCAGCCATTCGTTTCCTGTGAGTTTCTATTTTTGGGACGTATCAAAGGGACCTACAATTTTATGCCGAGTCCGAACGACTTTATTGAGAAGCTTTTTCAGGACAGTCATACTCTCGAATGTTTGTCAAACGTTCGCGAGAGGTGGCGCAGTAGAAAAAGCCTTAAGATGTAATTTGTATTTTTCCGGGGATCGAACGTTGGACCCCTCGCACAGTAGTCCAGCACACTAACCACTGACCTACTGCGTCCACTTGGCTGAAGTCCTTGCCATTAATCATTGCTCTAGGATAAATTTAAGTTCTAATACACGTGGTAAAAATATATTTACCTTCTCGGACAGACAAGCTGCTCTCAAAGCCTTGACTCATTAGTCATAAAATCGACGCTGGTCCTGGAAACATACATGGACATGTTGCAAAAGAGAACCTAGTCATTCTTCACTGGAGGAGGCTTTGCTGGAAATGAAAAAGCTGACTCGTTGGCTAAGGTCGCCGCGACAATGCCAAATATCGGACCTGAACCATTTTGTGGTATCCGTAAAAAACAATTCAGGAATAACATCAAAAGCTTGGCTCAAATCGAATCCAACGATGTCTGGCTTAAAACACCTGGAAAATCCCATTTTCTCTAATCTGGACAAAAATGACCTGAGGAATTATTCTAACCTGAGGATCATGACATGTGTATAATTAGCAGACATGGCCGCATGAAAAAACATCTTCAGCAAATTGGAGGCATACCAGACCCTACATGATGTACGTGATGTATGACGCCATTCTACGACTTCCAGCCTCCAGGGTTATAGGGTTCGCGGACGATGTTGCTGTTGTTGTCGTGGCGAAACGGCTTGAAGAAATCGAGTTGTATAGCAACGAAGCAAAAGCACTGATAAAGAATTGGCTACGCGATATGAGTTTAGACCTCGCGGACCATAAAACGGAATCCGTGCTCATTACAAGTAGAAAGGTGCTAGAGACGATAACGATCAAAGTCGGAGAGCACAACATTATTTCCAGCCCATTTATGAAATATCCGGGAGTGATGATAGATGCGTGGTTTAATTTCCGGCATCACCTCGCATACACTTGCGAGAAATCGTTCAAAACTATAGGCGCTCTTTCGAGACTCATGTCGAATATTGGCGGTCCGAAGCAAGGCAAAAGATTAATGCTTGCGAGAGTTGTAGCCTCCATACAGCTGTACGGGGCACAAATATGGTCTGACGTCGCGAATAAAAAGACACACGTTAAGGAAATCAAATCTGTGTATAGATTATGTGCACTACGAGTTAGCAGTGCGTATCGAACGGTCTCCCACGACGCGATATTGGTACTATCCTCTATGGTACCAATCGATATCCTAGCTTTTGAAGCTAGGCGAGTTTATGACAATCGCGCCCAAACCGGGTCAAGCGCAAATCAAACGAAGAAACTCGAAAGAAGCCGCAGCATAGAAACGTGGCAACAACAATGGAACGAGTCTCAAAAAGGGAGATGGACGTACCGACTAATCCCAAGGATTGAAAGTTGGGTAAACCGAAAACACGGCGAACGGAACTATTATCTTACACAGTTCTTGACTGGTCACGGTGGTTTCCGGGAATACCTATTCAAGCGAAACCGTGATTCGATTCGAGCCCATCCTGTCCTCGCTGCGTAAACGCGATAGAGAACGTGGAACACGTTTTCTTCGAATGTGCTCGGTATGCAAACGAAAGAGCTGTATTGCGTGAAGCATTTGGTGAACCGCCAACACCAGAAAATATTGTCCAACATATGTTGAAATCCGAAGATCTTTGGGCTGCTGTGAACGATGCAGCAGTACGAATAATGTGCGATCTAAGGAGTTTAGAACGGCAGCGGAACGCAAATTCGCTAAACAACATGTGACGAAGCAAAAAGCTCGAATCCGTCCTTCGCGAAGTAATACCTAGCGGTAGTTCCGCGAGGGAATAAACGGAAAGATCCGGGAGGTGGTTTTAGTCAGTAAGAATCTGGCACTACCAATGGACGTCGGACCATTGCAAGGTTTCCACCTACCCACGACAAAAAAAAAAAAAAAGACCCTACATGTATACTATGTCTCGAAGGTGACGAATTTTCTCTTTACATCTCGCTTTACATACTCTTTCGCTTCAGAAAGACTATCCTTGGCGAGGAAATCGCAAACCTTGCTTTCTGACATACCCCCAGAGAAGTCGTCTTCCTGACTGTCTCCGGAGTGAAAAAAAATGGCTCTAGGACCTCAACAAGGAAGGAACAATAGGCTGCTATTAAAAAGGCCGTAGTGCCAGAGCCCCATGAAGGTTCTCCGGACTTAAAATCTATTTATCTATATATTTTCACTTAGTTATTTTTAGGTGGAAAGAAGTCTTGGCTTTTATCATCTAGATTGAATGATTCGTTTTGCCTGACAGAAGGATTTGAGGTGCCTTCACCCGGAACTGTTTTGCTTTTTTTTCATATCCTCAACACTATCTGGTGATTCTACTATACGGTTTCCTTTCTCAATTTCTACAGGCCTCTGTTCGGGTGTTGTTGCCTTGATACGTTCTTTTTCATTGACATACTATACATGGACTGCTAGTAAAATGTCAGTTTCATACAAACCTGCGAGGAAAAATGAAGCAAACATAAGCAGTAGCCCTTTTGGTTCAGTGCGGCGAAAGTAGGAAAGAGGTTTCAACTTCTGTGCGCCTTTGCTATTTTTTTTACATAGAACACAGTGCCATCCATTGTAGAAACATTGCAACTGCGCAAAAATACTGACTCATTCAAATTATTTCAAACGATCTATAACCAGCGTTGCCGAAGTGGCACATTTGTGCCATTTTGGCACCCTGCAGTCCGATTGACACCTTGGCACCTTCAGTTCTCATTTGGCACCTTATGAGCTTGATACATTTTAATACATATCTAATATTTAAAAAAAGGCATTTCTTAAAATGTTTAAAATTGATTGAGAGTGCAAGTCATTTTCTCTTTCATCTGCGAACACTTGTTTCATATTCACTGAACTGAATCACTTTTAACAACATAGAATGCAGCCCTTGTGTATGAAATCTATAGCATTCTCGAAAACGAGGTAAGATATCAGCGCTTCAGCGGCTGGCCACCTAACTCTTATAGCTAATTCACAATGCTGCTTTGCTGCGTGCGTGCGTTGACAGATAGAGTAGAACCAATGCTTTTATACGGTGCAAGCCAAAATGCGGCTTCATGCTTCGGGTCGCGTTTAGATGAAACATACATATCGTGTGTGTGTGTACGAATTCATACACAAATAATCGTAATGATACTAATGCGAAATTATATGTTTCTTGTGTTTTTAAATATCTCTCTGCCGTTGAAAGGCTGGAGGCACCCATTTGGCACCTTTGGTTACCGTCAATGGCACCTAAAAACATTTTTTTGCGGCAACGCTGTCTATAACAGATGGCAGTATGGCACACTCAGCACACAAACCTCGACAGAAACGAAATCGCACGAATTGATCGATGACATTTGAGTGTTTTCGTTTCTCTCCGCCGTGAACCAAAAGAGCTAGTGCTTATTTTTGCTTCAACGAAAAATTGGCTGCTAGCAGTCCATGTATAGTATGTCAATGTTCTTTTTGCCTTTTGGTAAAACCTCGAACATTAAGAAACCAAAGTTCCTCCATACTCTTCTGCTCATAGACCTTACTAGTTGCTCTCGTCCTTTATAATTATCCATCAGCCATCACAAGACCATCTGTTGTTTAAAGTTTTAAGCTATTACAAAGCAAGAACAAAAGAGCGTTTCATAGCACATCTAAATTGTAAACGCTCCCCCGAACTGTATCTACCCCACAAAGTCAATCGAAAGTGTTGCTGTTCCAGTCCCAGGTGAGGCATGTCCATTTCCAATAAAAATTGATTGATGTGCATTTAAGCAGAAAGCTTTTCAGCTTTTAAATCCCCTCATTCTGAATGCATAATACCAAATAAACAGATTTTATGCCTGTTGCCGATATAATTGATTACGAAAAAAAAAAATTATTGACATTGATGCCGCATAATAGAAGGATGAGCACCACACAAACAGATGAGGAAAATCCTTTTACACTTACACCCCTGGGGGAGAGTTAAAATAAATCTGCATTATCTGTCAATCACTTAAACAGCTGTCAGTTGATCACTCATACAGAAATTCCAACCGAAAAAAAAACAACCGAAACTTTTCAAGGAGCTTCCTTGAAATTATCCCCAAACTGATCCCCACATCGAAAACGTAACATTAGGCATTAAGTCACGTCCCTAGTAAATGGAAAACCTAAATTAAGGATTCAAACAAAAAACGTAGCCACACAGCCACATGTCACTGAAATCGAATGGAATCCCACCATAATGAGGGGGATTAAAATTGTGCTCCGTGAGCGTGTGCGTTGCGTATACGCGAGGACTTCGATTGGGGTAATTTTGCGAGAGTGCCTCTATCAATAACAATACACAGAACACAGCATCCACCCCGCACCGCACTGATGTCATATACAAACTCATCACAAATGTATTGGAGAATGGAATCCATAAGAGTGCGCTCGGGGTTGGGGGGGACTTGATTGTTGATACTTTACATCAGACACAGTGTGTCACATGAGGAGGGTGCGGGCGCCCGACGTTCCAAATCATAAAGAGTTCAATAGCAACTTTCCGGACGGGAAAACACACTCCCACTCGCCTGGTGCTTGTGCCTGTGCACATATGCAATGCAAAGTGCTTTTTCGGAACTGACAAGCAACGGAGGAGTTGAAGAGCAGGAGGTGAATGTAGTTGACACGTTCCGCACATAATAATAAGAACGTCATCATATTGAAGATACATTTTTTTATATTATCGCTCAGAAATATCATCGCATAAAAGTCACATGAATAATAAAGTAATTTTAAGAGCATATCCTGTGTTGACGCTGCCGCTGGCGGTAAGGATGACGACGCTTTACGTCTTATTGCTATAATTTCCCGTAGGTATTTTTAAGTTTTGACTTCAGTCGAACGGATCGTCCAAAAGGGGGACTAGGACTTACATTATAGTATTGAAAATACGTTTTAGTATATCAATATCCATGACAATTTGTGATGACAACATGGTTAGTGGTAGTTTCGCTAAAATATGAAGGGAACCTCCTTATACGTATGAACTCTGAATGGGAACTTAAAAATGTATGCTGTAGAATGTAGCTATACTTGTAAATGCGGCTCCCTATGGCGGGTGGACCACGTCCTCAACAAAAAAGTTCCACCAGCCAGATCAGTCCCTAAAGCTAACTGCACCCAGTTAGATAACCAGGGTTACCTGAGGGTTGGTTGAGGTCGTTTTTTAATTGTGCGCACCCCACCTGAGGTTGGGTTTTCCTCTGCTCCCCCAGGGGTAAAATCAAAGACTCAAGACTCGATGGGCTGGTTCGTCGATGTCCTGGTCCATATGCATAACGTGACGTAGCCATTTAGCGGTTTTTTTTTTAAGCTTTTTGACCAGTAATTGTGCATTTTATATGTAAAGTCGTTGTCTACTTCGAAGTTCCATCTGTCCATTAGGTAGGTATGATTATGAGTCGTCGATATTGAGAGTCCATTCGCAATGACAGCAGTTACTTTGATTTGTAGCCGTTAACAGCCATCTTCACCGCCCCGTCTCAATACTTGCTACTGACAGCGCTCCGCTTTCCAAGTACATAGTTATATCTACGGACTGAAAAATTGTACCTCTGATGTTAGCTTGTGAGTTTCGTACAATGGTTTCAAGAAAATATAAGAATGATTAAGTTGAATGATCGGGTCGGGCGTCACCTTGTCTTCAACATTTATCGACATCAGAGGGCTCGGTAGTGTTCTTTCATCTTGGACAGGCGAAAGTGTTTGGCAGGGATGTTAAAATTGAAAATTTACTTTTTTATAACTCGTAGCTATACGTGCGCTATCATAGACAACTTTGAAGTCTATACAGAGGTGATGTATATTGATGTATCTGGAGTTTCTGCGTCTTTTCTAAAATTTGAAGGAGTCTGAAAGCGCCTGAAGCCGTGCCTCGAATTGTGACTAGCTGAAGGCTAATATTATGAAAAAATCAGACAAATCTGTCAAATTGTACATGTCTACAGTCGCAATGGCAAAATGTCATGAATTAGGTTACGGATTGCTACTTCATTCAACACATTCTCCAGATTTATTTCCTTGCAACTATTCTCTTTACAAACATGAAGAGCGAACAGGGTCGAATAAAGTACCTAGTCACCTATGAAAGAAACGCCTATTTTGAGGGCCTCGATGAAGGCATCATCAGAAAATTGGAGAAATCTTGGACAATAAAACATCAACGTACCTCAAATAAAGCTTAAATTGAAAGACTTGTCGCGCTGAATCACCCTATTTGACAAATATTTTAGGTTATTGGAACTACTTTGACATCTTCGAAATCTCAAATGAGTTCTCAGGCAGGAATTGCTGGACTAGATTTTTTTGCTAAAATAAAACAAAAGCAAATTGCGGCACGTATCGCTCAGTCTAGGATCGTACTGTCAGCAGTTTTGCTCAGCTCGCTGAATTTTGCAAAAGTGTGTCTGCTTCAACAACCCAACGATTGTACTCGTTTTCGTGGCGTTTTCATGGAAAACGACCTCAAACAACTCATTTTGAAAACTGCATTTCGATGAAGTTTTCGTCTGTTTTCGCGAAAACGCAGTATTCGGCTTGATGTGAATCTCTCTACTATATACAAGGTGGCGCAAAAATAACCTTCCGATGTTTTTTGGCTGTAATTTAAAAAAAAATTAAAAACTTTGATTCTTCTTGTGGATTATTTTTATTTGGTCTTTTATTTTTTTTTACATCAAGTCGAGAATATGATGTCATGTAAATGGCCGCCGCCACAGTTGATTGTCATTTGAGCCCTTTTTATGGCATTTTCCATCACTTTGGCCAAAACTTCCGGCGATAGGTCCTCACATTCTTGACGGATAATGTCTTTAAGATCTGCAAGAGTCTGAGGCTTGTTGACATAAACCCGCGACTTCAAAAAGCCCCACAAAAAGAAGTCTGGAGCGGTCAAATCAGGCGATCTTGCTGGCCAGTGCAAATCGCCAAAACGGGAGATTAGGCGCCCGGGAAATGCATCCTTCAGCATATCGGTTGTGGCACGTGAAGTGTGTGCCGTTGCACCGTCCTATTGGAACCACATGTTTTCCAATCCCAATTCATCAAGTTGCGGCAAAAAGAACTCGTTGATCATTGCTCTGTAGCGCTCACCATTCACAGTAACCGTTTGGCCCGCGACGTCTTCATGTCCATGACATCTTCGGCTACAGCAGCAATATTCTCTGCAGAACGGCTACTCAGGGGTCTGCCACGCCTGGCAGCATCTCGTGTTGTGCCAGTCTCTTCGAGGCGAGCGGCAAAGTGGAAAAAGTATGTTTCCCTTTGCCGCCCGTAATTTTCAACCGATTTTGTTGATTTTTTTTTCAATGTCGGTAATTACTGTGATTGGGTGATAGGCTAAACAAATTCAAAATCGGACAAAGAGGAATATCTGTGTACCAAATCCTGAGGACTGCGCGATCGTGATCGAAGCCGCGGGCAAAAGCTAGTTCATACATATAACTTTGTTGAATAGCTTACTTACTTACTTAAGGTGGCGCTACAGTCCGGGGTAGACCTGAGCCTCAACCAACAAGCGTCTCCAGCCAGCACAATCTTTGGCCAACTGTCTCCAGTTTCGCACGCTAAGTTGGTTAAGGTCCCCTTCCACATGCGTGCGCAACCTGAGTCGCGGTCTTCCTCTACTGCGCCATCCCTCGAGTGTGGATTCGAAGATCTACCGGGCCGGAGCATTTACGTCGATTCGCTCTACATGACCAAGCTATCGCAGTCGTTGGACCTTCACTCTTCTGACTAGGTCAATGTCGCTGTACAGCCCGTACAGTTCGTCGTTGTATCTCCTCCTCCATTCACCGTCTATGCAGACGGAAGAAGAATTTTCCTCTCGAAGCAACCAAGAGTAAGCTCATCCGCTTTTGATAGAGTCCATGCCTCTGCATCATACAGTAGAACTGGGATGATTAAGGTCTTATAAAGAGTGACTTTAGTTGTTCGAGAGAGGGCTTTGTTACTCAATTGCTTTCTTATCCCGACCCGAAGAAATGTTTAATAGCTATTGCCGTTTAAAATCTCGCCTCGCACCAACCCATACAGTGCATAGTTTGTGTTGCTTTGTATAATACTCGTATTAAACGAACCAAACACTATACGTACTATGACAACAATATGTAATTTCCCTAATTTCCTGTACCCATACTCGTATACCTGCATGGAATTGCCTTTCAACCTCAAAATTACAAATTCTCTTCAGCATATCCTTTAATTTGCATACGACAACAATAAACAAATTGTCATCATCTCATCTCATTTCCTGATTAAATTTACCTTTGAGGTTTTTTTTTTCTTTCGTTTATTTTTTTTTGTTGCTCCTTTGTCTGCGTTCGCAACGCCCTTTGCCACCCTCCCAGAAAGGAAACAACTTCCCAATCTTTCGTTGCGTTTGCTAATTCTTTTTCTGTGTTTCTTTGCCGTGTGTTTTTGTTCTTTTGTTATTGGATAATTCGCTTTGTGATCTTCTTCAAGCAGAAATACAAATAATTTCTCTCCCCCCGCCCCGCTTGCGCTCTCTGCGCTGTCTGATGATGAGAGATGATGGTGTGTTTGGTCCCGTCTCTCTGTCGTTTTATTATTCTTTCCTCTTGAAATAATTATTTCGTTCAATTTAATTTTTCACCTGCAAATGCTCTATGCCAGTGTTAGAGAAACCTCGTTTTCTTGGAGGCAGTGAAAGTTGTGCTCCTACGAAGATGTCCTTTCACAGACAAAAGGAACAAGAACAGTCGCGTCTATGAGAGAGAGAGAGTTAATGTGACATAAGTGCACAATGCACATTATTTTCTTCAGAATGAGAGTGTGCCATTAAATTTTATTGCATTTTCAATTAAGCTGTGAGACTGTGCGTTACAAAGTGCATCAACAAGGACATTGTCAATATGATAAAGAATCAGCTATTAATTAACGAACAGACAAACACTCAGTAAGGACACCTATTGTGCAACTTACTATACCAATTAGTAGGACTGTGGGGGGTTTGCATTTCCATCATCACCGTACCAGAATAATAAATGGCTTTATGAATATTCCTCTTAATTCGCACAAGCATCCTTTTCATCCCCTAGCAATTAACACCGCCACACCCAACTCTGTATGGCTTGTGATCGAATCTATCGCAACGATTATTATTCAATTAGGACATCGTATCGATTATAAGGGTAAATTGTTGCAATATTGAAGCGTCCTGGTGACTCAAGTTGTTTGTGGTGGTAGTAGTTTTTTTTTTATGACACCAACAGATGCTGCCGACAGATTATTGCCCAATTATGATGCCAGAGTTAAGGAACAGCAGGAGAACCCTTAACAGATGCGGAGGAGTCTTTCTCAATCGCACACTATTGTCTTTTAACCTTCTACAGAGATGTGGGTGGTTGTGTTTGTTTCATATAACGATGATTGTTGTTATCCTTGTGGCCTTTTGTTGACGTCAAGTGATGTATATAAGCTAATCGCTAATTTGTTCTATTGTTGTGTTAATATTCGCACTCATGGAAAACACTGGTAATTTATGTAAATTCGGTGATTTGATTAATTCGAGGTGGTAAAACCAACCCCTATTTGAGGTTGACTAATTGATATTGATATTCCCTCCACAAAGATATAATGGAAGTTTAATTTGTATTTATTCAAATTGTTCGATGAATGATTAGGGGGGTTAAGAAGTCACTGGAAATTAAGCAGAAAGTCAAAAAGTCATCTACAGGAACGTAAATATGTACAAAGCCAGGATCTATAGGTATTATAGTTGTAGTTGTAGTTTGTATAACCTTAGATACTAATAACCATTTTTAACCTACAGCAGATATTTGTAGGTCACAATAGATAATTTTATATGGAAAAAATTGCTACTGTGAGTTCACAAAAATTAGACCTGGACACTCAAAGTGATTATTAGTACACAGCATTTCGATTTTACGACTTAATTTTTGCCAAACTGCAAGACTTCTGCTAAAAGGCCAAGATGGGGGTCAAGGAGATAATATATAAATATTGGGGTCAGGCCAACGCTTTAATAACGTTCTTTTTAATAGCAGTTAAATTAAAGCAGGTGGGCGCAGTAGCGCAGTGGTTAGTGTGCTGGACTATTATGCGAGGGATCCCAGGTTCGATCCCCGGAAAAACACAAATTTCATCTTAAGGTTTTTTCTACTGCGCCGCCTCTCGCGAACGTCTGACAAACATCTGAGAATATGACTGTCCTGAAAAAGCTTTCTCAATTCAGCCGTTCGGACTCGGCATAAAATTGCAGGTCCCTTCCATTCGTCCTAAAAATAGAAACTCACACAAACGAACGGTTGCGAGAAGCTAGGCCTTGGGTGTCTACCCGCCTGTTGCGCCATCTATTTATTTATTTTTTAAATTAAAGCAGAGATTATTTCACCATCTTTTAGATTGTTTACATCCATTTAGCCAGATAAGTCTTAGAACATACATACTTCTGAATGTTTTGAATGTGGTCGACTACAATTTTAAGAATGCTCTACAGTCTACACTATTTTAGCATCATGTCCAGTGCAATAAGGACATACATATCTGATGCCTTATGGAATATACAAACCTTTATCTCATTCTGGGATCATTTCGTGAAAAGGGTGAGCCATCTTTAGCTTTCTTTTGATTTTGTTATTATGACACTGACAGTGACTGCTCTTATCCGTTTAAACAATTTACGGCAACTGAGTACATAATTATATTTTTGCGGTACAAAATGGTTAGATTTTTGCTTGACAGATGTTGGAAAGTTACTTTCAAAGTGAAATTTCGGTCAATCGAACCAACTGCAGGGTGTAGCTTAGACGCCACGGAGCTGCGATTTGACACAGTTGGATTTTTTTTGCCATTAAAGATTCATGCTATGTGAACAACCCAGAGACTATTCAGACCCTAAAGAACAACATTTGTCAAGCTATTCGTAAACTACGAGGGTTTGCACTAGGATGGCCTTTTGACAAGCAGTCATTTGAATGAAACAATATATATCATAATTTCTGCACACATAAAAACTTGCTCGCAAGTTGAATTCCACAAATTGACGTCGCCATAGCCCAGGCATGGGTGGTAGACAGGAACCCATCCCCTTGTCGTCCGGTGAGATTCCACCACATCATGCTTTATAGTGTAGGCTCCGTGAAGTAGTCCGTGAAGTAGTCCTGACTATGTCTCGGAGCTGGGCAGATGGGCCGGTGTAACACGGATGGGATGGTCGAACACATGTGGCGGATGGTGAACGGCCTGCGGATGTGCAGGTTATAGCTGCGAAAAACCAATACTCAGTCCTCGACCAAGAGCGACAGAAAAGGAGGGCGTGGCTTAAAAGGTCACATGAACCCCTATGAAATTTCTGTGACAAGGCGTATAGGCAACGTCTTCAACAAAGTGCCCCCCACCTTACAATGTGGCTGTGATGGATAAGGACTAATGTACACAACATGGGATATACAAATTAATTTCTATGGAGTAAATGGAGATAATTGCGTGAACCCCTTCCAGAGAGGTTCGGTGATGCAGAGGTCTTACTTTACTTACTTAAGGTGGCGCTACAGTCCGGGGTGGACCTGGGCCTCAACCAACAAGCGTCTCCAGCCAGCACGATCGTGCTGCACACACACACGTGGCTGCGGAACCACAACCATCCACCCAGCTGTCTGTCTTCCAAAAACTGGGAGAACAGATTAAAATTTTGGTGGAAATGGTAGATGACGGTAAGAGGCGTTCCATTCACCAGCCAATGAGAGATGCCATTGAACGTATAAATGCGTTCTACGAGCTCTCTAAACAACGCCTCGCAGACATCACCACGGCTAAAAGTATTAGTCGCGGACTCAAAAAGAAGACCAGAACTCAATGGCGAAACCCCGAGTTCAAAGCGCCGACAGAAAACGCCATCAGTTACTAAGGAATAAGGCAGCACGGAGCAAAATGGATAGCCAAAATAATGGCAAAGCTGAAAAAGGTGCTAAAGCTATACCCCCGAACGCTGCAAAACCGCGAAGGACGGCCAAGCAGTGAGCGATGACAACAACGCATGGTCAAAAATCCTTAATAAAAAAAGGAGCTCAAGAAACCAAGGACTATAAAGAAGAATACACGACCTGATACAACTGTGATGGCAGCCAAAGGAGGGCTCTCATATGTCCAAATACTATACCGCAAGTTAAAGCCGGCCCAAAACTTGGTACTTTCGGGGAATCCGTGACAAGGATTAGGCGAACGCAAAAAGGCGACCTGCTGTTCCAGCTGAAGAAGTCAGGTGAAAAAACCGAGCAGCTCAAGGTACTTGGAGAAACTCTCGGCACGAATGTGAAGGTCCGGACGCTGACACACCGAACTACGATAGAAATCAAAGACATCGACGAGGTCACTACCAAGAGCGATATCTGCGAAGCCATTAAATCGCAATTCCAGCTGAAAGAGGTATGCGAAGCGAACATATCGAGCTTAATCTAGCTATAGACCTTATAAGTTTCCCCAACAACGCATAATACTTGATTTTGTCTGCAATAATATGTGAATGCCGTACACCGTATGGTGTGATATTAGGTGATAGTAAGTGCGGTTTTAAACCGGGGAAATCCACAATCGGCCAAACATTCGCACAACGGCAAATTTATTATAATCCCAACAAGAATTTGTTAAGCTTGCCTGTACGTACAGTGCTGCGTTCTTGAGACCTACCTATTGAGACAGAAGCGGCAAATATGGGTCTACCTCTAACGTCACACAATGGAAATATGTTATTTTAAGGTAGTGATCCACTTTGTAGTCCTTAAGGGCCCCTGTGATGCATATGCTAGCAGATCTTTGTATGCGTTCTATGGATTCTATGGATTTAATGGCCATCTAGGGCCTAAAGCTTTTTTGCATGCCTACATGGCTATTGTGGCCTTTCTTGCACGTTCCTGGAACTGTCTAGAATTATACCTAAATATTTGGCGTGTTTTGTGAATTTTAGCTCTTGGTCTCTAAGTTTAGGTGGAGCTATATTAGGAATTTTGTATTTCTTTGTAAAGAGTATTAGTTCTGTCTTGGAGGGTTTGACGTCAAGTCCAACCGTATCCGTCCATTTTACTAGTTTTTTGAGAGCTGATTCCATGAGATCTCTTATGGTATTAGGAAATTTGCCAAAAATAGCAATGGCAATGTCGTCCGCATAGGCTATAACCTTGCATCCCCCATTTTCCAGAATGGTTAGCACCTCGTCCACCATTAAAATCCAAAGAAGTGGTGAAAGAACGCCTCCCTGGGGTGTACCCCTGCACACTGACCTTTTGGTTTGACAACTCCCCAGCTCGGACAGAATCCTTCAGCTATTTAGCATGTTTTCTATCCAAAAGCGTAGGCCACAAACCAGCTAGACCAGGTACCAGTTTGTGGCGTAGGCAGTTGCCAACCTCTAGTCTGCGGAGTGCATTGGAGATAGCCTCTGTTTTCATATTGTTAAAGGCACCTTCGATATCTAAAAAGGATACCATCGAGAACTGCATGTTAGCGAGCGATTTTTCAATATTGCTTGTTAGCGAGTGTGTAGCTGTCTCTACCGAGAAACCCTTACGATATGCGTGTTGGGAATTGGATAGTGAGTTTGCTTTTAGTTTCTTTCGTATTAATAGTTGTCGATGAGTTGAGTCTTTCTAGGGTTTTTAAGAGAAACGAAGAGAGGCTGATCGGCCTAAAGTCCTTTGGAGAGACATGTGAAACCTTTCCGCTCTTTGGTATAAAAACTACCTTTTTCCATAAGGTTGGAGTATAGCCTAAAGCCAGGCATGAGCGGAAAATTACTTCTAACCAAGGGTAGAAGGTTTCAAGGGTTCAAGGTTCAAGTCCATCTTACAATGAGAGCAATATATTTAAATGTCTGAACAATGTTGGGACTTCCAAAGTACGATTTTATTGAAATTACTTTTCCTGGCTATATTATAACTATTGGCCAATTTCAAGCGTTTGACTAAACTTAAGTGGAGTTTCCCTAATTTTGACAGTTGCTTGACTCTTCTTCAAGTAGTCGAAAACTAAGACAAATAGATTTGAGATTCAGCTCTCGATATGCAAAGCACATAACAGCAAACGCATCCTCATGTGATATTAAGCTCAGCTAATCCGCAATAACTCTTTCTATAGAACTAAATAAGAATGAATCGGAATCGTCAATAAAATCCGCTTCAACTCCCTAATTATCGCATCAATTTCTATCGAACTTCCTTTAGAAGTCTGGGCTTTTCCTTTCAATCCGATGATCCTAATATTTCACTTTATATTAAAGTAGGATACCCCATAACTACTGATACCCCCAGAGACACCCGGAGAGGGACTAAACTATCAACCGATAGCGCTAATGTGATTCTATCCTCAAATAGATTTCCTTTGACAGCACGAGTAGAGGAATACATTTTTTTTTGCGATTCGTCCTTTCCGCCTGTCCCACTATTTAATTTTCTATTTTTCACACATAAAAATTCGAGTACAAAAGAAAACTTGTGAAGAAATAACATCGACATCGTGTTTCGCTGAAGGAAAACTAAAACGGACGACAAAGACAGCAACAGCACGCAGGGACCAGGGAAAGGTTCCTCTACAAAGAAAATAGAATAACAACCTAAAAGGACGTATATACCCAATCGTAGATGTACTGTGAAGCAACAGTGCTCTTTAAAGCCATGTATAGAGTTCCTCTGTATACGGTATAATGTCAGCAAAGTTACACTCGTCGTATAGTATGGCAGGAGTTCGGAGTTCTATTGACGGTTAGAAAGAGTAGCACAATGGTAGCGTAGCGCGGGTGTAGCTCTATAGCTGTCCCACGTCAGTCGATTCGCAAAAAACCGGGCAAATTGTTTTGCTTTGAAATGTAAAACGTTTCCATTTCATTATTATTTCTTTTTCTTCGTTTTTCAACGTTTTCTTTTTTTGTTCTTTGTTCCTGTTTAAGGAAAATTTATTTCTTCCTTTGGAAAATTGTTTTATTCACTCGCTGCCAGGACAAAGCTAAGCAATAGCAGAGGGCGCGAATGAATATATTAGTGGATGTGGAAGGCCAAACGGATGGAATGTTATGTCTGAGGTTTCAATCGGGGAATTGTTGGGTATGTATGTATGGCTCTGGCTCTGAGTAGTTGAAATCAATATTGTAAATGCAGTTATAGATATAGCCGTTTAAATTGGTAGTCGTAACAGTTTGGTGGTTCACAATTGTAGGTATAACGATGACCTTTGGATAATCAAATATGTCAGAGGTTTCATGTAAGCCATTCCTCGTATATGGTAAAGGACAACAAATAGGACAATAATTCATCAATGGATCAATGTAACAGCAAGCTTGAATGAAATATGGGGACGAGAACCTAAACCTAGGATCCAACATGGCGACAATTATTTTATGTTCCTCCGACTGTCCACAAGTTGAATATCTTTTCGCTTTGTACCCGGTCTAATGATTATGCGCATTATTGGGCTTGCAGTCGGAACTTGGATTTTAGTACTACTTGCGGTTCACTTCGCTCGAATAAAATCTGCACTCGATTTCACTATAAACCCATCAAGCTACCTTACTAAAGGTCCGCGCCTTTACCACGCTTTATATCTCGAAAGTAGATTCTTGGATTCGTTAGCGACTAGATCTATATCGCGACAGAAAACGAACCTATTTGCATTTTTTTACCGCTCTCCCTCGATTCTGAACTGAAGATCACACCGGAAATTGTTAAAAAAAAAAGAAATAGGTGGCGCAACAGGCGGGTGACACACAAGGCCTAGCTTTTCGCAACCATTCGTTTTGTGTGAGTTTCTATTTTTGGGACGAATGGAAATTGTTAGTGCACGTTAAAGAGCTTGTAGTCGCAGTGGCAGTGGCTAAGGTTAGGCAAGGTAGTGATGGTTTTAATTGGTCCATTGTGATACCACAAGAGGGGGGGGGGGATGGTGGGATGATTGATGTAGTCAGCTCCTCCATTTGGCGGTTAGTCTTCGGGGATCGGGGAGAGCAAAGGGGTGACCGAAGCTGTTTAAGCCCGCGCTGATAGCCTCTGACGGTTTGTTAGTAAGGAGACTGGCTGGTACCAGATCAGATAACAAGAATGCGACAGGAGAGAGGAGAACGACGAATGGTGACCGAAACAGTCTAACCCCCGGCCATCCCTTCTGACGGAGTCTGAAAGTTCAGCTCTTCCCGTTGGCGGTTAGTCTTCAGAAACAGACAAAAGAGTGTCCGAAACAGTCTAACCCCATACCGCCTGTAGCTTCAAACCATTCGCTTTCAAGAAATGTGGCTGGTATACGGAACGGAGACGAATCTGCTCTAGTGTGCGACGCGACGCCGATAAGAGTGTCAATTTGTCTTCGGGAAAAAAACGGAAGGGGTAACCGAAACACTATACCCACGCCTATTGCCTTTGACAATTAGTATGTTGTAAGAGAGAGAGAGAGAGAGAGACTGGTGTCGAGCAGAAGCGGGTGATCGAAGCAATCTACCCTACTGCTTTACACCGTAGAGGGTAGAGGGTGACGATTGGTGTCAATTCAGTAGGTGAGTTGCTTGTTGATATTTCAGTAAAGCCAGTTGGCCTTTGTAACGAACTTTGCTGATGCAGAAAATATCGGCAAGCTCCTTAAAGAAATGAGCTCCTAACGTAGCCACGCGCAAGCTGGCAAGAGATGGATAGGAGCAGGAGAAGTGCGAACGGTGGCTTTCTCTTCCTCCTCGTCCATGCAGCTTCTACAGAAATCGTTATAGGGTACTCCCATTGGCAGTAGCTTAGTAGTCTATTAAGCGATCTCCGGGAAAACATATAATTATCTACAAACAATTGAATTTTTATTTTGGTGTATTTTGATTGTCCATACTCCATACTATTATTGTATTTGTATACCTTTGTACAGTGTCCAAAGAAGGAGCCATCGATTGAAAATATTTATCTATCCTGTCATTTTAAGTGTAGGTATAGTTCAATATAAATGGCGCTGAAGCTTAGACTCTTTCTAAAGCAGATGAAGATATCCTCGGTCGCTTCGAGAGAAAGATTCTAAGTAAAATTTTCGGTTGCATTTGCGTTGACCGGCTTTAGAGAAGGAGATTCAACGACGAACTATACGAGCTGTACATCGAGTACATCCTGGTCAAAAAACTGCGAGTAAGTCGTTTAAGATGGCTAGGACATGTAGAGCGGATGGAAACAAATGCTCCGGCTCGTAGAGTCTTCGAGTCTAACCCAGTGCGACAACGCAGTAGAGGAAGACCTGGCCTTAAGTGGCGCGCGCAAGTCGAGGGCGACCTCACCCGACTAGGAGTGCGCAACTGGAACTGCTGAATTATTAGATAAGTTATAATAAGTGTTACTGTTAAGTGTCTGTTATTGAAACACTGTATTACGAATTTATATTATTTCAGATAAGACCTATATGGAGCTAGCCAAAATGCAAACCGCATTAAATAAAGTAAATGAATCGACGAGGGTCTGGCGAATCGCCCTCAATAAAACTAAATCTGTTCACGTGAACTTCACATATAAAACAACGAATGACTTGCCAATTTTTCTAAACTCGGCCAGAATACCTTTTGCGAACGAAGCCAAATACCTGGGAATGACACTCGACGCAAAGCTGAAATGTAATTCACACGTGAAAATGAAACGCAAAGAGCTTGAACTCAAATATAGAGAAATGTACTGGTTACTTGGAAAACATTCCCAGCTCAGTACCGAGAACAAACTGCTTTTATACAAGCAAATGCTAAAGCCGGTGTGGACCTACGGTATACAACTTTGGGGTTGCACCAAGAAAACAAATGCCAATATTATACAATCTTTTCAAAATAAAGTGCTTCGAGAAATTGTAAAAGCACCGTGGTATATTAGAAACGACGATATCCACAGGGATCTCGGAATACCTACAATCGAAGCGGAAACTAGCAGCTTTGCGCGAAAGCATCGAAAACGACTAATCGGACACACCAACAATACAGTCCTACGAATTTTGGATGAGAGCAATTAATTGCGCCGACTACAAAGAACAAAACCTTTCGACTTGGCGATATAGGGATTAACCGCGTCTAAATTGCGGAATATGCAGGATCTTTCATTGGAGAGTAACCTGTCAAAAGTTTTCATTTCATGATAGAAAAATTGCTTGATAAGTTATATCTTAGTTGCAGTATCTACAATTTATATCGAAGGGTGGTGTTTTTAGTCAGTAAGAATCTGACACTACTATGAGCAAGCGTTGTTCTGATAGTGTCTATTCAAGATTTTCACCTACCCTCGGGGGAAAAAAAAAAGTTTGTTCGCTGACTTGGCTTCATTGGCATTTTACCATTTCTTTCAAAAGGCTTGGAAAGGTTGATGCTTACTCAGCTCACTGCTTTTTTGGAATCATTTAATGTACTTTCGCCGCTTCAATTAGGATTTCGCAAAGGTCACTGTTGTGTATCAGCAGTCCTAAAAGTTCACTATGACATTCGTATTGCCATAAATGCAGATAAAGTAACTATTTTAAACTTACTAGATTTTTCTAATGCTTTTGGTTCAGTTGATCACACTATCTTGCTTGATAAATTGCAAAGTCAATTCGTGTTTTTATCTAGCGCGATTAAAATGATCGATAGCTTTTTGGTGGATCGTAAACAGGCTGTTTCTATCGGTCCCATTGTATCTGATATGGTTGAGTTAAATGGAGGAGTGGCACAAGGATCTTTATTAGGACGCGTGCTTTTTAGCATGTTATAAATGACATCTCAAAAATGTTCTTAAGCACTCCTCATACCACCTTTACGCCAACGACTTACAAATTTACTTATCTTTCCCATTAGGTCTATTAGAAAATGGAGTCTACAGAATAAATGATGACTTAAGTAGCATAGGTACATGATTGGGCTATTAAAAATAAACTAACTCTTTCATGGAACAATCATGTGAATAAGGTAATTAGTAGTATTTATGGCGGTCTCAGGCGTTTGTGGAGAATCGCTAGGTTTATACCACAATCAACACGATTAACTCTTATTAAAACCTTAATAGCACTAATAATAACATACGGTGCCCCTTTATACAGTGGAATGAACTCTATCAGCAAACAGTAGCTAAATGTCGCGTTTAATTCTTGTGTTCGTTTTGTCCATTGTTTAAAAAGATTCGACCATGTATCCCATCTGTCCAATTGTATCTTCGGTATCTCATTAATGTCACATTTTGTTATAGAAATTTGCAAGTATCTTTTTAAATTAGTGCGCCTTCAAAAGCCACATTGTATATATTTGAAAAATTAAATTTATCTTTATCATCACGAACAAACAATATGACAACTCAAAGGAATTCAACTCTGCAGACACGCAAGTCTTTCTTCTCTTTAATTGCCAGAATTTGGAACAGTTTACCTAATGAATTTAAAACTATTTCAAATTTAAATGATTTTGTTCGCTCCCTAAAAGACCACTTACAGAACCCAGACGTTCACCTTATTTTTATTAATTAAACACTTAAGTTTTCTAATGAAGTTTTTAAGTAATGCATAATATTATTCTTACTTAAACTAAAACTAAATAATTTGTAAATTGAAATTTAGATATTACCTACTCAAAATTGTCGATACATTTTATAAATTGTAAATTTTGAATCCATTAAAGAGATTTCAATCTCAGGGCTTTGCGTATATTAATAAATTGAATTGAATTGAATTAAATTGGCTTCGGAGTATTTGGAAGAGGACCTCAATTTTAGCCGAAAAATTATCTTTAGCCACGAGCCATGGGACGACGTTATTTCAACGTCTACCAGTCCTTATTAAGAACCCTTTAGTGAATCTGCAGTACGATCAGCTTCACATATCTGTGCCTTTAAAAGGGTGTCGCAAAAATATTTCAACCTCTCCAGGGCGTCGCAGTATGAAAATTATTGGGAACCTCTGGTTTATCAGATTACTCTCTACTGATTTTGAATCCATTCAAATAAATCACATTGAAATTTGAACTATCTGTGTTTTAGTATCACTCTGGCTGGAGTTTATCTGAAGGTATTAAATTGGGGCGAGAAGAAGTTCGCCGGGTCCGCTAGTTTTCAATAAAAATTGCATAAATTTATTATCTTAAATAATTTTTTTAATTAGTATGACCATTGAACAGTAACACATACATTATGAAACCACTGTGACGTGAGCCCAGTGGTTAAAAATTGACTCAGTCGGTTTTAGTGGTGGATGACGAATTTCTGATTATGTCCACTTTCCGGAGTGCCACAAGATTAAAAGTAGAACATGTATTTGCATTGTCCTTATGCCTCAGATAACTATTGGAACGAAGCACCATCATCTGCAGCTTACCTACTCTTCTTCACTGAAATCCTATTCCAAATTGTTTTTAACTCTAAGCAGAAAATTGTAGTGTACTATGTACTCATGTATGCTAGCCACAACTTAGAAAACTAGACTTGTGTACCTTCATGCCAGAAATGCAGGTACATATGCGAAAAGGTACTTTTATCCTCCATCCCCCTCAAGCTAATTTTATGGTACAATTTGCCACCAAATTCCGCAATCGCATTACAAGAGTAATCAACAGAAAAACAATCGCAAAGTGTTCCCTTCCAGTTAATAAAATTTGCATAATTATTTTACATGGCATCACTTTCCGCCCGCCCCCATCCCCTATACTCCAGCTAGCGAGTTAACCGCGCATCGCTTTAGGCAAACACCATAAATTATGCAAAAGAAATGAGTTTCTTATTTGCTTTAAGAGAAATAAAAAAAACAGAAACGAAAATTAAACATCAACACAAAAACCAACACTGTGTGTGGACTGAGAACAGCGATTCGGTAACAAGGACATTAACACCCCACACTTGTGTGCAACTCGACAATAGGAAAAGCTCCAAGGTGCACCTATCAGGGCAAAGAAGAAAAACCCACAGTCTGAGTCGGAGTTGTTTGCTTGCGTCTCGTCGACACACCGTGGTTAGTTATTTTCCGCCCAGAGATTTTTCCCTTAATGATTTTAACGCTAAGCTGGTCCTTTGGCACGTTCTCGTGCAGCCCCTAAGCCAAGGGAAGCCAATTTGCAGTAGCGTTTCACTTTACACCTGTAAAACGCTTATTCCCACTCACTGGAGTAGAATGGATGAGGAAACAACACACTTGTTCGTCGGAGTCTCTTATATATAATATTGTGTGCATATACAACTCCCCAGTGTGTGGTGTGGACTTATCCTTTAAAATGAGGCACAAAACATTTACCAAAGGTGCAACCGAATTGTACCTTCTATGCTGTGGGTGTGGGTGGGTGTTGTGTATGTACATTTGCTCTTTCTTTGGCAAATTAACTGCGCCCAACCGAATTTGAAATTCAAATTCGACTGGCATTTTTGTAGGCTGGCGTCGTCGTCGGTGGTCGTTATAGAGGATGCGATTTGCGAACACCATAACACATACACAGACACACGCATGACTGAATGATTTATGCAAATATGTGAACTTTCATCTACAAATTTAACTGCAACTGCTTTGCTCTGTTATTCTACCCTAGTTTATCCAATTTGTGCAAATCATACTCGTTAGAGGGTGGGGAGAAAAAAGGGCAACAGGATATATTGCAAATCCTATTTGGATGTGTGAAATGTTTTCTAAGAAAGTTTTTTTTTTTTCGTTCAAATATCTGTCGTTTTGTGTACTTTTTCAGGGGATTTGCAGTTAAAACATGGATTCGCACTCTCATGTGATTTGGAAAAGCGGATTTTATTTTCCACCAGTGATTAAAGGATATTCACCTTTAAAACTGGCAAATTGTGAGAGTAAATGGAATGAACAATGGCGGGTGAAAAAATACGTATAAATTGGACTTCTCTGATGAAGCATTGTTTAGGATCAGGACAAGCTGCCGAAATGAGATTCCTCCGCTGCATTGCTGGTGTGACCCGTAGAGATCGCATTAGAAATACCAGAATACATGAAGAACTCAATGTCGAGCAGTTACTTCTCCGGACGTTGGACCGGTGGTTCGGTGGTTTGGTCATGTTAAGCGAATGTCCCCAACCAGGATCCCACGACGTGCTATGGAATTCTTACCATCAGGCAGGCGTCCTGGTAGACTAAAGGATGAGATGGTTAGATCAGGTACATAATCTCTCCTATGCCCGTAGGGGGATTGCCCTTGATGATTTAGACTCTATAGCGGAGGACTGAGAGCTATGGAGAGTCCACTTAAGCAATCTATATCCGCGACCCACTTAATTGACAAGCGGAAATGAACAAAACAAAACAATAATTTTAATGCATATGGCCAGAACGAGAATGAGGATTTGCTGGATGCGTAAAAATGTACAAAATGTGGCTCTAGAAGCTTGATAAAGAGACACAATCTTAATAAAGAGACTCTGAACTACTAGCTGAGGACCGACTTATCTAGGGGTTGTTATGAACCCTTATAACCTATAATCTCCAAATTCCTTTCATTTCCGTTCCCATGACATTCCTTATATTTTTTTCGTCGTTTCATTGTCTTTGCAACTACCACTTCTCCTATTGCAACTTGCAAAATTCAAATTAAGCTGAAAGCAATTCATTTCAGTAAACAAAATTCTCTTGTTACAACAATGCGCACAGTTTGTGCTAATCATGCGCAATGTTGTTTGTGCTGACGCATCATTTTTTCTTTTCATTTTGTTCGCGTCGTTGAATTCTCCTCCGATGGTTCTGGTTCTGGTTAGTTGTTATTTTAAAATCAGAGTGTCAACATTGTAATTTATGTTAAAATAGAGTAAAAACAGTGAAACATTGTAATCGTATGTTAAAATAGAGTAAAATAGTGAAACATTGTTTTTTTTTCTATACTAAATAAGGAAAAATCGAGAATCAATTTAAATAAAAAATTTAGAAAAGAAAGATGTTTTTTTAATTCCGCTCGGAATCCTAACAGGGTACAGGGGCACAGCTAAAGAACAGACTAAGCTCCGACAACTATACAGAGTATAGGAGAAGACCTTACAATAATACAGAAGATCTGAATGCAGCGGACCCAATATAAATCAATTATCAGGCTCGTGGGATGGACGAAATCCCAAAACTTATTTTAAAAAGAAGCGTTCAATCAGAGGCGATTGCGAACCTTAATAAAAAAAATATACCTGACTGACGTCAAGTTTCCACTGAAATGAAAACGACAAGGACTGGTGTAGGCAAAAAGACAACAATCCTCCGGAGCAATCGTCGCCATGCATACATTTGTACATATTAGGTTATGAGTCGGGAGAGCCTTCATAGCATTAGCACTGCGGCCTCATTAAAGGAGCCTATTGTGCCTTAAACTTAATATATTAGACAGAGTAATTAAAGTTAAGGGCAGAATTATTCGCGGCAGATTTGAACAGTATACTGAAGGAGCTTCCAATCGACAATATGGCTGTAGGAAAAGAAACACTATATCCATACTTGGAATACTTCTGCACACAAAACAACCAAATTTAGACGCGTCTGTATGGAAATAAATTTCCAAGGCTAAAAACTAGACTTTCTAAATCTGCTCTGGATCTTTCATTGTCAGAAGCAACATTTTCTCAAAAAAAAAAAAAAAAATAAGCTAATGTTTTAGGTATTTTAAGAACAGTGAAAATATTTCTAAATGAAATTTAGCACATCAGAGAATGGATAAAGTTAACGAACCAATTTTTAAGAAGTTTGTAGCAGCTGCTCAGTAGTTATTGGACTACTGTGCGAGGGGTTTCAGGCTAGATCCAGTGAAAATCACAATCACAATCTTCAAGCTTTTTTAACTGCGCCACCTCTCGCGAACGTCTCACAATCATCGGAGAGTCTGTTCCGGAAAAGCTCTTATCTCTTGCGTTCGGATTCGGCATAAAATTGGGGGTCGCTTCCATTCTTTGAAGAAAATAAAAACGAAAATACGGACCTATTGTGCTAACTATTAATTTGTTTTATTTACTTTTATATCAAGTATTTAAACAGTCCTTTTTTATTTTGTGGTGCATCACTGTTTTCATAAACTGTTTCCCAATTTATAAAAACAAATAATTTTTTTTTTTTTTGTTTTTTTTTTTGGCTCAATGGCCCGCTTATCCATTAAGTATGAGTCACGGGTATAGTGGACCCCCCATAGTTCTCGATTCTCCGCCATGGGTGATCGCCATACGGTTATATAATGGACTTGATCTAACAATCTTATCCTGTGTTCTCACTAGAGAACGCCTGACTGGGATCGTGGGTGGGTGGGGGTCATGCGTTTAGCATGACTAAACTACTGTGGACCGCTCCTTCCGGAAAGTACGTATGCTCGACATTGAGTGTCTTACGTATTCTGGAAATTTACTTCCAAAATGGATGCTTGTTCCCGAAATATTGCGAATTTTAACTTTGGTCGAAATAATGCAAAAAACAGCTGCAGCTGATGGCGTACTCAAGTTTGTGTGGAAAGTTTGTGAGACTTTTTGTTAACCGAACATAGCTATTCGCATCTGCGTTGAAAGGAGAATCTTGCTTGCTATTGCTATTGCCGAAAATATGTGTTGAAACCTTAGAATATCAACTCGAAACAGGGCTCAATAATTGAACATAAGCCTAATCACTAGATTGAGGATAATTTTTCGGATTAAAGTCCAATTGACTAAAGACCTGCAACCGCAAAAATATAATTAACTCTTTTCTAAATATTAACCGACATTAAAAAAAGACCTCGGACATTACGTCTATCGTTGCCGTGCATCATTATTGATCTTAACAATCTCGAACATACTACAGTCACAGTGCTGAAAACTATTTAAGAAAGCGATTTGTTCTGCTGAACTCTAACTAACTAACTAGTTCAAACAGTTTAACTAAAGGGTCATTCTGTTATCAGGTTGACATTTCCCACGCAAAATTTTAATTTTGCGCCATTTAATAGTACAGTGATGCCAACGGAAGATAACAATGTGACAGCTGACAGCTACATGTCGTGTACTAGCACCTTTACACCAAAACGAAAAAAAGAACAAGGCCCAAAAATACGACCTAGGAAACAGAAAAGCAGTAGCGTCACAGTCGTTGCTGAGTGCTGGGTATTTGAAAAAACAACTTCAGACAGACTCCAATGGCGATGACGA
Source organism: Cheilosia soror (assembly GCA_949372485.1). Lineage (NCBI taxonomy): Eukaryota > Metazoa > Arthropoda > Insecta > Diptera > Syrphidae > Cheilosia > Cheilosia soror. The sequence goes on along the minus strand of OX443561.1, from coordinate 33,234,892 downwards.
TTGATACCCCTTTCAGCTGTCAGGCATCCGTTTTAACAATATAAAAAATGTGCACGACTGGGTCGCACGAAACTTTCTCGTTTATTGCGAATCTCGCAGAATCTCAGATTCATTTCAGCAAATTTTACGTTTAAAATCATACCTACTCAAGATGTACTCAGGCTTAGTAACTGAACCGTTGTTAATTAAAAACGTAGTACATACTACATAAACATAATTACGTATTAACTACAACACCTTATTACTTTCAAATTTCACCCCGAACTGACATTTCCTTCAAGGCAAGTAAGCGATGAATTTCGAATTATATTGTCACTGAAGTTTTAGGCGTTGCAAAAATATACCGTTTGTGATCGGGAGTTTGGTTGACATTTTTGAGAAATATTCATAAAACGGCTAGGTAGCTATATTCGAGTTTTCTGAGAAAAACTAAGTACGTGATCATGTTTAGACTTATGTAGTCTTAAATTATGTATTTTGATCAAAATCGTTAAAGCGGTTTTTTATAAAATTATGCTGACAAATGTTACAATTTGGATTCGAAAAGCACTGTTATTGAACTGTTTAGCTGAAAACTGAGTACGACGTATTCTTCAGGTTAAAAACATTACCTACCTATCATTACCTATCATTCGAGATATGAGCAGTTTTTAAAGTACCATTTTTAGTGATTGGGGTGGAAATCAAAGGACGCATTCATGGTTTAAAAAACACTGTTTTGCAACTGTTTAGCTCAAAATTGAGCAAAAGGTATTACTATGGATTTAAGCATTATCTGCCAGTTACATTTTTATTATAACTGAAAATGGCGTTTTTGAGATATGAGCAGTTATTTAAAGTAGGTACTAATATTAGCGATTTGGGTGGATATTAAAGGATGCAGCTTTTTTTTTTAGAGAAAAACTGAGTTTGCTATCAAGCTAAGAATGATAATAGTACCTTCAAAATAAGTTTTTTTTTTTTTTTATTTTTTTTTACCATTTTCGAGAAAAAGCCAATTTTCAAAACTGCCATTGCTGGACTTTTTCGCGAGAAACTGGGTATGCAGTTATGTTAAGCATGCCTACATTAACTCAACTATCAATTTTGGTTCAAATCGTTAGAGCTGTTTTCGAAAAAAACTGAATTGTGTAATATTTCGTAAAAATTTGTATATGGGAAGTACCGCTAGTATAAAAAAAAGTCTCTAGCGGGAAGCCCACAAACTTTAACGAAGTTTGAAACAAATATGTACGTCCAAGCGTGGGCGCAGTAGCGCAGTGGTTAGTGTGTTGGACTACTGTACGAGGGATCCCAGGCATTGTTGCCAGTTTGACTGTTTTCCAGTCAAATTTGACTGGATTTTTTCGGTTTTGACTGGAAAAAAATAAATCAAATCCAGCCGACTGTTTTTTTGACTGGAGTTTTTTCCTAAAAAAAATTGCACCTCCAATGTAAACCTACAGCCTTATTTATAAACTTTATACACTCTCTATAATAGCTCTAAACGCAAAAACCTAATATATATATTTTATTTATAAACTTTATACACTCTCTATAATAGCTCTATTTCTAATAGGTCTAAACGCAAAAATATATATATTAGGTTTTTGCGTTTAGAGCTATTATAGAGAGTGTATAAAGTTTATAAATAAGGCTGAGTGTATATGAGATTCGCGCAGTGCAATGAAATGAACACACCCATTTTCGGCAAGCCGCTGAAAGTCAATTTGAATCTAGTATTTCTTCCAGTTTACGCAGTGTTTCTTGAGAATTTTTAATGATTGCCTTTGCATTTTATTCGGTTTGTTGTATGTTGTTTATGTTTTGAGTTATGACTGCTGTTTGTTCCAGATTTTGGAAACAAAAAATAAACACAACTCTATTTTGACCATTAGAAATACCTAATTTGCAGATAAAAAAAATGTTGTACAAATTTTTAAATACTTGAAGAAGTTATACAAAAAGTTGGAAAGACTACTATATATCAAAATATAAAGGGTGGGCCAAATATAAGTTTCTTTTTAAAAATGCAATAAAATGAACAAAACAAAATTGTTCCCATGTATTATGGCTTTATTAGTAAGAGCAAACATTGCCATTATTTACAGAATACAACGTCGTTCAAATTGCTGCCTCGGCTGGCTTCGCAGTAGCGTATTCTATCACTCCAATTGTCCAAGACATTGTTGGTGGTTTCGGGATGTAGCTCACGGATTGCTTGGATGATATTGGCCTTAAGTGCTTGAATCGTTTCCGGATTGTTCGAAGTCCAAAGTCCAAAGGAGTCAAATCGCAGCTCCGAGGAGGCCAATTGACATCGCCAAGACGGCTGATAACACGTTTTGGGAAGTTGGTGCAAAAGATCGATTGTGGCGTGGGCTGTGTGGCATGGCGTGCAATCCTGCATGAACCAGAGGACGTCCAAATCCATGGTTAACATGGCTCTGTAACGCCCACCGTTGATTAAAACGTTGTTCCCAGCCTCATTGTCGGAGAAAAATGGTCCAAACTGTCAATCTCTGTGACATTGTCGTCTGTGCGCACCGTACGATGACGGGGACCAAGAGTTTTGTCCACTCCCATACAAGTCACACGAACTTTTTGCACAAACTTGCGTACAGCAGTCGCGGTGGGTGCTTCATTTCGGCCGAAACTTCTAAAAAAACGCACTGTGAAAAAATATTTCCAAAGTTAGTGCTGTGTAGCCCAAGCACTCACTTTGGAAATATTTTTTCAATATTTACCAACGTTGCTCAAGCGTAAAGCGACTCACTTCGTTCCGGGCAGGTATGATACTCACTTTTTGTAAAGATTTCGAGCTGGAAGCAGCTGTCAGTGTTGAAATAACCTATGATTTAAAAAGAAACCACGATGACCCACCTAGTTTTGTTTTCGAAAAAATATCTGTTTACATTTTCGACTGTTTTTTTGACTGGAATTTTTTGTTTTTAATGTTTGACTGTTTCTTTTGACTGGATTCGGAGAGAAAAAATCCAGTCAAACAGTCAAATTTGACTGGATTTTAACATTTTCGCCTGGCAACACTACCCAGGTTCGATCCCCGGAAAAACCCAAATTACATCTTAAAGTTTTTTTCTACTGCGCCACCTCTCGCGAACGTCTGACAAACATCCGAGAGTATGTGTGTCATGAAAAAGCTTCTTAATTGAGCCGTTCGGACTCGGCATAAAATTGTAGGTCCCTTCCATTCGTCCCAAAAATAGAAACTCACTCAAAACGAATGGTTGCGAGAAGCTAGGCCTTGGGTGTCACCCGCCTGTTGCGCCACCTATTTATTTTAAGCGTTTAGATTCCCCAGGGGTGGGACAGACAGACATACAGACGGACAGAATTGCGAGACCCATTTGTTTGAGTTCCCCTATCATCGTAATATCAGAACTGATCAAAATCTCGAGTTCGAAATTTTGTACGAAACCAATATGTACATGCCTATCTTTCTCTTACTACGTATACGAGAAAGTAAAAAATTGTCGGTGCTAAACAAGCATCCTATCAAACTGACGTGAGTTTGATGGATAGCAAAAATTCACCAGATATTCAAACTCCAACACACATTCGGTTACTTAGCTGTTCTCCATATGAATCATTCCAAACAATATTTTTGCAAAATTTTCACTTTTCTATTGCGAAATTCGACTTCAATCATAATGCCTCGTCACTACATCGCACTACACTACTACCTACAGCAAAAAACTCGACAGGATCTAATCCGATTATGGCAAAAAAAACCCTGCAACAAAACCAAACAAAACACTGTCTAGCATGTGCAAGCAGCAGGAATACAAACACACAAACCGCAGCCTGGCACCAATCTAGCTTAATGAAATTTCGTACATCCTTTGTGTATGCAGAGGGTTGCAATCGAGTCGAGCAACTCTATAAATACCAAAGCACGCAATTATTTTCCATTGTAACTGTGCTCTCATCACCAGGAATAGGCCGACGATGTATAGCACGGATATCAATTTCAAAAGTGAATCAAAAAAAAAAATTGCCTTTCCCATTCAAAATTTGAAATCCAATTGCTGCCTTGCGAATATGACTACTGTAACAAAATAATCCTTTCTAGCCAAACGCCTTCAAGATGCATAACACTGTCGCGTCGACACCATGTCACCGCAGAATTTAATTCTCTTATCTTCGTTGACACGCAGAGTTTAATGCAATTTTACGCCGAATTAAGCAAATAAGCTGAGCACGGATGAGCGTCTAACCAGAGGATCTGGTAGCTGCTATACTATTTTCCTGTTCAAAGATGACGATGTATGTGGTGATGGCATCCGTAATGTGCTTAATGTTGACGATGTTAAGGGTTGGATAGATTTTATATTGAATACGGTATTTTGGCAGAGATTTATCTAGTAGCGCATAAGGATGCCAAAGGATTCAATTCAACGTTAGACCGTTAGTTAAATAAAAGCAATTGTAATCAATTAAGTGTTACACATAAATCTTTGCATCCTTAACATTTTTGAAAAAAAAATTTGGACAATAATCCAATTGCAGTGTCAACTACAGTGGCTGATAAAAACTGTGCTACACTAGTTCATTATCTAGAATTCTATGTTTTCTTTATTACAATCGAACACATTGAACTATAGTATTGCCATAAGGGGAGTTTGAGCCGTTTCAGTATTTCGATGCATGAGCACGTCGAATATCTCTACCAGATACCGGGACTAGGGTTACCAGACGTCAGGATTTAGCCTGACGCGTCAGGCTTTTAAGGCCTCTGTCAGGCTCAGGCCAGGCCTCACTCTTTGTCAGGCTTTTTAATTTTTTGTTGATTTATTTACATCAATTTAATTTTAACGAAACAAATTCTTTAATTGTTGCTGAATGCATCAAAATATGAATGCAACTAGATAATTTGGAATGGTTTCATTTATATTCGTTCAGTAAAAGAGACAATACTGTTAAGAAAATGACAGCAGTCACATAATGCGGAAATTCAAATCAATTCCCAATTTATATTTTGAATATTGCAAAACCAATCCTAGGGAAATAAAAAAAAATTGTAAGTGGATTTTTGCAACCTCTTCTCAGCAATAAGCATAACAGAAAGAATTTTCTGTCTTACAACCGCACAATGGACGAAATAAAGAAATAAACTCAATATAGACGCAGTGAAAGCAAAGAACATTTCAAAAATAAATCTTGCGAAGAATTTTATAACTAAGGACTGTTCAAAGAAAAATCCGGAAAGAGAAACTAGGCCTTTTTAATGCTCCAAGAAACGGATTATGCTTAACATTTTTAATATTACAATTTGTACACTTTATTAGGCCGCACTAAATCAATTATCTTCGGCTAATTTTCTGACACTTATAAAGTGTTGAAAAAAAAAGTTCACAAACTCGAATCTTAAAACAGAGATTTATCGAATGTCACGGTATTAATAATTTATTGAAACTCAGTGTTTTATTTCCTCTTGAATATTCTAGCAAAACTCAAGCATAAGAAAATGTCAAAAACTGTTAACAGCCAAAAATTCGTTTTCCTTCCACCACTATAGAAAATTATTCGAAGATCACATTATTTATCACAATTAACACACGGCTTTAAGATCAAATAACTTATAATTTATTTATTTATTTATAATGAGTATAAGAGCATGTGATCAAAATTTAACGGTACTGGGATGTCATATTTCAGTATTGTCAGACAGCGCAAATGCTTCCGGATTTTTTTTCGTACAGTCCTTACCTATATTTTGAAGAAACCTGACGTTCTAAATCAAATATATGCAACTGTAAAATATAAAAAAATTAAAAAAATGCAATGTCAGGCTTTTTGCTCCATATTCAGGCTTTTCTCTCCTACCTGTCAGGCTTTTCGATTTTTTCTGATGGTAACCCTAACCGGGACAGTAACCACTAGGCACAACTGTTCAACGAAGGTAGGGACATGGATGCCACACGACTTTTTGCAATTAGTCAATTGAAATGATAGGTCACGGTTACGTTGGCGTTACCGACCAATATCGTCTTTTGCCCATTAGACGGAGGAGAGAGTGAGGGATGGACATGTCATGGACTTTTATGAACTATCAAAACCGCACTCATAAGGGTCAATCAGAACGCTTACTCTAAATGGATCATTTCGCTAACATCGAAGTTAGTATAGTTGGTGCACGGTTGAGATAAAATTAAGGCGTTTCTGATGGTTTGTTGACAGTGATGTCCATGTCAATGAATAGGACTTCTGAGCTATGGTCGTTCACTCGGGGGAAAGGGGGACTAGGTATGTACTAGCGATGGTGGATAGTTTCACGAAATATGTTGTATTGCGAGATGTAAATACTGCATATAACACGAAAGGGGTGCTCAACGTGCTGACTGATATTTCGGGATACTTTGGCGTACCGAGGAGGATAGTCACCGATTGTGGGACAGCATTTACGTCCAAGATGTTTGAGCAGTACTGCGAAGTCAACGGGGTGGAGCACAACAGAACCGCTGTGAGGACCCCTCAAGCGAATGGACAGGTGGAGCGCTGTAATAGGGCCATCATTGCTGCATTAAAGTGTGCACAATCTGCCGAAATGGACTGGGCAGGTCAACTTCGAACGATTTAAAAAAAAAATTAATAGGTTGCGCAACAGGCGGTAGACACCCAAGGCCTAGCTTCTCGCAACCATTCGTTTTGTGTGAGTTTCTATTTTTGGGACGAATGGAAGGGACCTACAACTTTATGCCGAGTCCGAACGGCTGAATTGAGAACCTTTTTCATGACAGTCATACTCTCGGATGTTTGTCAGACGATCGCGAGAGGTGGCGCAGTAGAAAAAACTTTAAGATGTAATTTGTGTTTTTCCGGGGATCGAACCTGGGATCCCTCGCACAGTAGTCCAGCACACTAACCACTGCGCTACTGCGCCCCGATTAACTCTGATCTGATAAACGCTAAATCCGCAAGTCAAGACAGAGGATCTCGACTTCAGAACATAAATCATCACTCAATACTGTTGTGCTTGGTTCCTTTCCGGGACATATTTGTGTGGAAGCAGCAGATAAACTGGCCAGATGCGACTCTAAAATGGACAGGCTATTATTAGCTGACAGACAAGTACTGCCAGCTTAAAGGCGTCAAACCTGGATAGATAGATAGATAGATATTTTATTTCGTATATACAATTTACAATGGTAGTTGGTAACCGCACATTTTACAGTACAATAATTTGATAATATGGTAATTATCTTTCTATTGGGATATGGTTTTATTTATTATGACAATTTAGATAACAGGAAAATCCAGTTTTGAGGAAAATACGAAAAAAAAACCTCAATTCAAACAACAAAAAAAACCTGGATAAAGTACGATGGAACAAGACTTTCGGTTGTACCACAACTCACCGCTAGTGGCGTGTCCTGCAGTTGATACTAAAAGGTCAAAGATCCTAACATCTTTTGAAAGAAACGAAATCCGAGTGCTAGTCGGGATAATAACCGGACACTGCTTCGTTGAAAACATGACCAAAGGAATGTTTATCTTTACAAATTACTTCTCCAGAAGTTGGAGGGAGTATCAAATCAAAGGAACATTTCCTGTGTCACTGCCCAGCCCTCCCAGAACTCCGACTTTCTTGTACGAAAGCACGGTTCTTTGACGTCCTGGAAAATCTAGCAAAGATCTAGCAAAAATACCTCTACCAGATTTAAGAAGATTCATCAACAATAATCCGAATGATTTTTGTCAGTTGCATGTCCTATCATGGACTATAAAAAGAGTAATCACAATGGCGTCAAGGTGAAAATTGCGGTGCCATGTCTTATGCAAAAAGGTCCAAAACGTAATTTTGGATTTTTTTTTTGGACTTTATTGCACTTTTGAACTTGCAATAAAATCCAAAACGAGTTTTGCAACCCCCTGCTTGGGGCCACTGTAGGATTTGGTGTGTGCGAAATAAAGTCTAATGCAAAAAAGTCCAAAACGTTATTGGATTCGGAATGTGTCTGAAGCATCCCTTCCTCAATTGTTGACTTTATTCAAAGCAACCTCTTTAATCCCACTTAGGGGGTTGAGTATATGATGATCACAGTCTGTCTGTATTTCTAAATGAACTGCCGCTTGGCACCCATCCCCGTCCAATGGGACACCTACAAACTCCACACCAAAATTGTACGTAACTTTTGAATGTCTGATGTGTACGAATAATTTTCCCCATCACTGTATATCCATCTTCACATTCGGCGGATTCTTTACTTCTTGCTGTTGACCTCCTCCATTAATATGCAGTGGAATGCAATAATAAAAAATACAAACAAATTCATTCAAAAGTCGAATAGGGCGCCGTTCAACACCCTCGATCCTTGACATCCGACATTTGCATATACGAGTGAACCGTATAAGCAAATACCATCAATACGGGTTGAGTGCCAGTGCCAGGTCGCGAATGTTGCATGCAAATAAAATTCCGGACTTGGACAGTAGTTTTTTGTTTACCATGCCAGGGTAGGTACTAATAGCGGCTCCGAAGTGGGACCATTTTACGGCACACATTTAACGGAACACGGATCACTTTATACAAATTGTAAATACAGCACATATTCAGGATCAAAAGGCCAAGAGCAATGAAAGGATTACAAAACAAAACGAATGCAAAAAACAAAAAAACGTGTGTGGGGTTGGTGAACCCTGTTCCCAACAGCAACACCCCATCAATACAATTCTACCAGCGAGACGTATGAAAAAGGATCGAAAACAGGAGAAAAAAAAACCCAAACACACAACCGACTGGAGTCATAATGCGAAAAGTGATATGAATGCAAAATTTATTCCCGCTCGCCGGTTGAGAGTATCTCTGTAGCTGTATCCTTGTGCGGTGGTGGGTGTTGTATTTTTTTTATTTTTTTTTTGTATGCAATTCGCATTTTGGCAGTTATTTGCCGACACATTATCACCATTGAATCAGTTTCGGGGCGCTGAATTGTGTACATGCAGAGCGCTTAAGGGCTGCAAGAGAAGCTCACAAATGCTTGGCCAATAAATCTTGTCAGACGAGTTTGTGCATTTTATTTGACTCACTGTTTGTATACATGAAAGAGGGATCCTTTTGGAATTTCCCCCTTTAGCCTTTTGTTGACATGAGAGTGCAAATAAATTCGATTGTTGGAGTTGGAGTTGGATAGTGTCCTGGTAGCAGTTATATTTTTTGGCAAATTATGCTAGCCAGGAATGGCGTACATCAAAACGTAACTCAATCACAACGAATATGTTAAAATTATTTTGAATTCTGACGAGCAGCCGAATAGTTGGCATACCTGGGATGCTCCCAAATTTTCGTTTCGTCAGTGAGTTTGTATTTTTTAAAGAGCGAATAAATGTCCTACACTTTTTGTGGCATATTCCAAAGGTGGAACTAGAAGCTTTTTATGACAGCTGTCATAGGGTCCAATGTTTATCACAGACTCGTCAATTGAATGCACTAGAGTAATCTACAACCCTTGAAACCCTTCAATTTATAGTAGGTATCTACCAGAAAGACTTGAGCGACCTCTACTCAGCTCCATTATTTTGAAAATGCTACTCAACTCAACGTAATGTTAAAGTAGCTATTTATGTCCAAGGTACAACACTAGCTCCTATAGAGAACCCGCCCGTAAAGTAGTTGACCCACACGGTGAGCAACATTCTCCAACTATCTCCAACGCATTGACATTGAATGCGTTATTTTTGAAATAGCGACGAATTCCAATGTCCTGTCCATGTCATCACATTACCTCCTCGTCACATTGCATTGCTATTAACAATTTTTATGCTTTAATGGGGCAACATCCTCTCCTATTTATTCAGCCATCAGCTCTAACCCCCGCACAATGAGTGCACAACAAAACGTTTATCGTTTCCAAAGGACAACTTCAAAGACCAATGGGAGAACTGTACAAACATGGTTCGAAAACTGTTGACAAACTAATTCCATATAAGCTGTAGTTCATTAGTGATTTAAACGTCATCCATGGGACTGCGACTGTGACCCATTTGTTTGCGGAACAAATTTCTGCGTGAGCCTTTCATAATTAATCCGCCGCAGGATATTCCGGTTTCAGTAGTCTGACTGAGACTAATCCGGCGTGCGGCCTATTATTAACACAATAATTACTGTAATCAATTAAAAATTCCATTTAATTCACGTTTAATTTCACCAGCTCTGGCCTAAGGTCGTCGGCAGAACAATTTTTCAATTATTATTATTATCCTTTGAGTTTGGCGAGTTTTGCGATATGAAATTAATTCAAATTTGAACGAGGGTGTGGGTGTATGGGGTGAAGGGATGCAATTGTGTGGCCGATGTAGATAAATGGCCTGGGGCTCAGTGACGCCCTTTTATGAGGGCAATCAGTTTTCAATTAATATTTTCGGGTGTACCTGTGTTTTTGTTACAATTTATTGGATAGTGAAAGGTCTTGGTCTAGCTTCTAATGGGTGAAGTATTTTGATAATAATTCCGTGGCACTAGAAGGGCGTGGTCGAGGAAATAGGGAGGTGCTTACCTAGGTGGCGCTACAGTCCGAGGTGGACCTGGGCCTATACGATAAGGTAGAAAAGAACGTGCCAAGTCAGCAATATCCGAACAGAAATGAGCAAGGAAAACTTGTATCACAGTCGGTGTTCAGGATATGGATAACCTACTTCTGCAGACTGTTAAACGGCGAAGACGACTTAAATTCCGCTTTCAGGCAGAATGAATCATGAACCTAATCTGAACGATAAAAGCTATACGATTTCCGTCCACCCGTCCAAAATGAAGTGAGGATAGCAATATCTAAAATCAAGCTCAATAAGGCTGCTGGACCAGATGCCTGGCGGGAGTAAAATTTAGGGCAGCGGCGACGACTTTTTTGGTTCGTTGGGGGAATGTATGTATGAATGGAACCTCCAGGATCTTTTGTTCGATCCACAAGGGCACTAGGCAGGAGACCTTATAAACTCAACCAATTATAGAGCCAATTAATGTCGCGTACGCGATCATTGAATGTAGAGGAAGAATGACAGGTTTTTTTTTCAACAGCAGTCATTGCCTCTGCAGGGCATGTTTGCGGAGTGAAGCCGCTCAGTGTGGCGGCTGGGCGTGGTTCAAAACGCCCGGAGTTCGACAAACAGAGAGAAGAAAAAAGCTTTCAAGGTGTGGATTAGCTTGGTACATTGAGGCGCGAAGAACTTGCAAATTGGCTGTGAAAGCAGCTAAAGAACCATCTTGGAAAGAGTTCGGCGAGAAATTAGACAGTGATCATAGATCTGCCGCAAGGTGTTCTGGCAGACTATCCGCCATCTTAGAGGAAGGAAGTGGAATATTATTGAATAAGAAGTCAAATCCAAAGATGGTACACTTCTTTCCAATCTTGCGCAGATGGAGCGAGCACTTTTCTGAATTACTCAATCCAATCCAGGGCATTCAGGATGACAGATCCATCGTCTTAAGAAGGGCGGAAAATAGTTCCACGGTAGAGGAAGTCAATTTTGCTATCAAATCGCTAAAAGCTGTCAAATCTACAGGAATGGATAAAATCCGACCAGAAATGCTCAAGGGCTTAGGTGAAGAGGGAGTTAAATGGCTCTCACGTGTCATTAAAGTGGCCTGGGAATGCGGCGAAACTCCCAGCGATTAACATATTGGGGTGCTTTGTGCCCCTTTTCAAGAAAGGGGATAAAAGGGATTGCTCCAATTACAGGGGTATATCACTTTTAAGTTTCCCCGGAATAGTCTTCGCCAAGGTGCTGGAAACGCGATTTAGAGCTGTGATCGAGTCACGATCAGGAGATGAATAGTGCGGATTTCGTCCCGGCAGAAACACAACCGATCAGTTATTCACTCTCAGAATGGTACCTGAGAACGCTTGGGAGTATGCTACACCTGCTTACCCATGCTTCGTAGATTTGGAAAAAGCATACGACCGAGTCCCTTGAGGTTAACTCTGGAGTGTATTACAGGCGTATGGAACTGACGGTCCTCTCTTAAGAGCCATTCAATATCTTTACACAAACTGTAAAAGGTGGGCTCGGGTAAACGGCGTTAAATCAATACCTTTCACCGTGGGCGTTGGACTTCGTCTTGTCTCCTGTTCTTTTCATTACTTAAATACTTATATGGACTGGATGTTACAGCGCAGTCTTGGCGAAGAACGTTTCAAATTGGAAGATCTCAGGATAAGTCATTTGGTCTTCGCTGATGACTTGGTCATCCTTGGGTCTTCTCAGACTGAACTTCAACGCACATTCGATCGGTATGTAGCCGTCCGTTTGTTTTGAAGCTGAGATGAAGATAAAAGTGAACAAATCTGAAGGGATGGATCGCCTGTTCAATGCACTATGCATGTTAATGGAGTCAAATTGAAACAGGTGGAGAAGTTTAAGTACCTCGGGGGCTTATTCACGAGTGATGGAAGGAGCAATGCTGAGTTTTGCTGTAGGATTGGGCAGGCTGGATCAATTTTGAGACCGCTCGGTCATTCTGTTATTAGGAGGACTGAACTTGGTGTCAAAGCTAAGTTGTCAGTCTTTAATTCGGTGTTTGTTTCGACTCTTACCTACGGTCATGAGATTTGGATAATGACTGAAAGAAAATAAATAAGTTGCCGAAATGAGATTTTTCCATTATATTGCTGGTCTGACCCGCAGAGATCGCATTAGAAATACCAGAATAAGTGAGGAACTCAATGTCGCGCAGTTACTTCTCACGACGGAGCGATCCATGCTTCGGTGGTTTGGTCATCTTAAGCATACTGTGAACGCCTGAAAACATTTATCATTTAGGCCCGGTAAGTATTTACACAACGGCACAAATCACAGCAGCAAAAATCATCGTCAGCGACTATGCCCATTTTTGGATCAACCCGTAAGCCAACAAGCAAAATTGCCGCAGTTGGGACTGTGCCAATGCGCACGAGGTCCACCAATAAATTGGCAATACATCCGCAGATTTCTGGCATCATTGGTCGCTACTTCTTCGAAAACAACGATGGCATTGATATCACATCATTCGTAGGGCGCTACCGATCTATACCGATCAAATTATTTTTGGCGCGAATTGGATGATGGATTTGGTCAACGTGTGGTTCAAACTGGCGGTATCCTCATTCTGCCTAAGCGATTTGAGGGCATGGTGATTTCACGCAGATTCGACGTAAAAATTCCACTGAGACCGTGCGATTTCATACAGTTCTTTTTTTTTATGAAGTTTCTTTAAGTCGCTAAGTGTACGCCAATAATCCGCAAATGACAGTTGCCACCAACGTCAACATTACTTATATGTCATTGCTGAAGTTGAGACTAATCATGCCCCCGGAGTCATAATAATATTGACGTCTATGATGTGCGCCACAAAAATCGAAGCTTTGGCGGCTATTTGCACGATGTCATATTTTACAAGTAGTGTCAATGATAACCCCTAGAAATAAAACAAAAAATTTGTTGAAAAAATAGACACACAACATGTTTTAATCAATTTTAGTATCTACACGTTACTATATTGGAAAACCACGTATTATATATATTATTCGCCGACGCTATTTTTTTGTGGTACATATTTACTTCACTTAATGTTAACTACAGTAGACGCTCGATATAGTGAACTAATAAAACCCAGTCCTGTTCACTATATCGAAATTATTGACTATTTCGAGCGGGAGTTTTTAAATGTTTACAAAAGCTTAATTTAATATAAATATAATTTTTTTTAATAATGAATGAATGAATTACATTTTTGAAAAATAAATGCCACCTTTATTTGTGTCTTCTTTAAATTTAATTGCACAGATTTTTCTTGTAAGCGTTTTATAACTAAAATATCAGAAAAACACACAAATGAACAGTAAATTGTTCTAAAAAATAGTTGACATTTAGGCGCATTGCAAAACTTGAACATTTTTCGTTGAATTTTGCGAAAAAAAGTCCGAGTTCACTATATCGAGGTTTCCATAGTTCACTATTTAGAGTAGTCTGTGTAAAATGTTGTTGGTTCAATATATTGGATAGTTCACTATACAGAAGTTCGCTATATCGAGCGTCTACTGTAATTATATTTGTTCTTTTACCAAATTGAAGCTTATCATTCATAGATGTGTCGAAAAGGATAATTATTTCAAAAAAGTTATTTAAAAAAATAAATAGAATAATATTTTTAATTTACATTTGTGCAGTGCATTGCATTTAAATGTATATGTGATCGAATTTGGAACATTTGGCGAGCCTACTATTTATTATAAACGGAAATGGAAGTAAATAAGTCGCTAACGTTAGCGAAACCAGGGATGACTGCTAGTTGAGAGGTATAAACGTGTAAAGCCAATCAGTGCAATAGCACGGAATAGTCGTAAATTATCTGCTTACATTGCTGTGTCCTGCGATGACATTCAGTTACAATTGTGACAATTCACCTAAAACAACACGTCGATCTTTATGTGAGTCTTGGTCATCAAGCAATCTATATTATTTCTATATCAGGACAACGCCATAGCAATGTGTTAAAACATTCTACTGAATAGAGCTTTTCCAATCTCCTCGTCATACCTTTAACATCGTCCATACACATTACACTCCTCTTAACCGAGTTATGCGACCATAGGAGTTGTACCTTCCATAACTAGGGTTCTCAAACGCTTCCGTGACCTGTCAGTTGTATGTGAAATTGGTTTCCCTTGATTCAGTCAAAGTCGTACACATTTTAAGGCTACCTCCTTGCCACTCTCTGACATTGAGTATTTTATGCAAGCGCTATTGTCCCCTTCTGACACGCACCAATAAATTACCCCAGGATTGGAATTGAAATTGGAATCTTTTTCAACCCCAATATAGCACTCGCAGGTGTAATTCGTGTGGGTAGAAAAAAAATATAATGAAATCGAAAATCGTGACCGGTCCAATTGATTATGGAAAGGAAACGAATTTCTCGGAATTGATTCCAAACACTTTTACAAGCAGCAAAGGTACAGGTTCATCGGGCAGCAGCAACCACTTTATAACTTCCTGAGGACTCATTAGTTAAATAATTCTACCCCACTCCAGACTGAGCCATGTACAAGGATATAGGGTAAAGAATGCCATCATGAGGTTACTCTGGCTTCACATTTTTGTTTAATCAAAGTATAAGAAAGTTCCTCCTCGTCATGCGGTGACAGCGGCGCGGCAGTGGTGATGGCGGGGGCGGCGCAGTAGGGAAAGTTTCTGTCATTTTTAAGCGTAATTACTCCTGGCACTAGTTGGCACCGTCATGTAGCATAGTCAGAACATGCATGTTGCCTTCTCATGGTATAGTTGATCCGGTGCATTATTATCTCTTAGCGAATAAACTTTATACTTTCCCGAGGGTTAAATTCATCCGACCAAGCGAGCAGGCAACCCTATAAGTGCAACAGAGAAAGAGATAGTAGAAAGTAAATAAATAAAGGGCAACAAAAAAAATTCCTAACATCCAGCCAGACAAAACTGCATTATCACGGTGGTACCGCTTTCAGTCTATGACTATATGTTGAGGTGTCCCCATCGCCATTGCCGCGCGAGCTGTCTTTAAATTCCAAAAGAATAATTACCCAGACGAAAGGAAGTTATGACGTTGCTACATTTTAATGTCTTTTGCTGTCAAGCTGACTCCTTCCTCGTGTCGTCCTTATGATACGATACAGTGGCATGGCCATCGCAGAACTGCTATGCGGTGGAAAGGGGACAGCGATGAAGTTGGTTTCTTTAAGTTTAAAGCGCTTTAGTGAAGCTTTTCCTTGATACAACATCGCAAGGGTGCTCAAAATCATTTCAACGCAATTCGTGTTTATACCCTTGTTTGGATGTAATGGTTTGTAAAGTAATTCTGGTCACGTACTTGGCGGTAGCGGTGCTCTTTATGAGGGTGACGTTAGGTACCCATAGTGACGGATGTAAACAGTTCATAATATTTTCTTTTTTGATTCATACATAAGGACGTGAATGCCTCGTTAAGGTGCGATCAGATTCGAAAATTTAATACTGGTTTGATATTAGCTCATATGCTAAAGCAGGATGGGTGGAAAGGTATAGGCTGCATGAGGGACATAACACCAACACAATGTAATTTTTTATTATTTTTTTTAAATACTTCTCCCGGGAAAGGCAAACCTATAACGCTTCATCAGCGCCCCGAGATGCTTGCAGATGCAGATGTATGTTAGTTCTGCACTTAAATTGCTGCAAATTGTAGTCTTCTGGAAATATATCCCCAGGAAGCGAGTTCCAAAGTTTGCTTGTGGGTTGATGCTTACTTATTTAGTTGTATGTGGAACTTTATCCCGGGTTGGCCCTCAACCAATACAATATGTGCCTCCAGTTCCGCGCATTTCAAGTTGGTTGAGGTCGCCTTCCACTTGTGGGCTTCACATAATGCGAGGACTTCGTCTACATATCGTAGCCTAAATGTGGTTCGTCGTTGAATCTCCTTCTAAAAAATATCCACGAATACGGTACCGAAAAAGTTCATAAAAATTGTTCACTCGAAGTTACCGTGTATATATCTTCATCAGCTTTAAATAGAGTCCATGCTTCAGCGCCATAAACACAAACCATTAAGAATAGACCGTCGACTCTTCCTACATAACGGACTTTGCCTACAAGCTGCCGGCGGGCCCAGGATTTTTCATGAATTGGTGCTGTACAAAATCAAAGGAGCGCCACTAACGCACGCATACTTGAAAAATCCTAGGCCCATGGTATAGCATGGAAAATCATTGCCGCCATTAATTTTGACATTTACACGTATTCACAGACAGGGTAATTTTTTCCGGGGAGAATCGGGTATAGGTGCACGGAAAGTCGGCGGTCTAGTTCTTACTGGTTTCTGGGCCATAAAGTAGGACTGCAATAATAAAAGTCCCCGGGTGTCAGTAACAGCAAAATAACAAGTTTACACATTGCAGAAAATAAAACCACAAACAAAACAATAAAACGAGTTTTCGACTCCATCCATACGGGCTCGTTTTATGACATTTTTCATCACTTCGGGCGACAGATTCTCGCACTCGTGTCGAATGTTGTCCTTGAGGGCTTCTAGTGTCTCGGGCTTGTTCACGTAAACACGGGACTTCAAAAAACCCTATAAAAAAAGTCTGGAACGGTTAAATGGGGCGATCTTGCGGGCCAGTGCAAATCGCCAAAACGAGAGATGAAGCGACCCGGGAACGCCGCCTTCAGAATATCGGTTGTCCTATTGGAACCACATGTCCTCCAGTTCTAATTCGTAAAATTGCTGCAGAAAAAACTCAGTTAACATGGCCCTATAGCGCGCGTGCGTCCATGCTGTTGTCGTTTGACCAGCGGCGTTCTCGAAAAAAAAAAATTACTCCTCCAGCGTGTACAGCGCACCATGCAATATGCAGTAACTTTGAGCGCGTCTAATGGCTCCTCGTGCATTACTCGTGGATTTTGGTGCCCCAGAAGCGATAGTTTTGATTGTTCACGTACCCGCTGATTTGGAAATGAACCTCATCGCTCATTATGATTTTGGTCGAAAAATCGTCCACTTCGTCCTCGAGAGGCTTGGCTTGGGCGTAGGTTACACGCGTTTGGCGATCGACAGGCTGATGGCTAATTGCGAGGCACGGCGACAGCTCGACATCCTCGGCACAACGGGCGCTCCGGGGCCGGCAACTCTTGGCAACGTCTCGTGTGGTCCCATACTCTTCAAGGTTGCTGGCCAAACGGCGCAGTGTTTGCGCAGTTGGTGTCGGACGGCCGGGGAATCGGCGACGGAATTCACGCTGCACCAACACTACAGATGAATTGTTACGCAAAAAAATAGACACGATTATTCCGCGTTCTTGGGGAGTGTATAGCTCCATGGCTTGTTCACTTGTATGTTGTATTATTCTACATGTCTGTCTAGTCCACAAATGTCAAAACAGAATTGACATTGGCGGCCATTTGCAAAAATAAGAGCATCTTGTGTCAGGATAGATTTTACACTGAACTTATTCATCGGTCTAAGGCCATATAAGCCATTGCATCAGTTTTCTCAGCTCTTCAACCGAAAATATTGTTTTATGGAACGGAAAAAGAACTGAGTGCTATTGTTCCAATGCTTACCTCGACATTTACAGAACTACATAACGGACAACAGTATCATATTGAAAGTCGGGCGACTACGGAGCCACATTGGTTGGTTGGTTGAAAGTGGCTGCCAACTGGGAAACGCCAACCCCAACACACTTAGACCAGCATAGGCCCATTGTGATGCCACGAAAAAGGATCATATAAGATCTCCCTACTAGTTGAACCATTTTAAGCTCTTTATAAAACGTAAGAGGCTTCTGATGTCTGTGTTTGTAATGTCGCCCAAGTTGTTGTAATGGAAGACTCCTAGATATGAAGCTTCCTCCTACGGGCGAGAGCTGGGCAGGAACAAATAAGGTGAGGAATGGTTTCCTTCTCCTCATCCATACAACTTCTGCAAAAATCGTTTGCGAAAAAGCCTAGCCTTGCGGCATGTTTATACCTATCAGGCATGTGTCCAGCAATGATACCTATTGTGGTGCCGATATGCAATCTGTTGAGAGAAATTTCTTAGAGCGTTTCAAATCCAGCTTGCCAAATTTGTTTTGTCACTATACAAGTGGTGCCACTTGTCCACCTATAAGATTTGTACTCTCGATAGTATCCAGCTTCAATCTTTTTTTGCAAGTAGCGATTGGTATCCCTAGGGTGGCTTTTATCCGGCAGGATGGATTGAGTTGTTCCTATTCTAGCGAGTTCATCGGCCTTACAATTCCTTGGAATGTCTATATGCCCCGGCACCCAAATTGATCGAATTTTGAACTGTTCGGCTATATCCGTAAAAGACGATCGTCAGTCTAGGGCTACAAACTACAATAGAAGTTATAGAGATCGAATCCAAGGATTTAATGGCTGCTTGGTTGTCCGAAAATATGCAGATATATTTAGCGAATATCACGTTTTTCTTGAGCCAAGATACGACTTCTTTTATCGCCATTAATACCGCCATTAATGGTGTGATGTAGTCGGTGTTTTCGGTTGTGATTTCGAAGTTCTTCAGAATAGAGGCGTGGGCAAAAACTTTCCTTGACCATTGTGAGGTAGCCTTAAGGCGAATGGCGGCATTTGCTTGCTAAAAATATCAAGGGGTAATAGATTAAAAAATATGTCCAGTCCACCGCTTATACACATGCGGGCTATGCGCTGGACCTGCTTAGATAGTCGCTATTGATGGCTTTCTCCAAGGCTGTCCACCAGAAAATTATCCCATATCCGTAAATATCGGTTTTATAACTGAGATATAAAGCCAGTGAGTTGATAAGAGTCCTACTGTAGCCTTCTTGACTCTTTCTTGGCTGTTAAGTTTCCAACTAAGCTTCCTATGCAGTGGCATCGTGTAAACGAAGCTTTTTAAAATTAAAATTCATTAAGACTTATCTAAGATCAACAATGAACAAAAGAAGGTTGACTAATCTAGCTACACTTTCAATAGGAGCTCACAAAAAATATAGATTTTAATGATTTAATCAAAACATTTAGTAAGGGCTGTAAGCTTGCTTTACCGCCCCGAGTGATACTGCCTCTTAGTCTGCCCCTGTCATCAGGCAAACTTTCTCCCGACAAAATGTTGGCGTGGCGATGAGTTGGTGTATCCTCTCTTAAGTTTTCTCCCGTTGCCTTAAATAGGTCGGCTTGTTGGGTGGCTTAAACCTGAGTTTACATATTGCGCTATCGTCACTTCATTTTGGTCGGGTGGACGGAAGTCTTGGCAGAATGAATGATTCGTTCTGCCTAGCAGTGGAATTTGGGTCGTGTTCACCGTTTAATTGAATTGGTTTCCCAAGGTCAATTATCCTACGTCCATTTCTAGAAAAGATGTTCTTCTTAAGTTTGTAACTTCATATTTAGGACTTTGCTCATATTCCTTTAGAAATGTCCTCTTAGAAACAGTGCTTAGAGAGGCTGTAATGAGCTCAGGTTAGGCCACAGAGGCATCTTTGGCCTGGAGGAGGAGGACGGTGGCACGCTCGCGGTTACACGGCTAAACTCGTCGGACGGGGTAGTTCTTGTCTCCCCTCACACCAGCCACCTGCTCTTCACAAAAAAATTGTGCCCCACGTTGGGCGCCATTGTAATGAGCTCAGGTTAGGCCACATAGGCATCTTTGGCTTGGAGGAGGAGGACGGTGGCACGCTCGCGGTTACACGGCTAAACTCGTCGGATGGGGTAGTTCGAGCAACTGACCAAGAACACGAGGCCAGAACTACCCCAGTGTAGATATTTGTGTTTTCGTGATTCTAATTTCCTTTTCTTTGTGTCTTGCAGGTACCCGCAACAAGGCGTCTTTTATCTATAGGGCTTTAGGACTCGAGCGCATAACAGACAAATCTTCGGGAATTTATCCTTAATGCAAATTGGGGCTTCACGTTCAGTTACGTGTCGATAGCTCAGTTCTTTTAACATAGCTAAGCTACATCTGTCATTTATACAAAATCCGCATCTAACAAAAACGCGAGCATTCCACGCTTGTTGCTATTCAACCCACTGCAGAAAATTTAAAGCGCGAGCTTGCGCGTGCTAGCGCTTGGTGCTCCGCGTGCATTTTTGGAAGTCGTTGTTCTTTTCTGTTTTTCAGGGTCCTCATTAATAAATCCAATCATATCCAAAGTTCTTGGCTTCTTCACAATCGTTTTATTCTCGCCTTTTACAAACTTGTAGCACTTGTATAAATAAATTAAGACTTAAGTTCAAGTCGACACTTTAAAAATACGTTTTATAGTAGAGCAGTACACATTAATCGAAGCCACAGCATTGAACTTGAAGACGTCGGAAATGGACCTTCTCCCCAAAAAAGGGAGAAGGAAATATATCGATTCCGAATTCGCAAATAAATTCTTCATTTACCTTCAGTTATGTTTTATCTGGAAAAACACTCATACTTTACCCACACACTCACGTTCGCTTTATAATGTGTTAAATTGTGTGCAAAATGTCAGCTTCTCAGCTTAGTCATGTATGAAATGAAGCACTTACCCTCAGCTGGCTTAGTCCCCCTCCCCCCCGCTCCCGCACCATATGATTCATATTTTACGTATATTAAGTCGCTCGAGGTGGCACTAATGCGCTCCTCTACTTGAAAGGGGATTTTTCTCGCTACCCCCAAAGCCCACTTGAGTGGCTTCATGTTGAAATAAGAGTCAGTGTCATTAGTTACTTAGTGGCTCGTTGACATTTGGACATGAGATGTCCGGTGTGTGCTTTATTAAGAAAATGGATTTCTTGACCCCTTATAGCTTAAATTTATTAGTGAGTAGTTGCAATTATGCATTGCTATGGCTTCAAGGTGGTATAAAGATGGCTTGCCTCGTTTGGTAAATTAATTATAGAAATGTTAGCTCTTCAATGGCGGATGAGTTAACTTGATGTAATTGAAGTAATCCTTTCTAAAGTGATTCCTTTCAATGTGATAGCTCCTATTGAAGCGCAAGAGTAACCTTTCATGATGAGCGTATAATTAACGGAACAGGCATGAAAGGATGTATTCTAAAAACAAAAAAAATAAATAAGTTACGTGCCAAAGGAAAAGTGTGAACAGAAGAGTGTCAGTCTTGCACAAAAACTGGCGATGAATAGGAATCAGAATTTGGATTTTTTTTTCTCTTCTGAGTGGTCAAATCCATCAGGGTAATTAGTGTTGGATGTAGAAGGCTTTAGAGAAAAATTTAGTAATTACCCAAATGCATTCATTGAAATGCAGAAAATGGTCGATGTTATTTTTTTCGGTTTAGTATTTTGAGGAATAAAGTTTTTAGGAAAGCCACACTAAGGGTGGGTACGGGGGCATAAATTTGGATTTTTGTTCTTGGTTTGGCAAAGAACCTATGCTTAAAATTTATACAAAATGCTGTTGATAATGTGGACTAGTCGTACAGGGCTTTCGTATAATAGCCGAAATTACAGTTCATTTTGATGTAGTACAGGGTGTTCATGGTCAACCTCAATGGATGCAAGGTATGTATAACTTTGGCATTTTTAAGTTTCTATTAAAAACGTTATTTTTTTACAAGAGAATGGTTTATGCGAATCGGTTTGGTATTCCATTGATTCTCAACATCACCTTATTCATCATTGCCAACTTCAGTTTGGCCTTCGAATCCTTAATATACTCTCTCGCCTTTTTTGTAAAACTTTTGAACCTCATTGCTGGACTGCCATATCTTTGTCGACTCAACCCAAACTGTGCATTTCTTGCATTCCCTCATTGTTCCCCGAAGAAGTCTGTGCCAAAAATGAAATAAGCAACTATGTATTGTCTTTTTTACGATATTTTTGCAAACTTGCCAAGCTCTTGCTTAGCTTTCTCTGGTGAAACCTAAAGCTACTACATAACATATTATCTACACATGTAAACAATTTTGGCAAATTTGACATACTGAGGTCAAATTTGACATACTGAGGTCAAATTTTGGTTTTAGTTGTGTATAGACAAAATCTATCATTATGTTAACGTCAGCGTGTCAAAAATGGACTCAATTTTTTTTTTGGCTCAATTTTTGACATGTGTGACAGTAGCTTAGCACATCAGAGGCGGCACTTGTTTGTCTGTTTCCGGGTGTATAGTGACGTGTAGGCTATGTATAGCGATCTTTGTCCAATTTTTTCAGTGCAATAACAAAGACAATTATCGTCGTCCTCTCTATAATGCGGAGAGACAGAAATAATGCCGCTGTTTTATAACAAATTTTCGAAGCATACGTTTAGTCTGGCTGCATCCTGAAGAGCCACACACAATATTATTGTGTTCGTATCAAATATTGGCAGCAGCAATGCCACTTCTGAAAAAATGTCTGGAGTAGAATTGCCTAAAGAAGTGGAGTAGATGGGAAAAAACGGGAGTAGATTTTGAAAAAGCAAATACAAAAAATCCCTTTTTCAAGGTATAATTTTTTTCATTTTAATTGGGAATTTTATGGATTTATCAAAGCTAGAACTTAACTCTAGGTACACTAAGCAAACTACCAAAACTAAACAACAATAACAATTCCAACCACGGAAGGAATAAAGACAATTAACCTTAAATGTTTGTTGAAGGGCTAAAAATATAGGTGAAAACATTTTCGTCTGAAAAGAAATTATTTTCGTCTTCTAATTTGTTCATATTCATCTGATAGTTTTTGTCAGCTATTTTTAAATATTCGTCTGAAAAACTTGAAATTTCGTCTGAAAATCTGAATAAATCGTCAGCATTATTATATTTTAAAGAATTAAAGACCGCAACGCCGATTTTCAAAATTCATCTATGAATATTCCCTTTTACTCAAACTTATGATAATATTTTCAATAGGTGTCTATATTAACGATTGCACCGCGGATACGATTTTTAAAAATTTCGGACGATTACTAGGTATTTGTTTTCAGACGTTTTAAAAATTGTTTCAGACATACTTCCATCAGTCCTATTGTTAGGAAATCCATTGTAGGGTGGAAACTGCAAGTCCTTGTAAGTTACTTCGTTAAAATTTCAGAGCCCAATATCTTTTACATTGAATCTACCTTTGTTTCGAATTATGTCTAGGCTCTCAGTTTTTTTTTTCCATCCGACGGAGGATTCCTTCAGGAGAACAAAATGGTTATTATTATCGCCACATCTCGCGAACGTCTGACAAACATCCGAGAGTATATCTCTGCCCTAACAATGCTTTTCAATAATTCAACTAATGTATGGCAACATAGTTTTACCTGAGGTTAACAGTTTTCCAGATAAAGTTCAATAAATAAATCCATAAATTAGCTACTTTATTTGTCATTGCCATCTATACTATTTAATAAAACTGTATAGAATTTTTGTTTCTAATCTCAATCAAAGGTTCAATCTTTCATTAATGGCTTTCGAAACATTTTAGAAAATTGTGAAATATTTTTTATTCAGCAAAATAAAGAAATGGATTAACAATTTGAAATTGGAGTAGATAATGGGAAATTAGATAATAAGTGAAGTAGAGAGTAGATTTCTGAAATTTGTGAAGAAGTGAAGTAGATCTACTCCAATTGGAGAAAAGTGTCATCGCTGATTGACTGGTTCCGAAAAATCATTCTGTGAGCTTTGCTTACAATATCTTCAGAGATCTCATTTCTCACAATCTTAGTGTGACCTGATGGGACCCGACCGAGACAAGATTCTTAAGAGTTCAGCCTTCAGCAACCAAATTCAAAGGGTTCTTGCATTCAGGAAATTAATTGGAAACGTGTTACAGAGCTGCCACTTCAGATATAATTCGACTACATCGCAGACAGATTCTGAAGCCACCCCGCCTAACGCGGTATATTTCTTTGACAGTAGAATCCACGGTAAAAGTATCAAGGGTACTCATATATGTACATATGTGTGTGTTGTGACCTATTTCCTTGTACATATATTGTTGTGGTATATTGAGCTTTAGGTCAATTATAAATAAAAAAAAAACAGTTTTTTTTTATTTTTTCTCACGAAGTTTCGTCCATGTTTATGTTTTACATCGAAACAGGATTGCCAACGAGCACTTAAAAAGTGAGACCTGATGATGTCCAGTCCATAGATATGGACGAAACGTTGTGGAAAAAATAAAAAAAACTGTTTTTTATTTATAATTGACCTAAAGCCCAATACACCACAACAATATAAAAGTATCAAGGATATAGGTAAATAAAGCAGAGCATCTGCAGAGCCGCCAATAAGCTGTTAAGAATCTAGTACAGAATGCAGCGCTCCACCCCAAACAAAAGTGTAATCGTTGATAGTTTTTTTATAGGTTTCAATAGTGTGGGAGTCATAAACCTCCAGGGAATCACAATGGATCTACATTGATCTAAGTGTGCCAGGTACAGGTTTATCCTGTCTTGCCAAATCACTTAACTAACTTAAACCTTCCAGAGCTAATATTTTAAAGCCGTTGCCAGATTAATCATTTCGGTTCTAAACCGCACGTAGATGTTACGGCTTATACCCTATTCACACCAAGCCGAAAACCGAGTTTTCGTCAAAAAAGTTTAGAAAACACGTGGATGCATTCACACCGAACACAAACTCGCTTTCGTTTGACGATTGAATTAGGTGTGAAACTATAGCTATGAAATGTTTGTGGCGACTAGAATTTTATTTTAGTTACTATTTTAATCGTTAACTTATGGTTAAATGCATAAAATAATTAACATCATAAGCAACAATCAAAATCAAAACATCTTAAAATACCATTTAGTTGTGGCAGGTAGTGCTGCCGTTCTAAAATTATAGAAAAACTGAAGAATTTGCTCTTTATGGTGCGAAGATAACAAGAGATTCCACATTTGTAAACAAAAAATCTAGAAGAAACGACAGCACAGAGGCTCTCACTCAGTCTCTCACATCCTGTCAGCAGTTTTGCTGAGCTCGCTGAATGTTGCAAAAGG
This sequence comes from Cheilosia soror, assembly GCA_949372485.1. Classification (NCBI taxonomy): domain Eukaryota; kingdom Metazoa; phylum Arthropoda; class Insecta; order Diptera; family Syrphidae; genus Cheilosia; species Cheilosia soror. The sequence goes on along the minus strand of OX443561.1, from coordinate 33,209,512 downwards.
TGTGTCTGCTTCAACAACCCAACGATTGTACTCGTTTTCGTGGCTTTTTCATGGAAAACGACCTCAAACAACTCGTTTTGAAAACTGCAATGGAAAAACTTCTGTTATCGATGAAGTTTTCGACTGTTTTCGTGAAAACCCAGTTTTCGGCTTGGTGCGAATAGAGTATTAGGGTTTAGAGGGTTTAAATCAGTTTCCATAATGTCCACTCAATTCGCAACTAGATTCTCGAATGCGACAATTTATATCATTAAAGTTATGTGGTTGCGTTTTTTAACAAGGTTCTTGAAATCTAAAAAGATTTTTCTACAAAAGTTTACCAAAGTTTAGCTTTCAAAGAACGCCTTAAAAGTATAGGTATATATGTTTCCCAAATGGCATTAAAAATAATGGTAGATTTTGGTTAAACCCCAAACAAAAACATTTCTCACAGTTCTTTTTTTTTTTTTGTAAAAACAAATAATTATTGGTATTTTAAAGAATGTATTTCCCAAGCATCCTTGACAATGGATTTTTACGGAAATGATTTGAATCCTTAAAATGGACGTTTTACCAAAGTGCGTGCCTTAAGCTAAGTAAGTACACACGATTGTCAGATCTTACAATATTGTCTGATCTGTCAGTGAAAAATGTGTCCCAAATGTCTTACAACCGTCTGAACTTACAATTTTTTCTTACAATATTGTCAGAAATGTCATTGTCAGCCTATTGTAAGACATCCATCTGACGATCTTCGTAACAAGTCTGAACACATAATTTTTATTATTGTTAGACAATTAGGACATTTTAAGACTCATTGGAAATTGTCAGATGTCGTTGTTTATGAAAGCTGACAGTAGCTTAAAATTTTTTCATTGACAGACAGTTTAACCGGTGGTGGACGCGAAATCGATGGAGAATAATTGAATCGATTCAAACAACTCTGCATTGGAAAAGTCGCCAACATAAAAGAAATTAAAAAAAAAATCTTGTATAGAAAGAAAGTCCATTGCACGATAGCATACCTACTTCAATTGATCCAGGAAATCGAAACGGGACGGAGTCTGTGCGAGTCTGCCCAAAGAAGCCCTGTGGCAAGAGGTCGCCGGCCGACGCGATTCAATTTCTTCTTAACGAATGTAAGGGCAAATGCGGAGAAATCTGCGCATCACATTCAACAGCAACCTGGAGAAGTACGGGAAAGAAGTCTGGTCAAGCTGCCAACAAAACCGTATCGATTTCCTGGAAGAATTTTAAACAAATGTTGTTCCTAGAATCATCATCGAATTGTTTCGAGTCCATCCACTAAAAATTGCGACAAAGCTCGGGCTCCTCAGCTCGCAATTCGATGAGTAACTTGGAGTAGAATCCCTCCTGCTGACGACGGGCCACCCAATCCTTTGTACAAACACGACGTCGTTTTTGAGGCAATTCATCATCCTCGCTGTCTTCCAACACGCAGGCAGATAAAATAGTCGCAAGTGCAATATTTTGATCCATTATCCGTACTACAAGACTTTGAATTTATCTGACAATGTCTGACAACAGATCGACCAATTTTTCTAATTCAAATATCTGCCGACCGTGTCAACATACAATTTCCAACCTTAGAACGTTGTCAGAAAAGTCATTGTCAGACCATTGTAAGACATGCATCTGACAATGAAATTGTAAGACTTTGGGACAAAATCTTGAATTGTAAGGTAGTTGGCTATTGTAAGCTAATTGTCAGTCATTGTCAGAGCATTCACAGATCTGACAATATTGTAAGATCTTACAATCGTGTGGACTTAACTTAGCTTTACATTTTCATGAGTATTTTACCCTAAGGTCCTTAAAGCCCCAAAACAGAAATTTTTTCAAAAAATTTCCCTCAGAACATCAAGCTATGGGTATACATAAAGTGCGAACAAGGCACAGCTCACAATCACAACATTTTTTAGGAATGTACTTTCAGATTTCAATTATTTCACAGTATTTTTCATTTAATTGACCGCAATGTTAATGTAATCCGCATACTCGTACCTACCATCAGTACCTCTTACATTATTTCTCGTCTCCTTGATCTCAACAGTCAACAATTCTTGACATGCAACAGCCACAGAGCAAGTGCCCACGCCTAATGGCATCCGAATCGTACGTGACAAAGTGTCGACGCAGAGAAGATTTTGTAAGAAAAAAAATATCCTTTTCAAATGCCTCTGGCAGAAGGGTTGTTTAAGTGCTCATTAGAGTTTCCTAGGATTTTTCAAAATACATAATTTACTGTAAAATGTCGTTTACACTTAAAACAGAAAAAATCCCAAAGTATCCCACTCGTACCTATACTCGCCTAATCTGTCTAAGGGTGAGATTATTATCATACGGTACTCCATTTGGAAGCGAGCTCACTACAATCATATCATAGACAATCATAAGAAAATCGAAATGGTCCTAAAATGTTTGAATTGACGAAAGGCCCATTTGGACGTCTTGGTCTTGTGATCCATCTACTCGCAGTCGAATAATAATTAAAACAGCAAAAAACACCCTGCGGTCAAATGTATATAAGAAGTTTCTATCTTTTGGAAATTTTCATTTTCATCAGCCATCTGGATCTGGAGATCTGAACCATTACAACTGGATATGCCCGCAGGCTGATTAAAATCTATTGAAATCCACCATTTGTTGGGCGACTCCCTCTCCTTCGTGTCCTATACACCATTCTGACACAATGACGCAGTACACGATGAATTAAACACATTTCTGCTTTGACAAGTTGATATAATGAGTGAGTTTAAATGTAGATTTGAATGATTATTATTATGAACGAAGGGGAGGTAGAGGTAGACAGATGATGGTGAATTATGTAGGTACTCGTAATTTTGTTTCCGAAGAGAGTTGAATACGATAAGACGGAATAAAGGTACCAGCTACTGACCGCTAGATGACTAAAAATAAACAAAATTACAACTAATCATTGGGTTGACATTTTTGGTGCTTAAGTCCATGTAAACACACTTATATAGGGTAGGTAAAGGTTAGGTTAGGTTAGATTCAGGGTTGTAGGGAGAATCTCACAAAACACTAGGCACCTTAGTGTTAGTGGGCCCATCGCGATCTCTGGGAGAACCACCTTTTAATAGAAGGAAAAACCTAAGCATATTTGCTAAAGCATTTTACTGCAGAATTTAAATAATATGTCTATATATATATGTATCTTCGCTTATTTAAGGGTAGTGATGCGATTATATGAGAACACAAGCGTTCTCACTCTAGCCTCTCACTATCAACTCATACTCTCACCTCCACGTTGGTGACTGGTGGGTGCCTAGTACCTCGACTGAAGATAGGGTAACCAACCCCTGTGGAAGGTCATTGGTGGCAGCGAACGAGAGAGGGGGGGAGGAGTGTCTACGCACTAAGACACTCCCTCTTGTTTCAGGCAGCAGCGGATGAACTCCCTAGATGGAATCAACGGTGGCGTCTACAGTTCCGGTCAGGTCGAACTAAAGTGTAATCCCTGTATGAGCTGCTTCGACATATTTGGATACAAGGTCTATGGGGATCTCCAATACTGAGCCAGGGTGTTGGAAAAGAGTTGGTGGCGGACGAACCCTAAACGGGTCAACGGCAGCGCTCATATCCCAAAATTGGGTTACTGACATCGGAATATCCGACCCGCTGTCCTAGGGTCAAAACAAGGCCTGGCCCACCAGGTTGGGGATTGTGCCGTCGGGGTAACTTCCCGACCATGGAAAAAATATTTAGTTATGAGAGAGACGCAACCAGCCTCGGATAACGGAACTCCTCATATGGCAACCAGACCCGGAACGTCAATGGACTATGATTTAAGAGTATGTACCTGGGATGTAAGAACACTCTACATCCCAGGTGCCACTCAAAAACTTGAGTCTGTCCTCATGCAGTGCAAGGCAGACATTACCGCGATCCAGGAGATACGATGGATAGGATCAGGCATGATGAAAAGAAAAGATTGCGACATTTATTACAGCTGCAACAAAAGACTGCATGTATTAGGATGCGGATTCGTCGTGAGAAATCGGCTTAGGACAAAAGTTATTGGCTTCAAGCCGATAAGTGATCGCCTTTCTGTGATCCGCATCAAAGCTACCTTCCAAAACATAAGCCTAATATGTGCACACGCCCCTACCGACGAGGCTGCCATCAAGGAGGAGTTTTATGACCTCCTGGATGGAGCCAACGGAGCCTGTCCGGAGTATGATGTAAAAGTTGTACTCGGGGATTTCAATGCTAAAGTCGGAAAGGAAAACATCTTTGGCGGGTTAGTTGGTAAGCACAGAATCCACGAAACGACAACAGACAACGGCTACCGACTAATCGATTTTGCAGCAGCTCGTAATACGGTGATAAGTAGCACTAGGTTTCCAAGGCTAATGATCCACACAGCAACCTGGCGCTCTCCAGACGGTCGACCCGCCAACCAAATCGACCATGTGCTAATCGATGCGAGGCACGCATCCAACATCCTCGACGTGCACATATTCCGAGGGGCAAACGTCGACTCTGACCATTTTCTTGTCCCGGCTAAATTCAGAGCTCGACTGTCCAACGAGAAGAAGCTGCGAACCGCCCAGAAAAAGAAATTCGACGTTGGACGTCTTAGCACACCTGGAGTAGCCAGAGCCTACAGGGAGCGCTTGACTACGATACTCTCATCTGTGCACTCACCTACCACAAACGTCAACAACCAGTGGTGCCAGTATCGCGACATCATCAAGGAGGTAGCCGAAACCACTGTAAGGTACCAGCCACCCCAGAGAAAGAGCCCGTGGCACGCTGGGAGTGACCGATGATGTCAATATCGTCCGCATAGCCAAGCAGCTGGACGGACCTGTTGAAGATAGTGCCTTCCGTGTTGACACCTGCCCTGTGCACTATCTGCTCCAGTGCGAGATTGAAGAAGTCGCATGATAGAGCGTCTCCTTGCCGAAATCCGGTGCATGTTTGAAAAAGTTCGGAAGAGCTGCTTCCAAACTGCACGTTGCAGCGCGTGTTTTCCAGCGTCACGCGATACAGCTTTATCAGTTTTGCCGGGATTCCAAATTCGGCCATCGCCATATAGAGCTCCTGACGATGTATGCTATCATACGCGGCTTTAAAGTCGCTGAATAGGTGGAGAGTTTCGTCTTGAAATTCGTTGGTCTTTTCCAAGATTTGCCTCAGTGTGAAAATTTGGTCTATAGTCGATCTGCCGGGCCGGAAGCCACACTGGTACGTGCCGATTAGTGTGTTGCAGTTACAGACCGGTTTTAGACGTTCACACAGTACGTTGGATAGGGTAGGATAAGCTTATTTCTTTTTTTCTGTTTCTACTGATTTGCCTTTGGTACATGCGTGTTGTGACCTTCTAATTAGATAATTGTCACATTTGCTGCTCACATAAGCATTCAGGATTCTTTCGTGGGGCTTTAAAATGAATGACGACAGACATATAGGTCTAAGGTCTTTTGCCATCATATGACCATGTTTCCCTGCTTTGCCGCCTGGGCCTGGGGATTTGTATGGCTTGAATGACCAAATGGCCAATCGTACTTTACTCCGCTCCAGTTTATCACACTGTCTATGGTTTCATCATCCGTTGATGAGTCTACTTGCCTAAATGTGGTGGAGTCTTCTGAGGTAGTGTTTCTCGGAAACTGGGTTTCCACCCAGCGTCTCCAACACTTCCTGACTATTTTCCGCCCAGGAGCCGTCGATTTTCCTTATGTAACTAGGGGCGCAAGCCTCTTTTGAGCGTATCTTTCGTAATCTCGAGGTTTCACTCGTATCAGTTCTGCTGTTACAAAATTGCTACCAAGATTTTCTTTTTGATTTTCTTTTTGATTATGTAATTTAAATGGCGCTCTGACATCAGGAAAAAATGTCGCAGTAGAGCGACATTTAAGCTACGATTCGTCATTGGAAAAATGGCGATCACACGAAATGACTATCATCGTCATTTGTGTCCCAAAATCAAATGACGGACACTGTGATTCATTTAGAATTTTCCGTTGGGATGCCATTAAAATGACACAACAGCCAAAAAGTTTAGTCATTTGTCTTAGGCGTCATTGAAGAGCGATCACACCATTTTTGTCCGCCATTTAAATGGCACTAAATACATGTCATTTGGTCCGACATTTTCCTAGTCATGTAAATGACCCCGAAAATGTTATTCCAAAAATGGCGATCACACAGAACGACATTTAAATGACTGCTTTGTGACGCGACTTCTACGTCAGAGCGCCATTTAAATGATTCGAAAAAATGGCCGTGTAATCGTAGCTTAAGCCACACTTACTGCTGATAAAATTAGCATATTGTAAAGGCGACATCTTTTAACAGGTATTCAACTTTAAATTAAGACATTTGGCAAAATAAATTTTACTCATTTTTTGTAATATGGCCTCAAAGTGGTACCTTCTGCATCTCTTGTTATTTAAAATAGCACCATCTTGGAGATTCTTAGGGAATCCATTAATTTTTTTTTTCGCTGCATTTAGTATTTTTTGGTAGTTGGTGGTAGACGTTAGGTATGTCTGTCAAAAGTAATATACATCAACCAAAAAATGTTATTTCCTTAACTTCCTCAAGTAGTAGTTAAAAATCTGACAACAGATGGCGCTTTAATAGAGGAAGACCTCAACTGTTGCCAGTTATCTAATTAGAGATGGCAATAGCTCCACCCCAGACTGAGTGCCACCTAAGTAAGTATCCAAGTATAGTCGATAGTCTTAGGACGTCATTCAGTCCTTTATTTTTCTCCTTATAATTTGTCTTGATTCATTTAGCAGTACCTATTGGTGGGAACAAAACTAGACCGACTGGACTGCATTTTTCTCAGTTCTCCTGGTGCACTGATTAACTCTGTTCCTCTTTGTTTAAACTTGTATCCTTTTCACAAAGTTGTCCTTTTATACCAACTAAACGCAATGAAGAAAACTTCTTAAGTACCCCATACATAAATATAAAACCAAAAGAAATACTGCCAACACTTTTAACTTCGCGCACTGACCCAATACTACTCGTACCTACGATCAGGTCATCAAGTCCTTTTCCTACATAATAGAAGTTGTCCACATAAATGTTTTCCAACACGAAAAGAACAACAGTTGAGAAACTTTCCCTCCACCGAGAAACATATTAAACTTTCTGTTTTAAGTAGTTAGCCAGAGAGTTTCAGTCTTTTAAGGACCCACTAAGAAGCCCAAGATTTATTGCACTTATTTTCTGCCCACACACCGGTACATCCGCATAATAGTCCTCCAAGAATATGTGTGGAGATAAAGAAGCGAATTAAATTGGTAATTCAGAGGGATGCAGTTATCCTGTTTCCTGTCGAAATATAGGTAGACTATCTTTAAGAACATGAGATGGATAAACTTTGACTTGTAAGTGGGTCAGGGGAGGGATGGACGAACAATAACAATCAATAAATCAACAGGACAAAATTGCTTGGAAATAAATCATCTTCGAATGTCCTTGTGCCCTTTTGAATTGTTTTCAAAAATAAATCCATTTTGACATAAGGAAAACTTCTGACAGGACTCCATTGGATCATCACTTCACGAGGCAACGCAGAAATTAAATCATTTCTTTTGCATTTGACAATGTTAGAGGCAGGGGGCTGGCCTGGCACCTATCCCTACCTTCGACAAAGACGTTTCGTCTTTTACTTCGACTTGGGCGAATCAATGTCGATGAAACTTTTATTGGATAAGTTTGTTTGCGAAACTTGAAAATTTTATTTTTCATCCTTCTTTTCGATTTGTTTCCTATACATTTTTTTTTATTCTTTCCTGCCTTAGTCTATGATTTATAGATTTATCCCTTTTGCTATCATTGCTCCTTTGGCCGTTGCGAGGAAGAGGGATGGGTCGTGCAGGTGCTGGTGCACGCTAGCTTAAGACCTGCTCGAAAGTTTCTTACACTCAAATTGTATTTGCCCTAAATGCTGCTATTTGAGTTTGATTTGTCGATAAGTAAGAGCTACAAACGAGGTAAAGTCCTTAACTAATTTTTACTTCAGGACGACAACGAGGAAACAGAATGTGTAACGATGCGATGGTCGATAAGTCGTTTCGTGAGCAATTGAAAATGATTTTGTGTTGTTAACAAGATAAGGACGATGAGTTGATTTGGAAAAGTTTCTTCAAAGATTTTATCAGAACATTTTTGTTTGGGTTATTGGTTTGCCGCTTTTGACGACAGGATTATAATGTATGTATGCAGTGGGATGTTTTCAATTGTTCGAAAATTATGTTATGTACTTTCATGTTGGGAATATTTTTTTTGGGTGGGTTGAGTACTCGTACCTGCTATTGATTAGTTATTGGAACAGTTCTGTCTAAGTATTATTTTCAGCAGCGATTTCGGAGATGGTGGAAGGAGCTTAGTTTCATTTTTGAATTAGCTACATCATTTTCGTACCAAAAAAAACAAAGTTTTCCAAACTCCTAGAATGTTGACGAAACCTATCAATTCGTAGAAAATTCGCGAAATAAGAAGAAATCGTTGCTTTTGTTGCGTTTTGCCTTTTGTGTCTCTGTTCTTTTAAGTCTATAGAGTTTTGCATTCTTTTAAGGGAGGTTTTTTTTTTTTTAAACTTCTCCCGACAAAGGCGAACCTATAACGCTTCATCAGCGCCCTGAGATACTTGTCGGGCATTGTTCCGTCGGTCGGTCGCCGTCGTACGAGACCTTTTTTAAAATGATTGACATAGAGAAGCCTGTACTAGGTAGGCCGATAGATAAGGAACCCATCTTCGTCGATGAGAAAGAGGCAATATTTTTCAATGAAGAAGAAGAAGGCAGAAGAAAGAACTGGTCCAAAGATCCAGATAAACTAAACGTCCATAATGAAATATAAAAAGTTGAGAAAAAAAGACAATATATTGAAAGTACCTTTAACCATCCACAGAACTAGTTCATTTTCTTTAAATTTGTGTAAGTATAGTTTAGAGCAGCGGTTCCCAATCTTTTTTGGTCGTGGAGCACTTTTGAGGAGAGAATTTCCTCGCAGAGCACTTCGTGGTTCGTATCCCATTTTTAGCAATTATGGAAAACGCAATAACTAGAGATTTTCCGATGTTTTTTAATTTTATTAAATTGAAGAAATAAGTAGCATGTATGCGATTTTTTTGCTTAAAAACTTTTGGGTTGTAGTGGGCTTTAGTTCCAAATGAAACATTGTTTTTTTTTCTCATTACGATTTGTCCATGTCTACGAGAACATCATCATGCAAATATAGATCCACTTCTTCATCTGATGATGTCCATAAGCATGGACAAACGTAGTGAACAAAATAAACTGTTTTTGACCTAAAGCCTACTACCACACAAAAACAAGTAGGTATGTAATTTAAACCAAAAAAAAAAAAAAACAAAAAATTTAATATGTAATAATAAATTTACATTATGTAATGTAATAATTTGTAATAATTGTTAATCATTGTTTGAACACATCCACTAGCCTTCCAACGAAAGGTACGCCATCTAGAGGTACACGAGTGACAGCGGAAACGAGCTGAGAAAGAAAACGAGGAGACGTCCATGTTGGAATTTCGTGGTGATTAAGAGAGGCGACCATTTTTGATAATTTTATAACGTGTGGGAAAAAATAAAACAATAAATAAAAGTAATCTGAAGAAAAACGTTGAATCTTACTTATTTTAATTATTAACTTAAAATAAAAAAATGAATGCATAAATATAAATATGTACCTACATAAATGAGGTATTTAAATAAATATTTCATAGTTTTAAAAGTTTTATTTTAGTGAGAGATACCGTGGTTATCACCGAATTAGAATCGATATCTTTATATAACTTACAAACAAAATATTTCTTTTAGAAACAGTCTCCACAGAAAAAAGTGTTTATAAGAATTATAGACATTTTAATTAATATCTAAATTTAGTAGATCTTTAAAAAAAACTTCAAAAACCTTTTTAACTTATGGTCATAAAAACTTGAAAAAGAATAAAATAAGAATTAGTGTTACAGATCCAGACCTGCTTAATATTTTCGAAAATAAAACCTAATGGTTTTAGGTCGGCACTTTGCGCGGACCAATCCAAAACATTAATTGTGTTATCCGTAAGCCATTGCTTCACTATCAGCGAAGTATGCTAACCAAACGCAACGATCAATCGTTCGTCGATCACGGCAATACCTTTCATGCAATCACCAGAGTTTAAGTCTCCTCTTCGCTTAACCTTGGGATTTTAAAAAGATTTTTAACCTGAAGATCTCTTCTCAGAAGAGGAAACCTTCCAAAATTAGTTGCTGTTATAGTAGGAATCCTACAGTAACGAAAGGTGTTTGGTTCTGGGTATTAAGACAGCAACTCTCCGACATTTTCTTAAAGTGTAACAGTGGAGGTGCACCTAAAAGACATGGGATCCAATGATCCAAGAGACTGCATAAGTCAGTTGTGCTATCCCGATGAGATGACTATTCCTGGCTAGACGACATGTGTCAATTAAAAAATTTAAATAGAGAGTCGATCGGTCTTATATAATGTGAGGCTTAACGACGATGCCCATGGAACATTATACTATTAGGGTACTATTCTGAAGAACACGTCTGAGGAGATCGAGCAGTTTAACTAAACCTGAAAAGTTTGTTTTCAGCTTATGACAAAAAGACCCATCCTTCAGGCTTTTATTAACAGCTCTCTGCGATATATCCTATTAAATCTTTGGCCGCAAATTCCAGCTATAATCAAAAACTGTTGGGTGTCGAGATACCATGTCCGACGGGGTGAATAACCAAGAAAAACGTAGATATGTAAAATCAGTTTTATCAGAAGTAACGATCTAAAACTGTCGGCCATATTTTCACTCTTCTCAGTGCTTCATCTGACCATCTTGTGAATATGATAGTCGGGTAAGGCGTAACGTGTAACGCCTTTTTACGGTTTTTCTTCATAAAGAGTAATCGAAGGGTAGGTAAAGCTTTATAAGGTTTTTGACCTGATTCATACTCTTCCAATTTTATAACCTTATTTGGAGCTCCCATGAGTCTAGCTCTGGCCTGATGCTGTTGGTTGGCAGGAAGCTAACATTTTCTGGACAAGTTGCTGCACCTTAATGGCAGCTAGCTTATCAGGCCCCTCATTTGCCATACAATTTTTAGTGAACCTAAGAGTGAGTTACTTTATTGTGATCAGCTATACCTCCTCGATGAATTCAGACAGTTCGATATGAGTCTTCTTGCTTCTTGGTTGTCTGACAATTATACTGATGTTTGACATTTTGAGATTTCATCGAGTATTTTTTGGCATAGAGTTCAGTTCCATAGTCGTCAGCTCAGTCCTCCTCAGAGAGATCGTTGCTCTGTCTCCAAGGGGGACTGAGATACTGCAGTGAGGTCCATTGGCACTGATCCCTGGCCATAAGTTGGCATTTTTGAACCATTCGGTACCATGTTGAGCACAATTCATTTAGATAGGAGCCAACCAGTCTCCCGTTTAGACTAGGAGTTGAATTTTGAAGGCATAAAGGAAATCACTTGAACTGAAGGGTTTGTCATAAATTTCATTGATCCTAGGAGCTTCAAGTGACCCTTTAGATCACCTGATTGGAATTTTTGAACGATGTGCAGTGCAGAGTCTTACAAAGAGTTCTCCAGTCTGTTAAACGAATTAACTTTTGCTCAATAGGAAATGATTTTTGTATAACGATAGTCTTTTATTTCTTCAGCAGGATGTCAGGCTTATTGGTGCCACGCGAGCTGTTAAAGAACGGCAAATACGGTTGATAATCTTTATCTTTATCTTATGAAATAACGCCTCACTGCGACAAAATAAGGCCCAACAAAAAATGAAATAAGGCCCAAAATCTGACAGTAAACCCAAGAAGGGGGAGTTGCAAGGGACAGTATGCCCTCCCATACGTTTTCGTTTTTCGTTTGGGGTCTTATTTCATTAGGAAATAAGATCCCAAATAAAGGAAATAACATCCCAAATTTTATTAAAAATCGTTGTTGTTGTTTCCTGTATAATTTGTTGGAGCCTTATTTCGCAGAGCCACTTATATGCATGCACATTATAACTCGGGCGCATACTACCTACAGGCCCAGACATTTTCTCGCGGTTATCCTCGTAGTTTGACAATAAAACGTATGGTAATAAATATTTATATTCTTGTATTACCATTCCTCTTTTAAATGACACCCCTTTTGCATCCCCAGAATCAGCTTATCGCCGGTTTGCGACATCACCTCCCCTTACACAAAGAAATTAGATACATTGAGAATGTTAAAGTCAATTTAACTAGCATGCCTACGGGTGGTAGATGTACTTCAATTGACATGGTGATTTGAAACCCTCCACTTTCCCCGCCTTTAGCGCGGTGTATATTTTCAAACCATTTATCATCATCGAATGGTCCTTCAAACTGGCTCAATATCACACTCCCCCACGCACCGTTTGCCAATAACTCACACTTTATAGGCTTTCGGTGTGCCCTTTAAAATTCCCATTGAAACAAAAATAAAAAACCCTCGCCCACTATATTCTAGCTATTTGAAAACAATTTTTTTGTTTATATCCAATATGGAAACAGCAAAAATTACCCAACATGGATAAGCGTCATCGTATTTTATGCCACCACCATACACCAACACCATCCCTTGTGATGCTAAGTGTTCTTGCGGTAGACAAGTCGTAAATATCTTCTATTTCATATTTATTTCAATGCCATAAAAATGACATATCCTGGGCAGAGCTGGAAAACATCCAAATGTAAGTGGGACAAATTTTAATGAGCGTATAAATTCCGCAGGATCAATTTTTATGTGCGAAGTAAAACAAATGGCTATACTCGGTCGCGTACAGAGGTTATGCGCCGCGCGCCATTCGAAACCCTTTATGTTGCCGTTAAGCGTGTTCTTTTATCATTCAATTACGGGATTATAGAGGATTTGGATGGCGCTCTTATAAACTGTATCTACAGTGAGTATCAATCAGCCGGAAGGGACACCTCTACACCTTCGGAAATGAAATCAACTTTAAGCACCAGGAGGACGTCCGGCCGGTGTAGGATTTCTTTATTTTTTTTCAATCTCTCAGTACGAAGAACAATCGTCCTGATGGCATGACATCCGCCGCATCAGTGTTCAGTGGAGTTTTTTCTTCGTCTACACTGAGGAGAAGAAGGCACGTCTTTTAAACGACAAATTTAGCGAAGCGTTTATTGAATAAAAGTAAATCTGTGTTTGGAATATTAAATCGGCGCGCCGAAAAGGTAAAGAAGTGAATTCTCTTGTTACTTGAAAAATTATCGGATTTGTATTTTTTTTTCTCACTAGAGACTCTCTTTATATTCCTTTTGGTGATGGTTCGAGGAATTTTTTGAATTTATTTTCAAATTGTTTTCTTTGTTGGATTTATTTAAGAAATGCTGCTTTTCTTTTGGGGCGGAAGTCCGTTTAAGTGAATATTTTGAGGAGCATTGGATTCTTAAGACTTCCGTATTTTGGGGATTAGTCGACTTTTCTATTATGGGATTAGTCAAGAATAAGAAAACCTTGACTGGCTGTGGAACAGTTTGAGGTCTGTAATTCGATTTTTAAATAATTTTCTATTGAATTATAACAGTAGAAGTACAACAGAGTGTGACTGATTAGAGCAAGCGTCTCTTTCGATGACAGTCGTCTCAGCCTATTTTGTCATTCCTCTAAGAAACTTTGACAGTAGATATATATAAGAACTTACCAAGAGTTTTGAAAAGTTCAAAGATACGGCCCTTGTTCGATTATACCCTGTTCTGCTTGGTCCTTGCGGTTTTATACCTAGACCTCTGATTTATTTTAAAAATTTCATGCCTAAAATAAGTATGTTGCCTTTTAGCTCTGCGTTCAACTTGAACTTCAATCGACATACAGTGCTGAACTATATTCTGACACTGTAGACCTGCACTCTTCTATGGACGTTTGAATGAGCTAGAGAACTATTTTCATGTTCTAGTTTCTTGAAATCGTCTTTGAGGTTGCGACTTATTTCAAGGTTAGGTACTGATGCTCACTTTTTTACTATCGCTAGGGCAGCCTCCTTGATGTTGGTGCGGAAGCTTATGCCGCAATGATTCAATATAGGCTGTCGAAGGCGGTATCGCTAGACATCTGGAAGGAGTGGGAAACTAAGAACTGACAATCGGATTCCTTTGTGTGAGGTTGGAGGTATAACCAATCGTGAACGATATCCCTCAGGTGTTCAGACGAAAACCTGCGGGTATTGCATAATGCCTTACACCTGTATATGGCGGCGCTGCCGGGCAGATTATACATTCTGACCATACTCGTGGGAATCAATTCCCCTATATATAGAAGACTCAACTCTACTAAGTTGAGTTGTCTTCAATTAAACCCAACTTTCACACAACCCAAACTAACTAACAACTTATAGACAACCACCGCCATATTTGTTGTGTTTTGACAGACGACTTTTCTATCAAGGTTGTGTATAACAATACGGATAATACCGTAGTTGTAGTTGCCTTACATAATAGGGGTACAAATATAACCGGTGCGCAGCCAACATTACTCGTTCGCCATACGACCTCACTCAAATTCAAAAAACTCTAGAAGAAGAAGTCTACAAGACCTCGATAGGGAAAGAGGAACAGATCCCGCCTGAACCAGCTAAAGAGAAATACGGCAAGCAGAAAGAAGAAGAAGATGCCTTTAGGTTTGCTACGAAAACAGGAGTATTGAAAGGTTTCTAATGTGCATGACATTCTTTTCTCTAAAAACCAATGCTCCCTAACAGAGAAATAGTGAGCCTCCTTAAAATTAACCAATAAAACAATATCAAAAGACGCTCTTATGATATCTTCGTCAATTATTAAGAAAGGGTGAATCGACAAAACGACATGGAAAATTTTTGGGACGAATGGAATGGAATGAATTAATCGAACAAGTGTAAGTAGTCTAAAAAAAGCAGCTGCGTGGGAATCTGCTACAACTAGTTTGTGGTCGACTCCAAAAACCGCTTCGAATGCATTACCTACATAGGATGTAAAAACCAGGCATTCAAGCACTTCGCCGAGACCGTGCCGAAAAGGGGGTGCGAGCCGAGACGAGACGTTCTGCATCAGGAACAAAATCTCCAGATTCCGATGAGGGACTTACAACATGTGTAATAAAAGATGTTGAAATCAACCTGCATGACAGTAAGGTCGCCTCTGCTTGTGAATGCCTGTGATTAATACCAAATCTAGGTGACTCAATAAAAGCGATATATTCTTTGTCTCCAACAGGTAGGTATGAAATGGATGGTTCCCGTGACTGGACACAATGGACCCAACTGATGGTCTATGTGAAGCTGTGGCAGTCGCCACAAGAGCACCCAATTACCTACCTACCTACCTACCTAAGGTCGCCTCTGGCAACTAGTTTATAGTATGTAGTTGTGTTTTTATGAAACCTCGCCAGCCAGAAGTTGCCAGTAGTTGGCAGTTGAGGCACATTTCACGTGCTAATTAAAACAACAACCTGCTGGCAACTGCTGGCAACAACTCTTGATTTTTTCCCCAGCCGTAAAGCTGCTGGCTAAATTCAATTCACAATGAACAAACAGATGGCGCTGAAAGCAACAAGTGGCTTAGAATTTGCGTACAATTTGCTTAAATCATAATGGCGTTCTTATCTCATGCACACAACATTCCAGAGAAAATTGTCAGAATTTATCCAATATCTTTACCAAATGCATAATTTTATACGAAATGCTGGTATGCTTTTAGGCGCATTGCCTAAATTCATTCGGCTGGCTTCATCTTGCTGGCAATTGTGCTGGCAACTGTCCAAATGAACGGCTGGCTGGCGAGGTTTCAAAAAAGCATGCCTAGTAATGTCCATTCCATATAAGTAATGAAAAGAAGAGGAGACAAAGCGTTGGACTGGAGAAGTCCAATACCCACAGAGACAAGGTATTGAATTGACTTAAAGCTTAAAGATGTCCTCCTTATTGGAATGGAGTGTACCATCTTTGGAACTGACTTCCTTAATAATATTCCACATTCTTGCTCTAGGACGGGCCAGAACACCTTATACTTGCAGAAGTACTTTTTATGCAGAAAAAGGAGCTAACGTAGGATCATGTGGCAAAGAAATAACTGCACTGCCAGTTGAGTCTCTGGCCGAGGTGGTCTCTGACACACGTTAGTGATATAGGATTCAATGGCCAAGGCGCATTTTAGAAACAGGATGGGTCTAATCAGGGCCTTTTGCACGAGCTATGGAATACTAAATTGTCAAGCTATGGGTCAGTATTAAGACAGCTATACCTTAATTTGTTTTCAGGGGGACCGAACGAAATGAGATCCAGCGCTGACGGTGACAGATCATACTAGAAACGTGAGGATTAGCTACTACTATTTAGACACAGTCTCAAACCTTCTCAAGTTTACATATGGTAATCTATCATTTGTCACCGTTAATCCGCAAAACGTCTTCCTTCTAAAGGGCACTAGTTAGACTTTTAGATGAAGATACCTACTTACAACACTGAGAGCTTCCCAAAAATGCTCAAAACACAACAATTTCATCACAACCCTTGCTCCAGGTGAAAAAGATCATTAGAGATACACTTTGCCAAATCTTACAACTTACCTGATGCTTCTGCCTTCCGTCACCCATCCCCAGCCAATTCAGTTGTTCAAATTGAAGAACAACACAAAATAAAAAAAATGTAAATGGCTTCATTTACTGTTATGAGGGGGCGTAGAAAAGGAAGACCGTTCCTTAGTGTCCCTTCAGTCCATTCCATTGAAATGCTAAACCTTTGAAATGCTATTTAGAAGGACACTGAAGTCCTTTTCATCAGACCAAGAACAAAACCATTGAGAACACACGGCACGAGAGAGGAAGAGGGGTAGAGAAAGGAAAACACAAAATATACGTACACAGAAAACATCTCAAATTGTTTGGAAATAATTTTTTTTATTTTTTTTTTTTCTGCTCTCTCGTTCGTGTCATTAAAGTTTTATCAACACCACAAATGAAAACATACACAAAGAGATGGGGTTGAGCTCATTCATTTCATCCCAGAATCTGAATCTGATCCTTAAAGTTGGTTGCTTTCCAGTAAAAGGGTTAAATATTGGCATATAGTTGGCTGCGGTTGTGTGTATTCCAGAACGCAAAACACCGAACAAAAGTAATGGGGTTGCAAATGGCAAAAGAATCCTTTCTATACTTTTGTCCCCGGATGGCTTTAAGGGGTTTTTCACTCTGCTCTGTTGTGTATGTGTATGGTACGCGCCTCAAGAAGCAACAAATAATCTGGAGGAACCCATCCGCCCATAAATTGCTTGAGACTTCAACAGATGTTTCTGGGTGGAAGTGCGATGCGAATGAATGAATTTCAAGTCGGTCGCCGTAATGGGCAATTAAATTTGTCAAAGGGTTTTTCACAAATTTGTTTCTTTATTGTTATCATGGTTTTACCTTTTGATTTTCTTTATCTTAACTGTGCGGTGTGTTTGTGTGTCTTTTACTAAATGTAATTAAATGGAAATTGCATTTACGAATTTAATTTATGGAATTGTTTTTGGATTAGGTGACATAAATGGGTGATATGTAGGTAAGGTACATATATCTACTGCTATGGCCTGTGGGGCCAAGGGTTGGGTGGGTAAATCTATTACAAACACAATGTTTATTCTTTGTAGAGCTGTATACTTAAGTAGTTACCCTTACCCTCGTTGCCTATACATACTCAAAAGTTGTGTTGCGTTTTGATTAAGAAATATCTTAGAAGTCAGAAGTTGATGCACACTTGAAGGCGCAGGTTCGGTTACTTACTTACTTACTTACTTATCGGGCTCCCGACCCGTGAAGAGTCTCTGCCTGAGACACTGCAGCCTTCCATCCTCTACGATCCCGGGCACGCTGCTTTCAATTGTCCAGACCAAGCGCTCTGGCATCCGCGATGGCTTGGTCTTTGAAACGGATGTTCGGTCTTCCTTGTCTTCTCGAACCTGGGGCTATAAAGATCCTCTTAGCTGGAGCATTATTGTCCATTAGCTCGATGTGGCCGAGCCAATGTAGTCGACGTGTTTTGGCTTTTTGGACTACATCCACATCTTGGTACATCTCATAGAGTTCGCGGTTGTATCTTTTCCTCCATTTGCCCTCCTCGCACACAGGACCAAAAATCCGCCGAAGTATTTTTCTTTCGAAGGAGCCCAGTATCAGCTCTCCCTTCTTGCTTATCGTCCAGCACTCGGCGCCATAAAGCAGAACTGGCAGGATAAGGGTTTTGTATAGCACACATTTCGTCCTTCGAGTTAGGAGTTTTGAACCCAATTGTCTTGCCAAACCGAAGTAGCAACGATTTCCTAGGGTAATTCTTCGCCGGATCTCCACTAGGGTGTCATTCGTGGAGTTTACGTTTACTCCGAGGTAGGTGAACTCCTTAACTACCTCGAAACTGTTGCTATCAGTAGTGACGTTTTGTCCTAGCCGGTGGACAGATGCTTGTTTGTTTGTTGATAGCATGTACTTAGTCTTGTCCTCATTTACTTCAAGCCCAACGGATTTCGCCTGTTCTTCAATCGCTGTGAACGCTTCTATCACGGCACGCTGTGAGCGACCGATGATGTCAATATAGTCCGCATAGCCAAGCAGCTGGACGGACCTGTTGAAGATAGGGCCTTCCGTGTTGACACCTGCCCTGCGCACTATCTGCTCCAGTACGAGATTGAAGAATTCGCATGATAGAGCGTCTCCTTGCCGAAATCCGGTGCATGTTTGAAATAGTTCGGAAGAGCTGCTTCCAAACTGCACGTTGCAGCGCGTGTTTTCCAGCGTCGTGCGACACAGCTGAATCAGCTTTGCCGGGATTCCAAATTCGGCCATCGCCATATAGAGCTCCTGACGATGTATGCTATCATACGCGGCTTTGAAGTCGATGAATAGGTGGTGAGTTTCGACTTGAAATTCGTTGGTCTTTTCCAAGATTTGCCTCAGTGTGAAAATTTGGTCTATAGTCGATCTGCCGGGCCGGAAGCCACACTGGTACGTGCCGATTAGTGTGTTGCAGTTGCAGAAAGGTTTTAGACGTTCACACAGTACGTTGGATAGGATCTTGTATGCGACATTTAGCAAGGATATGCCTCGATAGTTCTTGCAAGACATAGGATCGCCTTTTTTGTAGATGGGGCATATGGAGCTGATAGTCCAGTCATCGGGCATGTTTTCTTCCACCCATACTTGGTTGATGATTCGGTGCATGCTCCCTACCAAAACATCACCACCGTCTTTAAAAGCTCCGCTGATAGACCATCAGAGCCTGCGGCCTTGTTGTTCTTAAGCTTTTTTATAGCTAAGCCAACTTCTTCTATACTAGGTGGTGGAACTAGTTCTTCATTGACTGGACGTGGGTTCTCTTCTGGTCCTATCACTCTCTCTACATGATGCCCATTAAGCAGCTGCTGGAAATGCTGCTTAAACACATCTACTATTCCCTGCGCTTCGGTGACTAGGTTCCCTTCGTTATCTCGAAGAGCCTGCGTTCCGGTTTTGTAGCCAGCAGCCAGTTGCTTAGCTTTTTTATAAAACCTCCGGATGTTATTACGATCGCGCGACTCTTCGATCTCCTTGAGCTGGGAAGCTGCGTAAGCCCTCTTCTTTCTACGCAGGATATTCTTTTCCCCCCTTCTCCTGGCTCGATATTCTTCTCTTGCTGCCCTTGTTTTGAGCTGCAGCGCTTTCTTGTGTGCATCTTCTGTCACCTTTTTCCTGTACACGCATTCATCATCATACCACGGGCTCTTTCTCTGGGGTGGCTGGTACCCTACAGTGGTCTCGGCTACCTCCTGATGTCGCGATACTGGCACCACTGGTTGTTGACGTTTGTGGTAGGTGAGTGCACAGATGAGAGTTTCGTAGTCAGGCGCTCCCTGTAGGCTCTGGCTACTCCAGGTGTGCTAAGGCGTCCAACGTCGAATTTCTTCTTCTGGGCGGTTCGCAGCTTCTTCTCGTTGGACAGTCGAGCTCTGAATTTAGACGCGACAAGGAAATGGTGAGAGTCTACGTTTGCCCCTCGGAATGTGTGCACGTCGAGGATGTGGGATGCGTGCCTTGCATCGATTAGCACATGGTAGATTTGGTTGGCGGTTCGACCGTCTGGAGAGCGCCAGGTTGCTGTGTGGATCGTTACCCTTGGAAACCTAGTGCTACTTATCACCGTATTATGAGCTGCTGCAAAATCGATTAGTCGGTAGCCGTTGTCTGTTGTCGTTTCGTGGATTCTGTGCTTACCAACTAATCCGCCAAAGATGTTTTCCTTTCCGACTTTAGCATTGAAATCCCCGAGTACAACTTTTACATCATACTCCGGACAGGCTCCGCTGGCTCCATCCAGGAGGTCATAAAACTCCTCCTTGATAGGATCTTCAGCCTCGTCGGTAGGGGCGTGTGCACATATTAGGCTTATGTTTTGGAAGGTAGCTTTGATGCGGATCACATAAGGCGATCACTTATCGGCTTGAAGTCAATAACTTTTGTCCTAAGCCGATTTCCCACGACGAATCCGCATCCTAATACATGCAGTCTTTTGTTGCAGCTGTAATAAATGTCGCAATCTTTTCTTTTCATCATGTCTGATCCTATCCATCGTATCTCCTGGATCGCGGTAATGTCTGCCTTGTACCGCATGAGGACAGACTCAAGTTTTTGAGTGGCACCTGGGGTGTAGAGTGTTCTTACATCCCAGGTACATACTCTTAAATCATAGTCCATTGACGTTCCGGGTCTGGTTGCCATATGAGGAGTTCCGTTATACGAAGCTGGTTGCGTTTCTCTCATAACTATAACTTTTTTCCATGGTCGGGAAGTTACCCCGACGGCACAACCCCCAACCTGGAGGGCCAGGCCCTGTTTTGACCCTAGGACAGCGGGTCGGATATTCCGATGTCAGTAACCCAATTTTGGGATATGAGCGCTGCCGTTGACCCGTTTAGGGTTCGTCCGCCAACAACTCTTTTCCAACACCCTGGCTCAGTATTGGAGATCCCCATAGACCTTGTATCCAAATATGTCAAAGCAGCTCATACAGGGATTACTCTTTAGTTCGACCTGACCGGAACTGTAGACGCCACCGTTGATTCCATCTAGGGAATTCATCCGTTGCCGGCTGAAACAAGAGGGAGTGTCTTAGTGCGTAGAGCGCAGGTTCGGTTAGTGTTCGGTATTCATAGTCTTCATGGTTTTACTCCAGTAAAGGTTTCGGATTAATTTAAAATTGTAAAGCCGCTTCCCACTGCTGTATAAGAAAATGTTGCATACCAAGACCTCAATAAACCCCCTGTTCAGATCGCTTTCTAGCTAGAAGCCTTCAATAATTACGCACTAGGCTTATAAATTTATTAGCCTGGCCTCTGATAGCCCGTTAAGTTTTGGTTCAGTATTCAGCAAAGCTATCCACCCCCCGTTTCTCGATTTTTAAATATATTTATATGTGACTCTAAGGTTTTCGAATTCACTATGGTCCAAGGCCGCTTCCCTCACTGCCTAGTCGGACTATATAGTTTCCAACACATTGTGTTTTGTTTCGTTGCTACAACAATTAGCCATTTTAAGAAAAAGTTCACACTCTTTACAATATGTTACAAAATACAATTTTTATTTTTAATAAAAAGGAAAAACTCAACAAAGGGTAACAAAAGGATCAATTCCAATCAAACACTCAGTGTTTACCATCCGTAGTTGGCTCCGAGTCCTTCGAAGGTGACATGAGCAACAGAAGCAGCTGGTGAGTAGCTGATGGCATGACCAGCGGGCTGATAGACAGCTGGAGCGGCATGAGAGTAGACAGTTGGAGCAGCATGAGAGTAGACAGCGGGAGCAGCATGAGAGTAGACAGCTGGAGCGGCATGCGAGTATAGAGCTGGAGCGGAATGCGAGTATAGAGCTGGAGCAGCATGAGCAACGACAGCTGGAGCGGCATGAGCTACGACAGTTTGTGGAGCAGCATAGGTGACAGTCTTAGTAGCCAAGGCTGGAGTATAAACGTTGTTGTTGATGCGGGTGTCAGTCTTGCGAACGCTGGAGTATGGCGTATCTACAGCCTTGGAGTACTGCGATACGGTTCCAGCATAAGAACGAACAACATTCTGGTGTGTAGAGCCGACAGCGTCCAACGATGGATTGGCAACAGCGTAATGAGCCAAAGGAGCAGTGTATGCTACTGGGGCAAGTCCAGCATTGGCAACAGCCAACACAGCGCAGAGTACGACGAATTTGAATGCCATTTTTTTCTTGAGATAAAAGTGTTAACTTGAAATTGTTCTGCGAATGGATTGGAGCAGTGGATGCTGTGGAACTGATACACAAACCCAGTTTCAGTGGGTTATTTATACCAATAAGTTTGTAGGCTGAGTGACCTTTGTTTAATGCGTGTTTTGCGGTCCTCCCTGTTCGCCGAAATTCGCATTATCAGCATTAAACTTGAAGAGCAAAAGAGAATTCGCAAACAGCATTGGCTGATGGCATTTCACCTTTCCCTTCGTGCGCGAGATGTCGATTGGCGGCTGATTGTACTTGTGTCTGCTTTACCGCTCTCGCGTGGCAACAGGGCTTGTTGTGATCTTTCAAAAGCCGAAAGCAATTTTATTTTTCGATCTTTTTTTGTTATCAATGAATCCTGCTCCGAGTGTGGGCAACATAATTGTTGTAGGCAGCAGATGTTGTTGTAATGATTGTGTGTAATCGACAATTAGTTGTGGATTATGTAAATCAATAAATTGACAGACAAATTAATATGTTATAAGACTTTTAGGTTAATGTGAGACTTTCTTAATGGATCTGGATTTGAATTACCTACATAGCTACTTGCTTTGTTGTGCTAGTAAAGTGTGCGTTGCGTATGTTGTAAGAAAGCATGATCTCTATCGCTTTGTTGATGCCACACCTACACTTACAAAATAAAAAGTGAAATGCAAAAAAACAGCGGTAGCTATAATATTTATTTTAGATACTTTTGGTAAGTTAACTAAGTGATAGTCAGATTATATTTGATTGTGGACAGGAGGCGTTTCCGAAATCACTGCGGGCCTATTAAATGCCCTCCGTTAAGAGTTCGTTCAAAAGGAAGGTAACTCTTTGGCAGCTATATCCGCCTTAAGATAGATTTTGATTATATAGATTCAGTGGCGGATTATATACTTGGCTGTTTGTGCAATTGTATTTTGTAAGGGTTTAAGACCCATAGTCATCTGTTTTTTTTTTTTTTTTGATAGCACAGTTCCACGTGAGGTATATTAGTATTCCGAGTATTCCACTGTGATTCCATATGGTTATGCTGCAATGCATGGTAGTTGACTCTCTACTTGAAAACCTCAATAGCTTAAACTTTTATGATCAAGGCATTATATTTCCATTATGTCCATAGACTGTCAAATGTGCTAACGGGCATAAAGCCTTTGACACAGCCTGGGATTTACCTTTAGGCCAACTAGGCCCAGGCCTGGCGCATCACTTCCGATATGGGGCACCACAAAAACCGCCAACAAAATAAAGCAATTGAAACGGGATCATGGCGTCAACTAAATCGACTAAAATATAGAATGAACAAAATCTCGAAAGACTAAATCTCGAAAAAAAATCAAATCTAAAAATATTCTGTAACTTTTTATTGAAAATAATCAATTTTTTACAAACACTCATAAGCAAAACACATTATTTAGAAATTTAATATAATATAATTTATAGATATAATATATGTAATATAAAATAAAATTCTCTTATATTTGCATTTGCGACGTTTTGGGGCGTGGTTACGTCCTTCATCAGGCTTTAATTTTTATTGAAAAAAATAAAGAGCAATATTATGTGTTATTCACAAAATAACATGTGAAAAGTCAATGAAACTTACGTAAAACTAAGGAAAATTGTACATCGTTACATACGTCAAACAACAACTAAATTCGGCTTCATTACAAACACTAAAATATTACAAAAACAAAAAAACGTTTAGACTAATAAATTGACAATAAAGGTTTCGTCAAACAGAACGCGTTATTAACGCCGCGGTGAGATTATTCTACTCCGGCGTTAAGATTATTTTGAAGCGACGTTCTCAACGCCGCGATAGACGACGTCGAACAGATACCTTAACCTAGCTATCATCAAAATCTCTCAAAATGTCAAGCAGCTCGGATGACGAACTATTGAATTTATTTTCCGTGCTACGAAATTTTTGAAAAAATTACCCAAACGGTAAGAGAGCGCCACATTTTTTTTTGCAGATTTGAGCTCAGTGCATTAAAATCAATCGTATTAAATAGAAAAACTGTCCATTTTTTCGAACAGGCAATAAAGTAAAATCTACCACGTATGGCTGAGCGTTGCACGCTCACCGCCCTCTATCTCGAAAACGGTTGAGCGCATGAAAAAAATGGTTATAATAAAATTTGTTGCAAATTTTATGCTCTACAATTTTGTAGTAGATATTAACATCATCGGAGCAATAGAAACTGAGATAATCGCGAAAAACTGATTTTGTTGATCTTTGACCTTGAATAACTTACGACGCAGACACGAGATTTTATGAGATTTAGAACGGCAAAATTAAGGTATATACAAAAATTGAGCTTATTATCTCTCATTCCGAGGTTAAACGCTAAAATGACTGGACTAGAGAGAAAAGTCGGGGAATACAGTTCTCATTTAAGGGCCCTATTATCGTTCGCGAGTCGAATAAAAAAACAGGCGAATGTGACTGTTTGGTATTGTGATTTGCGAATGTGAAAAATAATATTCGCCTGAATTGTCAAAAAGTTGGCGAATGTAAACTCACCGTATTGCGGTTAGCGAATTTAGTGAAAGTCGTTCGCCTCAAACATCAAAATCTGGCGAACAAAAATGTTGTGTGATTAGTAAGACGACTTTAGTTGATTGTGATAAATTGTCTGTTTTTGAGTTCTAGAATTAGTGAAAATAAGAGGAAATAATGAAAAAGGGTGGTGTAAAATATTAGAAAATATAAAAGCATTGTTTTTCATATTTTTATCATTTTATTTTAAACGAAAATCGGTAGTAAAATGTTTGCGTCGATTGGAAACGAATGCTTTTCCTTTTTGTTGGAAGGGCAAGAATCATTTATGTGCGGGTTAATATAATAATTTAACACAAATGCAATGTTTTATTCGAAATATAATTGTGCAAAAGTGAAAAAGTAGATTTCT
The DNA here is from genome assembly GCA_949372485.1 of Cheilosia soror. NCBI lineage: Eukaryota > Metazoa > Arthropoda > Insecta > Diptera > Syrphidae > Cheilosia > Cheilosia soror. The sequence goes on along the minus strand of OX443561.1, from coordinate 33,184,340 downwards.
GATAGCTTTTTAAATGTTTTTTCATCCGTTCGGCCAACCGTGGAGCTTTAAAAATATCTTCTTGGTTTTCCGTAGTGTGTACGTAAAGCCATTATATCCCTGGCTATTATTGTCGTTGCAAAATAAAACATTTCAACACATCTAAACATTGTTTTCCTCACATTTCCACCAATGTATCGGAACTTGGGCGAATTATTCGACTCGCTAACTGTAATAGGGCCCTAATTCTTTTTAATTCTTCCCATATCTCACCCTTTAAAACAATTTTTATACATTTCATTACCCATATCACCATTTGGAAGGAACTACAAAAATGACTCTCAACGCTTCGTGTCAGAGAACTAATCTGTAATTTTTTACAAAGGCGCGTTTCATTGCCGCGTTTGAGCGCTTCGGTGAGTTCAACACGTCGTTGAAAACGCGCTCTGTGTGACAGGGGATTATGTATTGCAGTATATTACAATGCGGCGGAGAGATGCGGCTTTAAAACGCAATCTGTTTGACAGATCCCTAAATGTACTCGATTTCCATTTACATTTCGACAATGGGGCAGAACACAAATTACATCACATCAATAAAACGGAAACTTTAAAAACGACATCGATTTCGAGCAGTTAAAATTAGTATCTTCTCTGCTAAAATTAAACCCCTAAAAAGGTTTCTGTAGTCAGTATTAGCAGATATATTTGTGTTAGCTTGGGTCAATGTACCTACACCAAAGTAAGTAAGGCTTTTCTTAAAATCTCATGCTCGGTACGCCCCCAGTTATAGCCATATTATGTATGTAAAACAGAATACGTACAAATTTTGTTTTGCTTTTTTATACCACTTGAACTGAATATTTTAAATATGTATAATGTATATTGTAGGTTATGGCCAGAAAAAGAATTTATTTATTTTTCCGTACATAAAACTCTTTCGGATCAAATTCTCAGTCAAATGCTTACGTAAAATGTTTCAGTTTTCCGTGACGTGCTTTAACGTATGCTGTTTACTGATAGTTATAACTGAGGCATAAAAGATGTCCATATTGAAGAAATACCCTCATTGTAGGACTATATTTATTTCTGTTTTTAGAGTATATACCCAAGAATCATTTCCCAAAGTATTGGCAATGAACTGTGTATAGTGTATATTGAGAATAGGCGATGCAGACAAAACTTCTAATCAAAAAAACATTTTTAACTTTCTCGTATACTGAGATAGTCTGATATTACGATGATAGGGGAACTCAAAAAAGTGGGTCTCGCAATTCTGTCCGTCCGTATGGCTGTCTGTCCCACCCCTGGGGAATCTAAACGCTTGGACGGATTTGCTTCAAACTTCGTATTTAGAGTTTGTGGGCTTTCCGCTAGGAAGGTTTTTTTTTTTATTCTAGCCCTAATATTAACGGTACCTCCCATATAAACATTTTACGAAATATGACGAAATATGCCTAAATTTAGATTTTTTCGAAAACGGCTCTAACGATTTGAAACGAAATTGATAGTTGAGTTAATGTAGGCATGCTTAACATGACTGCATACCCAGTTTTTTGCTAAAAAGTCCAGCAACGGCAGTTTTAAAAATTAGCTTTTTCTCGAAAACGGTAAAAACGATTTAAAAAAAACTTATTTTTAAGATACTATTGTCATTCTTAACTTAATAGCGAACTCAGTTTTTCCCTAAAAAGACAGCGTCCTTTGATATCTACCCAAATCCCTAATAATAGTATTTTAAAAAACTGCTCATATCTCAAAAAAGCCATTTTCGATAATCATAAAAATGTTACTTTCAGGTAATGCTTAAATCCATAGTAATACCACTGGCTCAGTTTTGAGCTAATCAGTTGAAAAACAGTGTTTTTTGAACCATGAATGCGTCCTTCCCAATCGCTAAAAACGGTACTTTAAAAACTACACATATCTCGAAAACGCCATTTTCGATTTGGTTAAAAATGTAACTGCTAGGTAATGTTTATATCCTGAAGAATACGTCGTACTCAGTTTTCAGCTAAACAGTGTAACGCAATAAAAGAAGAATTTTAATATTTCAGAAAAACTTAATCTACTTTATTGGTTATAAAAATTGATCTTATTACACGTGTTAAATTACTGACGTCTACTCGCTGTCGCTGTCAAGAAAGAAGAGAGAGGTCCAAGTGACAGCTGCAAACAAGATGGTTACGTGGTGTAGAAGTTGTCGACTGTTGTGGCTGTGTCCACGGAGAATGTTGCTGAGTTCGTTTGTTGTTCGCCACAATGCTCCCCCCTTACGAGTTAGTGAAGCGAACAGGAGCTCTGCTGATCCTTCCGGAACGCTTAGCGATGACTGGGGCATCCAAGCTGCTTGTCTGAGGCACCGGCGCAGTCGGCGACGGTGGTGATGTTTCTTGGTCCGAAAGTTGATAAGCTGGTTTCAAGCGTTGAACAGAAACATATGCTTCCTTACTCGGCATGGCCAGTTTGTAAGCTAGTGGCCGACGATCTAGGACTGGATATGGTCCGGTGTAAGCAGGCTGCAACGGTCGATGGCTACTGTCGGTACGCACATACACATGCGAAGCAGTACCGAGATCCCTAGGTACAAACAGTGCCTTCGTCTGTCGTGTGGCGAAAGTAGGCGATGTTCGCTGAAGTGCCTCCCTCAGTTCTTGAAGAAAGGCAATGGGCTCTTGAATCTTGTTAGGCGCCTCCAAAAAGTCTCCTGGAAGTCGAAGTTCAGCACCATAAACCAATTGCGCGGGTGAAGTACCTGACTCGTTCACCATTGAGCGGAGTCCTAGTAGCACGGCTGGCAGTGCCTGAATCCAGTTCTCGGGTAAGTGAGTGGTTAGTGCTGTCTTCAATGTGCACCGTACATCGCTCAACTATCCCATTTGCCTGAGGGTGGTAGGCGGTGGTATGAATGCGGTGACATCCGAGGAGCTGGGAAAACCTTTGAAACAGTGCGGACTCGAACTGTCTCCCCTGGTCAGTAGTCAGGCGGAGTGGGCATCCAAAACGCGCAACCCAGTGCTGGAAAAAGGCGTCGGCGACTGTTGATGCAGTGATGTCCATATCACGTAGTCCATATCACGTCGGGGTCACCAATGTAACGCAATAAAAGAAGAATTTTAATATTTCAGAAAAACTTAATCTACTTTATTGGTTATAAAAATTGATCTTATTACACGTGTTAAATTACTGACGTCTACTCGCTGTCGCTGTCAAGAAAGAAAAGAGAGGTCCAAGTGACAGCTGCAAACAAGATGGTTACGTGGTGTAGAAGTTGCGACTGTTGTGGCTGTGTCCACGGAGAATGTTGCTGAGTTCGTTTGTTGTTCGCCACAATAGTTTGATAACAGTGCTTTTCGAATCCAAATTGTAACATTTGTCAGCATAATTTTACAAAAAACCGCTCTAACGATTTTGATCAAAATACATATTTAAGACAACATAAGCATTCTTAACATGATCACGTACTTAGTTTTTCTCAGAAAAACCATCCTCTGCTTCGTTCTCCCTCAGGAGTAGACTCAAAGACTCGTCATGCTGGTGCGTTGTTGTCCATACGTTCCACGTGACCCAGCTATCTTAGTCGCTGTATTTTGAGCTTTTTGACTAGGTCAACGTCGCTATAAACCCGTAAATTTTGTTTTTGAATCTCCTCCATCTCCATCACACTCCGTCGATACAAACTTAGTTCCCGGGGACTTATTTCCCTGCACCGATACAAACTTCACCGAAGATCACTCCAAAAATCTTTCTCTCAAAGCGTGCCAAGAGGTTTTCATCAGCTTTCGATAAGGACTTCTGTACCATACAACAGGGATGATTAAGTTCTTGTACAATATTTCTTTGGTTATATGAGAGAGGGCTTTACTTCTTAGATGCCTTTTTAGCACGAATAAGCAGCGATTTGCAAGAGCGATTCTTCGCTTAATTTCTACTCCGATGTCGTTTTGCGAGGTAATTGTAGAGCATAGGTAGACTAAGTCTTTGACTACTTCGAAGGTATATTTGTCGAGGTCCACTGTGACGTTTCGCCAGAGTGGCCGATATTGAGAGTCCTTTCTCGATGATAGCATATACTTCGATTTGTCCGCATTAAATCAGACTCATCTTCGCCGTCTGCGTTTCAATGGTTGAAAACGCACCACTGCGCTGATTTTTCGCAATAATGTCAATATCATTTGCATTATGCAACTAGTTGAAAAGACTTTTAAAAAACCGTAGGTACCTCTAATTTTGCCTTCCGAGCTCCGTTACATGATAGCGCGTCACCTTTTCGACATCAAAGGATTCCGTGGTAGGTATTCTTTTCCACTTTTACGAAACAGCGAGATTTCTCCATCGTAATCCTGTACAGACGGACGAGTTTGACAGGCATTGACATACTATACATGGACTGCTAGCAGCCAATTTTTCGTTGAAGCAAAAATAAGCACTAGCTCTTTTGGTTCACGGCGGATAGAAATGAAAACACTCAAATGTCATCGAGCAATTCGTGCGATTTGGTTTGTGTCGAGGTTTGTGTGCTGAGTGTGCCATATACTGCCATCTGTTATAGATCGTTTGAAATAATTTGAATAAGTCGTTATTTTTTCGCAGTTGCAATGTTTCTACAATGGATGGCACTGTGTTCTATGTAAAAAAAATAGCAAAGGCGCGCAGAGGTTGAAATCTCTTTCCTACTTTCGCCACACTGAACCAAAAGGGCTAGTGCTTATGTTTGCTTCATTTTTCCTCGCACGTTTGTATGAAACTGACAGTTCACTATAGCAGTCCATGTATAGTATGTCAATGTTGACAGGCATACCGAAATTTGACATGGCTTTGTATAATTCGCCCCCACATTTATGCCTTCATAGGCGACCTTGAGGTCAATAAAGTGTATCGACGTGGGATTCCTGTCATTTTTCTAAGATCTACCGAAGTGTGAAGATTTGGTCGATTCTCTGTTTTAAAACCCCACTGATATGAACCGATCGGGTTATTAGCGAAAAGTTTTAGGCGTTCACACAGTAAAGCGCACAGAATCTTATAACCTAGACCTACGCAATATTCAGAAGGCTTATTCCTCCGTAATTGGCGCAGTTCAGAGTGTCTTCTTTCTTGTGGAGGTTCCATTCATCAAGCATACATACTTTCTTCCGACCAAATTTAGCAGATGGTTTGGTGAATGTTCTCAACCAAGTCATCTCCCTCCGTTCTTGGTCCGTCCATTGGTCTGTTCCATTTTCCACTCTCGCTGTTAACAGGGGATTTATAATGGATGGGTTTAAGGCTCTGTTCACATTGCTACCATTTACCAACTCTAAGAGGTGCTCAAGGCTCAAATGAACTTGAGTGTCTCTTACGCACCCTACAAAAAATCATCTGCTAGTTATGACTCACCACTCACATGCCCACAAAAAAGCGAAAAGTAAAAAGTTTACCCCCAAAAAACAGCGTACCTAAATCAAAGAGTTTCCTTACTCCTTCGGTTTCATTCTTAGCCCACTCCCACTTCGATGCGCTATCATAAATTCAAAAATCACTACTCCATACGCATTAGTAGATACCAAAGAAAAACAAGTTACATTACTAACTTCTGTCAGGAGTGGATTTTTCCATTAAATTGCGCGCGTATTGAGGCGTGAAACATGCCAAAATGGAATAATTTTTCGGGGTGAACTACCCCGCGGCTCAATAAAGTTTCAAAAATGGAAAAAGTTTTTCTCCTTTTGTGCGCCATTCGATTGCGAGAGATTTTCATTTTTTTTTTGTGTTTTTTTTTGCTGTTTTCCCAAAGTTCTTTTATTTTCATTCAGTCTGTCCGTTGTTGGGTTGATGAATATTTATTTCAGTTACTCGGGGATGTATTTTTTTTTTTGTTTTTTTAGGGAGACAGAGAAGTACGTCTCGTCCTTCTTCATTGGGAAGTGAATACTTAGCAAATTGATATTAATTTGCACCCCGGGTGAGCAATGAACATCATGGACAATGGGAGTGAAAGAGGCGGCGGCGGCGTGGGTGGAACTTAATTGAAAAATCCCTCTCTTGTTACCCGTACTGTGAGGACGACCGACGGCGGTGGTGGTGTCAGAATTTGTCACACTAAGTGAAAAATGAATTTTTGACTTTGGAAAGGAATCTCGATAATGAGAGGAATTTTGAACTTGTTTTTTTTTTTCGTTCAATTGAGATGTCATGAATTGACAAAGATTATCTATAAGCGAGGTTTGGGTCAGTAACAGTTGCACAAAATTCGTTCTTCAGTTATATTCTCACAGAGGCACTTAAAACTGATAGTAGCTATCTATATATGTTTATGTATTCGTCGTGAATAATGACCAACAGGTTTCATCAGCCAGAATTACTTTCACAGAACAGACACCCAAATAGTGACCTCTAAAGTAATCGCTTAAGGAAACAAGTGGCTAAATAAAACATTTTACGATGATTCTTCACTCGATGGAGACTGGTCGAGAGTGGTAAATAAAGCGAGATCCTCTTGTAGAAAAAATAAAAAGAAGAAAAATATAAACCTGCCGACCCAGAACCATGGTCATGCGAACAAACGCTGCCGACCGAAAGGAACTGACCTTGACGAATCGCAACCACGCTCTCGCATCATTAACCAGTTCTCCTGACCGATATTCCATCGGACCAAAGTACTTGTACACTCTTTTTTGTTGCTTTATCATCTTTTTCCTTTATTTTTGGGTTTTCTTCAGTTTGGTCGTCCACCTGTGCGGTAATACCAATAAGAGATCTTTGTTCCAGATTCTTTTGTGCGCTATTTCGTTGGGTCAAAAGCGGCGATCAATCAAAATCTGTGGCTGTGATAAAGAAGCTGTGCGCAATGAAGGTAGTACAGGGTGACGGTGACGTCGGAGAGTATAAATAAAAATCCAACTCTTTGATGTGGAGTGTTTTTAGAAAGTAGCTAGATACGCTTACGACCACGACTTTGTTGCACGAAATGTTGTCTCTGTCAATGAGAGGTAGGTATCTTTGATTATGTTATGATTACCTACCAAAAATATTCAGTTCTTTTGAGATTAGATTAAATTGCCGAGCGGTGTTGCAGCATGCTTTATTTTTGTAGCATTTGTAAATATATTTGCTAGCCGTTGACCTGTGGCTCCGACCGGAAATGTTAATGATTTATGATCCTATAGATTATAGATCCTACGAATTAATGGTAGGACTCAATATTATGTGTCAGTACAGTATCACCATAATTGCCCTTTTTGAAAAACATGGATAAACAAGTAAAATTGTTATCATCGGCCTGGCCGATGCTTTGATACCCTCCACTGCATAAAAGTCATGCAAAATGTTTGCCATGCGAGTAAGTATGTGTCTAATATTAGTTTTGTATGGTAGGTAGCAGAACTACTTTACCGACATAGACAATTTTTAACCTGACGACGGTTAAAAAAAGTCCTCTCACAAAATTTCATTCACCTAAGTCGATTCGTTTGGACGCTATCGTGCTTTCAACAGACAGACAGACAGACAGACAGACGGACATGGCTAAATCGATTCAGAATGTGATCCTGATTCAGAATATATATACTTTATAGGGTCTCCGGTGAATCCTTCTTGGCGTTACAAACGTAATGGCAAAGTGAATATACCTTCCTAGTGGAGGGTATAAAAATATAAATAGTACCAGTGCCAATTTAATTTTAATTTCAGTTTGATGTCACTTCATTTTAGAATTTCAACGAACAACGATAATAACACTGCTGGACAAAATAATAGATGTGGGAACATAATTAAAAAAAAAATCAATTTTTTCATATTTTTTCAATTTGTTTTTACAACTATATTAATAAAATTAACATTATTTAAGATATATGGAATCTATTTATCTGTTTATTTTTCGAATAATCAAAAAAAAATAACAAAAACTTTTGGAGTTCTGTTTTTCCGCTTGGACAAAAAAAATAGGTGGTTCCTAAATAATCATTAATTATAGATTTTATTAATATTTTTTTGGGTTTTTTTTTTTAAACTTACTGTAGTAACCTGAGTATCCTCCATTATTTTTCAAAACGTTTTGGTGGTGGTGGTGGCATTGATCCTACCAATTTCTGGCACGTTTCGGGAGGAATGGAATAGCATTTCTGTTGCACTGCTTCCCACAGTTGATCCCCATTTGTGAAGAACTGACCCCTTAATTTTGTTTTCAGTTCATCCCACAAGTTTGCAATGGGATTGAGATCTGGAGATTGACTTGGCCATGAAACGACAGAGAAGTTTTTATCCCAAAACCAATATTTCACATTACCGGCCGTATGTTTTGGATCGTTGTCCTGTTGGAAATGCCATCGGAGGGGCATGTTTTCCTCCGAAAATGGAAGCATGGAATTCTCCAAGATGCCCTTATATCCATATTTTGTCATGATATTATTGACACGAAATAAAGGACCGACACCATACCAGGAAAAACAACCCCATACCATTATATTTCCTCCACCATGTTTAACAATCTTCAGTGTAAAGCGAGGATGGTATTCTTTTCCTTTTGGTCGCCTTACATTACGCCCACAATCCGAGGAGAACAAATTTATTTTTGTTTCATCACTCCACAGAATATTCTGCCATTTTTTCACTCCTTCAGGTCCGTTCCAACTTCTATGGCAAAATTCTTTTCGGGACCTTACGTTCCTAGCTCTTAGGTTAGGTTAGGTAGGCTTGGAACCATTTCGAATTTTGGAGAAATTTCCGTATTTTGTTGATATCCGTTTCGGCATTCCTAGCTCTTAGGAGTGGAACTTTTCTATCGACTCTTTCTGGGAGATTGCAGTTTTGTAGTCTCCTGCAGATTATGCGTGCTCTGATTCCATCCCCAATTTGTGCGCCTATAGTCCGTGATGAAACAAACGGATTTACCTAACTTCGCTAGAAGTAAAATTCGGCGGTCAGTATTAACTGTGGTTTTTTTCGTCCTTTATCATTTTCTATCACTAATGTTGGCTTAAGAGCATTGGTTACGAAGTTCTGTGACCTTCCTAGGGCATCTGCTATAAATTTATAGGTTTTACCCCCACCCCTTAACCGCTGAACTAGTTGCCTTTCTTCCGCAGAGCAGTGGACTTTTCGACCCATCTTAAAATATGATTTAACAAAAAAAAAACTTAAACAAGAATTGTGATAAAGTGATAAAAAAACAAATTCACATTTGAATTTAATCACTTTTTAATAACACTTTTGAAACAAATCAACAAATTTAAACAATTTAATTAAGCACATCTATTTTCATGTCCAACTTTTAAAACGTACAACGAAAGCATTTCTTACTAAAAATATATTTTGTTGCAAGTCTTGTTGTCAAAACAACTGTTATTAACAGACTAGCAACAAAACTCCTCACACCTATTTTTTTGACCAGCAGGTAAGTCAAACTTCTATAACTCGAACTTCTTTAAGTCGAATTTCTCTATTACTCGAAGTTTTATTGAGAACTCTGCGTTTTCAACTTTTCAACTTTTGGCCTCCATAACTCGAATTTATTTTCTTTCATTTTAAGAGTTCGACTTATGGAAGTTCCACTGTATTTATTTGCTAGTGTGTTTTATATTTTATTACATCAATCACTTCCCCAATTCGCCAATGTATGGAATTAGTATTACTTGTCTCACTCGCGTATTGCTTCTCTTTGGCAAAGGGGAAAGAAAGAAATGGTAAGCATCTCAACCAGCAACTATATTAAATGGAATTTCCGAAGTCTCTTTCCTTCTTTTGTTGTTTGTGATGAAGAGATTTGGGTGTACCTAAGGCCTTATGTCAATTTGAGTCAACTTTTCGAACTTCTTTAATAAGTAATAGCTAGCTTCAAAAAGCTTGAAAGTTAGATTTATAGAAGGACAAACAGACGAACTTTGCATTTTATACCTGAGTTACAAAATAGTTACGCACCTTAAAATTTTCAAATAAGTTAAAAAAAAAGAAAAGTTTATTAACATAAAAATATGTAATTAATGTAAAAAAAAAATAAATAAAAAAATGGAAGAACTTACAAATGAAACATAAATTAACGAAAATTGGTAAAAGCTTCAGAACTTAAGATTTAATATTTTTATTTTTTTTTTCGAAATAAACCTCGTTCCGTAAGTAGTGGGTATTTGCTACTCGAACATCTGATTTAATCCTGGGCATACCTTGGATATGGTTCCTCACGATGTTGTTGTCCAAATTCTCGCATTCTTCGAACAGAGCAGATTTCAGCAAACTGAGTGCCCCTGGAAGGGCAGGTCGCTTCCTAATCAAACGTATTCGATTTGATTCGTATACGAGCACATCGTAGGCCAAGCCATCACGTCGATTTCTAGTTTTGTAAATAGTCGGTAACGCACCTGGCAACTTGAGGTCTAGCATTGTGATGTCATTTTCTGCAATAAATGGTGCAAATGGAACCACATTATTGCTCCAGAATGCTGGTGATATAATATATGGAGTTCATCGACCCTTCCACGATGCACAGCTCAATTTCCATGACGGAACCTACCCAGAAGTTTTCATTCTGGGCAACTGTCGCCGAAGATTATCTCTCACCTGATCGTCTCCACACTCTACTACGTCGATCTGGTAAGCACAGATAAATCCTGCACTCATCAGTGAAAATAACTCTACTCCAGTCGGCCTCGGTCCAATCTTGGTGAAGGCGAGCAAATTCCATCCGACGTCGCTTATGCTGTACTGTCAGTATCGGTACATGAGCACTGAGCAGGTCATCTTGCTCTCAGGGCACTCTACACTTATCGCCGCCTCTCCGTTTGAGTACTTACATCCGTCCGCTTCTAACGGATCTAAGTCTATGAGACAGTCTAACCTCAAATTTCGATCAGCCCTTGCAGATGTTGCTCTGGGGCGACCTGAGTTGGTTTCCCCGTACCTTTTAATAGCTCTTCCTTTGTACGTTTTAATAGATGTGGACACTGGACAGCGACCTCTCGCTTAGCAGTCGTTTATATTTACATCCAAACCACTGAACCGAAACATATTTGTATGTGCAAAAACTTATAATAACAGTTTAACTGAGGTAAGGCTAATGCCCAGTGTCACAGTTTTCACGATTCTCCCTCAAATCTCACTCAAGGGTCGATTTCTGGTTCATATTGCCATAGTTGACTATAAAATTTAAGTGTCCTATATTGAGCATTTAAGTTTTACCTATTTTTATCTTTGACAGGTAGCAAGTTACTCAGCTGTCAATGATTTTATTATTTTTTATTAATTTTTTCTTTTTTTTTACGAGTTCAATTAAATAAAACTATTTTTTTTCTCTAATGTTAGGTGTGATTTGTCAATCAAATAAATTATTAAATATTGCAAAAGAAATTTTTATACCTAAGTGCTGTCAAGTTTTTTGTAGCATTCTAGGTGAGTTTACAAATTCACTGTGAAACGAAAAATATACACAAGTGACACTTATCTGTTCGTTTCTACTCAACACCTAACTTTGGACTTTCAAATTAGTCATAGAAATTTTCTTGGAATAAGTCATCCTGAAAGTAAGTATATAATAATCACCCCTATTCCCGTTGGCGTTTGTCGTATACGACTCATGTTTCGCGGGTTTGTAAAACGATGTTCAGATTTTTTTTTAACTTTTGTTAACAATTTTATTTCTTCTTCTATGTGTTCACCATCATTTCAATTCATTTGCCTTAAAAAAGTAACAACCACCGACTAAAAAATTAAGTAAAATACGAGTCGTTTACGACAAACGCCAACGGGAATATGGGTGAATAATATGGACTAAATTTTTCCTAATTTTGCTGCAATCTGCAAGGACCTATTGCATATTTTGTGTTGTTAAATTACATTTATTAAATTGATAATTGAAAACTTCGTTAAGATTCTCAGAGCATCTGAAAAGATATGTGCGCGCCAGCAGTTGTAGATTTAAGCCTAATAGGGCTCCAAGGCAGACTACGTCATATGTCTTTGATATGATATGTCCAAGATAGCAATAGCTTGACATTCATAGAGGAGATGATGGGTAATATCCTCTGTGGCCTGTAAGCCTTCGCAATACCTGCACATGTCTGTATCTGTTAGACCTAATCTCATAGCGTGCTTCCTTAGAAGACAGTGCCCGGAGACCAGAGAGTATTCCTATTGCCATTCTTAGCCTCGATCTGCTGAGCTTTAGCAATTCTACAGATTTTTTCCTATCTAGCTTAGGCCACAGAGCCTTTGAGATACTGTGCCTTACTATATTCAACCATCTCTGATCTGCCCTATTTTTGATATCCTCGAGAATAATTCTCTTGGTCACGGCTATTGGTGGTCTTATGTGCTCAATTGTTTCATTAGGTGGAAGCTCAGCTTCGGTTTTTGCCAGAACATCAGCCCGTTCGTTACCCTCAATATCACAGTGTCCGGCTACCCAACATAATCTGACTTGGTTCTGCGCGCATAGTGCTCTGAGCATTGTGCGGTAGCTCCTGACTAGTTCAGATTTGATGATGAAGGCCTCTAGCGCCTTTAGCGCAGCCTCACTATCAATGTAGATAACGATATTCTTGTTGGATATTAATCCCATATCAAGTAGATCCGCAGCTTTGAGCACGGCCAGAACCTCTGCCTGGAACACACTGCGTGTATCCGCAAGTCGTAATGACACATGTAGGTCTATATCCATATAGAGTAAATACCTGATCATGTACCCTCCTTAGTTTTGGAGCCATCCGTATAAATCGAGATTTCATTGTCATTCGAAACCTCATTCCTTTGCCAGTCCTCCCTAACTGGGTATTGTACTTCGTACGGAGTGTCGAAGTCAATTTCCCCCATCGCGTTTGTAGCGTTTGTAGCAAAGTATTCATCGTCTTCTACAACTTGAAAGCTTTGCATCCATTCATAGAGTTGTTGTGGTAAATCAATGAGGGGATAATTTGCTTAGTACGCGATCTATATGTAGGCTACGACCCGATGAAATGAATGTGAGATGCCCCAGGCTACTACTGCCCTATGGATTCACCATTATTGTCGGTACAGAACAAACGTTAAGCAAGGTACGATTTAAATAAAAAGAATTGCAGAAAACTGTTGGATTGTTTTAAATTTGCCCACAAGCTCAATAAGGTTGAAGTAAATGGGGAAGTCTTTAACTTTTTCCATGTCTCGCCTCTTCTATTAGAATATGGTAGCCAACTAAGCCAACTCATGTTGTATGGGCATTGAAATCTTCTAGTATAATAACTCTGGCCGTCAGATGGTACCTCTGTTCTCTGTAACCAATTCACCCTAATGTTGGATGAATGATGAAATAATTTGGCTAGATCTTTATCGGCGAACGGTATTGGCAGCACATCGACCTTTAACCGACCTTTATAATGCCAAAATAAAAAAAAAGATTAAAATATTTTGTACTAACCCCTAACAGATGGGGACAAGTTGGGTAAACTATTCTTCTAATCTTGCTCCGGATAAAAAGTTTCTTTCGCTTTAGAGGCGAATGCTGCTTCGATGAACATTTTTCCAAAACCGCTTTTCAAACGTGTCTAGATCTAGAATATGGGACATTAGGTAGACCTACTCTGAGTGGGCCCTATATCCCTTCGATCTTTGGTGCGACTGATGATTTAGACTAGAGTCAGTGGCGGAGAACCAAAGTTATGAAGCGTGTTAAGCTCGCGAACCTTAATAATAAAGTCAATAACTTTTTAAATTCTCATTCCTATTAATAAATTCCTGGCTATAAAAAAAAACAACAATCATTTTAAAACTCCATCAAAATACCTAGGTATATTGGGTAATCATCAACATTCAATAAAATTTGCCATCGCCCTGTATGTATCTATACCTTCACACGATCAATGATGCTTAACCTCCCAGACCCAGTTCAGAATGGAAGAAGAAAACGAAAGAGTGCAGCGAATACGACAAAAACAAAAAAAAAAACTCGTAACAGAAATCGAAAGTAACTTGCAAGACACAATTAATGTTCACTGCCATTGAAAGTAGATTAGCTTGTGCGGGTAGAAGGGCATCAATCAGATACCGTGGCTGTGGCTGTGGGTCAATTATACTCCAAAGGAACTGGCCTGGCTCACAGTTGCAATGTCATAAAGTATATAAACGTTTGCCAAAATGACAATCAGTATCAGTTTCATTTGCACAGTTTACAGGACAACAATCAACTTACCAACTCTTCTCTTAATAAAATGGCATTCAAATTCGTCGTACTCTGCGCTGTCTTGGCTGTTGCCAATGCCGGACTTGCCCCAGTAGCATACACTGCTCCTTTGGCCCATTACGCTGTTGCCAATCCATCGGTGGACGCAGTCGGCTCTACACACCACAACGTTGTTCGTTCTTATGCTGGAACCGTATCGCAGTACTCCAAGGCTGTTGATACTCCATACTCCAGCGTTCGCAAGACTGACACCCGCATCAACAACAACGTTTACACTCCAGCCTTAGCCAAGACTGTCACCTATGCTGCTCCTCAAGCTGTCTATGCTCATGCTGCTCCTCAAGCTGTCTACGCTCATGCTGCTCCTCAGACTGTCTACTCTCATGCCACTCCAGCTGTCTACTCTCATGCCGCTCCAGCCATCTACTCTGATGCCGCTCCAGCTGTCTATGCCCATGCCCAACCAACCGCCAGCACTTATGTCAGCCATGTTGACCCAACTGTGTCGGCTTACTCCAGCAAGGCCATCAGCTACTCTCCAGCTGCCGCTGTTGCTCACGTCACCTTCGATGGATTCGGAGCTCATTATGGATATTAAGCGTTAAGGTTCCTAATTCTTGTTAAATGTTAAGTTTTTACTCATTTTATTGATTGCCAATAAATGGAACAAGTCCGCCGATTCGACTGCTTTTCAATTATTTATAGTAGAAGCAACTTTAATAATTCTATGAATTTTCTATGCGCCCGTCCGCCCAGCTCATCCACATCTTGACCGGAGGGTGAGTCGCCTGGCCGACCGGATAAGGGCGAAATAAATAAATGAAGCAATTTTCGTTTCAATCGCATTCCATATACTCATCATCGGAATCGATTGAAAGATGAAACATTTATTCGATTTGTTATGTCGAATCGAGGGGTGGCACTGGAAACCTGCACTTTGTATAGGTACATCTGGTGATGTGCCATTTTCTGGACAGGACTCAATCGCTGGCCGCGAACATGATGAGTGTTGCGATTGACAAGCAGAAAATTGCAACTGAAACTCAATTAGGCTCTCAGTGGTTCGAGGAAGATAATACGATTTCGACAATGTCCTGCCCTGACATTTGAAGGAGCGTGTTCTGATTGAGTGTTTTTCTTGAAGTCGTAATTTTGTTAGGCAATTTTATTTGTTGTCGTCGTCGTCGTCGCTCAAAGTGGGTTCATCAACCTATAATGATGATGTAATTGTGGCGGCAATTTAAAGCCAATAAAACGTGAAATGGTCAAAATGGTGATGATGATGATGAAGATGCTTATCGTACTCGGCTCGGACACATGTCGTCACGTCGCTTATTGTGGGCTTAGTGGTAATGATCGTTTTATTGTGTCGGCGATCAAATAAGTGGAAGATGTAAAGAGCATGTTTACACTTTGTTGTCACTTGTATCTACTCGGGTATGGCTTTCATTTGTGGACGGATTTGGTTGATTGTGATTCATTTTTTTCTGTATAGAAATGTTCGGCCACGGCCATACCATACGGTCAACTACGGTGACTAGGAGAAAATGCGAATTAACTTGTGTTAACAATTTTGTTTGCACTGATGATGAGCAAAAAATGAAAAGTGACATGGTGACACAGCAGTATCTGATATAATGTCCGATATCGACAGTTTATTGATTCAGATTGTTGCGAGTTGCGCCACAAAGTTATGTCAAAGAAGATCTGCAGGCCAATAAGTCTGGTTTAAGTAGAAGCATTCATTTTTGAAATGTTAATGAACGCAAAACACAAATAAACCGCTTTAAAGGTGTCAATAATCGTTTCGATATTTGCTAAAAAAAAGGGATTTAAGACTTTCGACCAATTATTTAGGCGTATGACGGAGTTGGTATACTTCGTACTCAAAATTCTAGAGACGTTTCTCAAGCGACGGATCAAAAATGGCCATCGGGGTAGGTGTCTTCTCAGTATCTCTGGGCACATTAAGATCTTTACACCGCTCCCCCCGGACCATAACATAGCAGTGCTTTTCAAGCGGTGGTCTTGGCAGTCTGCAACAGGAGCAATACCATCGAATGCGTTCAGGTCTATATATAAGCACCCAAGGGTTACCTTCCGTTTGTGTGAGTATTTTTTTTATAGGAATGAAATGGAAGGGACCTACGATTTTAAGCCGAGTCCGACCGGCTGAATTTCGATTGAGAATCTTTTTCATGACAGTTTAGGTATGCTCTCGAATGTTCGCGAGAGGTGGCGCAGTGGAAAAAAAAACCTTAACCCCTGCACAGTAGTCCACCACACTAACCGTAACCCCTAACCACTCAGGTACTGCACCCACAAAATGAGATATTCAGAGATGTACAAAATTTCCTCAGAGTCCGACCGCATCTTAGTACTTTAGGAATTTGTTTATCAGTTTTTTGAGGCAGTGGTGTATTTGGTGGGGCCGGGTAAAACTCTGTAAATCGTCCAAATAAGCAATAAAAGTTTTTAGGAAAAGACAGTAAAACTCATGCTTCAAAAATTTGTCTAACAATCGAAAATGATTCACAAAACATAATATTAAAAGACACAAAAAAAAAAGAATATTACAAATCGCCCCAAAACTACCATAGAAAAACGGTTTTAAAATCTCGAATAGGTAGGTATTCAAAAACGTTGTATCTGTTACATCAGACAGATAAGTATAAAAACTTCGGAACTTATTACAAAAAAAAAAAAAAAATAAAAAATAAAAGGCAAAACGAGTCATTTTTCAAAACGTGCGGATTTTGAAATTTATTTGACCTAATTTTTCAGGCGGAGCTTCATATACCTAGTGCGTGGAAAAATTGTCTAAAATATTTCAATATTTAGGTATATATATTTATCGTAAAAAATAAATTAGTTAAATATCGACCACTCTTTAAACTCATGATATTAACTTAAAAAACGAAAAATTTTAGTTGTTTAAAAGCGCTTCTGATCCACTTGGATATGGAATTGTAGTTGTATATAATTCTTAAGGATAAAAAAAGAAGAAACAAATTGGACAGGCACAAGTTGTTTCCGAAATTACGTACAACAATAAAAATTAATTTTAAAACGGGAACGGTAAGACCTTTTTAAAAAAACTCGAATAAAATTATAAAAACTTCGCCGAATTTGTCATATACCTACAAAATTTAAAGAAAGAAAGTTGTAACAAATACAATCATAGCGCTAAAAGCATTTAGGCAATAGGTAATATACAAAGCGCTCAAGAAATACATTAAAAAAATGTCACTAAAACGACAGTGATCGTCAAAAGTGACTCAACACCAATGCTGTTTTCATTTGTCTTTGGAGTTTCAAAACGTATTTTTTTAAATATACATATAAATATAAAGTATTTTATGCTGTCGAAATATGTTGTTATTTTGTTACCAAACTTCAAACACATTTTTGGTTTTTTTACACGTTTCAAGCCGTTAAAAAAACTGAAAAGATAATCGCGATTGACTCACTTTTGACGGTTACGTAATAATTCGTTCCTGGTTCTTATTTCTAACACATTTTGGATTAACTTTTAGACAGAGTGATCCTTAGAGCATCTTTAGAAATAAAGCGCTAGCTTTGTTTTAGTCGCTCGTTTTCTCAGCATGCATTGTTTTTTACATATTGTATTTTAAGACGTATTTGAGAAATCAGTCTTCGGCCTTCAAGTTTGTCAGAATTTATTTTGGACATTCTTTTCAATATTACCTTTTTGATGGTTTTTAGGTGAGTTTTGAATTATGAACCATTTAAATCGTTCCTAAAACACTCTTTAAAATATATGTACAGTAGGTCTAGGTACCTACGGACAATAAAGACGATTTTAAGAAAAGATGCTGAAACACTAGAAAAAGCCACAAGACTAAAGCTAATAAAAGAGGAGTCCAAGAATGCGCCATAGAAAAAAAAACATGCAAGTTCTTAACGTCGATTGTAAATCAGTCTTTTCACACTGTTTACAAAAAACTCAGTTATCAATAGCTTCAATAACAGCGTAACCTTAACAGTTAGGGGGCCATTGTTTGACATAATTTTGAAAGTTCTTATAACTTCGATTTGAAATTCGTTTTTCGGGCCTGAATTTTGACCCCTCAAAGTAATGGGTAGGTATGTATTATCAAAAAAAGCCCTCATCTACAAAAGAACGCATAGATTTATCAAGTGGAAACAAAGAAAAAAAAAAAAAACAGATGAAAAAGACAAGGATATTTTCTTAGAAAAAGCTCCAGGGAACAGTAAGGCCGATGAACTCGCTAGAATAGGAACAACTCAACCCATTCTGCCAGATAAAGGCAACCTAGACCCTAGGGATATGAATCGCTACTTAAAAACAAAAATTGAAGCTGAATGCTATCGAGAGTACAAATCGTAGGTGGACAAATGGCACCACTTGTCTAGCGACAAAACAGATTTGGCATAGGCTGGATTTGAAACGCTCCAGGAAATTGATCTCTCTCAACAGATTGCATATCGGCACGGCACTACAATAGGTGTCATTACTGGACACTGCCTGATAGGTAAGCATGCCGCAAGGCTAGGCATTTTCGCAAACGACTTTTGTAGAAGCTGTATGGATGAGGAAGAGGAGGAAACTACCCCTCACCTTTTTTGTTCCTGCCCAGCTCTTTGCCGTAGAAGGAAGCTTCACTTAGGAGCCTTCCATTACAACGACTTTGGCGACCTGACAAACTTTATAAAGAGCTCAAAATGGTTTAACTATAGTAGGGAGATTTTACATGATCCTTTTCGTGGTATCACAATGGATCAATGCTGGTCTAATTGTGTTGGCGTTTTCAGCTGACAGTCACTTTTAACCAACCAACCAATTGGTACATAAGTTACCTACTTGTCACGGCTGCAGGAAATAAGGTCCCAAATTTCATTGAGAAATAAGGCCCCAAAAAAGGAAATAACCCCAAATTTTATTAAAAATTGTTTTTGTTGTTTCCTGCATAATTTTTTGTGGCATTATTTAATTTTTTTTCGGTCTTATTTCGCAGAGCCGTCCTGTGTACGTGCACAATATTACGGCAACGTTATGCTTATACGAGAAAGATAATGCTCGGTCTTAAGTGTGGGTGTACGTTTTTCTTTTTCATTTCTGCTTCACACAGAGTTCGACTATTCGAAGCCGAAATATTCTTTGCACACTCACAGTGTTGTTGGTCTAATTTAAAAAATATTATTATACCTATTTTCTAAGTAATTTTTGCAAATTATATTCCTGTCGACAATCGGCACATCTATGAATGATAAGCTTTAATTTCGTAAACAAAAAAAATGTAATTAGTTAATATTAAGTAGGGCGAATATGTACCACAAGAAATATCGTAGGCGATCAAACTATTCTAAAACAGCACCAGTGTACCAGTGGGAAGCTTCTTGAATGGTATTCTGCATAAAAAAGCAAACGTTGACCTCATATTAACTAAAAACGACGTTCACTAAACAACCACAACCACTTACCCACATGTAAAGGGTGTTTTTGTTTTTTAGATATATAGAACTTTAAGTTGGCAGCTCCATTTTAACTGGCGTCCATTTTGTTAGCTGTTAAGTGATTTATTATACCCTCCACAGGAAGGTATATTCACTTTGCCATTACGTTTGTAACGCCAAGAAGGATTCACCGGAGACCCTATAAAGTATATATATTCTGAATCAGGATCACATTCTGAATCGATTTAGCCATGTCCGTCTGTCTGTCTGTCTGTCTGTCTGTCTGTCTGTCTGTCTGTCTGTCTGTCTGTCTGTCTGTCTGTCTGTCTGTCCGTCTGTCTGTCTGTCTGTTGAAAGCACGATAGCGTCCAAACGAATTGACCTAGGCGATTGAAATTTGGTGAGAGGACTTCTTTTTACCGTCGTCAGGTTGGTATTGAAAATGGGCTATGTCGGTCAAGCAGTTCTGGTACCTCCCATACAAAACCATTAGTAGACCCATGTGTCTCTCCGCCTGTTGAAATCACAATAGCGTCCAAACGAATCGACCTAGGCGACTGAAATTGTGTGACAGGTCTTATTTTTACGGTTGTCAGGTTGGTATTAACAATGATGCATGTCGGTCAAGTAGTTCTGTTACCTCCCATACAAAGCCAATATTCGACTCGACATGTATATCTCTGTCTGTTGAAAACACCTTAGCGTCCAAACGAATCGACTTAGGTGAATGAAATTTTATGAAAGAACTTTTCTTAACCGTCGTCAGGTTGGTATTGAAAATTGTCTATGTCGGTAAAGTAGTTCTGCTACCTCCCATACAAAACTAATATTAGACACATAAACTCGCGTGGCAAACATTTTGCAGGACTTTTATTCAGTGGAGGGTATCAAAGCATCGGCCAGGCCGATGATAACACTTTTACTTGTTTTTTTTACTTTATTGCACTTTTGAAATTGCAATAAAATCTAAAACGATTTTTGGACTTTGTTTCATTTTTGAAAGTGCAATAAAACCATTGGACATTATTGCACTCAGCTATTTAAAAGAAAGACGAGCTGGGGGGTTGCAGGGTGGGCAGCATGCCCCCCATATATACTCTACTGGTAATGCATTGTGGATTTTATTTCCACTTCGATTTGGACTTTCTTGCACTTTTAAAAATGAAATAAAGTCCAAAAATCGTTTTTTGGACGTTCTGGATCTTTTTGCATAAGACTTTATTTCATGGCACCGAATAGACTGGCGCCTGAACAATGCTTCCAAATTGTGCAAATTTATTTTGAAAATCATGGTTCTGTTCGAAATGCGTATCGCGCACTACGTCCATTTTACGGTCAACATAATCGTCTCACTTTTGGTTGAATGGATACGTCAATTAACAAAACTGCCATATTTGGAGTTATGACAATCCTCAAGTGCATGTTGAGACACCGTTACATCCCCAATAACTGACTGTTTGGTATGCTTGATGTGTTGGTGGAATAATTGGTCCGCACTTCTTTAAAAACGATGCTGGCCAGAACGTTAAAGTCAATGGTGAGCGCTAGAGAGCCATTATTACTGAAATTTTTGTTCATCAATTGAACAACCATGATGTGCAGGAGCTGTGGTTTCAACAAGACGGCGCAATATGTCACACAGCTCGTGCCACAATTGATTTATTGAAGCAAACGTTCGGTAACCGCATATCTTCACGTTGCGGACCCGTGAATTGGCCTCCAAGGCCGTGCGATTTAACGCCGCTTGACTATTTTTGGACTTTATTTCATTTTTGAAAGTGCAATAAACTCATTGGACATAATTGCA
Source organism: Cheilosia soror (assembly GCA_949372485.1). Lineage (NCBI taxonomy): Eukaryota > Metazoa > Arthropoda > Insecta > Diptera > Syrphidae > Cheilosia > Cheilosia soror. Next base: position 33,162,991 of record OX443561.1, on the reverse strand, counting down.
CTCAGCAATCCAAATCCAAACCAAAAATCGTTTTGGACTTTATTGCAATTTCAGAAGTGTAATAAAGTCCAAAATTACTTTTTGGACCTTTTTGCATAAGACTTTATTTCATGGCACCGAATAGACTGGCGCCTGAACAATGCTTCCAAATTGTGCAAATTTATTTTGAAAATCATGGTTCTGTTCGAAATGCGTATCGCGCACTACGTCCATTTTACGGTCAACATAATCGTCTCACTTTTGGTTGAATGGATACGTCAATTAACAAAACTGCCATATTTGGAGTGACATGCTCAAGTGCATGTTGAGACACCGTTACATCCCCAATAACTGACTGTTTGGTATGCTTGATGTGTTGGTGGAATAATTGGTCCGTACTTCTTTAAAAACGATGCTGGCCAGAACGTTAAAGTCAATGGTGACCGCTAGAGAGCCATTATTACTGACATTTTTGTTCATCAATTGAACAACCATGATGTGCAGGAGCTGTGGTTTCAACAAGACGGCGCAATATGTCACACAGCTCGTGCCACAATTGATTTATTGAAGGAAACGTTCGGTAACCGCATATCTTCACGTTGCGGACCCGTGAATTGGCCTCCAAGGCCGTGCGATTTAACGCCGCTTGACTATTTTCTGTGAGTATATGTGAAGTCGCTAGTCTAGGCCGATAAGCCCGAAACGATTGACCACTTGGATTACAACATTCGCCGCGTTATTGCCGATGTACACCCACAAATGTTTGAAAAAGTCATGGAAAATTGGACCTCCAGATTAGACTACGTCCGAGCCAGCCGTGGCGGCCAGAAATCACATTTCAATTATAATGCCAGAAGAAAGTAAAGTAAATTTCATGTCAATTTAATAAAAAACTTTTTTATTATTCCATTTCAAAGTTCTGTACCTCTAAAAAAACACTCTTTATAATGACTCTTTATTATATCTTTATTTATTTATTTATTTATTTGAAATAGAGTGGATTCGTACAATTAAGAACCAAGTTCTTTTACTAGTACATAAGATAAGGGATACAAAATGATAATAATATTTAATACATGAATTATAAATAATAATAATAATATTTAGGAAAAACAGAATACAATTAGAATTTTAACATAGATTTTGAATTTTTGAAAAGACTAACAATTATAGGTATTTTAAAATTTTTAAATTTTACAATAAAAGAATTTGAGAGCAACAAGTGTGTTTTGTTTAATTTTAAGTCTATTTATTTATTTATTTCGTTTATTAACTTTATTTATGACTATGTTTGTGTCCAGTCTGCTTTAGAGATTTTTAAAATGATTGAACAGAGAAGCACTGAAACTTCGTAACCCTACCATACGTCTAATTACATATGGCAGTGAATTCCATAACCTTATAGCATGAACAAAAAACAAACGGCTACTTTCTAAATAGCGATGAATTGGGAGAATTATATTCCCAGTTCTGGAAGAACAAGGAAAGTGCAGCTTTTGGTATAAATAATTTGGTTTATGCCGTGATATTAAATTTCCTAGGAAGAGACAGTTTCGATAGTTTAGATAGTTTCGCAGAGAACATCCTAAAATAGACCTATTAAACATTGAAATATGATCAAACTTTCTCAAATGATAAACATATCTAATCATAGCGTTGAAGGCAAGTTCTAATTTTCTATACGATGTTGAATCAAGGTTGCTATAAATTAAACAGCTGTAGGTTAATTGAGGTACCAGCAAAGTTTTAACCAATTTCAACCGGATGTTAATCGGGGTGTAGTCAGCAGATGTCCACAACATGCGTAGTCCGGAATATATATTCTTGACTACTACATCAATGTGGTCGTTTGCTGACATAGAAGTGTTTAAAACAATTCCAAGATTTTTTATTTTGTTGGAAAAAATAATTTTTTCTCCGGATAAATATACTTGTGGATATTCGTCCACCGCACCAATATTCTTGCCTATAGGCAAGCATACGGATTTTTTTGGGTTGAGTATAAGTTCGTTGGAAATTGCCCAATCCTGTATTGCCGTCAAATCCTCTTCTAACCGAGTAATACAATCTCCAATCCGTGATCGCAAGGTCGAATTATATACTTGGACGTCATCAGCATATAAATGAACAGAGGTGTGCCTGCAAACGGACGGAAGGTCATTTATAAACAGAGCGAAAAGTAACGGTCCAAGGATAGAGCCCTGTGGAACACCCTTTCGAATTCCCAACATCGTGGAAGCAATGCCATTTAATGAAACCTGCTGATATCTTTCGCTAAGATAATTCTCTATTAATCTAACCGCTTTTTTGTCCAATCCGTACTTGAAAAAGAGCTTGCTGCAAAGTTTGCTGTGATTTACAGAGTCAAATGCTTTTGAAAAATCTAAAAGACAAAGCAAGGTTATTTCAGATTTGTCGAAATTTCGACGAATATCGTCAACAATTTTGATCAACGCGGTGGTGCAGCTGTGGTCTTTTCGATACGCGGATTGGTTCGGACTAATCAAGTTGTGGGTGTCGATGTGTGCTTGTAATTGGCCTTTAATGATTAGCTCAAAGACTTTTGATAAACCAGACAGAATGCTAATTGGCCGAAAATCAGAGCATTCTAAAGGATTTGATTTTTTAGGAATTGGTGTTATTTTGGCGAATTTCCAAGATGAGGGAAAGCAAGATCTGGTTAAGCAGCTATTATATATGTGCGTAAGAGTATCGATCACAAATGGGAGGATCATTTTAATAAATTTTAACGATATTCCATCCAATCCTATAGCAACGGACTTAACAGATCTGATAGCAAAAATAACGTCGATGCTATTTACCGTTTTAAAGACAAATTTTGGTCCCAAATACTCTGGACGACTATAGATGAGATCAGATGAGAAATTTGGATCAGATACACTGGAAGAGAAAGCAGGTGTAGGCAAAGATGAAGAAGCAAAGTAATTGTTTAATGCATTTGGACTAATATCGGTATTTTCAGAAATGTCCTTTTTATGTGTTACACCGAGCTTTCGCAAATTGTTCCAAAGATCGCGGCTATTTAAGTCAACGTTGAGCTTAGAAGTGTAAAAGAGTTGTTTCCTTCTACGTACTTCGGCGGTTGTATCATTTCTTAATTTGACAAATGAGGTCCAATTTCCAGGTGAAGGATAAGTTTTCCACCTATAATAAGCTTTGTCACGAAGTCTCATAAGCTTTTTCACTTCAAAAGAAAACCAAGGGCGTCTGGGATCTTTTACTAAAACTTCTTTCATTGGGACATATTTATCGAAGAGCTCTGTAACCATAGATTCAAACAAAACAACTTTATTGTCTACGTCCGAAAGGGTCCAACACAAGTCCCAAGGGTAATTTGAGGCTTCGCAATGCAAGGCATCTAGGTTAACATTTTTGAAGTTTCTGAATCTTAGTTTTTTCGGTGACTGATGAAAATTTATATGGATATCGTAGGTTAGAAAAATTAAATCATGAGGAGAATTTAAGCCTGGCACCGAAAATTGATTATTAAATTTTACTGCGTTTTCGTCAGATACTAAAAAATAGTCCAAGAGCGAAGGACGGCAGCCAGCTCTGTAATGCGTAGGCACAGAATTATATCTGATACTAAGCCCACAATTTACAGCAAAATCCTGCATCGAAATTGATTTAATATCATTTTGCAGCAGATTTTTATTAAAATCTCCACATAATATTATGTTTTGATACATTAAACTATAGTAGGACAATTCAGTCTCTAATTCTGTAAGAACAGTATCACGATGTGGAACGTACACACAGCCAACAAGGCATTTCTGGCTATTGTCGGATATTTCAACTAACAAAAACTCGATGCCGCTTGAAGACGCATTCTTTTTAATAATATCGCACTTAAACGAACACCTATAATAAATTGCTACCCCACCACCCCTACTGGATCTATCACTCCGATGAATTTTGTAGCCAAAAAGTTCTACAAGCTTATCACTATCGCCATCATTGTTTTCACTTCTAGGAATCAACCACGTTTCAGAAACACATATTACGTCTACTTGCTGTGAAGAAAATAATTCTCTAAATTCGTCTATGCTGGGCTTAAGGCTCTGCACATTAATGTGACAAACTTTCAACCCAGAACAATAGTTTGCAAAAATATTAAGCACAATACGACCGTTGTTTATATTGTTCATGCCATCTATCATGTTACTATCATCCATACAATTGAATGAAACAGAAAATAGAATAGACGAATGATCTCAATGATTCTCTCCTCAAACCATACATAAACATCTCGGACACAAATATTACAAACAAACAAGAACAAAGCTAACAAAATTAAACTAGAAACAATAAAACCGACAAAAAATAACACACTTGTTGACCTAATTTTACGATATAAACAAATTAAATAAAGAAAAAATAGAACATATAAATTTAAAAGATTAAATATACTTAATTTCACTATCATAATAATTTCATGACTCGAACAATGCTCCAGCATAAATCGGTGATAAAGTTGGATATTCTTCATTTCTATTAGACATCAAAAGCTTTCAAGAGAGCTGTAAGAGAGCTTTAATGACCCGATGCCAATAATGGCATCAACGCTCGGTATAAATGGAAATACTTGTCCAATGAAACGCTAGTCTATCGAGCGAGGGTTTTTAATGTTTCTTTTCTTCTATTGCTCTCGTTGGCGTCTGAAAAACAATCGAGAATAAAACCGCCTTCAGAAAGCATCAGATATTCGAAAAAGCATCCCATGGCCTTATGTTTTTTTATGTCCCTTAGATTTATAAAAACAAATTGGCGAAATTTTAGATACTAGATGACAATTGTGAAGAGCTGGGCCAGTATTTTACTGAATCCTCCGCATATTTGGTTTAAGCTTGAGTTAGTATAATAAAATAACAAATAAAATGTAATTTTCTGTATCTAGAATGGAACTATCTAAACAAAATTCTTTAACAGATTATTGCCGCAAAATTTGTCACTATAAAGCAACTAATTCCCCACGTGCATACATAAAAACACAAAATTACGTTTCATTCGTAGTGATAATGTTACATTACGTATGACCTCTTACGATACTCACTTTATAGGTTAAATACCCTCTAACCAAAGCGCGGTAATTTATCAGATGAACGAATAAATCTCTGCATTTAATTGTCGTTAATTGAATAACATAATTTAATTGTCCACTTCATGCCATACATACAGGAGCCGAACGCAAAAAAAAAAAACAAAAACACTTGCCCAAAAAAATATGTAATCACAAAAAGCCAGTTTAGCCATGAGTAGGGTAGGTAGGTATGTATCAAATCAACCGCACAATAAACGCCAACGTGCAAACCATCAATCGTTTGCGCAGACCAGGCGGCCACACCCGACGACCGACGATGGCATGGCCGTCAAAATTCGTCTCGCATTATCGGCTTGAAGCGCGCCTTTCATCCACGCATGACATTTCTTTTAAGCGCTGCTGGCTCTGGCTGTGATGTGGTTTAGATAAACGAAAAATTTGAATGAGCCGTAATTGTTGGTAATAGAGTTGTTCCGAATCGCTGTTCTTGCTTCAGGCGTGTTCAATACTTCAATTTGGCCGTAGCTATGTGCAATCGTGTAGATAATCCATTGCGAATTGACTTAATTGGAGGGCACAAAAAACTTACCACAAGCCGGCTTCATAATGACTACTTGTAGGTTAGGTAGGTACCTTGCTATGGGGTTTGAATATTGGGGGCGGTGTAGAGCGGGGCACTATACAATACATCTAGCCAATGTCAATGACGAACAAATGAAATTGAAATTGTTTATTGCGATTAACATGTATCTAGTGTTGGGTTAATTGATTGCTTTTTAAAGTGACAGTTTCGCTGTTCAAATGAGTGGGTGGCCAATAGAAGCATGCAAACGGATTAACTGTTGGATAACCACCTAATTTAACTATCTACACATGAACTTTCTATGCAGACAGGACAACAGTTTGTTTGGTGAAACTAAAATTCATATGTGACCGTGGATTAAAATCGAATGGCCTAGTTTATTGTCACGTGAATTCAAGTAACAGCCATAGTTCGGACAACTTCATGCCTGCCAACCTTCTGCGGGTAGGTACCTACTGCAGAAAGAGTTTCGGTTCTTTTAAATAAATAAATCGAGAAATAATTTTCATAACTTAAGTACATAATAAAATGTATAAATATTTGAGAGTCCCACAGGGTTCAGCTTTAGGGGCAATTTATTGTTGACTCTCAGAGCCAGTATTGCGGATTAGGTTACAAGTATTGCAGGTTCAAAATATTGTAATGATCAGTCAATTTAGATAACCACGTATAATGGACAAACAAAAACGGAAACTGTTTTGCCACAAGGAAAGACAAATCACAGAAGGACAGTCAGTATCGACGGCCGATATGAGGACGCCATCAATGAGTTGTCTACAGTCTTTTCAGGTGAGCCTGAGAGACAGCAAGAATACTGCTGATTTACTCAGCAACCCTATTAAAGTTTGACCAGTGTGACTTGGGACTTAGATAAAAGTCTAAACTTAAAGAGTTCAGTCTTGTGACCGAATTCAAAGAGTTCTTGCATTCCCGAACTATTTTGGAACGGAGAGTACAGAATTGAGCAAGACAGACCAGCCCGATTGTTTGTAGCGATACAGATGCTATGAATCTGTCAGCCGCCACATATTTCGAACACTATATGTGTCATCCATTAGGATAACATTTCATACACTCCGCGCCACTTGAATAGCACACCCCCTAAGCCTAAGGTAGGTTTTCTACCGCCCGCTGTCACCCACCATCACACCTTCAGTTCTGCTATGCAAATGCCGGTCCAAATTATTAGTTTCTTTGCGGAGGTTATATGAAATAGTAGCTATGGCCATAGGCTTCCAAATTAAATTCTTTTCGTCTGAGAAGAACACATAAGCTTCTACTAGGTCCAGGTCACATGTGTGCTTCTCCCGATTTTCTTAACTAATTTTACAATAAATAGGCGAGCGTCTGTTAATCTTTGATGTGTCCTTTTTCCGCCTCGGTTAAGACTTTTTCTCCACCCTTTTTATATATTTTTTTTTTGTAAATTAAATAGTCGAAATTAACAAAAAAAAAATTCGATAAAAAAAATAATATGAGTCCACGTGCAAAGATAACGGTCAAACTAACTGCATTCATTTCGGCGGTGGCCATGGTGTTGTGGTTAGAGTCATTGCTTGTGACCCGAGCGGCGTTGGTTCGAGCCCCGGCGGGGGACAGCAATACTCTGCTGCCTCTGCCACCGACCATAAAGAGAAACAAATAATATCAGAGTTTCTCCACCACTACACCAAAAAAAGGGGTTTCTGCTTGGTAGTACAATGGACCGAGATTCGTCTGAGTGTTTCAGGATTTGGAATCCCCTTTAAAAAAAAAAACCTGCATTCAAGTGGCGCAAAATTAAGACCGCATATTTTGCCGGTTTTTAGATAATAATTTTTTTTTAATACTTAAAGCTTTAGTTTTAAATCACAACAATTAAATGAACTTTAATTAAAAAAAAAATATTTAGTCTCTAGCATGCTTGGTTTGGGACCAGTGGGCGGTAGATAACCGACCTTAGGTGAGATGTGCTATTTAAGTGGCGCGGAGTAAAAGGGACTCGAAGTTTTTATATTTCATCCGATTAACTCCAAACTTGGGTGGTGTACTCTAAGAAATAAAAAAAAAATGTCTCTGATTTTAGAAATTCAACTCTTAAAGGGGTTAAATGGGGCCTCAAAATTTGTATGGGGAAATTTATATTTTTCATCCGATTGACTTCAAACTCGGTTTTTGTATTTTATATCAGAAGTAAATAAACCCGATTTCAACGACTTTGGAAATTTTACTTGGGGCCCGAGTTAATGGCAATTGCCCCTTTTAGGGGGGCCTTTTTCATAACTCACGAACCGTTCGTCGTATCAATTGAAACCTTTCTAATGCCTCCCAAGCTCTGTCGCTATTGAACATGATTATCGCTTTATCCAACTCGGGGGAACGTAGGTACTCCAAAAATATTTAAACGGAATTCTGTAAAGTTGCCTGTCCATTTGAGAGTAATAATTTCGAGATTTTAATCTCGCGAGTTCTGCGATAACATTTTGAGAGTAGATTCCCTGAGAGTACTTTCATAACCGTGTCCACTTGATATATTTCGTCTGCTAGTTAGACCCATTTTACACGCACCGATTTTTGTCTTACGGCACTCTTAATTTTCTTTGGGGCACTTATGGTGCATTAATACGTCCATTGTTTTCATTTTAGTGCCTTGAATGTCAAATTATCTTTGTTTCGCCGTTCGCGGTTGTAGCTGCATTTTCGAAGCTCAGGCCGCACACAATTCGAAAATAAAGCAAATGCAGACGTCTAGCGCGACCGAGTACGGTTTAAGAATAGATAAAGCAACGCTGAAAATTACGAAAGAGAGCGAAAAGAGAACACAACAATCGGATGGAAATTCGCGGCCCATCCGTATTCGGCTATCCCATGCACTTTTCATCCCCTTTACCATCACATTCTCGAGTCGTAAGACAAAGATCGGTGCATGTAAAACGGGTCTTACTTAACAGTTAAAGCAAGCATTCTTACAAGCAAAAGGTTGCCGCTGCGCTAATAATTATTAGCACTGTTCTTAAAACAAAGAATAAAGCAAAAAAGAAATGCTGGTGAAGGGTCTGATCTTGCAAGAGGGCTTCAAATTGAAGATGCTCATCAGGAGTTCAAGGATTTTAACCGTTTGAAAACAAGTGAAATAGAATATATAATTATTCAAGCTGTTGGGCCGAATATTTTTAAAAAGGATACCAACTTAAGGGAAGCCTTAGTATGGCTTGTGAGTGTGTATGGCAGTTCTATAAATTGTTTTATTTCCTCCGATATCCACTGTTTTGCCATGTCGACTGTCGACAGCTGCTTGCAAAATACGAACCATGTTGGAATTTTGCGAGCTAATCTGCGATAGTGATCAGAACATGTGTCCACTTGTGAGTGACTTTTTTTTAAGTAAAATCTAGCTGAACCCCATGATGCGACGTATTTAAGCAGATTGCTATATAAAAAAGAAACCCATCTAGAGCAGAGATAAGCGAGAGCTCATGTGCAGTCAAGACAGATCATTATTTATAACTTAGTGCAGAAATCAGTCACATGCGCGAAATCCAACTCCACCAAGAGAATTTTTTTTTGGGAAAGCACCGGCACCACATCTTGCCAGAGGCACCCTTACACTCCTACATAACTGAAAGTGCCTTAAATATCTTCGACTTGCAATGCTTTATATAAAAAAAGTTTCTTATTTAAGATCTGACGCCTTTTATCACTGGGTATTTAAGACCTGTCCAATCATCTGTCTCGTGAGGTGAACAATCTCAGTTTTTAAAGGATTAACCAAAAACTAATTCCAATATTTTGTCTCTAAATTGTTCTCTTAAAGCGAAAAGGGGAATGGATTTGATGCCGATCTCCACCAGGTTTATACCGACCGTGATGGAGCGACGAGCTTTCTTCATCGCCATCCTGCACAGGCGAATGAGTTTGGCTAGCGCCAAAACTGGACATGACCCCGAATAGCTTGTCTGTTGTAAATGCTGGCAAATGCGGCCTTGAAATTGATTTTAAGCTCCTGGTTTTTTTTTCAAAATCAGCAAAAATTTGACTGTTTGAAATCACACTAATAAAAGTCAATCAATCAGATGTTATGTTAACCCATCTCCAGCTGGATAACGCGACCCATAGCGTAGTAGGTCCAGCAGCCTTATTGGACTTAAGCTTGAATATTGCTATCGTTTGATCAGGTGGACGAAAAAGTTGGCTATCAATGTCTATATGTCGAACGGGCTCATTCTATCCGACAGCTCTATGTTGGTCTTCGGCAGCGTTATACAGGTCTGCAGATGTAAATTCTTAGCACCGACTGCGACTCAAAATATATGCTGTCAACAAGAAGGGACATACAACATCGACAAATCGGACAGAACGTCACGATAGACAGCTATAACTTTGAAGTAGTTTGGGACTTTGTCTACCTCGGCTCCGATATTAATTCTGAAAATGACATCACATCAGAAATCAAGCGAAGAATTACACTTGCCAACCGCTGTTACTTTGGCCTAAGAAGGCAATTGATTAGTAAGGGCTTGACGAGAAATACCAAGGAGACTCTATATAAGACCCTCATCATCCCAGTCCTGCTTTATGGCGCAGAATCATGGACGTTGTCAAAAGCGGATGAAGATCTCCTTGGGCGCTTCGAACGCAAAATTCTTCGAGTGATTTTCGGTCCCGTTTGCGTAGACGGGCTTTGGAGGAGGAGATTTAACAGCGAACTCTACGAGCTGTACAGCGACATCGACTTGGTCAGAAAAGTACGTATCATTCGACTAAGATGACTAGGATATGTAGAGCGAATGGACACCAACGCTCCGGCCCGAAGAGTCTTCGATTCCAACCCGGAGGGACAACGCAGTAGAGGAAGACCCGCTTTAGGTGGCGCGCACCAGCGGAAGGGGACCTCAACCAACTTGGAGTGCGCAACTGGAGGCATCAGTAAGCCAAAGATCGTGCTAACTGGAGAGGCGTGTTGGTTGAGGCCCAGGTCCACCCCGGACTGTAGCGCCATCTAAGTAAGAAGGTAAGACTGTGACTCTATTACGAGGTTTCCATCTTCATTTCCACAGGTTTCTATACAGGTCTGAAGGTTCTTATAAAATTCATGCAAAACTTTCGTACATAATTATTTGGGTCCAGAGCAGTATGATTCATAACTCAGCCTTTAGTAACAAACCGGGGCTAAGCACTATTCCCTCTGCAGGAATTATTTAGCCGAGAGCTGTTACAAATATTTTATCAATCTTCATACCTTCACTTTGAGGTAATGAAGCTCTAAACGCATACTTTTTCCGTCTTGTTTTTGGTCACGATCCAATTTTGATGAAACGTCTTAAAATCCAGAGAGTAACGACAGTGACAGACAATGGCTTTAGAAGAATTTTCGCTGAATATTGAGCAATAATTTTTATATCATCTTAAATCCAGATGTGGTTTCTTATTTTCTCAATCAAAAAGAGTCGTAGCAGCGATATTTTGTTTTTTGTCAATTACGCAGTATTTTAGGTAGGCTCCTGACAAATCTGATGACTCAAAGCTGTCGTATTCTGAAAATTATTCACGAATTTTTGAAACTCTAAGCGCAGTATGTAGAAGAAGCCACTTTTTAAAATGCAGTCAAAAATTTTTTATTTCCTATAATTTTGTATATAAAACATACTAATTTGAAAATATTTTCTTAAAACTAAAAAACAAAATGCAACAAGTCTAAAAAAATCCTAAATTCAGCTAGCTAATTATTGAAAGCCGTCTTAGTAGACGTAGTGAGTTCCAAATCCATCGAAGCTGACGTGAGAGACGGTTCCTGCGGAGGACCAGCTATTGTGCTCATTCGGCAGGCTATGGACTGGTGCCTGGTGTTGATAAACTGCAATGGGAGCCTGATAGGTGGTGGGCGCTTGGTAAGCTTGATCAGAAGCTTGATTTGTGGCTGGTGCACTTTCTTCGTTCTGAATTTCGGCGCTTTCTTGATTTTCTGTAATTGGTGTTGCGTCGGCTACTGTACTTGGAGCGCTATACTGAGTTGGTGCCGGTGCTGTAGCTCCATACTGTGTGTAGGCTGTCTGAGCTGGAGTGTTATATTGAGTGTAGGCCGTTGGAGCTGGGGCGCCATATTGTGTGAAGACGGCTGGTGCGGATGCTCTGTATGTGGTGTAGGCAGTTGGTGCTGGAGACGCGTACTTAACGACATTATTACCAAACTTGGAATAAACAGTTGGTGATGGAGGAGAGTATTTTACAACAGTAGGCTGAGGAGCAGCGTAATTGACTAAAGTCTGAACTGGAGCAGCGTATTTGACAACAGTTGGTGCTGGAACAGCATATTTGACATAAGCGGCAGTTGGTGCTTGGTGGTGTAGTTGAGCCTGAGCTGGAGCAGCATACTTGAGAATAGTGGGAAGACCGGAAGTCAACTTGTAAGAGGATTCACTTGGAGACACGTATCTATATCCAGCAGCAGTTGATGACTCGTATCTATACGAAGCTGGGGTTGGCTTACTCTCCGACTCAGAAGACCTGAGGGCAGAGGTTGTTTCCTCAGTTGCTTCAGCAACAGCGCTGGTCGATTCAGTTGTGCTTGCTTCAGTGGTTGTTGTCGTTTCTTCAGCTGGCATTGGTGACGATGATTCTTGGGTGTAAGGAGCTGGTGTTGATGCATCGAAATGAGCGTACGCCGAAGGAGCACTGTATGACAGGGTTCTGCTGTAAGTTGGTGCTTGATAGGTTGTGTAGGCCGGAGCTGAGTACACCGGGACCGCAGAGTAGTGCGGAGCTGAATACACTGGCGCAGCGTATTGAACAGTCTTTGTGTAGGCTGGAGTGTAAACATTGTTATTGATGCGTGTATCCTCTTTTCGCACAGTCGAATATGGAGTATCTACAGCTTTGGAATAGTGCGATACAGTGCCAGCAAATGACCGAACAACGTTCTGTTGTGTAGATCCAATGGCATCCACTGAGGGATTAGCAATTGCGACTGGCGTTCCAATGTTATGGTATTGTGTGTATCCAATTGGGGCGACAAGGTTGCCAGCGCTGACTGCTGCTGCGAACAATGCGCACAGTACTACGAATTTAAATGCCATTTTTGCACGAAACACGAGACGACGCTTTATCGATTGCTAAAGTTAATGAATACAAGTCGAGACTGATGCTGAATTGGGGCCACGCCATAGGTTTTTATATGATCGATGTCTAGTTTGTCGTCCCTTCTCTCGTGGTTTTACACGTTTTCGTCTTTGCTTGCGCGTATACCTTTCTTTCAAATTTATGGTGTAGTACTTACTTTCGTTTCGACCAAAAGAGAGCACAACAAAATCTCGAAATAATTCGGTAATCATTGAGGGTTAAAAAAAAGTAGGTATAGGAACGCGTGTATCCAGATACAATGTCACAATTTGCAGACTTGCAATTGTTTTGATAATCTTCACCTTGACGGATATATATTTTTTTTTTTTTTGAAATTGACAATAGAGTTGTGTACTTCTGTTGCTCTGTTAAAGGTGTTGTTGGTTGTCAACGATGATAATAACTTCGAACTGTATGATTTAAACGTGTGTCACATCAAAGGAGCTGCCGATGGGAGAACAAGCAACTCATATGAATGAAAAGCTCTACGACCTTTACGAAACTAAAGGGAAGAATAATCCTTGAGTAGTTTGAGAATGATTATTTTCTATTAAGCATAAAGAGACATAATGTACTGGGATCAAAAGTAGGTAATACGGTCCGATGAATATTTAAAAAAAATAGTTTTTCAAAACTTATATCGTTCCTTATTCCATGTGAATGGTAAGCTATTGCTCAGAATAGAAGGAAACACCTTGGAAGATACTTTCTCGACATTTTGGAGGAGGTTAACCTTTAAAAAAAAATTTAACAATTTTTAGGTTCTGTTGGGAAATTAAATGTTTGGCAGAATTGGTTTAAATTTTGATCGCCACATCAGAGGGATGCGGCGATGGGCCTAATATGGTGTCTAGTCTTCTGTGATGAACTCACACTCTATTCAACATAACCTAACCTACAGATAAAAGATTACTTTACACATGCAGGAAAGATCATAGATCGATTCCATTTAGAGTTCCGAATATGACTTATGACTTACTTAGATGGCGCTACAGTCCGGGGTGGACCTGGGCCTCAACCAACACGTCTCTTCAGTTAGCTCATACCTAAGGCGAGGCCTTCTTCTACTGCGTTGTCCCTCCGGGTTGGAACCGAAGACTCTTCGAGCCCGAGCGTTGGTGTCCATTCGCCCTATATGTCCTAGCCATCTTAGTCGCTGTTAAATCTCCTCCTCCAGAGCCCGTTAACGCAACGCAAACGGGATTGAAAATCACCCGAAGAATTTTGCGTTTGAAGCGACCAAATAGATCTTCATCCGCCTTTGATAACGTCCATGATTCTGCGTAATAAAGCAGGACTGGGATGATGAGGGTCTTATATAGAGTCTCCTTGGTGTTTCTCGTCAAGCCCTTACTAATCAATTGCCTTCTTAGGCCAAAGTAACAGCGGTTGGCAAGTGTAATTTTTCGCTTGATTTCTGATGTGATGTCATTTTCAGAATTAATAGTGGAGCCGAAGTAGACAAAGTCCCAAACTACCTCAAAGTTATAGCTGCCTATCGTGACGTTCTGTCCGATTCGTCGATGTTGTGTGTTTCTTCTTGTTGACAGCATATATTTTGTTTTGCCCTCATTCACCACTAAACCCATTTTTGCCGCCTCTGTACTGATACTTGCAAACGCACCAGTGACAGCTCGCTGTAGTTGCACAAAGTTTCGGAAAATTGTGCCTCTGGTGTTGGCTTGCGAGCTTCGCACAATTTTTTCAAAAATGATGTTGAAAAAATCACATGACAGCGCATCACCTTGTCTAAATCCTTTTTTGACATCAAAGGTCTCGGTGAGATTGTTTCCAACCTTTACGGAGCAGCGTTCTCCATCGTCATTCTGCACAATCTGACAAGTTTGGCAGGAATGCCAAAACTAGACATGGCTCTGTATAGCTTGTCTCTATAAATGCTGAGTATCGATTTGGACTTCTTGGGTTTTCTCCAATATCTGCCATAGTGTGAATATTTGGTCGGTTGTGGACTTACCGGGCCTAAAACCGCACAGACAGAATTTTGTAAGCGATGTTAAGCAAACTGATGCCTCTATAGTTGGCGCAGTTTAGAGGGTCTCCTTTCTTATGGATCGGGCAAACAATGCTGAGGCTCCATCCATCAGGCATACTTTCTTCTGACCAAATTTTAGAAACGAGTTGGTGTATGCTTTCTACTAAGTCATCCCCCGCTGCCTTAAAAAGCTCGGCCGATAAACCATCCGGTCCTGCAGCTTTGTTGGACTTCAGCTTGGATATTGCTATCCTTACCACATTTTGGTCAGATGGGCGGAAGTCTTGGCTTTCATCGCCCAGGTTGAATGGTTCATTCTGCCTGACAGCGGAATTTGTGTCGTCTTCGCCGTTTAACAGTCTGCAGAAATGGTTTTTCCATGTCATCAGCACCGACTGTGACTCTACTACAAGGTTTCCTTGTTCGTCTCTACAGGTCTCTGTTCGGGCCTTGTTCCCGTGACACGTTCTTTTTACCTTTTGGTAAAACTTCCGAACATTGTTCCTGGAGTAACACCTCTCTATTTCCTCGATCGCGCGCTTCTCATGCTCTTTCTTTTTCCTCCAGAAAAGCCTGTGTTCATCCCTCCTTTTTTCTCGTAAAGAAAGTCCCAACTCTCAGATTATGAAGTTCTAAGATTTTTTCAACTCATGATTCTATACTACATACCTACCTATATGTGTGTCGCCTTGTAATACATTCTTAGCCTGCTGTCATTTTTAGGTAAAGATTTGACTTAAAAAAATTTAACAGGAAGATCAGATACAAAAACTCCAAGTTGGTTGAGGTCTCTTTCCACTTGTGTGTGCCACCTCAAGCGAGGTCGTCCTCTATTGCATATTCCCCCTGGATTGGATTCAAAAATTCTTCGGGACGGAGCACTAGTGTCAAAGTTGCTCAATTCTTTTATTGACTCGTACATTTTGTCGTTCGGTTTGTTGCTCCTATACCAGTTAACGCAAACGAGACAAAGAATCATTTAAAGAATTTTGCGTTCAAAACGACCAAAGATATCCTCGTTCGCGCCTTCGGTAATGGGTGCCTTTTATACGAGCACTAAGATGATGAGATGAGGGTCATTATACTGAGTTTCATTATACTCAATTGCCTTCTTAAGCCAAAGAAACCATCAGTATTGATTTAGAAAATCTCGCTTTACAGTAGACACAGCACGTAGGTTATCTGCTATGCTTTAGGTAGAAGAAGCCCTTCGCACAGGTCAGAAAATTTGGATAGGAGTTTAGACGTCAAAAATGTTCCGCAAACTGGGGACTTATAAGATGGTCCTAAGAGCCATGAGCAATGTTGGAGGATGAATGTCACAAGGAGACTAAATCTTTCAAGGGTGGTGCGAATGCGATTCATCTTAATGTACGCGACATCCATATGGGTCAGGGAAATGGCAATAAGTCTTCTGGAGAATGAACCCATAGCCACCGAACTATACAAGGACAAGGACCTATCATGACTAAATTCAGGAACCCCTAACTTCAATCAAAGACCTTGTGGCCTGAATTACATATAGGAACAAAAATCAGAATTGTTAAAAATCAGCAGATCAAACTTACGATAGGGGTACTCACTCCGTACGCCTTCTGAGGAAGCACGCTACAGATACGTATCTATGCATATTTGGTAAGGATCTATACATGTCAAAGAGGATATTGCTCATCTTTTGTGTGAATGTCAAGCTATTGCTCGCAAAAGAAGGCTTCCTAACTCGGAGGCTTCTTCTTAGAGAAGTTTGATTTCTCAAACCATTTTCAGGTTCTGTAGGGTAATTAAGTGTTTGGACGAATTGGTTTAAGTTATAACCGTGAAGGTTCCTTAGAGATGGCCTTGGGCCAACTTTATGTTGGCTATATTCTACTGTGATTAACTCACGCACCCTACACAACCTAACCTAATCTAATATCAGTCAAAGATGACGAACTGAATAAAAGACAGCGAATTCAAAGAACTTTTCAGGAGAGCTGGAATCAGTCTGCAGATAAATCCAGAATTAGAGGGGTCGAAAACACGGCAAAGTGGATTTTTACCATAGCCAACTCATTTGGTCTAAATGAAACCCCTGTTCTGTCTAAATTGCGAAGATGTCACGAAGTTGCGCAGCTCCTTTTTTTCAGAAGCCCACGTTCTCATATAGAATGCAGAGAACTACAGAAGAAAACTGGAGAAATAAGAACTCCCGAAAACATTGTACAGTAGTGAATGAGTAAACTACATGATAACATCCAGTGCAATATATGGATGCAGTAAGGCAGTTGCAGTTGCAAAGTTAGTCATGAAGGAACTTCCGCGTATAAGCCCAATCGGCATCAAAGACCAGTAATTGCAAAGCGATTCCAAGCAAACATGAATGTGCCGAGCACTTAAGGCTGTTACCCTCTTGCGATGTAATGCTTGACAGGTAGTCCTGCGAAGAACAAGGTCAGGAAGATGGTTGCTTTAGTCAGTAAGAATATGGCATAACTGCTTAACATAAAAGGGATAAAAAGACAGTCTTTGGCAAGCGTATCTAAGGCCCTTATTGTGATTGTCGATCAGCGATCGTCACGACAATAATTGTCGATTGCGTCGATTGATTTTAGCTATTCATACGCACAAAATTGTTTCACTTCCAAGAGAAAGCATCGATCAGACATTTGTAATCGACTAAAAGCGACTGTCAAATCGACCGCAATCGACAATCACGGTTCTCGACCGATCGACAGTTGTCGATCAACGATTAATTATCGACACTCATAATAGGGGCCTAATTCTTCGATTGATTACTGATGTGGTGTCATTCTCAAGTTGTATATCGGAGGTAGTCTTTAATTATACCTCAAAGTTATAGCTCTGTATATATGTCCCTTCTTCTTGACAGCGTATACTTGGTTTTAGTGACAGTTCGCTAAGTTCTGCTAATGATGTCATCTGCGGTCATTTGCGTATTCGAATAAGAAGAACTTCTGAAAAGTTGCGCCACTGGTAACTGGTTTGCCTGTGAGCTCCGCAACAATACTCTCAAGTACGATGTTGGGAAAATTCTTTTTGTTTTCAATAAGGTTCTCGGTGATATTCTTTCTGACCTTAACTGAGCAACGAGGGTTCTCCGTAACAGTCTGAACACTGAACGTCAAATCTCCTTCCAATATTTGCTCGTTGTTATGGCGTCCATGATATCCACATTCAAACTTTGGCTACAACAAGGTAGTGGTTCGCGTCTAAATTGTCATCTCGGAACTTCGAATACTTTATGAGTGCCTTGTGTCGATGATCATTTTGGTTGACGGTTTTTTGATCACGTGGCAGCCATGTTTATAAATACTGAGGTGAGGAAACCCATGTGCTAGCTGTTGTAACGTAAAAAGTCAATTAGTTTAAGTCCGTTTCCAGACGTGGTGTAGACCACAAACTAGATCTCCGACTTCCCGTGCACCTACCCGATTCTCTCCGGAAAAAATTACCCTGTCTGTGAATACGTGTAAATGTCAAAATTAATGGCGGCAATGATTTTCCATGCTATAATACCATGGGCCTAGGATTTTTCAAGTATGCGTGCGTTAATGGCGATCCTTTGATTTTGTACAGCACCAATGGATGAAAAATCCTGGGCCCACCGGCAGTTTGTAGGCAAAGTCCGTTATGTGGGAGGAGTCGACGGTCTATTCTTACTGGTTTGTGGTGTAGACTATGCTTGTCCTTATCCTGTTTTGCTGAGTCATCGTCAACGGTAAATCCATCATTTTCCGAGGCTCTCTCTTGCAGACATACACGTTTGCCATGAATACCCTATACCAACAACCGTTGTACGACACCTTAAAAATCGTCATAATAATGACCTGTCATTAAACATCCACGCGAATTTTGCTCTCGTTTTATAATCATCACCAAGAAGGTCATTATATCGGTCAACTGCAAAGACCCCATCGAGAATTTATTTCATTCCGTTTCGCTTATCCTTTCCATTGGCAAATATGAAAAACGAGACCAAATAAATACAAATAATGTACTCATACAACAAGACCGAGTCCCAGCTACCGGAATCGTTCCTATTGATGCCAAGGATAGACGACAAAAAGTCATATTTCCATATTTTTAAGTTTCCCCCCAGTTCGCAGTTGAGTACTCTACTCATTCGTCAAATTTATTCCTTCGCCCGCGACACCATTTTCAACCAGTCAATCCATACACAAAGTCGGCATGTAATCGGGGTGTAAAAAATGACTGCACACAGCAACATGTGTCATAATTGATGCTCTCTCTCTGCAGCTTTAAACCGTAATGTGTTCGCAATTGATTCACAGTGAATAAATCGACAAGTGACACGGCGTCATCGATCCACATATTATATAGGGAAGGATGCCTGGCCGCCCCTGTCGTGTAGTCCCTCCCTCCACCGTCAGTCACACAGAGCAAGTGCATGCAACAGATTGTCGAAACGGAAATAAAGTTGACACATTTGCATACCTAATAAAATTTTCATGTGGAGCTCGTGGGTGTTTTGTTTTTTTAACTGTCATTTTTATATGCAATGGCTACCCCATCCGCACGCCACCATTCACCACATATGTATACTGAAGCATTTTTGGGTGTCAAATGTGAGTGCTCTCTTTCTCTTTCTCATTCCGTGTGCAGTATCAGTTTAGTTTAATAAATTTATTGGAATTTTATTGATGTTGACTTTTGGAGGTCGCCATCGCACACGGGGCCAGCTGTAGGGGTCCTTGTAGATCGAATTTATGTGCTCCTGTAGCGAATGTGAAATATTATGTTGGCATATGGTAATTGAGTTTTGACGCGCCCATGGCAAGCGGAAGTAGATATTTGTAACAATTTAATAATAGGTTTGCAAAGTGGGTAAAGTGGGCACATATGTTTTGGCAGATAGCCGTATATTCAATAAGAAGCTTTAAAGGATTTGGTGATATGCCTACCTCTCGCACGATACCAATTAGAATTTAGAAAGCACCAAAACGCATCGCTCTTGGACTCAGAACTGTGTCTGGGTTTGCGAATTGTCTTCCGGAATTTAGGAACTTCCGTTGGCAATTAGATTCTTTCGGTCGATACCTAAATCTCATGAATCATGATTGTAGGTTCGAGTGGGAATAAATACCAAGAGCTTTTTTCGATTCATCTGATACCAAAATTACGTAGGTGCCTAAAACTTGACTCAACCTGACCAGTCCTACAGCTTAGAACTGCTCATTTCCACAGCTCTTGAATAAGATCCCCAGATACTTAAGCCTCTCCGCACTTGGTTTTAATTTTTTCACGAAACAAATTATGCTAAGCAGTGCTGGTGAGGTGAGGGTGAGGAGCGAGAACACCGTCCGGCGAACAGAGCCGAGCAACCACACTTCGCCTGCCGATCTTTTAAATGTCTAATGTTTATATTCAGAAGAATTTAGACCGTCTAACTAGCAAAACCATTTGGCCCTGTTGATAAATCTTCTCGAATGTGATAGGGGTGTTTTGCTAGGTCATGCAGGGTCATCAAAAAACAGTCGCGACGTTCTTGGAAAGCTGGACAGTGGCACAAGAGATGTTCCAATGATCCTTGGAACTTCACGAATTTTATGTCCAACCCGCAAAAGAGTCTATCTCCTGCTTATCTAACCAGCTTCGCTTCCTCCCTCGTACACCAGATCGTCAGCTTGGTTTCACCAATTTTGCCGTCCTCCATATACCTTCCCACATGAGTAACCCTCCATTTAGAAGTGTCCTTCACACAGGAATTCTACGACCTATTCTGGCAAGGATGACATCTTTGCTCTCGGATTGCCGGGAATAAAGATTATCTACCTTTTCGCATCCTTGAGTATGTGAAGCCTGTCTATCTTAAGGTTGATTCCCTCCCATAGGTTGGTCATCTTCTCCACAGTCTCGCACATAGCCAACCCTTAGTTTATTGGTTACCACATTTTATTGCGATAATCCTTTCCTCCAAGGTTATCTCCTTAACGCCAATATCACCTGCATTTGTCGGAAGTAGGTCTAAAGCCCCCAGCAGAGCATTTTTAAGATACTTAACCGCGAAGCATCTATCCCTCCCTCTTGACTCTATTTGGCATTCGTTCGCCGCGGCTTGAGCAAAGGTTTTTACGCCCTTGTCAACTTTGACTCTATCACTCCTCGCGTATGGCTTTGCATCATCTGCTTGCTTTGCCCTCCTTCCCATAGCTTAGTTCAGCTTTCGCTTTACCTTGCTTGGTCCGGGTTGCTCAGCCTAGCTCGATGTCTGCTTTTCGGGTCGACAGATTATCCGTTGTCCATGTTGCCCATCCACATAACCACTGTAGGGTGGTACCTGTGGACTGACCTCATGTTGAACAGACTGTCCGTCTTCCTTTCCGCCATCCGTCCGCTTCTTCTCAGTTTCGGGTGGATTCATGGTCCCAGAACATTTGAACCGCTTCATATGGATCCGTCCTCTTCTCCAGAGGTTTCGGTCGACATCATACTGACATCCATGTCAGTCTACTCATCGACTGACTTGTTTATGTCTTCAGCAGAGATGGATTTGGGCAAGGCCAATTCGTTTCTCCTTTTGACCCTCTTTATTCTTCGCTTCAGTTGCTTTCGCAACTTCCGCTCGGAGTCGAGTCTTCCTTCCTCTTCCAATTCGGTTTCTGTAAATTCGGCAAACCCCTTGGCACATTTCTGCACATTTCTATACAAGCAATCTTTTGCACCTCGTTCAAGTTCTTGAGGTGGAATTTAATGTTCATTACTTCCCATACCAAACAAGCGAGCCATAAGTCAGAATTAGCCGCAGTGTACAACCAGTAGGTACACTATGTGCGGTTGTAAACCTCACTTTTTCACGAAGTTCTTTATGCAGGCGTAAAGAATATTCAGTCATTTCTTCATTCTTTAATCTGTTTTCCATTTTTAGTTTAATTTAGAGTTGAATACAATACCCAGGTATTTGGCTTCTGGTGAGAGATTTAGACGAATGGTTCTTGCTGACTCCCTCAAATCAAATCCGTCATTGAGTATGTGAATTTTGTGAAAGTTCAACAATGCGCAGAAGATGCCAAACTTTGGAACCCTAAAAAATCAATGTAGATAGCGATATTCTTGTTGGATATTGGTGCCATTTAAAGTAGATCCGCCGCTTTAAGCCCGGACAGAACCTCCGGCTGAAATACACTGCATGTGTCCGGAAGTCGGAAGTAAGCAGAAATATGTGATTAGAAGCTGAGCTTACTGAAGATTTACTAAAGCGGTTTTCAATAAGAATGGGTCGTCGTTGAAATAGAATGAAACAAACTGTGTGCGAGGTATTAACGAAATCTTTCTTTTTTTTTGAAAAGCACATGCATGCCATTATTGGTAGATAATAGTGGCCGCCGCCGCAGCTTCTCACGTTATCACGGATCCGGTTGGTCCAATCTGACGCATAGATCCGGCTAAATTTGAGCGATGGCATTGTTATGTTGGGTTTAAGGACTTCGGTCGGTTGCGATTTATTCGCATTCAGCTGCGATTTTATGCAACCCTACAAAAAAATCTAAATAGAACGATCTTGGTGGCCAATTCACGTCACCTCTGCTAGAGATAACCATAGGTACACTTAAATCGTTCATGCAGAATGACCATCGTGGTGTCTGCTGTGTGACACGTAGCCATGTCTTTCTTGAATCACATGTCATAAACCCCCATATCGATGAATTTGGGCCAACATAAATCGATTAGCATCGTTCTGTAGCGCTCGCCGTTGATGGGAATAGACTTAGCAACGTCATATTCAAGTACGGAGCGATGGATGCATTGCCACCTCGGGTGCGATGGCGTCAATTCATATTTGGCTTGTTACATAACATAGCAATTCATCCAAATATTCGCCTCGTCGCTAAAAATGAGTTTTCTATGGTGATTATCATTAACTTTGAGCTCATGGGTCAGTTGGATTTTGAACAGATAGGCCCAAGTCCCGACGCAAAATTTGCCAAGTTGAAGTCTGCAAAATTCTGACTTCTTGTGCACGGCAAAACACAATAGCCAACATCGACCCGACCCGACATTTTTTTCAAATCAAGCTCAAAGCTGATGTAACGCGCGTCGTGTGCAGGCGACCTATATGCGTACCGTCTTGCAATGCCCCTAGGATAGACGCACAGTTAGGGAACTCATGCAGTAGAGTATAAACCTGACCATGTACCCTCCTTAGTTTTAGAACCAGCGGCCCGCTGACAATTGTGGCTCCGCTATGCCGCCCAGCGACAAACGTTGCTCCGATCTGCGGCCCAGCGACAAGCGTGGTTCCGATCCTAAGCAGGACAGCCAAAGATGCTGACCCTGCTGAAGGTCAGCTTTGAGCTTCCCAAAGAAACTTAGCCACCAAAAATTCACAAGACTGACCGAAGTCAATTTCCTTGTGGGAGCCTTATCTGGTACTGGTATACAGTAGATTGGTACACAGAACAAGTAGACAAGTCTCCCCGAATGGCAATTTCATTCGGGTACTCATGCAATTTCCTTCAATTACTCAGTGTGACTTATAAGTGACAAATGAAAATTTCTTGTCACAAATATTGGTTGGTTGGACAGTCTAGGAAATTTGTGCAATAGCAGCGGGTGGTGTGTCTGCGGTTGCCTGTGTACAGTACTGTCCATACAAAATATTTACAGTGGGGGCCATAAAAGTGTGATGAACGGGGACGTTTCGTTACAATGGATTGGTCTGATCACCAATGCATCACTGTAGGTCTCAATTTCCACTTTTTTCTCGCTGTCCTCTTACCGGATAAAAATAGCATTATGAGCCTTACAGATTCTTTCCTGAATATTAAGTTTCCAATTCAATTTGTTATCTAAAACCGTACCAAGATATCCTGCGCTTTTCGAAAGGAAAAGCTCCACTCCACCAATCTTGGATAGTTTAAAGGGTAGAGTATCTTGTATTTTGTACTAGGTCTGTCTTTTCTGGGTTGACGAAGTCCACACCCTTCTGTCCATTTTCTGAGCTTGTTAAGGGCCAATTCCATGATTTCAGTCAATGTATTCAGTAATTTACTCTGAACTAGAGTCGCCACAACATCCGCTAAGCCCTGCGTTGCTAAGTTCTTTAAGTAGATCGTTTATAACAAGAATCCAGAGAAGAGGAGAGATAACCCCTTCCAGGGGGTACCTCTATTTGGCATTAATATTTGAATTAGTCTATTGGTACCTAGGTTCACTTGATGTTTTCTTCCATCATCACCATTCGATGATATTAAAGGGCGTACATTACAAGTAGCAAAACTACCACAATGCTCTAACTTTAAACGTTAGTCAATCAGCTGATGTGATGAAAATCGGATGTAAACCTACCGAGCCTAAGGGCAGATTGAGAAGCTTAAAAAAAAAATCCCTACAGCAGCCATAAAAGCGCCTCTTTTCATTTCCACCTTAGCACTCTCCATTAGAGCAATCCAAATCACAAAACCCAGCACGACCACACCATCGATTGACACTTTTCATTGAATTTTAATTTTGCCACTTTCTCCTGCAGGTGCCCAGCCGAAAAGGTCTAAACCTCGAGCACCACAGCCACGACACCCGAGACGAGACTGTTGCTTTCAATGAAAAAGTCGATGCGCTAGAGAGGAACGAAAAAAAAAAGAAACCAATTGATTGATGTTCTCTGATTTCCAGACAACGATGCTGGATGTGTTACACTACCGTATACATCCCCACACGAAGTCGGTTGGATATACCATGTCCTGGTAACATATTCAAGTTTTCCTTTCTATTTTTTTTTATTGCTACCAGGAACACTCGAGGTCATCAAAACCACCCCATTGACTGACTATTCGACAATTGCTGTTCGGTTTTATTTTTTTGTTTTTTCCTCCAAACCTATCTGAATAAAGTCACCCACACCCATGCGCCCCCCTTCAAAGACAAATGGCCAGTGTCGGGGATGATCAATGAAATTAACCTTGTTAGGGAGCTCGTTTGTTTCAACTTCACTGGTGTACAGTTGTACACGTTCCTATGTAGTTTAGCTGGAAACAAATGTCAACCCATAAATCAGTGGGGGGGATGCTCCACCGTGCGTCGGGGTAATGGGGGCTGAATTCAATTTGAATTCTTCTGAGACGACAACAATAGGCGACATCTCACAAGTTATGTAGGTGATTGTGAGGGATGGGTGTGCTTTAGTAGCCTTTATTTGAATTTGTTAAGAAAAATGCATTTCCCTCGAATCACGCTGCAATTCAAATGAATTAATGATTTAAATTATCCATAAGGATGGGGAAATATTCCAGACGATGATTTACCACAGAATCCTTTAAATATCTGTGAGAATCTGATTTTCCAACGGTCAGGAATTTTCCAACCTCATCCGGACTGACCGCTGAGAAGGCAACGGAGATGGGGTTGGCTGGCAGGCGCTTCTTAAAGTGTAATTAATGGAAAAATGTGTGATTAAAAATTCCACAGACGGGGATTGGCGAACGGTTGCGTCGAGGAGTGTCGGCAAGGCAGACGTGGATTTATTTCTTGCCATAGAAATTAATTCACGGAGCGCGTTGAGATGTTGATGTGCACTGCCGACGACGCTACGCCACAGAATTTTCTATTATTCTTTCATTTACACACAGTTGATGGTATTTAAGGGGATAATGGTAGTTCTGCTCGTTTGCTTTTCATTATGTATTGGTTACTTTCTGTTGAAATGGATTTCCCTTATTAGTTGATTTTCCTTTTTTGATGTAAATGTACTTTTAGTGATGACATTTTGCAGAAAATCTGTGTCCTTACTGTCTAGGACTAAAAAGCACCCTCAAGCTTGTGCTTTTTGCCAAATTCAGGGGTATGACGAGACGACTCGGTATGGAACTAGGATTGCTTCTTCCGCGTAGATTCCAAAATTAGAATTGTTTGAAGAAACTTTTTGCATCAAAACATTTTTTGAAAAAAAGTAGACTTTCACTAAAATTCTAAATTTTTAATGGGTAATTAATGTGTTAAGGAAAGTTTTGTATCATTCAAACGGAATTTAAATGACCTTTCCATTGATGCCAAAATTTACATGAAGTAAGTTCAAATTATAAGTAGAATTAACTTTAGCTTTGTCTAAATACTTTCTAAGGATAAACATTTTAAGAAAATGAAATAAAATGAAAAATAAAAATGTATTAAGTAAAAATTTTGAGAAAAAACTATTTTAAGTAAAAAAATGAAAGAAAACATTTTCAAATTTTGGGTTTAAAATTGCCTTGTCTTCAAAATGTACAAAACAATTTTTGGACCTATAATAGTTTAGACGTTATAGCGTTTTAAGTGGTAAATAGTAAATTGGTGGCGCAACAGGTGGGTGACACCCAAGGCCTAGCTGCTCGCAACCATTCGTTTTGTGCGAGTTTCTATTTTTGGGACGAATGGAAGGGACCTACAATTTTATGCCGAGTCCGAACGGCTAAATTGAGAAGCTTTTTCATGACAGTCATACTCTCGGATGTTTGTCAGACGTTCGCGAGAGGTGGCGCAGTAGAAAAAGACCTTAAGATGTAATTTGTGTTTTTCCGGGGATCGAACCTGGGATCCCTCGCACAGTAGTCCAGCACACTAACCACTGCGCTACTGCGCAACACCTCGAAATTCGAGGTCACCCAATTTGAGGGGCTATAACTTTAAATGGGGTGAGATTAGACCCCCCTGCCACACAATTTTGTTCAGCAGTACTTAAGGAATATTCCCTTAAAGGATTATACCGCTTAACTGGGGCACCATGTATGTTGTCTTATTATTAAATTTGAGTTTAATTTTTTGAATAGGTAATTTTCTTTGATGAAGTGTGGCGGTGGCCCCACCTACTTATTTGCAAATGGCCCTCAAAAAGGCCCGCACTTTTTTTTTTTTTTTGCGGCAACGTTGCCCTGCACACTTCGTAGCGCAAAATGGAAAATAAAAAAATCTATTTTAAATTCATTTAAATATAGAGTTTTTATTGTAATGCTTTATGGTGTCACATTTTTGGGTTTTTTCCAGGTTAATATTCTTGCCTATCAGGACAATATCAATGTTATCTACAAATTTTAAAAACTTTGGCTTCCATGACTGTCGTCGAAGAAAAGCGTTTGCAATGTTTTTTTTTTTTTTTTTGATGGGAGGTACCACACCCTTTGTCCAATTTTGGCAAATCTTTACAGTATTACTCCTGGGTCAATAATCAGAATTGTCTGTACCTACATTTTAACTCTATCGATTCGAGACATACGATTTTGAATGTATTTTTGTGTGGGAAGTGCCACGCCCCTTTGTCCCATTTCGACCAATCTTCACAGTAGGTAATAGGTACTCCTGGGCCAATACCTAAGATTGTATATAAATTTGAACTCAATCGATTCGGTGGTTTTCGAAAAAGAAATTCATTGGAATGACAGTGGCGCCATCTATCGAAAATTGGTCGTACCAACTCAGAAACCTTCGTGGGCTCATGCACAGCAACTTTGCTAAAGATCATCACATGATCAAATGCATAGTTTACGATTATATAAAGGACATACAGACAAAAATTCATTTTTAGTATATAGATGAAAAATTTGCGCACATTTTTTCATTTTATATAATTTTTCGGGATTTTGTTATCGGGATTATTTTTTATGGATTTTGGCTTTTCGAAATATTAGGTTTTCGGGATTTTGGATTTTCGGGATCAATTATAAGTTCTTCTGGAACTGTCGCTGTTGCGGTATCGAATGTAGATTGGTGAACGTTTAGATTCTGTAGTACCCTTTTTACTGCGCACGTTTTAACATTTTTAAAGGCTTCTTCAATCCGTTTCTCAACAATTACTCGTGGGTTTTCTGAACCCCAAATGAGACAATTTTGACGACTAACGGAGCCATCAAGACGAAAATAAGCTTCATTACTGAAGATGATTTTATTTGAACAAACCTTCATTTTTAAAATGAAAATGCGTTGTTCTTTCGTATATCATTTTTACCTACCTTAAATAAAACACGCGTCTTACAAAATGCTGAAGTAACTTTTATTAATCATCAAAAACTCTAATGGAACCTAGACACAATCCTGCGAAGAGACTCTCAGTCTGCTACTACAGACTCATTTTCCAGGATGCACTACGAATCAGACAAACCATAGTCTACATTCGATACCGCAACAGCGACAGTTCCAGAAGAACTTATAATTGACACTTTCTGCCCGTTCAAATCCCCGGAAGGCGACTTTTTCAATCATGCTCCAGAAAGCTAAGACCATCATTACGCCGGTCTTAAAAAGACTTTTTGTTCGCAGTGTGGAATGTGGCTACATTCCTAAAGCCTGGCGAGAGGTCAAGGTCGTGTTCATTTCGAAGGCGGGAAATCTAGTCACACCACCGCAAAAGATTTCAGGCCTATAAGCCTAACATCCTTTATGTTGAAAACCTTTGAAAAACTAATGAACGTCTTTGTACGCAGTCGACTGGATGAAAGCGCGATTTCCAAATCTCAGCATGCTTATATTAAGGGCAAAGGGGTGGAAACCGCGTTGCATGAGGTCGTTAGCACTATAGAGAGGTCATTAATAGTCAAAGAATGTACGCTAGCTGCGTTTCTAGACATTGAAGAAGCCTTTAAAAATGTTAAAACGTGCGCAGTAAAAAGGGTACTACAGAATCTAAACGTTCACCAATCTATCACTAATGTGATTGTTAATTTACTTAGTGAAAGAAACATCAACGCATCTTTGGCAGGAGTTGGGGACCAAACCCCAAAACAATCCTGTGGATGTACACGGCAATCGTGCGGCATATACTCACATATGGTAGCGTAGTCTGGTGGCAAGGCGACCAATCTCAAGTCAATGACAAAAATACAAAGACTAGCATGTATAGGGACAACCAGTGCGATGAGAACCACACTTACGGCTGGACTGGAGGCAATTCTCAATCTGACTCCTCTAGACCCGTACATGGAGGAATCTACTACCAAAAGTGCCTTAAGGCATTGGTTCCCAAACTTTTCCATACTGCGACTCCCTATACAGGTTATAATAATTTCGTGACGCCCTTCTAAAATAACACAACGGAACAAAGCACAGCACAGATATAAGCTAAGCTTATTAAAGATTTACTAAAGGCGTCTTCAATAAGGATTGGTCGACACTGAAATGGAATTAAATAAGCTGTGTGCAAGGTATTAACGAATTCCATGTAGGTATGCCATTATTGAATGGAATATACATAACATCAGGCCCAAATGTCCGCCGCAGCTTCTCACGTTGCCACGGATCCGAGTGGTCCAATCTGCCGCATAGATCCGGCTTAATTTGAGCGAAGGCATTGGTTATGTTGGGTTTAAGGACATCGGTCGATTGAGGTTTATTCGCATTGAGCTGCGACTTCAGGCAACGCCACAAGAAAAATTTAGCGAGGTTAAATTGCACGATCTTGGTGGCCAATTCACGCCACCTCTGATAGAGATCAGATAACCATGCAGCTGAGTGACACATAGCCACCTCTTGCTGGAACCACATGTTAGCAGCATCGTTCTGTAGTACCTACTCGCCGTTGATGGTATTGGCCTTACCAACGTCATGAAAAAGTATGGAGCAATGACGCCACCGCCAGTCTAAAATGCGTACCAAACAGCTTTTTATGGATGCATTGCCACCTGGTGCTAGTTGGCGTCATCCTATTATGCAAATTTGACCATTCATCCAAAAATGCTGCCCTACAAAAATGGATCGAAGACGGACTGTGGAACCGGTGCCGGCATCTTCTCGGAGGAATTAAATATACACTGTTCAATCAGGCTTCCTGACAACAGCAGTGTCTTCCAAGCAGAGGTTCTGGCAATCGCGGAAGCGGCCCGTAAGGTGTCATTGTTGGCAATAGAGAGAGAGTGGAAAATAGAATTCGCATGAAAACCAACAACAGGTGAAAGGGACTAACTACCTGCGAAGTATCACGAAAGCTTTGGCCAAAATACGACAGTGGCCGAACCATCAAACTTCTACAGTTTGACAGGTCATCGCTGTCTAAATTGGTAGGGGCTCTAACGGGGCATAACGTCCTAAGAAATCACGCAATGAAACTAAATCTCAAAGATGACGATATATGTAGAGGCTGTAGAGATGAAGAGGTTCATGAGGACTGTGGCGGTTGGCAACACCGGGCATACGAAATTCCTCATCGACGAAACAAGTTATCTTTCGTTTAATCTTTCGTTGGGTTTTTCTGTGCGAAACTTTCCTAGCATAGGTACATTTCCTAGCATTAAAATTATTAGCAATTTAGCAGTTGTCAAAACCAGACGTGTAAATGGGCACAGTCCCAATTTCTTAATATAAAATTATTTTGTAATAAAACATATATAATTCAATATAAATTTTTGACCGTGTTCTTTTAAATGTGTGTGGTACCAGTGCCTAAAGACCAAGGTACAATACCAGCAAATACACTTCACTTCCTCTGTCACTGCCCGAGCCTCTGTCACTTGAGGACACTTGGAAGTCATTACTTCCATGACCTACAAGAACTTTCTGATGTCTCACTTTGTGATCTTTACGCAGGTTTTTGAGGATATCAGGATGGCTGGACAACGATGAGTAATCGCTAGAAAAAGGGACTAACCATCCCAACATAACTGGTTAGCCCCCCATAAAAAAAGGGCATCACAATGGGTCCACAAGGACCTAAGTTTGGCACAGCAGGATATACCTGCTCTGTCAACCCGTTAACCTAACCTAACTTTTATTAATTCATTCCTTGAATGCTGAAACCTCACTGGACTCTCTCATCATGTTCACAAGATATGATTAGGTACCAAGAATACCTATGTACATAACGAGCGAGTGAGATGGCTTTACATAATTTTAAACTACATATCATATTCTACATAACATTATTTGCAATGTGTAATTCAAACAACCACCGCCAATACTACAGTCTTCAGGACATCGGAATGAACACTTTGGAAGGTTACTACTGTTACACAGTCCACACGCAATTACATTCATACAATATAAAAACACACGCGATGGGAAATTATAAAATTGTACTCACACATTTAATGAGGTTAGTGTGCTATGAATCCTCAATGATTTCCATTTTAGTTCATCTTCATCGAAGGAAACGCATTAACACTCAATCAAAGCGTCAGACGTGTCAGTGGAATTGCTATTGAAATGCCATGTGCAAGAAAATGGTAATCACAACACGAGATTGGCTGTGATAAGATTATGGCATAAACCTAGTTTATAGTACGACGCACGATGAGGATAAGGACGAGGACGAGGACTCGTTGCGCGGATTCTCAACCATCCTATGGGTGGTTCTGGCGAAAAAGTAATTTTCTTCGCGGCCTGCATACAAATTGGTGTCATCGCCATCGTCGTCATCATCATCATCATCATCTTTGCCATTTGACAATCGATAATCGCATAATATCGTATTTTTATTGCACTGATTAAAATTTAATTCGCCATGAGGGGGTGGATGGATGACAGATGTATGAAGCAGAAGTTATTTCTTGGCTTCAAGGGGTGGTGCAATTTTAAGCAGTCAACGGTTACGTTGCAGAAAATTTTTGGTTTTATCAACGAGTTTATTGAGAGCAATAGTTTTACTCGTAACTTTGGGGGAATTTATACTCGATTCTTACTTGGGAGGGTTGATAGATACCTACCAACCATTTAGTGGATTTAAAAGGAATTTGAAAGCGAAATGTGGCCGCCCATGGGATCAAGCGAAAGTTGCTGTTGTTACCACTTGTAGAGAATTTAACCAGCCACTTGTAACACCTGTGGGTTCATTTTATAGGCCCCAGTTCGTTCAGCCCATGAATGAGGTATGGCTTATTCAAAAATACGATAGTAAAAATTCAGAAGGAATCCAAACTTTACCAAAAACATATTTAAATTCATTGAATCTACTAAGTACCTACTTCAACTTCGCCACATCCAACCTCATGTGCCAAATCGAATCCCAAAAATAAAAACAAAATCCCTTTCCGTATACAAAGGACACCACTTTGTTGTGACAACTTTTTGTTTTAATTGTTCACAATCATAAATTATCGTCGAATGGCATCTGGACTGGACACATATCCCAGAGAACTATTATACACTCCACAATCTCGTTTCCAATAGTGACCCGATCCCAGTGCAGCAGTAGCAGTGGTAAACTTAATAACTGTACATTAAGTGGTCATTCTGGCCACATTCGATTCAATTAGGCCCTGTGCGCCAGTGGTAATAATATTTTGTGTTGGCACTGCATTTATGCAGCACTGCTGACCTTCAGATGCACCACACAAATAAATGCATTTAATTTACTGCCGTGCATTTTAGTTGTGGTGAAACAGTTTTTTTTTTTTAATTTAAATCGACTTTTTTTTTTGTTTAAAGACGGATCAAATAAACAGAAATGGATTGCAATCAGTTTTTAAGAAAAAAATTGACAACCAACTTGTGGCCTTGGATGTAGAATATCAGATTTCACATGTAATTCGGAACAAAAATTTAATTTATTCCACATGGCGAAACTAAAAATCAAATTCATATCGAACGGAAAATCCTGAATGTCCTGCTACGAACATTGGAGAGGGAATTTCCTCGTTTGTCGGTTTTGTGGAGATTTTTTTTTGGCTGTTTTGTTGAACGATTTGCATGTCAACAGTGGAGGAGATACACTTGGCAATTTCACTTAAGATCGTGGGATTTATGCAAAAGTTTTAAAATTTTTAGCTCGCAATAGGGCGCAGTGTCTGAGAGTGAGAGGTCTCCCAGGTTCGATGCCCCGGAAAAATAGATTTTACAACTTGATGTTTTTTTCACTGGGTCACATCTCCTGAACGTCTGACAAACATCAGATAGTTTGTCATGGAAATGCTTCTCAATTCAACAGTTCGGACACGGACTCGGTATAAAATTGTTGGTCCCTTCCATTCGTCCCCAAAACAAAAAAAAAATTACAGAAACGAGAATTGTTGTAAGAAGCTTTGTCCATACGGACCTGTTGCGCCAACTATTTATTTATTTTTAGTTTCGAATAGGGAGGTCAAATCTGAGGCCCTTATTGTTATTGTCAATCAGCGATCTTCACGATAATATTATCGATTGCGTCTATAGGTTTTAGCTATTCGTACGCACAAAATTTGCTCACTTTCAAGAGAAAGCATCGACCAGACAGTTGTCGATCGATCGACAGTTGTCGCTCAACGATCAACTATCGACACTCACAATAGGGGCCTAAATTGCAGTCATAAACGTAGTTATGATTATGTAATCGTACCTATACATTTTTTGGAGGATGTGAAAGTAATTTTTGTAAGTTTGAAAATCTTATGTAAACATTTTTCTTTAAGAAGCGAAAAAAAAAAACTCAAAAACCAATCATCCGATTGGGCTGGAACTTACACAATAACGGATGAATAAAAAATGGGCCCTGGGGGTAGGGTCCAGGCATCCGAATCGGGTTGGTGATGAAATCTCGTTTTCCAAAATCGCTTTTCCAAAATCCCCGTTCCAAAATCCCCTGTGCTGAAATCCCTTACTCCCAAAGACCCTAAGACAAAATCACCACAGACAAAATCCCCCATTTTTAGATTTGGTGTTATTAATTCTATCGCCGCGAAGGGTTGGATATGATATATCCTTTTCCAAAATCTCTTTTCCAAAATCCCCTGTTCCATAATCCTCTGTGTGTTTCATTCAAATCTGTCCAGTAGGTTTCGCGCTTTTAGGATACAAAGAAAATTCCTACTGTCCTGTCCTGTCGCACGATCGCAAAAGTATAAACATCCATTTGTAGCAAGGTATTATGTGTATGTATATATTTTCACTTCAAAGAATACATTTTGGCCAAAAACGGTTCCTACGGACGTGGCTATAAACGACATAGCCTATAGCAGTCTCACAGTCTTAAGGAACATTTAAAAAAAAATGTCATCAAAATCTGTCCAGTAGTTTTCTAGTTTTTAACAGCCAAAGAAAATTCCTACAGTTTTATTATATGTATAGATGTCAATCCACTCCACATCTAGCCTTGCACAGCATAGATAACCATTGAGCCTTTTACATTCAAGCTTATAAGCAGGGCGAAAAAAAACAAGAGAGGGAAATGATAGATAGACTGCACTAGAAACTTGTATATTACCGCACAAGAGAACGCTATGGCGCATCCTTTAATAAAGTCAGGATCGAGATCAAGAGACTCATACGGAAGGATGGAAAATCTCTTTCAACCATTATCATAATAACCAATCATAACCAGGCACAATACTCTGCGCTTTGCTGTACCACATGCAGAAACCGGGCTTGACGGAGGAAGAACTTCACCGCAGCGATAAAGGAGCTGTTGAGGACACAAGCCACTTTCTATGTATCCGCTCACAAGCTCCACAAACTACGGCTTATTGCCTGTCTCGGTATCACTGGTGCGATGCGCATTTGCACAACTATAGCAATGGAGGCTATTATTATTGGGCTATCGCCTTTATACATATACATTCATTAGGATAGTGTCAGTTAGATGCGCTATCAAGCTGCAGTTAGAAAATAACTTTAAACCAGCTGACCGCATGTGGGACACCTGAAAATAATTAACTCAATACTAAACATGGACATATTCTGTTCCATCCCTTATACTAAGGGAATACAACTTTATGAAATTATTTGAAGTAGAAATACTATAGCGTGCAAAATGAGTCAATGGAATGTATTCCGATAAAAAAAAAAACAAACAGCTTAAGCAGCAGGCGTGTAGACACCCTATGCCTAGCTTCTCACAACAATTCGTTTTGTGTGAGTTTTTTTTTATAATTTTTGACGAATGGAAGGGACCTACAATTTTATGCCGAGTCCGAACCGCTGAATTGAGAAGCTTTTTCAAAACAGTTTTACTCTCGGATGTAAAAAAAAATCCTTAAGATGTAATTTGTGTTTTTCCGGTGATCGAACCTTGTTTCGCTAACAACTTGATCGCCCCATATCAGTGCGGTTTTAGGCCAGGGCCCAGATCACGTACAATGAAATAAAACGGTCGAACGACGTCGTCGTTTCGATACTAGCAGTCTCTGTCTATTGTCACAGATATGATAGAGCCAGCTTTAGTGTAAACGATGTCGTTCGATCGTTTTTATTTTACGTGATCTCAACCATCGACTAAATTTTCACACTCCGACTTTCAGATCGATACACACGCGTTATTTCCAAATCGATTTGGGCGCTATTTCCTTGGGCGTTATTGCCTAACGCCGATACAAACCTATCGACTATTTATCGACTTTAAAGTCGCCTATGATAGCGTATACAAAGCCATGTCAAGTTGCTCCGTCAAAGTCGGCAGGAAAACCGCCGAGCCATATGATGTCGAAAAAGGTTTGAGACAAGGCGATGCACTATCATGTACTTTCTTTAACATTGTACGAAACTCACAAGCCAACACCAGAGGTACAATTTTTCAAAAGACCGTTCAGCAACTTGCCTATGCTGATGATATTGACATTATTGATGCGGCGAGCTGTCAGTGGTGCATTTGCAAGCATCGAAACGGAGGCGGCGAAGATGGGTCTGTCTGTAAATGAGGACAAAACGAAATATATGCTGCCAACGAGAAAGGAGTCTCTGCATCGACGACTCGGACAAAACGTCACGATGAACAAATATGACTTCGATGTACATAGTTAGAGACTTTGCCTACCTGGGTTCCACTATCACCTCGCAAAATGACATCAGCGCAGAGATCAAACGAAGAATCACTCTTGCCAATCGCTGTTTCTTCGGGCTAAGAAGGCATCTAAGAAGTAAAGTCCTCTCTCATAGAACAAAGGAGATATTATATAAGACCCTAATCAACCCGGTCCTGCTGTATGGTGCAGAATCATGGACTCTATCGAAGTCCGATGAAAACCTCCTGGGTTTTTTCGAGAGAATGATTTTTCGGACGATATTCGGTCCAGTTTGTATCGAAGGAGTGTGGAGGAGAAGATTTAATGAGGAGCTTTATGGGCTATACACAGCGACGTTGACCTGGTCAAAGAGCTGATGATATACAACGTCTGAGATGCTGGTGGCTTTGGACCCATCACTATGGTCTCGAAACCTATCTGGGACACATTCAAGCAGAAATCCATGCCATTGAGATCTGCTGCTTTTTAAACTCCAAAAAGGAGTTTAAGGCGCCAAAATGTAAATCTTCTCTAATAGCCAAGTGGCATTGCAAATCCTATATCGTCCAATATAATGGACTCAAAAACAGTAAAGTGCTTCTAAGATGCCCTACAAACCCGATGTCCAAAAACAACATGATCAAATTTGGATGGCCATCAAAGTATTGCAAGCATTGAATCGGCGGACCAGCAAGCTAGAACTGCATCAGAACCCACGTTCTTTGGACCAGAACCTTATTTGTAAAGTTAATTGGGCTACTGCATAAAGCATAAGGACTAATTAACGATTAGGAACAACAACTCCGTCTAAACGACTGGAAAAATATCCCGGCTTTAAGGCAATCCAAAAGATTAATTAAGTCTTAATACTCCTACAAGGAAAGGCGCAATCTAAATAAAGAAAGTATCAGAAAGCTAGTAAGATTTCTCAGAGGTCACTGTGGCTTGACAAAATGAATTTGTTTCTGGAGACAGAATACAGGTTCTGCCTTTAGGATGAGGAATTATCCGCACACATTCTCTGTGATTGCCTGGAACTTTATTGGTTAACAAAACGTATCTTTAACGAAGAGCAGAGCTAAGGAACTTTGCAATCAAAGATATATTCGCCTTCACTATAGAGAGGTCAAACGTTTATTTCTAACTAACTCTACCAGTGTCAGCCAATTGGACAGGGAAATTTAAAGAAAAGAAAAGTCACTGCCCAGGTGCAGGTCTTCAACAATTCCTAGGGAAGCAATTCTTCCACGACCTAGACGAGCTTTCAATCACATCAATAGACAGGATAATGAACTTCTTCAAATAATCAGGATTGTTGGTTACAGCATCCCAATACAGGGTTTCAATGGATAATAAACAACCTTTTTCCCCGATGGTCACTGAGTACTCCTTGGCAGTCCTGTTAAATAATTTCTATGTACAGAAAGTCGTGACGACATTAAAGGATAAAAGCAATGCCAACTAAAGCCGACTGTTTCGCATTTGTGTAGTAAAAACTCCAGTCTAGCCCATCAAGCTATACATACCCACAAGTATGATTAACCAAAGCAAAGTTGAGCTCTTTCTTAAATACTCATATTTTGTCAGTGAAATTCCTTGCGAAAAAAATTGCGGCATCCTTCGATTTTGTGACTTTTTATTGCCGTTTTCTCTTTCGGATATTTTTTTTTTACCTTTCATTTCCCAGTTCATAGAAGATTCGCCCGCTCCTTCCTATCTGCATAGCTGGGGAATTATTTTCGATACATTCTGTGGACTGTTTTCCAAATCGAACACGTTGTCAGAGGAGACACCATATATGTACCTAGGTATATTTGAACATGAATATTCACTTCAGCAGAACAAAGTCCTACCTAAGAGTAGAGCGCTCTCTGGCTTTGCCGTCGAATCCAATGGCATTGGCATAGTCCATAGTGCGATTGCATTTGGACATAGCCGGAACAAAATTTAATGATGACCAAGCAATAAAATGATTACACTACATTGGAATAGGAATAGGTATAGGGTACATCCTCGCATCCTCGTGTTTGGATAACGTTTTGATTTGTAATCATGGTACCTCTGGCAGTTTATATACAAAACTGAGCAAAGTGAATAAACTGCAAAGATAATGGCTCAAGTGGAATGCGATAGGTTCGCTATGAGCCTTGGTATTGGCATCATTCTCAATGAAAACATTTTGCGCTGCAATTAGGTGAAGGATTTGCGTTTTGTTAATAATATACCGCAAACTAATTGGGTGTATATTTGGCAAAATGATCAACCGTGTATTGAGGGCAGATAAATGGCTAACAAGCTCCTAGATTGGCTGTTTGTATTCGGAATTTGAATTGAATATGAAAGCTTTTTGGTAGCTATACCTGTCGCCCTATCCTTTTGAATTGGGTCATAATAAAATTGAGTGTACCAATGGGCAATTAGCGGGCGGATTCTGGCTTTTAATGGATGAAAGTGTGCATTGTCATCTTAATGAGGTACTTTGCTATAGTTGGCGGAATTTTACTCCATTTATGGTAATTTCTAACCCAAAAGGAAAAACACAGAATCGTATATATTTAAAAATCGAGGAAAATCAAACTCAAGTCGTACCTAATAGAACTAGTTCTTTTAGGACCCGACAATCCGCTGTTGTTCCAAGATATGAGCAGAGTACAACTATATAAATAAGTGAATTGGTCCCTAAAGTCCCACGTGGAGCTAACTCCTAAATAGCCATCAAAACGAACGTCCCATCAAATATGCCGTGTGGGATTCAGTTGAAAAGTTTGGGAGACTGGACGTAGACCATTATGAATTAATAATATGAAACGAAGTAGATTCACAATAACACGAACAGTGAAATATTTATGTGCGTATGCTGCCCCCCTTCAACCCCCCTGCTTGGGGTCACTTTTTGCCTTGGAGTAGGCGCTTGGGTTTCAAGAAACTTTCATTGCCCACTTCTACCTTTTGTAGGAGCTGGATGGACGAAGAGGAAGAGGAAAACACTATTCGCAACTTCTTTGCTCCTCCTGTCCAGCTTTTGCCACCTTGGGTGGGGTTGACTTAGGGTCTTATTTCTTTGAATACCTGGGGGCTTACTCCCAAATGCGCGACGGATCGCTTTTAATGGCGGATTGGTATTTTTATATTTCCAAAAGCGATTCGATCCATTCGAAAGCGATAGCTATTGTGAGGATTTCTGGCAATAAATCCGCCATCAGTAGCGTAGTTTGTTACCCGTTTCTTCTCGACGCCAGTCTGTCTCTACTCATTGATTAACTGTCAGAGGCTACCAGCGAGAGTTAAACTGATTCGGTCACTCCATCGCCGCAGACTAACCACAACCTGGGGGAGCTGAT
The DNA here is from genome assembly GCA_949372485.1 of Cheilosia soror. Lineage (NCBI taxonomy): Eukaryota > Metazoa > Arthropoda > Insecta > Diptera > Syrphidae > Cheilosia > Cheilosia soror. The sequence goes on along the minus strand of OX443561.1, from coordinate 33,124,338 downwards.
TACATTATTCAACTTTATTTCGCCACTTGGAACATCTGGTCAGAGGCAATAGACGGAGCAAATTAGACTGTTTCGGTCACCCTTTGTCTTTGTTTTTCACGAAGGACAAACCGTGATTCCCTTTTCGGTACCAAGCAGTTGGATGATTTGCTTCAATCAAACTCTTCTGCTCAGCATCAGTCTCTGTCTTGTGGACGGATTGTCAAAGGAAATAAACGGGGGGCAGACAATTCGTGGCGCAGTGGCTCATGTGGTTATTGTGCTGGAGTTGGACTACTGTGCGAGAGGTCTAATCGATTCAGGAAAAACACAAATTGCATCTTAAGGTTTTTTTCCACTGCGCCACCCCTCGCGAACGTCTAACCAACATCCGAGAGTATTACTGTCCTGAAAAATCTTCAGCCGTTCAGACTCGGTGTAAAACTGTAGGTCCCATCAATTCGTCTCAAAAATAAAAACTTAAACAAATCTCTGGTTGTGAGAAGCCTTGGGTGTCTACACGCGTGTTGAGCCAACTATTTATTTAATTTTTTAGACAATTCGTCCATTGACTTTTGGTCAAGCAGAAAAGCGATTGATTCAACTATATACCCAATTCTGCTATACACCAGACTCTCTCCTAAGTGATGGACTGTCAGAGGCAATTGAAAGTGGGCAAAGTTCTACGCTTACCCTACGTCCTTAACGGAAAAGATAAGCTGACAAATCCCAGGTAACAATAGAGTTCCAGCCTATAGTGTCAGGCCCGTCGTTAAGGCTGAGTGAACTGCTTTTCTTATGTAGATGATTGGCTAAATTCAAGGCTAAAGCTGTTTTAATACATTTTCCGAAGATCCACGGATCTTTTCCCACATAGAAGAAGATTGCTTTTACGGATCTGTGGCAGGTTCTTTCGAAAGTAGGTAGCTATCCTTTACAAAAAAAAAAAACAGTAGTTCCTTATTGGACCTTTATTTCTCAAGTTCTACAACCAGTATGGATACCTACGGGATCCAGTTGTGGGAATGCACATGCCAAACAAATTTGCAAGAAACTCAAGTTTTCCAAAATAAAGTACTAAGGAACATACGCAACGCTGATCAACATAGAGATCTTAACATTGAAATGGTTGAGAAGAAGTTAAAAAATGTGCATGACTGGGTCGCACGTAACTTTCTCGTTTATTGCGTATCTCGCAGAATCTCAGATTCAATTCAGCAAATTTTGCGTTTAAAATCATACGCACTCAAGATGTACTCAGAATTTGAATTTCGATGAATTCAAGAAAGGGGATAAAAGGGATTGCTCCAATTACAGGGGTATATCACTTTTAAGTCTCCCCGGAAAAGTCTTTGCCAAGGTGCTGGAAACGCGTTGCAGAGCTGCGGTCGAGGCACGATTAGGAGATGAGCAGTGCGGCTTTCGTCCCGGCAGAAGCACAACCGACCAGTTATTCACTCTCAGAATGGTACTTGAGAAGGCTTGGGAGTATGCTACACCTATTTACGCTTGCTTCGTACACTGATAGAAAATCCACGACCCGAATTTAAGTACTTTTAAGATTAACTCTAGAACACACACATTATTTTTACAAAATGCTTACTTTAAAATAGATTTCCCTTATTTCAATCAAAAACATTTTAATTTAAAAACTTGCGAAGTTAAAGTAACCTAGTGATTCTTACTCTAAAAACGTATAGGTTGAAATTAAGAATTAAAAGCGTTACAGGCAGATTAAGTTTTCGGCATGTATTGCCTACTTGAATTAAGCGCTTTTGGAGTAAATATTACTCTTGCACACTTTCATGTTTACTCAGTTTGGTTAGCAATTACATTTCGTACATTCTCAATCTAAGAATGCGCAGAGTAAAAACAATTCTGAAGAAGTCACATTAAGAAAAAGTGTATTCAATGTAAGACATGTGAACCAGTTTGCTTTGTGATTCTAGTGTAATGAGGAGACGCAGAGTAAATAAAATTCCGTCTACTCGATTTGATCTCACTACTACACCCACGTTCTTATTTTATCTATGTTAAGAGTAAAAGTAACATTTTGTGTATCAAAGTTATCCCATTTATGAGTAAGTTAAGAGTGCGTTGAATTAAGCCAAGTATGGAATTTTAACATTTAAGAATGAAACGTGTTGGCAGCTAAATTTTAATTGCATTCGATCTCTGGAGCTCATTCTGTCTTTGTTTACATAGTGTTCGGTCGCGTCGCGTCGGTATCCCTTAAAATTAATTCCGTAAAAAATTATTTCTGTGGCAGAAGAAAGAGGTAAGTATACCAAAATTTTTTGAATAAAAAAGTATCTAATTTTATTATATTGCTCATTTTTAGCACACTATCGACGAGGACGACAACATTCAAGATGAGTGCCTGGCTGCAGATAAAGAGCAGGGACAAAACACTGACGGCCAGTCAGTCACGTACCACTTGTTGTTTTTTTATGTATTTTAATTGTTATGTTTAAAAAATAAAATTGTTTAACAAATTATTGTGTGTTTTTTTTAACATTTCTATAGCAGGTCTAGTTAAAAAAGGTCAGTATTAAGAACGTGCCTCTTCAAACAATAATGCTCCATAATAGTAATGAGAAATATAATTATTAGCTTGAGAACGTCAGATTAATTAATCTTACATAGTTTATACTTAAACTAAGTAAGAGCGTTCTAAAATAAATAGCAAAATGTCATAATAATAATCAAAATCATGATCAATTTAAGAACGTCTGGTGTTTTAATATAAGCACATAGTCCTTAATTCAATAAAACTACGTTTTAGGAATAAGAAAATTCATTATAAATTTAAGAACGTGTAGTTACTATAAAAGTTCTTAAATTAATCACGCGATTTCTAGATGTAAGGACGGCGTATTACTAGTTTCAGAATGACGTTCTTGATTTAAGCACAGATCGGATAGCGATGAATATGAGTTTGAAATTGATTAATTTAAGCGTGTTTTTGCTTACTACTACTCTATTTTTCTCTCGGTGTAGATTTGGAGAAAGCATATGACCGAGTCCCTCGAGGAAAACAGGAGTATGGAATTGATGGTTCTCTCTTGAGAGCCAGTCAATCTCTTTACACAAACTGAAAAGGCTGTGTTCGGATAAACGGCGTTAAATCAATACCTTTCACCGTGGGCGTTGGACTTCGCCAGGGGTGCGTCTTGTCGCCTCTCCTTTTCATTACTTATATGGACTGGATGTTACAGCGCAGTATTGGCGAAGAACGTTTCGAATTGGGAGATCTGAGGATAAGTCATTTGCTCTTCGCTGATGACTTGGTCATCCTTGGATTCTCTCAGACTGAACTTCAGCGTGCACTCGATCGGTTTGTAGCCGTTTGTGTTGAAGTTGAGATGAAAGTAAATGTGAACAAATCTGAAGTGATGGTCGTCTCCAGAACGCCTGTTCAATGCACTCTGCATGTTAGTAGAGTCCCATTAAAACAGGTGGAGAAGTTTAAGTATCTCGGGGTCTTATTCACGAATGATGGAAGGAGCAATGCAATTTTCCTGTAGAATTGGTCAAGCTGGATAAATTTTTAGACAGCTTGGTCATTCTGTTATTGGGAGGACTGAACTTGGTGTCAAAGCTAAGTTGTCAGTCTTTAATTCGGTGTTTGTTCCAACTCTTACCTATGGTCATGAGGTTTGGGTAATGACTGAAAGAATAAGATCGCGGATACAAGCTGCCGAAATGAGATTTCTCCGTTGTATTGCTGGTGTGACCCGTAGAGATTGCATTAGAAATACCTGAATACGTCAGGAACTCAATGTCGAGCAGCTACTTCTCCGGACGGAGCGGTCCATGTTTCGGTGGTTTGGTCATGTTAAACGCATGTCCCCGACCAGGATCCCACGACGTGCTATGGTATCCGTATTATCAGGCAGGCGTCCTCTAGGTAGACCCAGGATGAGATGGTTAGATCAAATTCATAATCTCTCCTCTACCCGTATGGGGATTGCCCTTGATGATTTGGAGTTGATGGCGGAGGATCGAGAGCTATGTAGGGTCCACTTGAGCAACCTACACCCGCGACCCACTTAATGGACAAGCGGACCATTGAAAATGAATGAATGAATGAATTTCGAATTATATTGCCACTGAAGTTTTGGGCTTTGCAAAAATATATCGTGTGTGAATAAAGATCAGGATTTGGATAGTCATTTTTGAGAAATATTCGTAAAACGGCAATATTCGAGTTTTCTGAGAAAAACTAAGTAGTACTTGATCATGTTTAGAATGCTTATGTTGTCTCAAATATGTATTTTGATTAAAATCGTTGGAGCTGTTTTTTGTAAAATTATACTGACAAATGTTACAATTTGGATTCGAAAAGCACTGTTATTAAACTGTTTAGCTGAAAACTGAGTACGACATATTCGTCAAGATATAAACATTACCTAGCAGATATATTTTCATCCAAATCGAAAATGGCGTTTTCGAGATATGAGCAGTTTTTAAAGTACCGGTTTTAGCGATTGGGAAGGACGCATTCATGGTTCAAAAAGCACTGTTTTTCAACTGTTTAGCTCAAAACTGAGCAAATGGTATTATTATGGATTTAAGCATTATCTAAAAGTAACATTTTTATCATAATCGAAAATGGCGTTTTTGAGAAAATAGTTTTTTAAAATACTATTATTAGGGATTTGGGTGGATCAAAGGACGCAGTCTTTTTAGAGAAAACAGCCTGTTTACCCTGAAACAAGAGGGAGTGTCTTAGTGAGTAGTGCGCAGGTTCGGTTAGTCTTCGGTATTTATAGTCTTCATGGTTTTACTCCAGTAAAGGTTTCGGATCAATTTAAAATTGTAAAGCCGCTTTCCACTGCTGTATAAGAAAATGTTGCATACCAAGACCTCAATAAACCCCCTGTTCAGATCGCTTTCTAGCTAGAAGCCTTCAATAATTACGCACTAGGCTTATAAATTTATTAGCCTGGCCTCTGATAGCCCGTTAAGTTTTGGTTCAGTATTCAGCAAAGCTATACCCCCGTTTCTCGATTTTTAAATATATTTATATGTGACTCTAAGGTTTTCGAATTCACTATGGTCCAAGGCCGCTTCCCTCACTGCCTAGTCGGACTATATAGTTTCCAACACATTGTGTTTTGTTTCGTTGCTACAACAATTAGCCATTTTAAGAAAAAGTTCACACTCTTTACAATATGTTACAAAATACAATTTTTATTTATAATAAAAAAGAAAAACTCAACAAAGGGTAACAAAAGGATCAATTCCAATCAAACACTCAGTGTTTACCATCCGTAGTTGGCTCCGAGTCCTTCGAAGGTGACATGAGCAACAGAAGCAGCTGGTGAGTAGCTGATGGCATGACCAGCGGGCTGATAGACAGCTGGAGCGGCATGAGAGTAGACAGTTGGAGCAGCATGAGAGTAGACAGCGGGAGCAGCATGAGAGTAGACAGCTGGAGCGGCATGCGAGTATAGAGCTGGAGCAGCATGAGCAACGACAGCTGGAGCGGCATGAGCTACGACAGTTTGTGGAGCAGCATAGGTGACAGTCTTAGTAGCCAAGGCTGGAGTATAAACGTTGTTGTTGATGCGGGTGTCAGTCTTGCGAACGCTGGAGTATGGAGTATCAACAGCCTTGGAGTACTGCGATACGGTTCCAGCATAAGAACGAACAACATTCTGGTGTGTAGAGCCGACAGCGTCCAACGATGGATTGGCAACAGCGTAATGAGCCAAAGGAGCAGTGTATGCTACTGGGGCAAGTCCAGCATTGGCAACAGCCAACACAGCGCAGAGTACGACGAATTTGAATGCCATTTTTTTCTTGAGATAAAAGTGTTAACTTGAAATTGTTCTGCGAATGGATTGGAGCAGTGGATGCTGTGGAACTGATACACAAACCCAGTTTCAGTGGGTTATTTATACCAATAAGTTTGTAGGCTGAGTGACCTTTGTTTAATGCGTGTTTTGCGGTCCTCCCTGTTCGCCGAAATTCGCATTATCAGCATTAAACTTGAAGAGCAAAAGAGAATTCGCAAACAGCATTGGCTGATGGCATTTCACCTTTCCCTTCGTGCGCGAGATGTCGATTGGCGGCTGATTGTACTTGTGTCTGCTTTACCGCTCTCGCGTGGCAACAGGGCTTGTTGTGATCTTTTAAAAGCCGAAGGCAATTTTTTTTTTCTTTTTTTGTTATCAATGATCCCTGCTCCAAGTGTGGGCAACATAATTGTTGTAGGCAACAGATGGTGTTGTAATGATTGTGTGTAATCGACAATAAGAGGAAGTGTCTTAGTGCGTTGACACTCCTCCCCCCCCCCCCCTCTCTCGTTCGCTGCCACCAACGACCTTTCACAGGGGTTGGTTACCCCATCTCCAGTCGAGGTACTAGGCACCCACCAGTCACCAACGTGGAGGTGAGAGTAGGAGTTGATAGTTTGATAGTGAGAGGCTAGAGTGAGAACGCTTGTGTTCTCATATAATCGCATCACTACCATTAAACCAGCTTTTTTTTATAGAACGGGTTAAAGTCCCTCACTATTGCAGAAGCATCCCTCGAGTAATAGCTCTGCAATGTCTGTCGATGATTTTTCCTTCCAGCGAATTCACAACACAAAAAAAAACTTCCCAAATCCATTCGTTTATGTGCGTTCTATTTTAGGCAGGAGTGGACCTGGAAGCAGTGCTGACTTCAAAGATTTTGAAAAAGTCGCAAAAAAAAGGGGATTTGCGTAGAAAAAGGGGCAATACTAATTTGCCCACAAATGTCAGAAAAAAACGAGGGAGTTCACTAAAGTTAAGTGGCTTACGTTCTTATCTCGTTCTATCTTATTGTTGCATTGAACATGGTTATAGCTAAATTGTTAATGCCTAAACTTATGACAATAGGACATAAATAGCTAATAGCTGATACCTCTGGCTGATAGAAAAAGGACGCATTCAGATCCCAATTAATTGTGAAGTAGTTTCGTGAAGCATTTATTATGTCACATTTCGTATTTCATACAAAAGGGTGTTTTTTTTCCAAAATGGGAAGAACTATCAACGAAATACAGAAAAGGGGCAAATATGGACAATTTTGGAAAAGTCGTCTCATTGGGGATAGAAAGAAAAAAAAGGGGCAAACTGCAACTTTAGTCGCATAAAGTCAGCCCTGCCTGGAAGTGGCTTCTTAAACCAGTTACACCTTCGAATCTTGGTTAAGAGCTTTGCATAGATTAAAACTTTCTTTTGTTACCTTGTTGTTCCGGATATCATCATAAAATTCATTATATTTTATTAAAGTAAAGTAAAGTTGTGACGTACAAAATAAAAAAAATGTAACAAGGCCATAACCATAGATTTGACACTTGTCAATAACTCTACACTAATTAACCTATAAAAGAAACCGATTGTTAGTGAAAAATTATTATTCGAAATAAAACCCCCAATTTATAACATTTTGAAATAGTTGCGTTTTACTGGAATATTCTTTTTACAGTGACCAATGGGAAGTAATTAAGGTTATAAACCATTTTTTTCCATTTTTCGTTGCATAAGTTTCGAGTTTGAACGAAACACTTGTAATGGCTGAGATTATCTCATCAGGTCTATAGACCCTAACTGATGTATAGTACTGACAAAATGTCAGATCACAAATGAAGAGGCACTGAAAAAACATTAGACCACTAATGGTATGGTATAGATCTGGAAGACTTGGCGGTTCAGCATGAAACCAAAGTACTATAATGATGTCTTGGTGCAAAGTGTGATATATAGTCGGCACCTACATCAAACTTGTGGAGTTGAGAAAACGGATAGGATCTAGTGTCCCTTTACTCGAGATGCACGCAGTCTGGTTCTCGCTAGAGCTGGATATTTGCAGAGGAAATGGGAGAGAGTTTCTTTCACATTTTTGGTGGGATTTGGATTCCCAGTGGGATTTTTATAGGATAGCAAGTTTGACCTCATGGACTTAAATTGCTTAAAATGCCCATGTCATGACTATCGCCGTGATTCTGGCGATATCTGGGCGGATTTAGGCTCTGGCCAGTAGGTCACATTTGTTCTATTGTGATCGTATATGTAGGCCATATGCCATATCTTCATTGATATGAAGCAGTTGGTTAATCCTTTCCATTGGAGGTTGGCCCTAGCGGAATGTGGACTAGTCAACCCTTGTCTAGTGACGCTCTTATACAAGTGGGTATGAGTTTTAATCCTACTCTTACTTAGTGCCAGAATGATGATTCGCAAAACTGAGATATGGAAGGCAAAACTCTCAACGAAACCATCCCAAAAATTCAGCGGCCCTATTAACTGGCGTATTTTAGCAAACACTGGCTCGCAGTCGTACGACCGATGCATCCCTGACAACCTCTTAAGTAAATAAGTTGCAAAAATGGACAGCGAATTTTATGTGTCGATTTTAAATTCATACACTTGTGGAACTCAGTTTCACAGCGACAGACAAGTGGGAACATTGCTGCGAATTCGTGATGTCTACTGGTGCTATGAGGGGTGCGTATATAGTCCAGAAATAGGCGTAAAAATGAGAAAAAAAAATAATTCGTTACAGCACTCTGATAGCGGAATATTGTGGAAGAAGCTCTTGTTAAAGAAGACAAAATAAATTGAACCGACAGCTGCTATCCGTGGTGCAATGGGGTGCATTTTTATGGGTTTAAAACAGTTTTTCGCGATTTCTGACTCAACTGTGCACCCTATCAAAAAAAAGTTATGCATAAAAGTTTTAGAAAATAAAAAGATCTACAACTTTTATACAACATTTTCACCTTAACCTTAACATTTTTCGAAAAAATGTCGGAAACCCGGTTTTTCGGTTTTTATTTTTTTCTTTGACAAAAAAATTTCTATGAAGCTGAAACTTGGGCAAACAAATTTTTCAGATGGAAATAATTAGAGGTTGTTGGTAAACTTAATTTTTAAACAAAAAAGCGACATTTTTAACTGCGATTCCTCCTAAAACTACACGTTCTACGGAGTTCTGTTTTGGCTAACTTACTCACTGTTATGTTTACTTTCGATAAATGGTAAAAAAAAGGTTGACTTCAAAGGACAAAAATGACCGAAAAATTTAAAAAATCTAAAAAATCGCTTTTTTGAGGCAATTTTAATATTTAATTTATTTAATTGACAAAAAAGTATAGTGTAAAATAAATAAATAGGCCTAGCTTCCCGCAACCATTCGTTTGTATGAATTTCTATTTTTGGGACGAATAGAAGGGACCTACAAATTTTATGCCGAGTCCGAACGGCTGAATTGAAGACAATCATACTCTCGTACTCGTATGTATGTCAGACGTTCGCGAGAGGTGCCGCAGTAGAAAAAACCTTAAGATGTAATTTGTGTTTTTCCGGGGATCGAACCTGGGATCCCTCGCACAGTAGTCCAGCACACTAACCATTGCGCTTCTGTGCCCACAAAAGTATAGTGTTCCAAATTGAAAAAAAAAGTATAAAATAAAGTCGTCTTCATGAATTTTCTTCCAATCTTGCTCTCTTTCCAGAGTGTTGGAAATTTTCTTCGTCAGATACAAATACAAGATACAACAGAACTGAACGATTCTTCAACGTTGTCGACAGTTTCATTGAGTACTGTTTCAGTTACAGTACATTGAGATCGTCCTGAAAGTGCACATTAAGTTGTTTTTGTACCGTACCGAATGTTGGAATTTCACCTATAAAATGTTTCGTTCATTTTATTAAGAAATAGCACACCTCGTAGGTCGGTTTTCTATCGCCCATTGGTCCCAAACTAAGCATGCTAGAGACTTAATTTTTTTTTTAATTAAAATTCATTTAATTGTTATGATTTGACTAGAAGGAAGATTTAAAACTAAAGCTTAAAGTATTTACCAAAAATTATTAATAAAAACCGGCAGAATGTGGGATATTAATTTTGCGCAACTTGAATAGAACACTTAAAGGAAAAAACCTTTTAAAGAATTCTGCTTCTTTTTAACACAAACATTAATTAAATTTAAGGTAATTGAAAAAAAAAAATTGTTCAATTCTGTTTTAAGCCACCTTTCTGCTAAAAAATACACACATCAGGTTTGGAAGGGATGCATACAAATTGGCCAAATAATTTAGCGAAATCGAGCTAAAAGCTCATTCGATGGCTTTCGGGATAGTTCAAAACCATTCCCAAAAAATGTCGATGATATTCAAATCCTGCGAGTCATATAGCTTTGGCTATAATATAACGCATAGTTGTGAGACTTGGAAAAGTGAAGACTTTTTTTGTTTCACTCACTCGACTATAATAATATTAAAATTGCCACAAAAAAGCGATTTTTTTTATTTGTCGGTCAAAGTTAGCCATAACAGAACTTCGTCTGTGTAGTTTTAAGAGGAATCGCAGTAAAAATGTCGCTTTTTTTTGTTTAAAAATTAAGTTTACCAACAACCTCTAATTATTTTCAAAAATTATTGCCTTAACAACACTGAAATGTATTTTTGCCCAAGTTTTAACTTCATAGAAATTTTTTTTGTCAAAGAAAACCAGTAAGACAATTATCTTCGACTATGCCGAAGCTCAAATATCCGGTACTAAAGGGTCCGCCATCTAACGTTTTTTTCAACTAGTGCTTATTTTGCGAATGGTAACACTTAGCTCATGTCTGATTTGACAGATAATTAGTTTTATCCTTCCGCTGAACGAATATGGTTGGGTATACGCTTGAACAACGCTGGGAAATATTGCGACATTACTTTGAATATCATGGTAATGTTGCAGAATGTGTGCGAAAATTGCGTACGGATTTTGGAAGAAGAGAAGCACCGTCAGCTCCGTATGTTCGTTATCTTGTGAAAAAAGTGAAAGAAACTGGCATCCTCATCGATAAACCAAAGCGTGAAAAGCCAAAAACAGCCGATATACCCAAAACGAGTCACGGTTTGGTGCGGATTTTGGTCCAGAGGCATAATTGGGCCATTTTTCTTCGAAAATGAGCAAGGAGTGGCTGTTACAGTCAATGGCGATCGTTATCGGGCCATGTTGAATGAATTTTTGTTCACAAAAATTGAAGAGGAGGATATTGGCAGCATTTGGTTTCAACAGGAAGGCGCTACGTGCCACACAGCCGAAGCTACACTCGATGTTTTGCGCCCTGTTTTTGAAGATCGCATTATCAGCCGCAGAGCTGATGTCGTTTGGCCACCGCGGAGCTGCGATTTGACACCGTTGGACTATTATTTGTGGGGTGCCGTAAAAGATAAGTGTTACGCCGACATGCCAGAGACAATTGACGCTTTAAAGGACAATATTCGTGAAGCCATTGGTGAAATACAGCTGCACACAATCGATAATGTGCTTAAAAATTTGACCGATGGTGTAGGCTACTGCATGGCCAGCCCAGGCAGCCATTTGAATGAAATTATTTTCCATTACTAACCGGAAGGATTGTATTTTCAGATAAAAAAAGAAATTTGAGAAAATATTCAGTAGTTTTTTTTTATATCATTTAAAAAAAAAAGTTATTTGGCGGACCCCTTATATTATTGTAAAAAAAATATTTTAGTATTAAAAAATTATATGGAAGGTATGGGTAGTTTTTATTCGACCAATCTAATTTTTTGCAAAAAAAAATTTTTGAATATTATTAAAACAATATGTGCAAAAGTTTAAACTTACTATCTTTACTGTACCTATTTAAATTTAATTTTTAATATCAAATAGCTATATATTTTGTATGGGAGGTAGTAGTAGTTATCAGTCGATTTTGTTCATCTTCGAACTTAGCCTCAGTTTGGCGGATAAAAGCTTACGTACCAAATTTCAAGTCGAAACCTCTTAAATTACGGCCGTAATCGTGCGGACAGAAAGAAAGAAGAAAGTGATGCTGATCAATAATATACATAGTCTGTCATACATACAACGCCTCCTTATGTGCGTTACAAATGGAATGTCAAAGTGAATATATCCTCACCACAGTGTGGTACCGGGTATAAAAATTAAAAACCGATAAACCGGTTTTCCGCCATTTTTTCGAACAATTTTAAGATTAAGGTGAAAATGTTATATGCAAAAGTTGTAGATCTTTTTATTTTCTAAAACTTTAGTGCAGAACTTTTTTTGATTGGGTGCACATTTTAGCCAGAAATCGCAAAAAACTGGGTGCAATGCACCCCATTGCACCACGGATAGCTGCTGTCGGTTCGATTTATTTTGTCCTCTTCCACAATATTCCGCTGTCAGAGTGCTGTAACGAATTTGTCTACTATTATACATAGATATTTTAAAAATCGTGTCAATTTTGACTTGCTAAGTCAATATGACGTAGAATGTTATCCGAAATTGTTCATAGAGAAAATCGAACATCATTTTGATGTCAGCATGTCAAAAATTGACACGATTTTTGTCAAGTGTAATGTAGCTTCATTCAAGCATTGGAATGGCTTGCATTATGACCGGGCGGACCTTAACATTGTGCAATACCACACCACCATATGAAATATAATGTGCCATATGTAGATAGATAACAATTTCACCTTTGGCAGGGGTTTGTCGGTGGTGCAATTTGGCAAACTTGCTCCGAATCTGGGCGTTACAAAAAATGTTACACTTAGCCACAGGGCTACTAAATGCTCAAACTCACTAACTCAATAGCGTGTAGAGGAATGATTGTCTTTTCATTTTACTTTCACATTTTCCTAGTGGGGGAAATCCACCCGAAAAGTGTTGTAATTTGTATGTACATGAACCTTGTGCCACTGCCTCTATTTTTGTTGTTTGCAAAGTTTCGAACATGCTTAAGCGTCAAGCACTGGCAGCTCGCTCTGTTCCGTTTTTATTTCAATTTCATGCAAATTACTTTCCTAACATGGTCCTGACAGACAAATGAATACCAAATACAACCACCATTCACTGCAGTATTCTTTACAATCGTACATCAAAAGGCATCCCCATTTACACCGCGCATCAGGAGCCACACCAAAATGTCCTAAAAAAAAATTAAAATAAACTTCAACGAAACACTAACTGTGCACAAAAAATTATTTCTTGTATACAGACAAAAAAAATACAGGAAGTGCCCCACACGAATATATCTATGGCCACATATCCTTACTTCAAATGCAGTTATTCAGGTATTCGTTATTCATGGATTCCGGCAAACTGGCTTACAGTATAGTTTTGTGCCGCGAAACTTTGCCCCGAAAATCCTTTGTGGTGCATTTTGTTTAGAACTCTGGAATTTTCTCTTCCATATATGTATATCCTGTCTGGCTGTGCTGACCATAATAGGCTGCGACTGCGAATCATATCCCATACATGAAGATTGAAGATGTCTCAGATGAACGAAGGGTACTCTTTAGATTATTCCATTCCATTATTGTAGTAACAACAAAACTCAAGGAGACGCATTCGGAAGTCAAACTAATCCGTAAGTTTGATTCTATTCCGAATAAACAATGCAACGGATTAGAGTCAACAGCAGAGATAGCCGTCTTCCACACACGTATATACGACCTAACGTACTTAAGAGGGCATACAGAAAGTATCTATACGCACACATACACACATTACGAATATGGAATCAATTGTTTGGCCACTTGATAAGCTCTCTCTGCGTAGGCACGCATCGGCATCATACTGAACGCAGGATTCATTTCTAATGCAATCCAACCGAAGCTGAAGATGACGATAGGATCAACTACCTGACTCTGGCAAACAACTGGGGTAATATTAAATGGAATTCAAAGTGAATTAAGTTAATTAGAAGGACAAATATTTGCGAGGGCTGAATGCGTTGCTACAGGATCTCAATTTAATTCATTTGTTGCCAGTATACTAATGCCGTGCATAGCATACTGATACCTATAGTGTTTGTTCTCTGGATCTGTTTGTGTTTGTATTATTATGGGTAGCAAATGATTCTATAAAAGCAATCGTATAATAGACTCTGTGATTTTAGTACTGCGGTGCGGTGGTAACATCAACTACCCTGCAGATGGCTTTAAGGCGGACAATCGAAACTGAGTTACTTTCAATTCCAGAAGAAATTGAAAGTCTTTTCAGCAAGTTGAATCTAATTCAATTGAAAATCCCCAACATCATCAATGAGCCAACAGCAACGCATTACATGCGGCTTATCCTTGCCCTAGCTGGGGTAGTTGTACATTATTTACATTTGAACCGATTTATTCCGCCGCAGATAAAGGCAAATCGCATCAATTTCCATAAATTTAAGAACGCAACACAATATTGCCGCCAACCATCAACCAAACAGTGATAGTCGATTAAATTTAATTCAGTCCATTAATCAACGCAAGCGAGATAAATCGGACTGAAAATGACAATTTTGAGCCGTGGCAAAAAGGAGTTGGGCAAATTTGTCCCCTCCGCTTGTACGAATGATTTAAGCATTCCGTATTCCGGTGGAACTGATTGAAATGTGGAACGCCACGCATTTTTTACTGCCTCGAAGGCAACTAGTCTGTGTCCTTTTATACAAATCTATTGTATCCTGAACTGAAGCTGAGCTATGACATTTTGAACGGAAACTGAACTTTATTTTAGGTCAGGTTAGATTGTATAGGGTGTGAGTTTATCACAGAAGACTAGGCACCATTTTGGGCCCATCGCCATCCCTTGGGAACCTCCACGATCAAAACCGAAACCAATTCGCCGAAAGCACTTAATTTCCTAGAACCTTTAGAACCTTAAAATGGTTTCAATTTTGTTTGAAAGGCCAAGCTCCTAAAAATTGTTGAAGAAGTACCTTTCAAGGTGTTTCTTTCTATTCCAAGCGATTGCTTATGACATTCACAGAGAAGTAGAGTAGCTAGGTAATCACCCCTATTCCCGTTGGCTTTTGTCGTATATACGCCTCATGTTTCGTGTCTATGTAACAATTTTATTTCCTTTTCTATGGGTTCACCATCATTTCAATCCATTTCTCTCGAAAACGTTGCAAACACCGACTAAAAAACGAAGTGAAATACGAGTCGTTTACGACAAACGCCAACGGGAATAGCGATGAATATCGTTTGTGATAGTGACACTATCTGTCAAACCTAATCTCATAGTGTGTTTCCTAATAAGTCAGTGTACAGATAGTATCTATCCCTATTTTTAATAATTCTACAGATTTTTTTTCTGACCTAACTTAGGCCACAAAGCCTTTTGAGACCGTGTGACCTTCTATATAAGACCATCTTCGGTCTGCTCTATTTCTAGTTTTTTCAAGAATAATTCCCTAATTTACGGCTATTGGTGGTCTTACGCCCTCAAAAGTTTTAATTTGTGCAAATTCTGCTCCGTTTTTGGCCAGAACGTCTGCCTTTTCGTTACCCTTAATATTATAGTGTCCGAGTACCCATCATAATCTGACACGGTTCTGGGCGCATAATGCTCTGAATGTCTGAATATTGTGCGGCAGCTCAGATTTGATTATGTAGGACTCTAGCTCCTTTAGCAATATTCTTGTTGGATCTTATTGATCTCATTTTAAGTAGATCCGCAGCTTTGAGCACGGCCAGAACCTTTGCCTGGAACACACTGCATGTGTCCAAAAGTCTTAATGAAAAGTGTTGTGGGTTTATAATAAGGCTTGTGTTAGCCCATTTAGCATCTATGCGGATTGTCATAAGACGCTTGTTCACATGTTGAAAGCTCAAGTTCTCTTGACTAAGTCTGTCGCGTTTCATAAATGCACATCCGAAGAAACTGTACACATTCCAATAGGAGCAGTCAAAGCAAAAATTTTCCTTCCGATCAGAAGCCAATCTCAGATGGAAGAGGCTAACAAATTGCATCATATCCGGAAGGATGTGGCCAAATTATAGCAGGGAAAAAACAACCCACCTCCTGAGTAGAACACGTAAAGATATAGCCACAATAACAGCTATTACCACAGTCCACTCTGCCGTATAGGGGACCATATATGTAGTCAGATTAGTCATCCCACATACATAATACACACTGTCGCAGTTGTAATGACGCAACCGAAAAAGAAACTCTCATTCACTAGGACTACACAGCGAGCTCTAAGTAAACCCTTCTTCGCATCCCTCGAGGAAGTCGCGAAGAATAGCATCAAAGAACTCATAACCTTTTTGAATTCCACAGGCTGGATCTAAACAACCCTTCGACATACCTACCTACAACAATCAGGTCAAATGAGTATGTGGTAACTAAACGGCACTTAGTGCTACTTGGGTTTTATCTCAACCGCCACTGCTACCTACCTACTTAAACGGCTGAGTGGATTTAGTGGTGAATGAGGACAAAATCAAACACATGCTGTCAAGAAGAAGGCACACCCAACATCGACGAATCGAACAGAACGTCACGATAGACAGCAGAGATGGTTATAGACTTTGTCTGCATCGCACTTGCCTACCGCCGATTCTTTGGTCTAAGAAGACAACTGACTAGTACGGCCTTGTCCAGAAACACAAAGGTGACTTTATATAAGACCCTTATCATTCCAGTCCTACTGTATGGCCCAGAAGAATGAACGTTAGCAAAGGCGGATGAAGATCTGAACGCAAAATGATTCGAATGTTTCGGTCCAGTTTGCGTTGACGGGCTTTGGAGGAAGACATTTAACAGCGAACTCTACGAGCTGTATAGCGACATAGACCTGATCAGAAAAGTATGTATCTGTCGACTTAGATGAATAGGACATGTAGAAGATTCTTCGATTGCAACCCGGAAGACAACGCAATGGAATAAAAGCCTCGCCTTAGGTGGCGCGCACAAGTGAAAAGGGGACCCAACCAACTGAGAGTGTGAGAGTGCGCAACTTGAGGCGGTTACCCAAAGATCGGGCTAACTGGAGAGGCTTGCTGGTTGAGGAACAGGTGCACGCGGGACTGTGGAGCCATCTAAGCAATTAAGTAAGTAACCGGCTTCGGGCATATAAGCTCTGCCATTCGCTCAGTATTTGAGATGCCCATTTATGCTGGGAATGCACTATGACAGCTTTGCAAGAGTTGCCGATGACAAGTGACGATGAGCACATAAAGCTAACTATAGCAGACATACCTGCCTACCTCGCAACGCTGCAATTAAAGACCACAGCCAATTAGCTTTGAGGGAAAAAATGCAACGTAAAATTTAATATGATCGCATTTGATTTTAAGTTGAACAAAAATCCCTGATTCATATTTAATTTAACGTTGATAAATATTTGATTTGAATAGGCAATGGCCGCGTTCAATATGCTTAGGTACCTAAATATTTAGGTGACAGTTTATCATTGAACGGAAAATTGCTTAGTACCTAAGCTAAATGTCAAATGCCTTACATGTGTTAAGAATTGAGCATTCACTTGCTGTTTTGACATCAACTGATCAACACATTGACTACCTACTAAAGAAAAATATAACATTATTGAAGTGCAAAATGAATGATTCTATTGATTCTTTTCTAAAAGCAGCTTTACAAATTGTCGGGTAAAAACCCCATCTAAAAGACACATTTTATTTAATTATTATCACACTTGTGTACGTGTTTATTTTATTATTCGTAGTCAATTTGCCGTAAGTTTCCTGGGTATCATCGATGTCACAAAACACCGTCAATTGTAACTTGAAATTTAATTTTTATTTTTTTTTTCAACAATAATAATAAAACCACATACAAATCTCAGCAAAGTTCAACAATGGAGTGAAAAATTCTTCGATTTCAAACAGCTGTTTATGACATTTCTCAAATCCACTAAGAACTCAGGCAGAAATTCTTGCCTAACTTTCCAGTCACCACAGCTGACCGACCTCACGAAATTTGCCTAGATTTGCAGTCAAATCGACCAATCAGAGGCTGTTGACTAGCTAGGCAAAAGCGCATTGAACGCGGCCAATGCCATTTTAAATAAATGCAGCCTAGTTTCAAAGTGAAACGTGTTCATTTTTACATTGAAACCATATTTTGTAATATTTAATGTACTCTTAACGTAGTTTCAAAGTGGAACATACTTTGTCTTTGTCCAAAATTAAGTTTCAAAGTGTCATTTACGTACTTTTAAAGTATTGCATAGTTAATTTTAAGACGCACGTTATTTTAAGACGCCATCGCCATTCAATCCAGGAGTTTTTTTAGTTTTGTGACAGCGAGTCAAGTACCTAGATCATTTTTTGCTGTTACTGTTTTTAATATCGATGAACGTAGATTTAAAAAAAAATCTTAGCTTTTATTGAAAAAAGTCTCGTTCAAAAGTGTCAATATGGTGATTTAATTAAACTCTTTGGTAAGTATTTAAAATAAAATTATGTGCATAAATACCAACAAAAAACTAATTAAAAATAATTTTATTTCAGCTAATAACAAAAAAAATTTATTTATTTAGCCAAAAAAATATACTTGTTGTAGAGATGAATTAGTAAAAAAGAAATTGTAGTAAATAAATTTAAGAATTTTATGTAATTAAAAAAAAAAATATAAAATAATTTTTTACAATTAAATTAAATATACTAAATATTAAATGTGATACATATTTTCAAAGTCGAAAGCAGTAAGGTCTACGATGCATCATTGTAAGCTTAAAGTTAAAAAATACTTGTTCAAAATTGGTTCACTTTGAATCAATACTTGAACAAAGTTAAATTAAAGTTGAAACATTCTATTTTCAAAATTGGGCAATGCATAATGATTATATCAAAATGTATTTGTAGTATTTTTAAAGTCAGGGGCATTTGAATCTACGATGCATTTTGGTTGAATTGAAATTGAGTAACATTGTTTTAAAGATGGATGAATTTGATCGAACTGCGATTCCATATCAAATCAACGTAAATCCCTGGTTGAATCGAATTCCTTTTAAAGTATGGAAACGATTTGAATTCATGTTATGTCACTTTGATTTTAAAATGTTCGTATTCGAAGCTAAATCATTCCGAAAAATCTTTATATTAAAGTGGTTTTCTTTGATTTTACGTTGTTTTTTCTCTGGGTGGACCTTAATAAAGCTTCGTTCGAATATACTACAAATTGTTGCATGCTTCTCCAGTGCCTAGTGATGACACCTAATTGTAGTGCTGATTATGCAGTCTATCGCGAGATATCAAACTTTTACACCT
Source organism: Cheilosia soror (assembly GCA_949372485.1). Lineage (NCBI taxonomy): Eukaryota > Metazoa > Arthropoda > Insecta > Diptera > Syrphidae > Cheilosia > Cheilosia soror. The sequence goes on along the minus strand of OX443561.1, from coordinate 33,105,346 downwards.
TTTTATATTCAGCTTTGGCTAAGTCCACTTTGTCTTTATAAACATGTTGTAAGAACATTCTTATCCATATTAGGTTAATTCTTTCGAAAACATCCGGCTTAGCTTGCAAATAGCTTTCGGAATCCAATCCATCAGCCTTACAATTTCCGCGGGATGTCTCTAGAATATGTAACCGACATCTTAGCAAAGGTTATGACTATGAGTCTATTGTTTATAGGGACTGATTCTGAAGACTTAATTGCCGCTTGCTTGTCCCATCTAGCTTGTCACTTTTCAATTGAAGTTGAACTCTCATTTCTTATTGACTTAAGTCCTGTTTGCAATAGGAAAGACTTATAACCAGTGATACAACGTAAAATAGGACCCATTTATTCCCTATACCAATTTTGCAAACTATTATGTTCCAAGGCAAAAGTGTAACACCAACGTTCATAACCATGCATTTGAGGCTTCTAGCGTAACTTGCTTTCTAAGACAAGACCCATATATTTAGCTAGACTCCTCCGGATTATATCTAGCACTGGTATGATGTTATGTATGTTATGTTATGTTATGTTATGTCCCGCGGATTAGTATAGTACGATTATATGCTGTAGCGCCCAAAGCAGTTTCTCTATAGTATTCGAGCCTTGGAAGTCTGTATTTGCATAATTGATCGATTTAGATCCACGATAAAACGGATGAAGGTTTGGGGAAAATTGACTTCGACACTCCGTACGAAGTGCAATACCCAGATAGGGAGGACTGGCAAAAGAATAAGGTTCCGAATGACAATGAAATCTCGATTTATACGGATGTCTTCAAAACTATGGAGGGTACATGATCAGGTATTTACTCTATATGGATATAGACCTACATGTGTCATTACTACTTCCGGATACACGCAGTGTGTTTAAGGCAGAGGTTCTGGCCGTGCTCAAAGCTGCGGATCTACTTGATATGGGATCAATATCTAACAAGAATATCGCAATCTACATTGATAGTCAGGCTGCGCTAAAGGCGCTAGAGTCCTTCATCATCAAATCTGAACTAGTCAGGAGCTGCCGCACAATGCTCAGAGCACTATGCGCGCAGAACCAAGTCAGATTATGTTGGGTACCGGGACACTGTGATATTGAAGGTAACGAACGGGCAGATGTTCTGGCGAAAACCGGAGCTGAGCTTAAACCTAATGAAACAATTGAGGACATAAGAGCATCAATAGCCGTGGCCAAGAGAATTATTCTCGAGGATATCAAAAATAGGGCAGATCAGAGATGGTTTAATATAGTAAGGCACAGGGTCTCAAAGGCTCTGTGGCCTAAGCTAGATAGGAAAAAAACTGTAGAGTTACTAAAGCTCAGCAGATCGAGGCTAAGAATGGCAATAGGGATACTCTCCGGGCGCTGTCTTCTAAGGAAGCACGCTATGAGATTAGGTCTAACAGATACAGACATGTGCAGGTATTGCAAATACTTACGAAGACTTAACTCATCTCCTCTGTGAATGTCAAGCTATTGCGCGGTACAGGAAGAAATACCTTGGTAGGTGCTTCTTCGACAATTTGGAGGAGGTTGGCCTCGCGAACAAAATTGAGGCAATTTTCAGGTTCTGTAGGAAAATTAATTGTTTAGGCGAAGTGGTTTAGGTTATTTGACCGTTAAGGTTCCCCAGGGTGGCAATGGATCCAATATGGTGCCTAGTCCAAAGTGATGAACTCACACCCTATTCAACCTAACCTAATCTAACCTAGATCCACGTGGCTAGTGACACTTGAGTTGCCCGGGTAATGAGAACAGATTAAAAGATTTTACGCTAGAAGTCGTCCAAGAGCCATCCATATCTTCAACTTCAAATTACTTGACATGATATTGGTTGACATGGGTTGGGATTGGGTTTATTGAGAAGGAGAGTATGTTTCTTTCTTGGCCTCAGAACTCAACTATATTTTTCTGCTTCAAGAGAATCTAAAAGGTTAGTTTCCTCCCTTTAAAACAGCGGATGGTTTGCCAGAGCATGAGCTACTTCAAAGACGGTTATTTGGCTGTTTAAAGGGCAAATTTGTAGTTGTAGGTTCTTTGCCCTAAAGTACCGGTTTGGAAAAACCAGATTACCCTGGTGAACAGTCGTATCTTTGAGCCCTCTTTCTTCCCTCTGATGGTTCCTTGAATCCTGGGAGTCTTAAGTGACGAAGAGTTCCTATATGCTCATCCATAATGTCTGAAGTTGCTTTGTTAAACAATTTATTGTCAGCTTTAAGCAGACGCTCCAAAACTGTCACCCTTCAGACATAGCTCTGAAGAGAGTCCCAATCGGAGCCTGTCAGGTTCATTTTATTCATCTTGTCGCACTAGGAATTGTGTGTAGGGACTTGCCATTTCTAAATTTAGAGTTTGTTTTTCGAAAACGTAAGAATGTTAGTCCTAGTTTTACATTTAAATAAATTTTGCTGCATACTTTAAGGTTGAGTTGTTTCAACCCAAGTTCACCCACAACCCATCCGCTTCGCAGAACTTCACATAATCATAACATAATCTTAAGTGGTTCGATACCACCATGCCAACCACCGGCCACATCTCAGAACATAATGCTCTGCATTAACTTAAGTGGATTAAAAATGTAAAACTATAGCAAACAAAGGCCGCATATACGAAAAAGTATCCATCACTTTTATTACTTAATTTAAATAAACACACCATCACCGCCCCTACCCCTAACCATAAAAATGGAAAGTATAAGAAAGCACACAAATAATAGTCCTGCCATGACCACACCAGCACACTTAAGGGACTCGTTCCTTAGGGTGATGAACGTAATTCCAACCATTTGCACAGGCTCAAGGATATACGCCCGGCCCGGCCAAACAAAAAGGGATGCAAAGCCGGGGCGAAATGTAAAATGTAATTGCGCGGAATGGAATGTTAATAAAGTTGTGTGCATTATCCAGATTCTTCAATTAATTCCGGCAAAAATAACTCAATTTCGCGCGTTGATTCTTGCCAAGCGAATTTAAAAGTTTATGGCCGTTTTTTTTTTTCGCTTTCGAGAAAACACAATTATCCAGAGAAACACACAAACAGCAAGCACATCTAGCCGGAGTCAGAGTCAGAACGCGGCTGGCGTCATGTAGCATTTTCCGGTTAAAATAAATGCGTCCCGACAACAAAAGTGAATTGTCACAGCCACCGCCACAATGCGGACTTGAGTTCACAGTCAGGGTTTCGACGATATAATGTATCTGGTACACATTTTAGCTAACAAGTTCCTTTACGATGTTTCCATAATAGTTCGCATGTCCTCGTGCTCGTTCTGGTCTCTGCTCTGAGTCCTTGGTCACGGCTAATGTTTGCATTTTGCCTCCGACGATGTTCATTTTAAATCACCGAGTATATCTATGCCGGAGCTACTTAATTTTTTGAGGGGGGCTACTCTCACCACCCAGACCTGGACACCGGCTACACTCTATACTGCTGAACATACGGCCCGGTGTAACGAAAACAAAACACAAAGGACGGCACAAGGACACTGGAATTGGGATGTGTACTATGTACATATGTAGATACGGATACGCAAGGGCACTCGATTTAATACAGTTGTTGGCAGTTAACTCTGTTTTGGCGAAATTTTGTCGGCTTGAATCCTTGTTGCTCCGCTGGCTGTATTGGTAACGCGTGCATATGTGTGTGCATGTATTTGGTCATTTTAATCCGTTTTCGGCTATGTGATAACTCTGCTGGTGGATTACACGCAGATCATTTGTTTTAATGAGATTTAGACGAGGTACATTGGCATTTTTGCGGAGGATCCTTACAGGTGCCGTTTATATGTTTGCACTGATTAAATAAGCTTAAAACTAAAAGTTAATTGCCCAAGACAGTAATGACTTTGGCAAGGAGGGTACCCGCTATCAATGATGTCAAGATCACTAAATGAACCTGTGGCAAAGGGATTTAACGTGTTAGCAGACAGACAATGGCGTCAAGGTTATGAGTCGGAAATGTTTATCCCATTTTAATGAGTGAGTGAGTGCTTTTCGGGCCCGTTGATATAGGATACTTCTTTAGATTTAGACACTGCGACTGTTTTTGCAACTATGAGTCAATGTGCGGCTGTAACATCAGGCCTGTAATGTAACATCATTCAGCTATCTGAAGAGGGCGTTATATAAGATTATACTTGTTATCAGAAGCTAACTAGAGGGTGCTTGAGAAGTACCTACTTTATAAGTGGTGGTGGGTGTGTGAAGGCTGATACCTGATAAGATACAAATTAGTTGGTGTAAGGCAAAGCTCTGTTAAGTTGGCGCCATAATTTCCGTAAATCCGATTCAAATAAATAAATAGCGAGTTCGAGCTGATTTTCCTTACACTTTTCGTACACATCAATAATTGTGCTTATTTTTACCTCCTAGTGGCAACCACCGGGTACTGGTCTGCCCATCCGGGTGTGACTTGCTGAACTTATAAGCGCGAGTGTTGAACACGAAGAAAGAAGCAACACTATAATGTCTGTCGGAAAGACTGACTGAACGAGTCTCAGAAGTCTTACATGAGCTCCTCAGAAAGAGGACATACGGCGGATGAATTCATTAGACAAGGTACGCCTTCGGATATCCCGAAAACCGCCAAGACAAGTTAATACTGTGAGGAAGTTTGACGTCGGACGCTGCCTCTGATGTGCTTGGTTTCACTCGACCACCACAACGAAACCCCTGGTTCGACGACGAGTGCCGGCAAGCAAATGCAGCGAAACAAGGGGCATACAAAGCGGCGCTACAAAGAAGGACTAGAGCTGCTCGTGAGCTCTACGCGAAGAAAAGAAGAGACGAACCCACTGCTTCTCAGGAGAAAAAAAGAAAGAGCACGAAAAGCGCGCGATCGGGGAAATAGAGAGATGCTACAGCAGGAATGAGGTTCGGAAGTTTTACCAAAGGGTAAAAAGAACCTCCCAAGACTACAGAGCCCGAACCGAAGCCTGCAAGGACAAACAAGGGAACATCATAGTAGAATCGCAGTCGATGCTGAGGATATGGAAGAACTACTTCTGCAGACTGTTTAACGGCGATGACGAACTAAATCCCGCTGTCAGGCAGAATGAACCTTTCAACCTAGACGATGAAGACCAACAATTCCGTCCACCTGACGTGGACGAAGTGAAGATAGCCATATCTGAGCTTAAGTCCAACAAAGCCGCTGGAGCAGATGGCATAACCGCCGAGCTATTCAAAGCGGCAGGCGATGACTTCTCCATCAAAGTCGGTATAGAACTCACCGAGACCTTCGATGTCGAAAAAGGATCGAGACAAGGCGATGCGCTGTCATGTGACTTCTTGAACAACGTTCTTGAAAGAATAGTGCAAAACTCAAACTACGCCGACGACATCGACATAATCGGGAGAACGCAGCGTGATGTCACTGGCGCATTCGTGGGCATTGAGACGGAGGCGGCGAAGATGGGTTTGGCGGTCAATAAGGGCAAGACAAAGTATATGCTGTCATCATCAAAGGACAGATATATGTAACTTTGAGGTGGTGGTAAAGGACTTTGTCTACCTAGGCTCCGCTATGAACTCAGACAATAACACCAGCGCCAAAATATACATATGTAGCACGCCACATGTATATGTGGCTCTGACGTAATTTTGACGTCAGAGTATAGAGCCAATGGCTACATACCGTGTACTAGCCCTCTTTGTGTCACTCAGGTCACAAACCAGTAAGAATAGACCGCCGACTTCCCGTACACCTACCCGATTCCCCTCGGAAAGAATTTCCCTGTCTGTGAATACGTGTAAATGTCAAAATGAATGGCGGCAATGTTTTTCTATGCAATACCATGCGACCAGGATTTTTCAAGTATGCGTGTGTTAATGGCGCCCCTTTGATTTTGTACAGCACCAATACATGAAAAATCCTTGTCTCGCCGGCAGCTTGTAGGCAAAGTCCGTTATGTGGGAGGAGTCGACGGTCTATTCTTACTGGTTTGTGACTCAGGTACTCATACGTATGAGGTGACGTCAGAGCCACATATATATGGCGTGCTACATATCGTGTACTAGCACCTTTACGCATATTTTAAGACCAGTGAATGATGTACGTATACAATGGCCGTATCTTGAATTATTACCTAACATGTTCGTGCAATCGCTTATTGTTCGCCGAAACAGAAAATCCTGACAAGAGTTCATATTATACCAACCTTTGGAATCGCCTTCACTATTCTCGTCCTGCACACTACTACTCGTGCACATGTTGAAACTTTATACAATAGCAAATTAAATTAACACTCGTTCGCTGAATTAAAGCCTTTCACAACGACGGAACAAATAAACCCACAATCCGTAGGTACCGTTGTGGTTTCCTAATTAATCAACTAAAGAACCGAATTACACACATCATATCGCACCAACTATACAGATACACTGTTCAGAACAGAGGTCAGTTCGTGCGAATATATCGCTCACCTACTGGCCACTAGGGGCCCTCCGCACTATCCAGTTTGCGCCAACACTGTCAGCTCGATTCCCCATTGAATAATTTGGGAATAGACATTGCAAGCACTCCCTGCTTATTCATAGCAATGTCGCGGCTATAAAATGCCTCCCAACGATAGTGCATACCTTCAGACATTCGACAATCGTCAGGCGAACAAAACGCACCAAACCAAACGATGGCGGACGAGGAACCGAACGGACGTCAAAATCGGGCTCAAAGTGTTCAATGGCAAGAATTGTGTTTTAATTTTCACAATTTTAAAATTGTAAAAATATTCATTTCGCAAAATATAGGAAAAAGGCTGCCCTATACACGAAGGCGGTGAACGCCTTTCGAGATACAATATCTATGAACGAGAGTGATGCCGGATCGGAATTCGACTCCAGGAAGCAAATCAAATACGGAACCAATTGTCAGGCGGCATTGGGAATATTTACCGAATATTGTGAATACAGTTCGATTCATGGATTTAGATACTTGGGTGAGCGGAAACGGCCACTTCTCGAGAGGTAGGTGTGAACAGTTTTTCGCAAGTATTTTTTTTTTGCGTCTTGGTAGATGCATTTCTAATTTAAGAGAATTTGTTAAAAGTGGAAATATGTAATTATAAACAAAGTTTATGATGGCCAAGATATTTCCGCTCTTTGGAAAGATTTCAAGCAAAATTGTACATTTTCAAATGACACAAAGGCGGCAGTAAAATTGAAATGCGTCACTTTCCAAAGAGTGGGAAGATTATAGAGATTTGATGATGCAGCTGCAAAGAAATTCATATTTCGAAATTTATTGTTCTTCAAACACATTTTTAGTTTTGAATTTGAATAATGATTGATCTGCGACAGACAGAATACAGAAATGTGTTTTCGTGAAATAGTTTGTGTGCAGTGGGTGTGGGTATCTGCATCTGACCATGAGCGGCGGTCTATGAAATTCTCAATTTTTGACAATAATGTAAATAGAAAATTGCTTTCTTTTATCGGTGAACTAGCATTTATCCCTCGATTTATCCGGCGCTTCGCTACCGTTGCAGAAGTTACTAGTAGGGTGAAGTGAATTTAAGATTTTTTTTATGCCTATAGTCATAAAAGTTGAATTTGATTTTTCCATAACGCTACACACACAGAAAAAAATTTTAATATTTACAATTTTCTGCTTAAAATTTTCAAATTTCCTGAAGTTTTATGACTCGGTGAAAAATCTGTTTGTATCCCCTGGCCGATGGATGTGTTGCATACGTAAATATGCCTACCTTTACTCTAATTCAAATTACCATTGCATGCGCATATATGCCCCTCGTATATCCTAATTACCTATCCTATTTTACATTCGCATACTTCTTCCCACGACACAATAATTTCTTATCGTGTTATATCACCTTAATATGATTCCTAATTCATTTGCGTTTCCAAATTCCTTTCCCACGATCCCGCTAATTCGCGAAGTGAACTGGTCACTTCCATCATACACAAATCATATTACACAGTCTTACTCTTATTCGCATATCCCGCTTATCTATATTATGCGTGTCTACCTTATATCTATACGAATTCAAATTACATGAGTGAACTGGTCACTGCCAGCGTTCTCAAAGGTATCACCTTCAGCGACTGTCAAAAAATGCATGTTCGGAGGCAGAGCAGATCAGACCATTAAAAATTAGTTTTAGTTGATATTCAAGTGTGGTCGGTATTGCACATCGTCTCAGGCAATAAAGTCTAAACTTTAGAAATTAAATTAAAACAGAAAAATTAGTTAAGCAAATTTATACATAAACTCGACGACACAGTTATAGTAATTATATTATAGATACACACACAACATAAGCCTGGAACAACAAAAAGTATTTACTTAGTATTTAATGAAGAAGAAAAAACTCGTGTACTTTTTATTTAATTTCGTTGTGATAAAGTGATAATAAAAAAAAAGCAAAATCAACTCTATAACTTTTATATTTGGTGGATAGCTACTGGTGGTTTTTGGTGGTTGCCTGTGGACATTTGCTGTACCAACTCCCCCTTTCCCCATTCCGTTATAATAAGGGGTCATTGCGAGCGGCGCACTAATCTCTGTACCAACATATATAAATATAATTACAAAATCATTCCGCGGTAAAATAATAACAGATGGCCGATGGGTCCCTCAACGACAACTTGTATCCATTTTGTGAAGAACCGTAAAACCGTAATACTCTGACCGATTTAAAAATGTAAAGCTTAGCAGAGACTACAAAATTGACAATACATGTCTTTTTTTCACTAAATACCTGCGGGCGTTTCCGTGTCAACAAATTTTAAGTGTTATTGAGTATTTAAAAATTAAAACTGTTATACGTTATATTAATTACAAGAAACAAGTTTTACCCTGAAAATTTTAACTTTGACCGCGTATTTTCTTAAGGGCGACTTTAGATCTTTTATAAAGAAAAACGGACACTCACATCTTTTTGATTTAATTTATTATATTTCAAGTGTAAACATTAAACATACAAATAAATACTAAAAAAAAATAATTATGTAGGTACTTCTTTAGGAACACAAAATGTTGGCATGCATTTCTTAATTTCATTTTTTTGCCAGAAAAGATAAAAATAAAAAAATTACATTTGCAAAAAGTAATGACAAACGTAGGTACCTACGGTATTTTAAATAAAACAAAATTGTTTTAAATTTCAATAAGGCAGGTTTAAATACTTAAATATCACCGCCGCGGCAAGAATCTATATAGAAAGAAAACATTACAGAATTGCAATGGGGAGAGAGGATTCGGCCAAATTCTGCTGCGAACACCCTTGTAGCTCTTCTATGCTTATTCCTTTACCGGGTGTTGTCACTTTAACTTTGCTCCGTTTTTTTCTTAAAGGCGTGCTATCTTTACCATGCGCATTTCACTCAGCATGTTAATGACACATGCGGAAACATTTCCAGAAGCCTGCTCCATACTTGCTTCATTCGGGATCTTGTTCAAAACCTGCTGAGGACCGAGCGGCACAATTCCACATTTTTTGAACCCAGCTATCAAATTAAGAGATCTGTTGTCTTCCCCTACTGACTTTTCGACCAGTTCCTTGAGCAACTTGGGAAATTTGTCCTTTGCCAAAATTTGGGATGTTTTTGCTCTACTTTCCTTCAAGTTTTTTAGGGTTCCCCTCCAAGTTTTCTTTAGGGGCCCCTAAAATGCCACATCAAGTGGTTGTAATAAATGTGTTGCGTTTGGTAGAAAGCAGACAAATCTGATTTTATTGGCACTCAACAGAGAAGTGACTGGAAAGGTTATCCCCCCAGTAAAACAATTTCACAATCATATTTTTTTGTGAATGGTATAAAATGGTTTAGGAACCAGTCTTTAAATATGGTTGCGTTGAACCAACCTGATTTTGATCTATTATATTTTGTGTTCCTAGGCCCACCTTGCATCCATTGTTTCCACAGTTGCTCGGACTTGTACACAACATTTCTCCAGCAGCTGAACCACAAAACATAACAGAAATACTGCTCTTTGAGCTGTTCATAATCCTCTCCGGGCACTTGCAAACTTTTTTAAATATGCATTTTTGAGACCCTGGATCGTCAGACAAGTTCGTCTCGTCATAATTAAAGATGTGTTGGGACAAGATATATTGCCCGCACTATCCAAAGACAACGTATTTTTCAAATGAGCAAAAAACATGTTGACATCATTTTTAGTCAGCTTTGCCTTTGATGGTTTCAAGTTTTGGCACATCCTCTTATTAACGAGGTCATTATTCCTTTTAAGAAAACCTGCCAACCAATCTTTACTAAGCAAATTCGATTTCTTGTTATCGCGCTTATCTAAGTAGCTTGTTGCTAATTTCTGGACATCGAACATGTTGAATGGAAAGCCCCATTCGCTTGTGGCAATAATGGAATTTGCAAGAATTTTTTCTTCAGCAATAGAAAAAAATAGGCGGTCTTCCAAAGTTTTTATTATGTCTTGCATGAAGTTTGTTTATTAATGTGCCTTTGGGAATACCAAACATTTTAGCACATTTATTTATAGAAATTTCCTTTTTTTTTCAATCAATTCTAATGCATCTTTCATTTTTTCATCTGGGATACTATTGTACCTTCGTTTATTAATTTTTTGTTTCGACATTGTTATTGATTTAAAAACGCCTATTTTGATAAAAAGAAAATGCATTGTGAACAGACCATAACTCAAATGTGGTGAAATGTAAGATGTATGTTTAATACCCTAGCGGTTCCCCAGCACGATAAAAAAACACAAATTTTCAAAAAAACTAGAATAGTAAAACCAAACAAAATTTTCAATTAAAATAGTAAATTAACCAAATTTGCTATTTAAATTGTAAATACAGTAGACGCTCGATATAGTGAACTAATAAAACCCAGGCCTGTTCACTATATCGAAATTTTTCACTACTGAAGTTTTTAGATGTTCAAGTAAGCTTCATTTGAAATAAATAAACATATACCTACCTAAGTTTTTATTTCAACACACTAAAAAAAAATTGTATTAATCTTAAAAAAACTCATACCTAGATGAAAATATTTTTTTGAGGAACACAGACATATCTAAATATCATTGTTTTTTTTAATAATTCAATTTTTAAAAAATAATTTGTCACCTTCATTTCTGTCTTATTCGCCGTCGACGGTCGAAGACTAACCGCCACCTGTTAGGAGCTGACTACATCAGTCAACTTCGTTTCGACACTCTAAACATCTCGCCAGAGGCAATAGACGGGGGTTAAATTGTTTCGGTCACCCTTCGTCTTTGCTCTCCCTAAAGGAGAAACTCTAATCTTTTTTTTCGGTGCCAAGCAGTATGATTGTTTACTCCAATTAGGCTCTTCTGGTCAGCACCAGTCCTTATCTCGTGGACGGGTTGTCAAAGAAAATAAACGGGGGTAGACTGCTGCGGTTACCCTCCGTCTATCCCCGAACAAAAAACAAACCATCACCAGGAGATTCTATATATTATACATCCAGGTGCTTTGCAAAACTGGAACATTTTCCGTCGAATTTTGCGAAAAAAGCAGAGTTCACTCGTGATTTTCATAGTTCACTATTTAGAGTAGTCTGTGTAAAATGTTGGTGGTTCAATATATTGGATAATGGATAGTTCACTATACAGAGGTACATTATACCGAGCGTCTACTGTAGATGGTTTTACAATTCGGATAGTAACGCCTTTACAATTATTTTTTTCTGTGAGTTTCAAGTTTTTAGCCCAAAAAAAATTGGTCCTGGAGTTCTTTATTCCAAAACAAAATATCCTTTTTTTTGTTTATTTTGTTTTTTTTTAATAAGTTTTAAGATATTTAAATAAAGTAACTTGATAATAAGCCATTTTATAACTACAATATTATTTGATAAACAAATTTTTTCGTTCGCCATCAGAATCGATTCCCTGAAAATTTATTAAAATTGTATAGAAAAAATCTTGAATTTCTCTTACAAATTTATTCGAGTATTATATTCAAGAGAAGCTGCGTTTAATTTCAGTTATCAGCAACTGAATATTTAAAGTACAAAGTTTAATTTACATTATAAGATATGAAATGTTAGTTAGTTCAGGGCATTTACAAATTCTTTCTTTGTCTCAAATTGTGGTGAAATTTTTGGAGATGAGATCCTAGCCTTGAAAAATGCATCTCTCCATTCCAGCTACACACTGAAGCAGAAGCTTCTGACACCAGCTTAACGCACCTTTCCACTGTTTGAGTTTGACGGATATTCGAAGCTCTAAAATTTTATCTATACCTATTGTCAGGAACATTTTCAACCATGGTGCGCAAGTCGTCATCTGATATTGTTTTCGTTAAAGGAGGTTCGGTGACGGCCACCGTAGCGGCGTAGCCCATATATCATGTTGATATAATCATCGGCTTCGAAATTTATTTTTGGGATTTTAAATCGGCGGATTCCATTGACTTTCTTTTCTACACCTTATTCCCGAACATGCCTTCTTGAATGAAACGTTTTGATGGCTGTCAATGTACCAACTCTAAAGCTGCTCTGCCAAGAGATACACATTTCATATAGATATTTTTGATCTGTGCTAATACTTATCTCAGGCAACTCTTCGAACGCCTGGATTAACAAATTATGACAGCTGGCAAGAGATTTTCCCAGGACTCCAGAAAATCCATTCATTAATTTTACCATCAATATAGGCCCCTCATAACGAAGGAAGCGAGGAGTAACAAGAATCTTGCTAATTGGGTTTGACCCTGACAATTTCGATGAGTGAGTAAAAATCTCACATGAGCAAGCGCTGACTGTCCTCATATTGTATTTTAGAAGATTTCCCCCTGCCTCGAAAAAAAAACTTTGGCATTACATTTGTAACGCCAAGAATTAGTCACCAGAGACCCCATAGAGTATTATATATTCAGAATCAGGATCAAATGCTGAATGTCTGTTGAAAATATGATAGAGTACAAACGCATCGACCTAGGCCAATTGTAGGCGGATGCAATTTTGTGCGAGAGGACTTCATTTTACCGGGCTATATAGTTCTGGTACCTCCCATACAAATACAATATTTGATCCATCTGTGTACGTACTAACTGACTTGCCTAATATTTTGCACGGGAGAACATATCAAAGCACCGGTCAGGGGCTGAGTCGTTGGTTCTGCAAGAATTGTTATACGTAAATGTACTTCTAGAACCTCCTTGCGAGAATGATGCCCTTTTTTTTTTTTGTTCTGAAACAAGGGTTTTTGGCTTTCCATCCGTCGAAGTAAATACTCTTGAGAATCACATCACTATATTGGCTTCTTAGACGGTTTCTTGACTTTGACAAAGCTTGGTGTATTTTATTTTTGTCAATTACAAGTCTTGTGTCAGTGCTGTTTATGATTCCAACATCATCGTGCAGAACCGCAGGACGACTGCTGCGGCAGATCGTAATGAAAGCCCATATCGATCACAAATTCTTGCTACAGATGGTAGAAAGAGAAAGTTGCGCGTATCTGGAGACGTGATAGGATCGGAAGATGACGTTGAAGGTTCTGATGAACAAATTAGTGACCCCACTGTTTCGACTGGCTCCACTATTTCAAACGTTTCCATATTGACCCCACCTACTCTGTCGACTGGCTCTACTCTCTCGACTGAACTTCGGGGGGCAAGATTATTCAATGCACTATGTTCTTTTCGATCTAATGGCTTTTGCATTTTTAGACTTTCGGGCTTATCAACAGAACCGATCACCACCTTCCTGTCGTTTCTTAGATCCGGTAAAAAAGGCCCAACATTTCCTTGCTTATGTCCTTCTTCAGATCCCAGACTATCTCTCGGCCAAATTATATTACGATTGGTTCAGAGGTTAAGTCGTGGCAAGTAGACAAAGAGATAGATATATCATTTTTTATACTGTCAGTATGGATAGGTATACCATGCATAGTTTGTGCAGCGACACAATAAATCTTTTATAATGTTCTCTAACGTTTTTAATAAAATATTTGTTAAAATATAGCTAAACAAATATACGACCACCACAACTCGAATATCTGTCGGATTTGAGTATCTGCCTCTACCCTCCAGCGTTGCCACTGTTGGACAATTTTTTCGCAGTAGATTCTCTAAAAAAATTCAGTAGATTGAATTTTTTTTTTCAAACAAAACCAAAGTAAATTACAAAACATAACATAAACAATACAAAATTAATAAAGACGAGTATTTAAACAAAACAGAAAAATGCATTAATATTAATGAGCATGGAATATTGTTCATCTTCATTGGCTATTAAGTTTTTCTTTGTCATCATCATAAAAAGGAAACAAGTTTAAAATAGGCAATATCGAGGGTATACTGCCTTCCACAAGGTACTAACTTTGTATCTACGTACCTCAGAGGTTTCAATCTTTCACTATTAAAATTAAAACGATTTTTTATCTGTTGACAAGCCTCGATATAAAATTGCAGCACGAAAAACTCCATCAAGCTAGAAAATATTTTCAGAATCGACGTCTTAATTTGAAATGTTGTTGTTCAAAGACATATTTTGCTGAACAAGTTTCTTTCGGCAATTTAAGCCAGGAAAACTTAGTTTCCCAAATTGGCTTGTATTTCTGTTTGTATTTTATCTACTATTTTGGATTTAGCTTCCTCAGTTAAGCTTTTACAAAAATGCAGTAGATTTAATTTGGTGGCAGTAGATTTAAATTTTGAAAAAAATGCAGTAGATCTACTGCAATTGCAGCAAAGTGGCAACGCTCTCTACCCATAATAATAAATTAGTGAATTTAACAATCATGAATTCGCGTTGTCGTTATCAAAGCTTCCGATTGACCCAGAGGGCAGTCATGCAAGATAAGCTCTTAATAAACAAGTGTTTAGTTTTATAGGAAATGTTGGTCAAGATGGTTGATCAACAATGCAACTGTCGTTGTCAAAAAAAGAACGATACGCCATCGTATCCCAGTCGACCTGGTTTAGGCCTAAGGTCGGGCTAAGATTTCCTTTCAACGTACACGACATCAGCAATTAGACTCTTTGATCTGTTATGTGTATCTTTTTTTTTATAGAATTTTCTGGGTCTGTGTCTTCTTTCTATCGATATACATCTGCAGTACATTAACGATGAACATTTGGAACAAATGGAACAACAACCCAGTGATTGTAAGTTTCGCTGAAAAATCAACACCAGTATGGCAGATACCATTCCCGTCGGTGACTGTTTGCCCGGAAACCAAAAGCAGGAGGCACTTGTTTAACTTCACCGAAATGTTCTGGAAACTGATGTCCGAAGAGAACACCACGACACAGGAGTAAGAACGTCAGCAGCAAACAGTTTTTAATTCATACTAACTTCATTGAATTTTTAAGAAACTATTACATGGATGCGGTGTCACAAATCTGCCTATCACATTTGCTGACTGACATGAACTATGGCAGGCCAGAAGCCAATGGGTCAGATTTGATCGCTGCCATGGAGGAGATACAGCCGGTCTTCAATGAGACCTACTTCTTCTGCAAGTGGCGTAACTTCAATAGCTATTGTGATAGATTTCATAAAACAGTAACCGAGGAAGGGCTGTGCTACAGTTTTAATGGGTTCGACCCGAAGGACATCTACCGTGATGAAGCGTAAGTATAGTACCTACCTATATGCGACGAAAATGTTGGCCAACACATATTTAGTGTCGGTTAGCTTTTGGTCGTACCTATCTTATTTTAAAGAGAGTGATATTTTTAAAGGCTTCCTCTCGTATAGTCTCGTGGATGATATACTTTTTGAAGGCGAAAATAACGAGACAGTGCAATGGAATCTAGAAGACGGCTATAGCGTGGAAGCCGGTCCCGATACGTACCCTTACCGCGTACTAGGCGCCGGAGCTAGGGCTGGTCTCTTTCTGGTTCTTAAAGGTATCCAACAGGACATTGATATGCTGTGTCGCGGTCCAGTTGAGGGATTTAAAGTGTTGCTGCATACCCCAGGGGAGGTGCCAAATGTATCGCAGCAATACTTCCGAATTCCTTTCGATCAGGAGGTGCTGATATCGATCAAGCCGAAAATCATCACCACATCGGATGGCCTAAAGCATTATGAACCCATGAGGTGTAATGGTCGATCCGTTAATAAGAGAAACTTTTACTGAATGTGTCCATTTGCAGACGTCAGTGTTATTTCCAGAAGGAACGCTATCTCAGATACTTTAAGGTCTACACGCAGAGCAACTGTGAATTGGAGTGCCTGTCGAATTTCACGACGAAAGAATGTGGCTGTGCTAAGTTCTCAATGCCAAGTAAGTCCTGCAGTCCAGTAGTAGCTTTCATATTATAAAAGCGTGTGTTTATAAATTTTAGGACATGCCGACATCCCGGTATGTGGGGCGGCAAAAGTCGAATGCGTCGAAAAAGCTCAAGATACCCTGCTCCTAAAGGAATTTAAACAAGGCCTAAAGACCTCTGCGGAGAATTTCCGCGGTGTTACCGATTGCAATTGTCTGCCAGCCTGCACCTCGATTGCATACGAAGCAGAGATCTCCCAGGCCGACTACGATTACGCTTCTCAGTTCCGGGCGTTCAAAGAGGAAAACTATGTGAAGGATAATCCTGGGTAAAGCTATATCTATTTAAGGTTGTCGCAACAATAGCTTTTGTACTTTCACAGAATGCGAATGTCGCGATTGTCGATATTCTTCAAGGAGGCACAATTTCTAACCTCAAAACGATCGGAATTGTACGGCACCACGGATTTCCTTGCCAATTGTGGGGGTTTGCTCGGCCTCTTCATGGGTGTGTCGACTCTCAGTTTTGTAGAGTTGGCGTACTTTTGCTCCGTCAGACTTTTGACGAATTTAAATATGAGACGAAGAAAACGTCTCGAAATGCATCGTTTACAGAAGGCCAATGAAGAGGGCGAAGGAAAGCCAGACATGGAGGAGAAGGATGCGCAATACTGATCTACCTCCAGATTTTGGATCACGATTGATTTAAATCTGAACCAAACTGTAATCACTTGTTGTAGTGTAGTGTTTATTAAAAAAGGTTTTTAAATATTAATTTTTTTATTGTATGGTTCTTAACGCACATTAAAACGTAAAGTCGCATGTTGTTAGATTATTTGTGAATTGTTATGATAGTGCGAATAATTTGGCTATTTTTTTTTTATATGAAAAGGCTATTCATATAGGGATATACTAGAGATGTGCAAAAAAAAAGTAAAGCGCACACTTCTTTATGTGTAAATTTTTATATCGCACATCAAAAAATGTGCTCTGTTGTAGATTGACAGCGGATACTCGAACATAGATTTAACAAATCACACAACAAATATTTGTAATAAGTTAGCAAAACCTAAAAAAATTAAATGAAATTTTGTATTAAATATTTAAATAGCTTTTGGATTGAATGGATTTTAAAATAAGTTTCTGAAAGGAAACCCTTAACAAGTTTCATACAAAATGGATTTTTTCCCGCTTAAAGAATCCCACACCTGAGATTCTGAAGAAACGTACATTGCGCACACGTATTTAAGAAAATTGTCTTAAGCGCACATTGACAAATTACTTTCATTACAACTTAAGAGTATATGGAAACATTATTATAAAAAAAAAATTCTCGAATGACACATGAAAGAGTACAAATTTGTTCTAAACGCACACAGATAAAGCAGTTTCTTGGAAGCAATTTTGAGTTTTAGATTAAATTTTTATAATTATAGCTAATCTAGACGAAAGCAGGAACCTAAAAACCAACGCGTTCTGTAGATGGATAAGTTAAACAGATGGTTATTTAAAAGGGTTACATTTAGCGCACATGAGTTCATTCGGATCTTAACTTGCGATTGATAAGTTAGTTATGCGCCGCATGTGCGCATACAGATTGGTAATTTAAAAATACCATTTTTGTAATTGCTAAGAATTTATTTTGTAGTTTTGTCAAAGATATTATCGCACATGCAATGTGCGCATATCTTGAAGGCGATGACAATAGGAGAGATAATTTTTTCAAAAGATTTAAACGTATATCATATTCCACGGGCAGCACACGTAATAAAAGCCAACAAATTAAAATAATTTTTAAAACGCACACCAACTGTGCGTTACCACGTTGCCAATTGTGTACTAAAATACAGTAAGTATATATTTTGTATGTTAGGATTTAATGAAGGGGTTGTACTGTATTGTATACGGGGACATATTTGTGTGCGTTAATTTCTACTTTACTGATAAACCTACAGCAGCAGAAAAACAATGAATAAAACTCACACATGTTTTAAAAGTTCGTCGTATTTTTTCCCCATTAGTTACTACTTATATGCAAGAAATATGGAGCCTCAAACTAGTGTGCGCAAATGAATGGATAAGTAATCAATATTCTTGTGCACATAAATGAAAACAGCATAATCATGGGCACTCGCATTTTTTAAGAATTAGCATCTCAGACGTTTTAAAAGTTGTATGGTGTTTATGTGCGCACAATCAGTGTGCGTTTAGGTATATTGCATTGGTGGCATGTTACTTGCATTATTATTGCGAAGAAATTTGATATCGCACATAAAATAAAGGTACTTATATCGTTCTAAAATTTTTTCTAGAAATATATTTTCAATAGATCGAAACGTACCTACATCATATTTCACAAGTTTTCATTTGAAAAGTTGATTAGAATATACGTGCCGACCAACAGGACTAAGATGGATAAGAATTCCCAAAAGCGCACACATAATTTTAGTAAATAATATCAATCGCACACCAATTGTGCGTTATAGATAGTGCACTAAAATGCAAGGTATAGGAGTATGAGAATTCTTTTGCAGAAAAAAAACTGACAGATTCCTTGAGCATCTACTAAACGTCCACAGTAAGTCGTATGTTGTTCCGCACAATAATTGTGCGTTTGTATAATCAGGTGTCCTATCGTATCGCATTAGCCAAAGTCCCAAGTATAGTTAAATCGAGCATTACCTTTACCACCTCTTGAAGTAAATTGCTTTACGATTTCTAAAGATTCATTGAGCTGAAGAATTTTTTTTAACGACTCACTTTATTACTTCGCATCGCTATGGATACAGGATACCATCTTATGTTGCATTTTATATTGCTCCGTCTCGATAACAAAGCAATCGATATAGATGAATCTTAAAATTCAAAATAGCACGGTTCGATATCCTCTTAAGTGGCCATTCCCACAACAGATTCACAATTGCATTCTCAATTTCACAGAACATCTCTGCAGACAATTCTCTTTCAATGGTATATAGGTAGTACTCGTGTCCGACTATTGTCGCCAGGGTCCTTTGCTGCGTTATTCCTTCTGCAACAGATACAAGTAGTACTTGGACATTTGAAGTGTTTATTGAAATTGATATTCATCCGGTGAGAAGTTTATGGTCAGTTGAACAGACAAGATATCGGGAATCTTTTGTCGTCCACATAGAAAAGTTAAAGTACTACTCCAATTCACAGTAGACTATTGTTGACGTGGACGTCTACTACCCTATAACTGTGATAGTACGTATAGTACAAAAATACTTTTTCTACATAATGAACCGGTCAAATGTTACCTACCTGTTTGGGTGAATAGGACATTTTTCCTAATGAACTCTGTTCCTCCTTTGGGGGCGCTAAAGTCTACACGCAATTATAAATAATTTCACTGTGAACACTAATTTTCTATGATGGCAATTTTAAAAGCTGAACTTTCCGCACTTACGTCGTGTCGCGTCGGTCGTCCTTTTTAAACAGAGGACACATAGTGATGGGGCTGTGAAAATGTAAACATTATAACTTTATTTAATGAGGGTAGCCGAAACCCTTTTCTATGTGCTTCGATGATGGGGTGGCTTTCTACAAAGAGTACCCCCTAAGTGACCATTAAGTTGAAAAATTAAAACCATTTTTTGGTTTCGAAACTTTCGCCATCATTAAAGGGACTATAGGTATGTGTGCGGCATGGGTGAAATGATTCAATTATTATGGTGTGTCCTTTTGGACAGAAAAAAAAATATATGTATTTGTTGGTGAGGACTGTTTTCAGTCAGTCTTCCTTTTTGTTTACCAGTCTGAGCTGAGCATCACCAATCACAGGGATGTTAGCCATACAAGCTAGGTGAATAGATGTACGTACTTTCCTATTATGAAAGGTGTGTTACATGGTCACATGGGTGAATATGCATCACTTGAAAGGCCAATATTATCCAGTGTCTGATGATCCAAAGATAACCAGTGCTTAAATGACATGGAAACTGTAACTATCGACTAAATGGTGGTGGGCGATTTTTCATACACTGATGATCGTATACAGCAAAATTGTACGGTCTTCCAAGGAATACCCACAGATTCCCTAAAAACTCTTATCCATTTCCGTCGGAACTAAACTCATTTAATTCAAATCTCTATAAAACTCCCAAATACTACTTCCTGTCCCAAAAGTACCTATACCTCCCTATACAATACATATCCGATGTCCACACATAGCTCAGCTACAAGGAAAGCCTCCAGATTACATACAATAAATTTATATTCCCATCCAGCCCTAAATTTTATGACCGGTTCTCACTTTAATCGAGATTATGTGCGGTTGGACCTTGCAATTGCAATCCTTTCGTCCAGTGGAATGTGTAACAGGTCGCGTAGGGCAATAAATTATCCCCAGCAGCCATCGCACATAGGAGTATTTACACTAAAAACATGGTCAAAAGTCGGATTTCTAAAACATGATAAAACTCAATGCAACCAACTGTTTATGACAGTTGAATAACTGCTCTATGATGACCCACCAACTCCCACGTCTTTCGCCCCACCCAAACGGCACACGAGTGGGCGGAACTCGGTCGTCATTTAATGCACTCTATTGCTTTTTCGATGCATTCAGTTTTTCGATAAATTACATGTGCTGTTTTAGTTTTGTTATTCTCGGTGTTAGTGAAATAAATAAGATGAATATGCAAGATCTAGGTATGTATTTTAATAATATGCATGTGACATTTAATTTATAATACGCATAATTACTTTTTTTTTATTATTGTAAATAATTACAAAAATACCCTTTTTTGTTGTAAAAATATGTAAACAAAGATGTTTTTGTGCAAGTTCCGGGTGCTTCCGAGTGGTTAATTTTTACTTTTAATACACTTAAGGCCTCTCTGAAGAGAGTAGCATAAAAAAAAGTTCCGCTTTTTTCCGCTATTTTGTTTACTAGACATTTAAACTTAATGATACTGGATTTCATATTTTGTATTTTTTGCAATTAATACTCTTTTATTTTAAGATTCGACCGAAAATTTTGCAATTATAACTAAAAAACAACTATATGATATAATTCAAGAATGTACAGAAAAAAAAATGGACCAAAAGTTTTTGTTTCTGGAAAACAGAGTTGTCGAGTTAACGAAATGTCCCTATACCGAAATTGGCCAACTAAAACACACCTTAAGCCATTTTAAGCACGACTTTAAGCAGAAATGGATAGCCGCAAACTTCAAACATGATCGCTTCCTAAAAAAAAATGAACAATGGTTAAGAAGCACCCTTAAATTTGCCGCTTGGACTCCAAGAAAGCCTGGTCGACCAACCACAGAATTTGCAGAATCAAGTGACCGATCAAAGCGAAGAAAAACTAAATATTTAAGGGATAAAGTTCCTGCAGAACAATTAACCTATGCTGCACAGATGAGTCAATGAGCCGAAGGTAATAAAGATGCGTCTAAAATAATAAAAGCCATCACTTTGACACCTACTAGAGCAAAAAAGCTCCGAAAAATGATGTCTTCGACAGATCAAAATAAAATAAAGAAGCACACTCCATCTGAAGCCTTGGCTATTTTCGTTGAAGGAGATTTTAGTAGAAGACAATGGGAAATTCTGCATAGTGCAAACAAGAATATATATCCTTGCTACTCTCTCATAAAAGAAGCGAAGAAGGATTGCTATCCAGACGAGCAATCTGTGAGAGTAACTGAAACTTGCGCCGAAGTAAAATTGCAAGACTTACTTGACCATACATCTTTGCGGCTATGTAAGTATTTGGAGTCCGTTTTAGAAACCATTTCTGACGAAGAAAAGGAAAATTTACAACTTATTGTAAAATGGGGCTGTGATGGGTCACAACAATCGCAATATAAACAGAAGTTTGAAAATAATATTGATAGTGACGCCAACATATTTCAAAGTTCGTTCGTACCATTGCGTCTGCAATCAGTCACTAAAGGCAGAAACAAAATTGTGTGGCAGAATCCCTTGCCGTCCTCTCCTAGGTTTTGTAGGCCTATAAGAATACGTTTCATTCACGAAACTAAAGATGTCACCAGTGATGAAATTAAGTACATAGAGGAACAGGCAAGCAATTTAAACAAAACAGAAATACCTACCCCTAACGGCACTATTTATATTACATACAAACTTCTACCAACAATGGTAGACGGCAAAATATGTAATGCAGCTACAAATACATTTTCCACGATGAGATGCTATATTTGTGGACTAACATCCAAAGACTTTAATAATTTGACAAAACGAAATGAAGTGGATCCCGATAGCCTTAAGTTCGGGCTTTCAATTCTCCACGCAAGGATAAGATTTTTCGAGTCTTTGCTTCATCTATCCTACAAGCTTACCGTTAAAAAGTGGCAAATGAGGTCAGCTGAAGACAAAAAAACAGTAAAAGACAGGAAAGAAAACATCCAAAAAGCATTTCGTGAGGAAATGGGCCTATTGGTGGACATACCGAATGCAGGATTCGGAAACACAAACGATGGGAATACATCTCGAAGATTCTTTCTTGATCCTGAAGCTGCTTCCCGAATCACTGGAATAGACAGGACATTGATCCACAATTTCAAAGTGATCTTGGAAACAATTTCAAGTGGCCATATGATTGACACAAAAAAATTCGAAGATTATACCCTCAAAACTGCTACTTTGTACATACAGCTTTACGGGTGGCATCCAATGTCACCTACTGTACATAAAATATTAATACATGGTGCAACAGTCATTTCGCATTCTATGTTGCCAATCGGGCAACTCTCTGAAGAGGCTGCTGAAGCCCGTAATAAGCACTTCAGGCTCTATAGACAGAACTTCTCCCGAAAATTTGACCGAGTCAAATGCAATAGAGACGTATTAAACAGACTTTTGCTTACGTCTGACCCACTGCTAAGCAGCAGTCGTAAACAACCGCGTAAGAAAAGCAAGGCATTCTGCTCGGAAACTTTAGGTCTTCTGGTCCCTGAAACGGAGAAAGAACAAACAGAATACAGTGATGACGAAGATTATGATGAAAATAATGAGACAGAATTGGATGATTAATTTATTTTAGTTCTAAGCACTTTTTTTTACTTATTCTATTAAACAACGAGAAAATTACTATGATTAGTATTTATTTATACATATTTGAATAAAAAAAATTGACAAAATAATTTTGGCCAGGTTTTTAGTGTAAATACTCCTATGTGCATCGGTCTAATGCAAATAGAATGGCAAATATAAAAAGGAAATTGGAAATAGTTTGTGACAGTTCACAGGCCGAACTGAATTGCAATGGGAATGAAATGAAATTTTGAAAATTTAATTTAAGCCTCACTAACAGCGCCTAATAAGCTGGCGAAATTATTTAATCTGCAATTGATTTATTTATTTATCGCACAGCGTTTACACATTAAAATCCGCGACACACTTGTTCAATTAGGTGGTGATTACGTCGCGGTATTTAATGAACTGCAGGTGAGCAGATGGGAGGATGAGTGAGGGTGCAGTGACACTATATTGTATTGGAGAACATTTATTGAATTAATTTGGTTAGTCTGTAACTGTAATGGTATTTAATGGACTGTGGGACGTCCGTAGGTCCCACACATTCGTAATATCCTTTTGAATTATTTTTTAATTTTATTTTTAAAGTCAGAGACGTCTTGGAAACAATTTTAAACTCTTGACATTTTTACCTTCCTATAGAACCAGTTTCAATTTCAGACTTGAAAAAAGCTGCCAAAATTATAAAAATTGATTCCAATAATCAGTAATATAAGCTTAAGTCCCAGTTACTCGATCGGAGATTAGGTCACCAGTAAGAACTAGACCGCCGACTTCCCGAGCACCTACCCGATTCTCCCCGGAAAAAAATTACCCTGTCTGTGAATAATTGTAAATGTCAAAATTAATGGCGGCAATGATTTTCCATGCTATACCATGGGCCTAGGATTTTTCAAGTATGCGTGCGTTAATGGTGCTCCTTTGATTTTGTATAGCACCAATACATGAAAAATCCTGGGCCCGCCGGCAGCTTGTAGGCAAAGTCCATTATGTGGGAGGAGTCGACGGTCTATTCTTACTGGTTTGTGGATTAGGTTATAATCAATTTACTTGGTATGTCGCGTCTTTGGCGGTAGCAGGCAATAAAACTCAAAAGGCCAGCCACGTGCTGGTACAAAATTATTAGAAAAAGTGAGCCAAAGTTGTCACCCGATGTTCTTTGGCTGTAATTAAAAAAAGTTATTTCTGCTTTAAAAATTTTATTTTTTGTCAAGGAACTAATATCTTCTAAATGGAGGCAGCCAGAATTGATGACCATTCGGCCCCAATTTAGGTCATTTTCCATCATCATCTGAACTTCCGGTAATAGGTCCTCGCATTCTTTTGAATGAATGAATCCTGGCACTTCAAGAGACTGAGGGTTTTTGACACAGACTCGTGATTTGAAAACAAAACTCACAAAAAGAAATCTGGACTGTGTATGTGTAATCAGGCGATCTTGCCGGCCAGAGAGATTATGAATTATGACTGCAGTCTTCAGAATTTCGCTTGTTCTCAACAGGTAACAGCTGTTGCACTTGTCTGCAGATTGCAAGGCTACATCTTACAGTCTTTAACCAAAATTCTCTGTTAAAACCACCACTTGATGGCCAATTGTCAGGCACGTCGTCGTTCTCTGCGACATTTTCAGCCACGGCTGCTATTATTCTCAGCAGAACGGCTGTTCCGGGGCCGAACAAACCTGGCAGTACTTGTTATTGTTCCATAATACCACAGTACACATATTACAGGTAATATCTTCCAACACGACCGAAGAATTATTCCGCAAAAAAATCGAAACAATTATTCATTAGAAATATTACGATTCATATCTTATTGACGTGTATTTTCTCTGTTTACTTCACAAATGTCAAAGTAGAATTGCAATTTGCCGCCATTTGCAAAAATTATGGAATTCTCCGATAGGGTGAAGATTTTTGCGCCATCTTGTAAAATATGCTCTAGGAGGGTCTAGGCCATTAAACAGGCGCAATACATATTTTTTGTGTAATAAAAGAGGTAGTATAATTACCTACCACTCCTTCTTTTCATTTAAGGTTCTCCACAACTGTAAAAAAATATTGTTTTCCATAGATAGGGGTCACAAACTCACAAGGGTCTGCCATATGAGCGCTACATCTATTCTTATACCTACTTATTTTTTTGACAGGAGTATAGGGTGACCAGATCCATGCCCACCAAAAAGAGGACACTTTTTAAAATCTCAAATGAAAAATTTAAATATATATCGTTTTTTTTTTTTTAGAATATAGTTGTAAAATTCTGAGCAGGACATATTTCTAAAATTATATTTACAAAAAAAATTGCTTTATCAATTTCAACTTTAAGCCAATTCCGTTCTTCGTAACTTTGGCTGCATTTGTCCGTGGGTGTTAAACCTAATCTAATCTCATAGCGTGCTTTAGAAGACAGTACCCAGAGAGTATCCGTATCCTTATTGCTGTTCGTAGCTTTGATCTACTGAGCTTTAGTAATTCTACAGATTTTCTCCGATATAGCTTAGACCACAGAGCCTTTGAGACTATGTGTCATACTATATCCAACCATCTCTGATCCTATTTTTTTTTGCCCTAATTTTAATTTTCTCGAGAATGATTCTCTTGGCCACGGCTATTGGTGGTCTTATGCCCTCAATACTTTCATTAAGTGGAAGCTCTGCTCCGGTTTTTGGCCAGAACATCAGCCCTTTCGTTACCTTCAATATCACAGTGTCCGGCTACCCAACATAATCTGACTTGGTTCTGCGCGCATAGTGCTCTGAGCAATGTGCGGCAGCTCCTGACTAGGTCGGATTTGATGATGAAGGACTCTAGCGCCTTTAGCGCAGCCTGACTATCAATGTAGAAAGCGATATTCTTGTTGGATATTGATCCCATATCAAGTAGATCCGCAGATTTGAACACGGCCAGAACCTCTGCATGGAACAGACTGCATGTATGCGGAAGTCTTAATGACACGTCTAAGTATATACCTGACCCTGTACCCTCCTTAGTTTTAGAACCAGCCGTATAAATCGAAATTGCATTATCATTCGAAACCTTATTCTTTTGCCACTCCTCCCTATCTGGGTATTGTACCTCTTACGGTGTGTCGAAGTCAATTTCACCCAAACTTTCATCCGTTTTATCTGGGATGTTGGAGAAGGATTCCATTAGTATGGAGCTATGTCCTACCTGTCTGGATTTGAAGAACATAC
This sequence comes from Cheilosia soror, assembly GCA_949372485.1. Classification (NCBI taxonomy): domain Eukaryota; kingdom Metazoa; phylum Arthropoda; class Insecta; order Diptera; family Syrphidae; genus Cheilosia; species Cheilosia soror. The sequence continues at coordinate 33,078,925 of OX443561.1, read as the reverse complement.
AATTTTGGCATTCAGTTTTATAGATAAGCTATAATTTCCGATTTTGCTTTCATCGCCGGCAATGGACCTCATTTGAGTGAGGAGTGAGTTATGGAAACAAAGTTTTTGTCGGACTGCTTTTAACCACTCAAAAGGCACGCTTAATCTAAAAGAGTCACGGAATTGACTTTGGCCGCCTTATTCTACTCGGGCAGTGGCGTACCGTTTAATAGGCCGGGGATACATGGCGGGCGGCACCACATTTTTTGACTCGCCTGCCATTTTTGTTCTGTTTCTTACAACTGGATATAAGCATAAATTCTCCGGTCTAATAGTTGTTAAGGTAGTTTTAAGTTTGAAGTCGCACTTAGCTAGCCTTTTGGTTTATTTTAATATTACACTGTATACACTTTAGCAAAAGTCTCTGTTTTTTTTAAATTCATATTTACGACGCGAAATAAAAACTGTTTATTTTTAAACGTGAGAAGGTGTAGACATGGACAAACACACTTCTGACTAAAAATCATTCACCACCAATCTATGCACTCAAGTCCACTAAAAATTTAATTCTCTACAAGTTGGTATTGTATTCCAAACAAGAACCTACATTTGAAAAATAAAATCCGCCCGACGACGAGCATAAAACAACTCAAGTAGTGAATCAAAGTGGTAGTGTGTATACGTACTAAAGGATGAATGAAATTAAACACCCCCGGGGGCGAAACTCAAGAGGGCAAACAATGAATTACAGAATCATGAAAGCAAATTGACTTTAATGCAAAAATCAAATATTTACCTGAAGACGAATCTTCTTTTGGAATGAGCAAGAACGAGATAGAAATGGTATCGCAACCCAACCCAGCAATTCTATCACACATCCCCCTGCGAAAGGGAAATCCTACCACGCGAAGTGAATGCCGACGATGATGCTCACACAGCTCACTATTGCCAGGAATAGCAAATAGCACCAGCTGAACACAACATGTCTGTTGAATATCCGAAAAATGGAAGTGTTCCCGGAAAGCAACGATGTTTGCAGGAAAAGGGAAATCCATATAGTGAAACTGGATGGTGGAGAAAATACCACAAATATTTTGCCAAATGTTGGCTTTGCACATCGAAGATTAAAATTACCTACCTCCTGGAGGAATGGCAGTATCCCGTATCCGCCAGACAGAATGCTGATGCTCGACCACAGCCGATGTATTTGTCTTCTTCCGAGTGGCTTGGCCTTGCAATAGCTATTCGTATATGCCTGAGGGACGATAAGAAATGAGTGATTCCATTACAAGGATATGAGATGAATAAATATTTAATTTGCAATCTTTTTTTTGAACGCTGATGATGGAACTGAGAGATGTTCATTTCACTTTCAAATCAGCTGTGATTAGTGTATTGGTTAGTGGAAGTCATGTGGAAGATGTTTTGGGCGGCCGAGTTTAAAGTTGGAGCGGCTTATGGGGATCGGTTAACTGGGGTGCAGTTCTGAATACTTATGCAGGTTCTTATCTCATTCTAGGTTAAGGTCGGTAAGATAATATCATTAGTTGCATTTAGTGTCAACGGCAAGCACTGCTAGTTAAACTCCACAGTTAATAATAGTCTTCGCTTCCCAGAGGATCTTATACACCGAGGATTATTGCTGAGACCAGAGGCAGCAGTCTATTTGGATGCGGACTTATGTAAAGAGTCTAGAGCTTTATACATGTAAGCGTTTCGCATAAAAAAAATCACAACATGCGTCCATTAATAGCAGATCTGTAGACACGGCGATGCACCAGGTAGTATCGATAGTTGAAGCGCGTTCCTAGACGTTTAGGGGGTATTCATTAATATAGAAGCTGGATGCTGGAGGCCATCCTGCGTAGCTTGAGAGGAGCCCAACTAAATAGCAGCCTATGTAACTGGGTTGGACTTATGCTAGACACATACCGAGTCGCAGCTAGGCGACCGACGTAAGCATTGAACGTAAGGTGAGTCTGAGTATAGGGGAACACCATACAAAGTGGGGTTCTCTCACCGCTCATATTAGTCAACAGCTGGGTCGTGGGACGTGGACTGGGTGTGAGTTAATTAAAGACAGATATCATGCTGCTTTCGAGAAAAAGGGTGATTCTTGCCTTTAATCCACTAAGGATGGGCGAGGTGGATCTGGAAATATCAAAGATAGCGAGATATCTGCTCAGAATCCGAGATTCCATGCACAGCAAAACATAGAGCATCGCATCAAAAAAGCATACGTACCACTACGCTTGTAGAAGAACGTTCGGCAACACATACGGGGTTTCAGGCCGCACGTTGTTCACTGGCTGTATACAGGAATACAATCGTGTGGTGGAAGTACACTGAGAAATTATTGGTACCATCTGTCAAGCCTCATTAAAGTCAAAAGGGCGGCATGCATTGCGATAACGGGTTCCTTTCGAACAACACCCACCACAGAAATGGAGGTGATGCTTAACTTTACCCCTCTGGATATTTACTATAGCAGCAAGGCGGTCAAAACCGCAATCAGACTAAGAGGGTCTGGAACATGATCATCGAAAGCCTTATGGTCACGCCTCTATTAAAACCCAGTTGAAAGCGGCGGATGAGAAGACAACAACAGACTACCTACCCCCACGCTTTTTTTAACTTTCTCGTATACGTAGTATCTAAGAGAAAGATTATTGTTTTCGTACAAATTTTCGAACTCGAGATTTCGATTAATTCTGATATTACGATGATAGGGGAACTCAAAAAGTGGGTCCCGCAATTCTGTCCGTCCGTATGTCTATCTGCCCCACCCCTGGGGAATCTAAACGCTTGGACGGATTTGCTTCAAACTTCTTATTTAGAGTTCGTGGGCTTTTTTTTATCCTAGCCCTAATATTAACGGTACCTCTCATATAATAATTTTACGAAATATTACGAAATGTGTCTAAATTTAAATTTTTTCGAAAACGGCTCTAACGATTTGAACCAAAATGAATAGTTGAGTTAATGTAAGCATGCTTAACCTGACTGCATACCCACTTTATTTCTAAAAAGTCCAGCAACGGCAGTTTTGAAAATTGGCTTTTTCTCGAAAACGGTAAAAACGATTTAAAAAAAAAACTTATTATTTAGTTTTTATGTTTGTTTTATTTGTTTGAAAAATATGCCTTGTTCAATTTTGAAATTCATTCGATTTGAAAAATGATAAATATTCGAAAGTCAAGCTGGCAAGACAATGGACTGTATATAAACTAGAATTATACCTTTTTTTTTTTTTTTTAATTTTTTTTTTCAGACAATATTAAAATTAGCTAGCTATTTACGGCATTTCTCTCAATGAACAAAACAAACTAAAAAACTAAATACTAACTACAGTATCAAATTCATTATTTACACAATTGTCATTCTTAGCTTAATAGTTAACCATTTGCTCAGTTTTGAGCTAAACAGTTGAAAAACAGTGTTTTTTGAACCATGAATGCGTCCTTCGATAAAAACTGCACATATCTTGAAAACGTCATTTTCGATTTGGTTAAAAATGTAACTGCTAGGTAATGTTTATATCCTGAAGAATACGTCGTACTGAGTTTTCAGCTAAACAGTGTTTAATAACAGTGCTTTTCGAATCCAAATTGTAACATTTGTCAGCATAATTTTACAAAAAAACCGCTTTAACGATTTTGATCAAAATACATATTTAAGACAACATAAGCATTCTAAACATGATCACGTACTTAGTTTTTCTCAGAAAACTCGAATACAGGCGTTTTATGAATATTTCTCAAAAATGACTACCCAAATCCCGACCATTGAGACCACTTTTTTTTAATAATCAAAAATGGGAATTCGAAATTCATCGCCTCCTTGCCTCCTACAATAGTGTCAATTTGGGGTGAAATTTGCAAGTAAGTAATAAAGTGTTGTAGTTAATACGTACATAATGTTTATGTAGTATGTAATACGTGTTGAGTTAACAAGAGTTCAGTTGCTAAACCTACGTAAGATGTACGTAAGTGTAAATAATTTTAAACGTAAAATTTGTTGAAATGACTCTGAGATTCTGCGAGATTCGCAATAAATGAGAAAGTTTTATGCGACCCAGTCGTGCATATTTTTTGGAAAAGGGATTCACTATCAGAATTCCGGAATGAAGCGAATGAGAGTACAAAGCAGTTACAGAAGAATATGAGTTAGCCCTTTACCGATGGTGCTAAAATAGGCACGAGAAACATTCCGAATCAATGATTACTGCGTATATGTATAGTGTCGTTCAGGCGGCTATTACTCTAGCGGCAAAGGACCTAAAGAGATTACACCGACACATGCCCGATAAACAAATCACTATATAACTCTGTCAGCCAAGCGGCCATGGAGTCAGTCGTGGTGTAAGTCGAGGGCAGTAAGTCATTGCAGGAAGTCACCATATAGACTGTGACCTTATATGGTGGGTACCAGGGCACATTGAAATTAGTTATGAACAGGCGGATGATCTTGGAAGAAACGGGTCGAAAAAATCTTTAAGAACTCCGGCTGGGTATAATGCATAATATGCATAATGACTTCTGCAGAAGCTTTAGGGACGTTGAAGAAATAGAATCTGTTCGCTACCCGATTTGCAAAACTCTTAAAAAAAGTAGAAAAAGGATTTTTAACAGCTTCTCCTTCAATGAACTGGACCTGGAGAACGTTAGACTTAAGGAACTCCAGAGATTCATAATTAAATCGGAGCGGTTCCATTAGGTATATGTGAACAAATTTTATACCTTCGGTTACTTTTAGGACAAGCTGGATAGTCTGAATACAAAGAGCTTATGAATACTTGTGATTAATACTGAATCTACGTGGTCAAATAAAAAGCGGTAATTCTTGTTTCCAACAGGTATGCAACGGATGGTTCCCGTGACTGGTCGTAATGGACCCAACTGACGTTCTATATGCGAATCTGTGGCATCCGCCACAAGGGCACCCGTTTACCTACCTACCTAACTCGATGTCTTCCTAAGCATAAAGCAATTTTTGCTCTTCACTAATTGACTTGATCATCTTTGCCCCCCCCCCCCCCCCTGACTGAATTTCAGTAGGTACCTTACCTATACCCGAGAGGTATACTTCTCCAAACCGACGAGTCCACAAACCACATATAGAACTCGATCGCCGAATTCCGTGCACCTCCCCGGAATTAATTCCCCTGTCTATGAATACGTGTGAAATGTCAAAATCAATGGCGGCAATGAATTTCCGTGCCATGTGCTACCTAGGATTTTTCAAGTATGCGTGCGTTAATGGCGCTCCTTTGATTTTGAACAGCACCAATCCGCATGAAAAATCCTAGGCTCACAGGCAGCTTGTAGGCAAAGCCCGTTCTATGTGGTTTGTGGACGAGTCCATGCTTCGGTGATTGTTCATGATCAGAGATCAGAGTTTATTTTAATTACTGTGATCATTTACTGAAGTACGAAATTGGCCCGCAATTTTGAAAGGTATGTTAATGTATTTTTAAAGCAGCTGGGCTTTAACACACACATAGCTATATGATGCGTAGCGAATGCTTAAAGACGTTGTTGTGTAGTTTGCAGTGGTTAGTTGGTTGTGGATCCAATCTGGCAATCAGTGCCCTTCACTCTACCTCATATCTTTATACACTTTATCCCTCTCGGCTTGTATGTTACTATTTTGGGCTACCAAAGGAGAAGTAGTTTTGGACAGAAGTAGTTTTGGACACTGCCAGGAAATCATGTACTTACCGTGTGGTGAACTTCTACATGGAATAGAGTATTTTAGCAAGGCCTTAAAGATCTCTGCGCCCCGGGCGAGTCATGCACTTGGCGCCATTTAATATTTCATTAAAATTTAAAACAAGTAAAGGTGTTATCATTTGATACCCTCCACTACCCTACATACAAGTCATGCAAAATATTTTTCGTGTGAGTTAGTATATGTTCTCGCTATCTAATATTGGTTTGGTCTGAAAGGTACCAGAACTACTTGACCGACATAGTCAATTTTCAATAACAACCTGACGACCGACCGACGGTAAAAGAAGTCCTCTCACAAAATTTCATTCGCTGTAGTCGATTCGATTGGACGCTATCGTGTTTTCAACAGACAGACAAACGGAGACGGACATGGCTAAAATGATTCAGAATGTGATTCTGATTCAGATTTGTGGGGTCTCCGGTGACTCTTTCTTGGCGTTAAGCGGCCAGAAAGATTTCAATGAGCCGGGCATTACAGTGGGAATGCCATTGCTTTGCTATTTGCAAATTCGTGTGACTTACCTCGTAGAGATGTTTTTGGTGGTGACTGAGGCAGTCAAAACTTATGTCTCTTTACATCTCTTAACTCTTACATTTTTACATCTCCTCGTTGCGACTTAGCCTTCGGGTCAAGGTGGAGGGCGACCGTAACAGTCTGCCTACTGCCCATTGCCTCTGACACGGCCATCACTAAAGGAGGGAGACTGCATCAGGTTGACTTTCCTCCTCATTCAGTATCGCGCCCGCCCATCTCCCTCTGTCCTTTGCATCCCAGGAACTCTCCGACTTCGACAGGACTAAAGCCAATTTGTGCCTAGCTGCACGTAGCTTCTTGAACTTTTTGCCACTGGGGCTACATTTTTTGCCTCGTCCAGCCGATTTGGCCTTAGTTCTAGATTCCGCGTCCGAAGCAGACGCGTCGATAGATTTTGAATCGGAATCCGACGGGATTAGTTATTCACTGTCGCGGTTTATAGTGTCCTGTAGTTTGTTGTGACAGTCTCTGCGTTGTCCTTATCGTCGTCTTTGTGTGTTGTTTTCAGAATTGTTTTGTTTTTGTTTGAATTTGTTTCAATGTCCATAAATGTTCCCACGAATAAGCCGGTGAAGAAAGGTCCATCCCGGTTTTGCTGGGCTGAGGCACTAAATAGACAGGCCCTGCCAAGGCACCTGAAAGAGCTCGTTAGTGACTGACTGAAACCCGCAATCTTTCATCCCTCGGCACGGTTTACATAAAACGATCACACCACCAATTGAGTCGGGTTGCCTTTCTTTTAGCTTCGGACTACCCTCCTCCGGAGACCTCTACAGTGTGGGAATACCTGCTACAATCGCCCTCCGGTATCAAAAGGTACCTACTAAGCATCCACACCATGTCAAGGTAAATAGTCGAAGAGGATGATACACCATATACCTACCTACTAACTTCAAAGGGCTAATTTGAGTTCTAGAGGCTTATTATGGATTTTTTTTAAGCTTACTCCAATTGGTAGCCTAGGGACTTGCGTTTGAACCTTCTGGTAGTGCCTACCTTTCTCGCTTTCATACTCTCTTTAACCACATTTAATCTAGTTTAGGTGGACATAATTTCAAATGCCGTCTTCTAACACAATTTCTGCCGACCTCATATTAATAGCCTTCTTAATGTCAAACTTAGTTATTCCATACCAAGATCCCGCGTATACCTGACATTATTGTGTCATTGAATCATGCTCATGTGTATTCTAAATTAGTCTCCAAGCAATACGCAAAATTCGCGCATGATATCCCACTCGTGTATACTCCACGACTTGTTCACCTCACTATACCGGGAGAGTTCAAAGAAGTTTATAATGACTTTTAAAATACTTTTCCGGTGATTCCGCAGGTTCAAGGTGTTCTTGTAATGTACACCCCAACATTTATACGAAACCATCGACTCAGCTGGTACCACCAGTCACTGCCACCCTGCCGGTGTATAGTTGACTTTGAGAACACTTGCGCCCACCCCAAGCAGGTGTGGATTCAGCCAGTCTAATGCGCCACATACCTAAATAAAAAGTCGTGTGGTTTTCCTTCAAAGTTTACCCACTTCCGCGTAAATCCTTTAAGGAGTGGTATGTGTCGGATTGTAATCACCGATTACGATGAACAGCAAAACGAACCACTGCGTTCGCCCCAGCAAGTGAGTAAACGTCACATACAAAACACACACACACAAAGCACCGGTAAAAGGCTAACGGAATCCATCCGTCTCCTGACTTGAGTCTCGACTCTCGAGAACTTGAAATTAAGTTTTCCGCATCCAATTCGAAAAGTTTAATTGCATTCTTGGTACGATGCAGAAAATTAGCTATCGTGCGTCGTCGTGTCGTTGGTCGTCTTAAAAGTGCTCTTTTAGCAGGTTGGATGAGTTTAGGTTATACAAACGTATAGGTAAACGTGGATCCGGTTTGCATTGCGCGACTATTTATTGTCATTTGTATTTTTTATTTGTCCATATGCTACTTTTTAGGGAGCAAATTGACAGGACCTTGCTATTGCTACCATCTATCCACTGTCTTCATTTATAGCATGAACCCATTCCGCGGTACTAATAATCATTTTTAGGGTCCAAGCTAACTTTTACGAAGTCACAATGGCGAAAATTTTCATATAAAATTATCCACTGTGACCGTCAAATTATTTAAGCTAAAGATTAAAAATGATTATTGGTAAGGCCCATTCACTATAGTGTCCTTTCGCTCTCCTAAAAGCCCATTTTCCATTAGTTAAATACTTTATGAAAATATTTGCCCACACACATCAAATGGGACGTCATTGCTCAGATGGATACAATACTATCCTTAATTACCAACCCACCGTTGACGCTGCCGTACGTATACGTCATCAAAATAATGCGAAAATTTGTTTGGTTTCGTGGCGGGCGCGGGATGTGCTTCAAACTGATTACCTTGTTTCAGTTAATGAGTTTTTCCGCCAAACAGTGTAACCGTGTCCACACGTAAAGGACTTCGCCAACCTTATGATGGTTGTGTTCTTTTGCCTGTCATGCAAACATCATTCCCGACGACAATCTGTAGTAGAGGGATGGTCACGAATATTTTCATGCAGCTCTTTCGAGTGCACTATAAACACTGCAACAATAAAGTTCAAAAACAAATGTGTGCAAAATTAATTTTACTAGGAACGCCAGTGGCCCAAGATATTCATTAGTTTTTTGGTGCCATCATTGTACATCATGATGGTTAATAGGAATTGTGAGGGTTGTAGGTAGACTGCGAGATTAGAATCCAATTTTATTACTTAATTAAAAGATTTTTCGAGCATGGTAACACGTAAAAACGGTCTAAAAAATTATGAAGGTAATGGTAACAGTAAACAACCAAGTATCTGATGAAGAGGCAGTGCTCACTCGAAGATTGCATCAAGTGTGCACTGCAAAAAGTCTATCCAGATCGGATATGGCTGTAATTTTAGCCAGCTTACATATATTTTGGACCGTTTTGGACCGATTTTTAATGGTTGTATGTAAATTGCAGCAAAGGTCGTCCAGAACTTACATAATGTGACTGTAAAGTACATACATAATTCTAATGCAGCTAAACAACTTTCGAAACCCAATCGCAGACCCACTCGTATACGACAATATGGCGCGGGAGCGGGACCAAATAGTAGGAAGATGTATAGGAAAATAGATTGCTTTCCAGAAAGGCGAACCTATAAAGCTTCATCAGAGCCACCAAATACCCCGATGGTGGAAACATCGATGGCAGAACATAAGACCATCCGCCGTCTTAGAGGAAGGAAGTGGAACATTATCGAAGGAGTCAAATCCAAAGATGGTACACTTCTTTCTAATGAGGAGGACATCTTGCGCAGATGGAGCGAGCACTTTTCCGAATTGCTCAATCCAATCCAGGGCATTAAGGATGACACATCCATTGCCTTAAGCAGGGCGGAAAATAGTCCCACGGTAGAGGAAGTCACTTTTGCGATCAAACCGCTAAAAGCTGGCAAATCTGCCGGAGTGGATGAAATCCGGCCAGAAATGCTAAAGGCCTTCAGCTTTGCTGATGACAGCACTCTTATATCCTCCATCTATCCGCCTCTGAGTGCGGCTACATCACACAGCCTCGAGATGTGAACAAATTAGTTCTCTAAATGGTGATCTGGACAAAATCTTGAAGTGGGGAAAAGACAACTTGGTTGTATTTAATGCAAGCAAGACACAGCTCACAACATTTTCTAGAAAAAAATGCATCAAGAGTTCCTCAGATCTAAATGGATGGATATCCAATCGATCCCAAGGACTCAATGCACCTTCTAGGAGTCACAGTCAATTCAGAAGTCACATGGCATCCTATATCTCAAGATCGGCGTCCGCTAAGTTGAGCTACCTATTTAGAGCAAAGAGGCACTTTAGCCCCAAGCAACTTCTCCTTCTCTACAAATCACAGGTTAGACCAGGCTTGGAATATTGTTCCCATATATGGAGCTCGGCACCAAAACATTCACTTAACCTACTTGACCTACTAACCGTTATACAGCGACGAGCAATTCGACTTATTGGAGACGGTAGCGGGTCTAAATTCTGCTTTGCAAAATTCGGACTTTTAACACAAAAATTCTGCTTTTCAAAATTCTGTTTTTATTCTGTTCTGTCTTACAAAATTCTGCTTTTCAAAATGCTCACAGGCAATATTTTAAACAAATAAATTCTGCTAATTCTGTTTTTTTTTTTTTCAATTTACGAATAGAAAACAAATATTTTTCAACTTTGTGAACAAATTACAATATAGATCATATAAAGAAGGTACACAAGTGGGTACACAATAATACATATATCCATCCACTCCATGCACAACTTATCTTTTCCGTTATTGGATTTAATTACAGATACTCACAAAGGTAAACTAACAAACAGAATATTTTTCTAAACCAGGAGAGCAATCTTAAAACCAATAAAAAAATCCTTTTACCCCTTCTTCTAAAACAAGTGAGTAGGTATGTAGGTAAAAGGTTTTTACCTACATACCTACTTTTTTTTTAGGTTTTGAAAAAGCGCGCGCTTTTGAACATTTTCCAAACTTTTTTTTTATTATTTCCAGAATTTTGTAAAGCAAAATTAAAAAAAAAAATGATTCTGAAAAGCAGAATTTTGAAAAAAGAATTTTGACCTCGCAGAATTTCGACCCCAACCCATTGGAGACACGGAATTTACAACCGTTGGTTTACAGAAGACAATTCGCTGACCTAAGATGGTTCTATTAGGTACTTCCATGGTAGATGTTCCGAGGAGCTCAAATACATTATCCGCATCCCTCGAAATGCAACTTATAGGCGCCCCACAAGACAAGCAGCGGCTCCCGGAAATTACGCCAGAATTTTTTTTTGAAAAAAATGCCAGACAATTTTTCATACAAAAGTCTGGCTTTCTTTCCTAGGAAAAAAGGCCTGACTTTTCTAGCAATCTTTCCACAATTTTATGCATTTTTTCCAAAATGTTTTCTGACGTTTTTTCCATTTTCCAAAAACTTTTTAGAAAAAATCTGTTTGGAAAAAATGCCAAAAAAAAATTTCGAGCATTTTTCCACTTCTTGTGTTTAAAAAGCAGTTGCAGACGGACAACATTATTATAAATGTCCATGCTGCCGAGAAATCGTAGCAGGCACACTTAAAGTTTACATTTAGTAACATATGGCGTATTTTTTTGGGAAGTGAGTATAACAAAACAAAAAGTGAGTATAACAATTTTGCATGTAAAACCAAAAGTGAGCTAGCTACAGATTCTCAAAAAAATACGCCTATAATTGTATGTTACACATTGATAAATTGAAAAATAAAAAGGCGAAAGTTATTAAAAACTTTTGCAATTTTACATTTAAACAGTTACATTTTTTTTTATTATTTTTTTTATCTATATAGTTTGTGAGTAATAAAGTTATTAAGGAACCAAATAATAAACACCCTCCACACGCGCATTACCGGCGGCGATCGTAGGACGTCGATCCGCGCCGGCCGTTTGCGTCGTATTAATTTATATTAATTTTCTGGCCTAATTTCCATTTTACTTTCTGGCTCTTTTTTTACCCTTGTCTGGCCTAATTTCCAACGTTTCTGGCGTATTTTCCAAACAATGTTTTGGTGCTTTTTCCAATTTCGACCAAATAAAAATGTTCTGGCGTTTTTTGCAAAAAATAATTCTGGCGTAATATCCGGGAGCCCAGGCAGCTATAATGCTCATGACCATACAGTACACTTAACAACCGTGAGGACATCAATTTTCCAAAACTCCTTCTGTTACCATGACAAGCAAACTTTGGAACTCGCTTCCTGGGGATAAATGTAAAGAAGACTACAATTTGCAGTAATTTAAGTGCAGAACTAACATACATACATCTTCAAGCATCTCGGGGCGCTGTTGAAGCGTTATAGGTTCGCCTTTCCCGGGTGAAGTATTTAAAAAAAAAATTAAAAAGTGACGTGTTTTCATTTCCATTTTGAAAAGACAAAAGTTTAACAAAACTATTAATCGCCATTGCAGCAAAGTAGATTATTTTACCTTTTATTTGACCCGAAAGACCAATAATTTTTATGTCTTCAAAATAAGGCTGAATATTTATTTATTAAAACTAAATTAAAATAACCACAAACAAACGTAAGTTTATTACTTAAAACGTATTTACTATATTTTACCTATAATACGCCAGCTAGTAAGAAAAGTCTACGTTTTTTTTTTCCTCATGGAAAACGTCAATGAACTTCATCTTCAACGTCACAATCAGAAGCCGGTTACCTTCTAGTTCTGGGGTTCTGACATCTCGGGCATTTTTTTGTCTGTTTTTTTTTTTTTTTTTTTTTTTGTGACGACCATGGCGAAGAGCACTTCGTCTGTCATTTCAATTGTTAATACATTTTTTTTTTTGTAAAAGGTGGTGGTAACCTTGTTTTTTTCTTTTGGAATTTAGGTGCAGTATGCACAGCAATACACAGCGAGAATTAACGATAAAAAACATTTCTTTAACAGGAATAAACGTCATCTCCGAGTCTTCTTTTTCGACAGTTGTTGTACTATAAATGGGGTATTGTTTTGGCAAGTGAGTATAACAAAACCAAAAGTGAGTATAACAATTTTGCATGTACCTAAAAGTAAAAGTGAGCTAGCTATAGATTCTCAAAAAATACGCCTAAAGTAAGAAACGAAAAATTGAAGTAGAGATTTAAATTTTTTAATTTGATACTCACCGAAGCGCACTACTTAAAATCATAAAACATTCAACATAATATCAAACTTAAGAACACGATCTCAATGTTGTCATTCTGCTGACCTACTTACCTGACAAAGATTAAAGGTTCAGGTCTTCAAAGCTTAGCAAAATCAACTTATTTAATAGCCAACATTCAAAATGGTCCTTTGGTAAGTTTTCTGTTATACGCAGTCTCAGAATAAAACTCAATTTTGTTTTGTTTTTTTACATAAGTGGAGGACATTTATTTTAGAGTACATATTAGTAACCTTAATATAACATTTTCCACATTTTTTTTACGTTTTATTTATAATAATATCTTTTTTTTTTTTTAATTTTGTTAATTTTATTCTAAACTAAAATAAAATGTTCTCTAAACGATTATATAAAACATTTAAGGCTTTTTATAGCTTCTGACAGTAATACGAAAACAAACTAAAACAACAAATTCTTAGAAAACATCTAACACGAGATGTTTTCTTTTAATAATAATTTTATTTACGTTTACAGTTTATATAGTTTTTTGTTTTTTTTTTATTATAGGTAATAGTAGGTAGTAAATATAAATATAACAATGTTTTGTTTTTTTTTTTTCTTGATTAATCTGTTTAAGTAAAATGATATGATTACGTGATGAGTGTATTTTTTTTTTGTTAATTTACTCAACTAACTATTAGTTTTGAAGTTAAATATTTATATTATATATAATTTTGTTTTTTTATATACAAAGCTCGTTAAAATAATTTTCAAATGACTTTTGTTTTCTTTTGAGATAACTTTTGGTCATTGTTCATATTGATATAAATTAAAAATAAATTTAAATTTTTATTTAGCTAAGAGAAACAATTTAATTGTTTTCACTTTTTTATATATAAATTTTATTTTGACTTACACTTGACGGTACATAATTGATATTTTATTTGTTACAATAATTAACTGATATGTATGTACATTGATAACGTAGTCAATATGATTAGATTACAAAATATGTACGTATGGCACAATAACAATGTATGGGTGTTTGGTTTTGTATTTTTTTTTATTTATATATGTAACTGAAGTTTAACGAAATACACAAATTATACCTACGGTTATAAAAAAAGGAGTAAACTTTGATTGGATATTGGAAAGATCAATGAGCAGCAAAGCGATTCTGGATAAAAATAAATAAATCGAATATAGTTGGTGCAACAGGTCCGTATAAGCCTAGCTTCTCACAACCATTCACTTGTGTGAGTCTGCATTTTTTGGAGGAATGGAAGAGACATGCAATTTTATGGCGAGTCTGAATGGTAGAATTGAGAAGCTTTTTCGGGACAATTATACTCTTGGATGTTTGTCAGACATTCGCGAGAGGTGGAAAAATTCTTAAGATTTAGAGATAGGTTCCAGAAATCGAGTGAAATCGTTTTCAGTGTTCTGCATTTCAAGCGATTCGGAAACTCCGAAATTTTTTCGAAATCACAATTTCACTTTGTCTCAATTCCGAAAATTTTGAAATCGAAATCGAATACAAATACAGTGAAATGTAGAACCCTAAAATTCATTTCCGATTTCATTTCGAGTAAAAGTGAAATGTTGAATTAGTAATTTTCCGGGGATAAAACACCTGATGGGACCCATCGCAAAATAGTCCCGCACACTATCCATTGAGCCACTGCGATTGGGGATATACACTTTTGTTTTTGAAATTGCCAGCGAGAATGTCATGGATTTTTGTGATTACACGTTTATGGGCACAGGATTGGTACGATGTGATCGGATGGGACGCGTCGGTTACACATTTGCTTAGGGTTGGTGATGAAATCTCCTTTTCCAAAATCCCCTGTACTGAAATCCCTTACTCCTAAGAGAAAATCCCCAGGGAGAAATACGTATGGGGGGCCATGCTGCCCCCCCCCGCAACCCCCCTGCTTGGGGTCATTGTAGTATTTGGAGTAAGTGCAAGTTTGGGTATATGCAAGGTTTAGTTTGCTTGTGCAAATTGTCTCCTGCTTTCATATACCTTTTTAGACAATAGTGCCCCCAAAAGTTCTTAATAATATTTATGTCCGGGGAGTATGACAGCCACTCGAGCAATTTCACATTTTGGTCGTTTATCCACTGTTTTACGACTCTGGCAGTAGCTATGAATAGGGCCGTTTGGAATCCGTTCAAAAATATTCCAAAAATTTGGAAAAGCATTTTGTAGTACAGTTTTGTATAAATATTCGCGTTTATTTTCGATGTAACAAACAGTAGCTCACAAGTCCCATAATATGATACCTATGTGCGGAACACCTTAATGCCCCCCCCTGCAAATTTGTGCTGGCTACCGAAAACACATTCATCCTTTCGCAGGTCGGGAATGTAATAGTTGTAGCCAACTGGTCCATCCGGGTTGAACTTCTTTTCATCGGAAAACACAACAGTCTGCCACTCCTTGTTTCACGTCCGAGGTTCTCGAGCAAACTGAAGTCGTGCAGCTTTGCGCACATCATTGAGGGTGCAGGGAAATAAGTCCCCCAGGAACTTAGTCCACTGAGGGACTATGGGAAATGAATTCCGAAAACTCTGAGTGGTTTTATTTCACTTTCAATATACCAAATTTCGCACAAAATGGAAATCGGACAGTAAACCCAAGCAGGGGGGTTGCAGCATGCCCCATTGCCCCCCCATACACATTAAACTGTTGAACGTGTACTATGTTCCCATAAGAAAGCGGATTTAGTTTCCACCTTACAGGCCCGGCAGATCGACTATAGACCAAATTTTCACACCGAGGCAAATCATGGAAAAGACCAACGAATTTCAAGTCGAAACTCACCACGTATTCATCGACTTCAAAGCTGCGTATGATAGCATACATCGTCAGAAGCTCTATATGGCGATGGCCGAATTCGGAATCCCGGCAAAACTGCAGTTTGGAAGCAGCTCTTCCGAACTTTTTCAAACTTGCACCGGATTTCGGCAATGAGACGCTCCATCATGCGACTTTTTCAATCTCGTACTGCAGCAGATAGTGCGCAGGGCAGGTGTCAACACGGAAGGCACTATCTTCAACAGATCCGTCCAACTACTGGGCTATACGGACCAAATAGACATCATCGGTCGCTTCCAGCGTGCCGTGATAGAAGCGTTAACGGCGATTGAAGAACAGGCGAAATCAGTTGGCCTTGAAGTAAATGAGGACATACAGGACTAAGTACATGCTATCAACAAACAAACAAGCATCTGTCCACCGCCTAGTTCAAAACGTCACTATTGATAGCAACAACTTCGAGGTAGTTAAGGAGTTCACCTACCTCGAAGTAAACATGAACTCTACGAATGACACACTAGTGGAGATCCGGCGAAGTATTATCCTAGGAAACAGAGGTTGGTCTTCTCCTCCGTTCTAATCACCAGTTGGCTTGTACTCGTCGCTCAATTAGCACAAGTGGTAGTCATTGGGTCAATTGAGAAAAGTCGAAGTGCGAGTTCACTTCCTGACAGGGGAAAACAGAAGTGTCTTCCCAAGTGGATATATACGGAGAATTGACTGTCAGAATTCAAAACTATTCAAACAATCACTTAAAAGGAGTCTGATGATGAATTAGTGGTGTAGTTCGAAATAGCTATCATTCCTACAAAAGTGACTGTGTCTAGGAGTTGTTGTTAATGTAATTCTCTCAAACAATAATTCAGAGACTGAAATTCAACATAATTTCCTAACAGAAATTGTCAGGGTCTAGGTATCCCAAACAAGCGAGAATCGTTGTTACTCCTCGCTTCCCCACTCGGCAGTTGCTACTTTGGTTTGGCAAAACAACTGGGTTCAAAACTCCTAACTCGAAGGACAAAATGTGTGCTCTACAAAACCCTTATTCTGCCATATCGGCTTTATGGCGCCGAGTGCTGGACGATAAGCAAGGCCGGGAGTGCTGCTACTGGACTCCTTCGAAAGAAAAATACTTCGGCGGATTTTTGGTCCTGTGTGCGAGGAGGGCGAATGGAGGAGAAGATACAACCGCGAACTGTATGAGCTGTACCAAGATGTGGATGTAGTCCAAAAAGCCAAAACAGGTCGACTACATTGGCTCGGCCACATCGAGCGAATGGACAATAATGCTCAAGCTAAGAGGATCTTCGAATCCAAGCCCCCAGTCCCTCAGGGGACTTATTTCCCTGCACCAGCATTGAGATGTGTTTTGTTTTTACGTTGAGTCTCTTCAAATGCCGAATAGTGCGTTTTCCAGATGTCCATGCCAGACTCGCGTTAGTACCGCATTCTTCCCTGATTGTAGCAGCAGAACGTTGGGAATTTGAAGCAGTTCTGATGTAGCCTCATGCGCTTTATAAGAAGTTCAATCTTGTAAATCGAGGAACAACAACTTTTTTCTGGATTAACAGTTGGTATAAATTACAGGGGCCTTATGTCGGTCTAATTGCTTCGGATTTTGCTGAAAGCCACTTTCACCTACGCTATTATTTGTTGAGAGATGGATGGATTATTATTACCTCACTTTGCAGCTGTACAGGTCCACCAACTCCGCGCGTCAATATTGTTTTTTTTTTCGGATTAAAAAACCGCAGCTTGTTATACTTTCGAGTTCAAATCAATCAAAACGTTGCTATATGCTTTATTTAAAACAAATAAAATTCAATGATTAATTTTAATTAACGTGACCATTAACAGCACTATCACGACTGACCTTTGCCATTACAAACCGAACGTAATCATCTCATTCACAAATAATCCCCTTGCTACGATTCTCGTGACCGGCTTATCACTACCCCACCGATTAATGCTCCAGGCTCCAGGTACTGTCATAACATACCAATACCGCACCGATATGTATCTGATAGAATGCATGCATTCTGATTGATAGCCCTCGCCCTCCTGCCGGGCGAAAGGGATGCAATTAAAAAAAAAATAAAGTCCATGTTTGGCTCTTCGTCGTTTATCTTTCACATCGATATCCAATCCGACAAGCAATTAAAATAAAAAACAATATACTATATACCAAACACAGTGCTAATATTAAATAAAAAAAAAAAAAAAAACATAAAAATAAATTATTAATGCAAAGGATTCGAAAAATGAATAAAACAAACATAAGACTACAGAAGGATAACATTTCAGTGATAATTGGGAGCAACATTCATTTATTTAATAATATTTTTGTATCTTTTTGTTTTATTTGCTCCGCTCTGTATGCGAGAATTGATTTTTTTTATTTTTTGTTTTTATGTTAAATAATCTTTATTACGTATCTGTGTGTACGGCATACCCGGATTTGATGTTCGGGATGAAGCTCTCTATCCGTGTCGCCACAACGTCTACTGTGGGGAAACAGTTGCTGCACCATTCGTTAGGCTTATAGCAATACTTGTGGTCATTATCCCCAGAGCTGCTGCTGCGGCTGCTGCTGTGCCAGTGGGTGGGCTTGTGGCTTCCTTTAATGAAATAAATTTTTCGACTTGATTTTTTTATTATTTTATTTTCCTTAATACAAATGAAACACAATTTTTAATTGCATCTTTTTTTTTTTAATTGTTTCCAAATATGTATCAGCGGATAAATCATAGGCAATACTTACAATGCTTAGGGTACGGACGATACAGGCGCGTGGTTGATCGTCAGCGTCCATTGCTGGAGAACTGCCACGTGATGACAGTGATCCATTTAGTTTCATCATGTCATCGGAGTGATGTGTGGGCGATGGGATTGACATTTGTTCGTCCAGTGATGCATCGTCCGGATGAATGTCCTGCGTTTTTAAAGGGCAAGACAAAAATATCGAAAAAGGAATTAGAGTATGGTGGCGACCAGAAAAACAGGACGAATAAAGTGTGAAATGGAATTAAAGGGTTGCCTTGCGGTAGAGGTTGTCATCATCAATCATTCATAATTACTGATGGTTGGCGAATGGCGCGTTCAGAAAGAGCGCAGCAATGGTAATGAGAAAAGTTTGTCGCCTTTAATGAATTTGCAAATGAATATTATAGAGCATGGTCCTGCGGAAGAAATTGAAAGTCTTTTGGTGTGATGTTTCAATTAAGTGCTTAAGTTAATTAAGACTGGCTGATAAGGGAGGGTATATGGAGATAATGGATCATATTATGCCCAGTGGGTGGAATTTTTGTAAAAGGGGTGGGTGGCTGAAGGACTTGGGATTAAAATAACATAGAAACCGCACTGACCACATCTAAAATCTACTTTCAGTGACAGTATCAACTGATTAAATTGAGCAAGTCGTGCATGGAAATTCTGGCTATGTTTTATGGTGGAACGTATCGTCCGTTCTTAATCTCAATATTAGGCATGTTTTTTTCTAAAACCTCGCCAGGCAATAGTTTACAGTAGTTGGTAGTAGATGTACATTTTACGTGTTAAATAAAACAACAACCTGCTGGCCACTGCTAACTTCAACTCTTGATTTCTTCCCATAAAGGATAGCTGCTAGCTAGCAGCTGGTTAGAAAATCACAGACGGGTGGCGCAGAAAGCGACAAGTGGCTTAGAAAACAGTTAGTGCCACTGTGAAATTTCACTGACAGAAATGGAGAACAACGCGTAAAGTGCATGGACACACTGCAATGGGCATGACTTTCATTATAGGATTTGGAAAACAAACAACATTTTATATGACGGTGTATCGGTTTTACCTGGTTTATTGGTCCGAAATACAAATCGAAAACATTGCAGAATTGAAATTTAGTGTTTGTTATAAGTGTTTGCACAAGTTTAAGGGGTAACAAAAACCAAAACAAAGCTGTGGAGGCAAATTTTACCATTTTCCACATTCGATAACTAAAAAATATACGAAATAAAATATGGTAAAATGCAGACAAATTGCTGCCATAAAACTGTAACGCAAACATGAGATGAACATTCGTCCTTATGTCAATGAGAGAATTATTCCTTAAAGTGGATTTTCGTTGCATTTTCTTTGCAATCTACATTTTCTTTCTACTCACTCAACATCTACGTGCATCGCTGGACACGACATTCATGGGAAGGCACAAAGTGCACGGTGCAAAGTTCCGTTTCCTGTACCTGCCAAATTTTATTTTATTGCAATGAAGCTTTGTTTTTATGTGTGTAGCCAAATCTTTCATGGGAATGAAAGCCATGCCCATGATCGTGTGTCCATGCACAAAGGAAATCATGTGTACCAATTTGGCGGTATACAATTTTAGCTGGCTTCAGGGTGATGGTACTTGTCCAAATGAATTGCTGACTGGCGAGGTTTCAGAAAAACACGCCTATTATATAAATGAGCACAGGATTTTAGTTCGAGAAGAATGTTTTCAGAATAAGTATCTGGCCATAGTCACCTGGGAGAAAGGCAGTTGTGAAGACAAAGGCATTGCCCTTAAGACAGCCTGCAACTTATTACTACTGTAAGTAGGTTTAGTAGGACTAACACCCCTCTTTATACTTTTTTAAGAAAGTGTGCCCATTGTTCTGCAGTCACTATTAGAATTATTTGAAGAAACTTTTTGCATCAAAACATTTTTTTTGGACCTAGGAAAAAAGTCAAAAAAGTAGACTTTTACAAAAGTTCGAAATTTTCAATGGGTTATGGAAAGTTTTGTATCATTCAAACGAAATTTAAATTACCTTTCCATTGATGCCTAAATTTACATTAAGTAAGTTCAAATTTATGAGTAGAATTAACTTATTATGCCGACTACTGTATATGCCAAGCAACTTGAAGAAGAGCTTCAGTCGCTAAGCTCTAGGCACGCCAAAACTTGAGATTTATTCTTAAACGAATGTTTGTATAGGTACCTAGATAACATTAGCTGCATATAAATAAACATAATGGTTTATTTTTCGCTTCGTGGAGTCTGGAACTACTGCACGGTCAGCGCATGTGTCAATCAGAATAGCATTTCTTGCAAACCTTCACGAAAC
This sequence comes from Cheilosia soror, assembly GCA_949372485.1. Lineage (NCBI taxonomy): Eukaryota > Metazoa > Arthropoda > Insecta > Diptera > Syrphidae > Cheilosia > Cheilosia soror. Next base: position 33,058,101 of record OX443561.1, on the reverse strand, counting down.
CAGCAGATTCTGCTTCCTTATGAGCAATTTCTAAGAGTTCACCTACTTCTTTGATGATTACAGATTACACCCGAAGAAGGTGGTTTCCCTACTTAGCCAACGATTGCGAAGACGGCAAAACTTTCCGCAATATTTGCGGCTTTATAACGGCTTCAGTTGGTTGAGCAATGCCCATTCGATCATTTCATTCATTTCATTCATTCCATTCATTTCATTCATTTCATTCATTTAATTCATTTCATTCATTTCATTCATTTCATTCATTTCATTCATTTCATTCATTTCATTCATTTCATTCATTTCATTCATTTCATTCATTTCATTCATTTCATTCATTTCATTCATTTCATTCATTTCATTCATTTCATTCATTTCATTCATTTCATTCATTTCATTCATTTCATTCATTTCATTCATTTCATTCATTTCATTCATTTCATTCATTTCATTCATTTCATTCATTTCATTAATTTCATTCATTTCATTCATTTCATTCATTTCATTCATTTCATTCATTTCATTCATTTCATTCATTTCATTCATTTCATTTCATTCATTTCATTAATTTCATTAATTTCATTCATTTCATTCATTTCATTCATTTCATTCATTTCATTCATTTCATTCATTTCATTCATTTCATTCATTTCATTCATTTCATTCATTTCATTCATTTCATTCATTTCATTCATTTCATTCATTTCATTCATTTCATTCATTTCATTCATTTCATTTCATTTCATTCATTTCATTCATTTCATTCATTTCATTCATTTCATTCATTTCATTCATTTCATTCATTTCATTCATTTCATTCATTTCATTCATTTCATTCATTTCATTCATTTCATTCATTTCATTCATTTCATTCATTTCATTCATTTCATTCATTTCATTCATTTCATTCATTTCATTCATTTCATTCATTTCATTCATTTCATTCATTTCATTCATTTCATTCATTTCATTCATTTCATTCTTTTCATTCATTTCATTCATTTCATTCATTTCATTCATTTCATTCATTTCATTCATTTCATTCATTTCATTCATTTCATTCATTTCATTCATTTCATTCATTTCATTCATTTCATTCATTTCATTCATTTCATTCATTTCATTCATTTCATTCATTTCATTCATTTCATTCATTTCATTCATTTCATTCATTTCATTCATTTCATTCATTTCATTCGTTTCATTAATTTCATTCATTGCATTCGTTTCATTCATTTCATTCATTTCATTCATTTCATTCATTTCATTCATTTCATTCATTTCATTCATTTCATTAATTTCATTCATTTCCTTCATTTCATTCATTAATTCAACGTCAACGCAAACATGCCTAAATAAGGCATGATAAGAAACGTTCTGCCGAAGTGACCAAGGGAGGGGATATCATCACCTACTTTTGACAGAGTTTCTGATTCAGATACGTAAAGCAAGGCTGTGATTCAATTTTAGGTACCTAAGGTCTAATGTACAACCAAAATTTAAATAATCTATTACTGCAGTCATCTCTCGTGGTCGTGACTAACGAATAAATTTACTGACAAAAAGAGCCAATAGACCTTGATTTGCTGTTAACAAAATTGATTTATAATCATAAGAGGTGGGATCCTTTCTGAACAAAAAAATTTAGTAAGTCAAAATGACGCCCATCCGTTAATGCAATCCTCTTAGCTCAGGTGGGTAAGGTAAGGTAGGTGCCTACTGACTATGCTCTTACACTGTAATATCAAAAAACGCATTCCAACAAAATTGCAACCTAATCCATTCACCAGTCAACCATCACATGCACTTCAACCATCCACCAGGGATATCCAAAGTCTCGTTTTACATTTCATTCCCTTTCGGCTGCCATATCTCACTTACCTCTTTGGCAATGGAACCGTTCGGACTGCACATCATGCCTCCATTGATTTCCAAACAGGGTTCAACATCGCTCCCATTTCCATCACCCGAAATACTATTGTTACAGCTACCGACACCACCATTTAGAGATCCATTGACTTTTGGCGGCAAAAGTGGCGATGGCACTAATTCGACAGCGCCACCCTCTGTTGAAATGCACACGCCATTCTCGTTTACAGCTGCAGCTGTACCATTCAATTGAGCTGTTCCGTTTGTTTCGTTGCTATTCTTGTTGATACTTTTGCAATTGTTGTTGTTGTTGTTATTGTTGATGATGTTAGCATTAGTGGTAGCTACCGGCTCATTGCCCAACTCGTAGATGTTTACCATGTGGGCGGCCTGGGCATGCACCATCAGATCCCAGGGATTTGTGAACGCATCCTTACAAACGGCACATAGAAGCTTCGCTCCCGCTGGTGGACTCTCTACAAATGAGGGAGAAAAAAAAATTTGTTTCAAACCTATAGATACATCTAAAGTGAAGGAGTTTTGGATCTGCAAGCGGATATCTTTCAAAACTGTTGCAACGCCACCCAAACACTCATCTCCACTTGGTGTTGAGAATTATAATAAATTAATTACTTGATGCTAACGCTATGTCCTGGCACTTGCATGTAAACCTTAATTTACAGTAAGTCCTTTTGTGGTCCAATAATTCACCGAGGTCGGAGAAGCATTCCCTGCAGTTGCCACAAATTAATGTATCCGGATTACCTAGAATCAACAAAAACAAAAAATAAAGTCCATATAAGATACAGAAAAACAATTCCGTTAAGCTGGGAGAATGGTGGAAGATGGAGCGAAAAAGTTGTATACTGCACTACTAACCCTGGCTGCGCGCATTCATGTTACTCGAACCTAAAGGACACATTTGGCATAACTACTGTCGTAAGCACTTTGGCAAACAAACAACAGTTTCATCTGTTTTCATTGCGAAAGGACCACCATCCAACGACTGGTCCCGTACCCGTCCCGACCGGCGAACTCCTATCTGGCTTGTAACAATGGCCAGTGTTTGTGGTAGACATTCCCTACTCAGTGCCCATCCCCCTTGTCTGTGTTGGTTAGTTTGTGCAATTGTGGCAATTGTTTATCCATTATCCCCTTATATTCATAAATCACGAGGTTTGTGAACTTTTCATATTAGGTACGCAATTTTGGGGGAGGACGAAGGTTGATGCAATTGTTTTTGGTGAATAGTTTTACAGATGCAGACAGCTTGATGCGTTTTGGGGCACGTAGCAGCTAAATGCCGCACAAATTTGGAACAGTAAAAAAGTTTTGAGTTTAATTTTTTTTTTTTTGCTGTAAATGTGTACTTACAATTTCAAAGTACAGTACAAAGTTTAAAATATTCACAATAAGGTGAACTTCTGAAGAAGGTTGGGAAATTACGATGATGAAAAATTCAATGGGGTCTAGAAGAAGTGCAGTAGACGCTGACAATTTGCTTTATTTCAAACACTATTGTGTGAGTAAATTGAGCAACAAAAAAAAAATGGTATCCTGCTCGGGACGGGAGCTAACCTATGTTTAAGTTACAAACTATTTTGTTGGGCTAATTTTTTGCCATTTTCACAGTCCTGCAAAATCTCGAGAAGGTCTACACCGATTTGGATGATTTTTCTTTTGTTTTGTTCGTCTTGAACTTGAATAAGGGATGATTGACATAGAAGAAAATAAAATTCTTAAAACCACAAATAAAAAGCAGAAAAATCTAAATTTCCATTTTGTTGGAATACACCACCAATGCTAGCAAAACTTTGGTATTGACCCATAGTTTTGTCAAAATTTGACAAAGAAATAAATTTTGTTTCCATAACTCGAGACTTGGGTAATCTGACAAACACAGACATCAGAAAAGCCTCTCAGCCCCGGTGCACACTTGCGATTTTGGACGTTAAAATGACGCATGTGTGCACCGGGGCTTAGAGCTTAAAATTTAACTAGTAGGGGGAACGTACATGGTCTAAAAGCCAATTCACAACGGCACTTTGACGAACGCTTGCGTTCACAGATAGAGTGCAACCAATGCTTTCATATGGTGCAAGCCATAATGCAGCTTCAGCCTTCGGATCGACTTTAGATCGTAAATATCGTAAAGTCCAACGCAGCGCCCAAGTAGAGCAACTTTCTACTTTCAAGGCCGTTGGGCGGCTTTCACATTTCATTTTCGGTTTGATTTGTTCGATTTGATAATATTTAACGTAGTAGAGCAATGCCGTTCATTACATACGTAGGTTCTCGTTTTTAGTAGAATATGAGGTTTTACCAATACAAATTATTAATTATTTTGCTGTGTGGAAATGACGAATATTATTTTTGTTGTAATGCTACTAGTGATTTCTTTAGATTGTTAAACAAAAAAATATGTGCTCAAATGTTATGTACACGCTTTTAATATTTTAATTTTGTCTGAAACTACTCTGTGCTTTAGACAATTTATAAATGAAAAAAACATTTTTATTTAGAATATTTATATGTAGTTTCTTTTTCTAGTCCAGGGAAAATCTAATTTTCTGAGATGTGCAAATGATAGGTATTAATTTATTACTTCGCAGTGATGAAAATCGACTTTTCTTAATTGTACTGAAAACTGAAACAAAATTGTACTGAATATAGTACTCAAATTTCTTAAATGTATAAAACAAAACGAAAACATAAAAAATATAAATATTTTATTAAAAAAAAAAATAGTACCTATCAGTGTTAGCATCGGCCAGTTTTTATAACCTCCCCAGCATTTAAGTCTTGCAAAATGGTAAGCATTTATGTGAGTTCGTAAGTATACACAAGTACGTGGCTCTTATAAAGGTTTTGTGCGTGCAGGGAGGTACCCGAACAAAGAAGTCCTTTCACAAAATTTCATTCGCCTATGTCGATTCGTTTGTTGGACTCTGTTGTGTTTTTAAAAGACAGATAGACCGACCGACGGACGGATAGACGTACATGGCTAAATCGTTTCAGAATTGCATCCTGATTCAGAATATTTATGGCTTATGGGATCAAGGGTGACTTCTGCTTGGCGTTAGAAATGTAAGTGAATACTTATACCTTCTAAGTTCGAGGAAATCTAAATTTTAGCTGCTCTCCAATTTTTCTCTACAAACATTACCTAAAATCCTAGCTAAATTTTGACATAGAGTGCGCTGTGTTTCTGTGTCACAGAAAACAGCTGTTCGTTAAAAATAACTTCCTTCAAAGATTCATCGACGCGAAAATGTGTTATACCTATTTTCGTTGCACTTTCTTTTTTGCTATTCCTTGATATCAAATTTATCAATTTGAAAGGATTCCTCATCGAGGAATTCATTGAAAAAAAACCTTATCCTTATTTACTTTTCCGCAACACAAAAAAACAGAAGAAAAAAAAATATTATCTGTAAAAATTTAGCTAGAAAAAATGTGCGAACCATTAATGGGCGCGATAAATTGTGACATATACATGCAGTACAGTCTGAAATGAAAATTTAATTTTTTAGCTGAGGCAGAATACTACTCGGCTCGGATTCGCTTAAATTTAGCTCAGATAAATTTTGGAGACAATTTTGTATGTGAGCTAAAATTTAGCACCTGCAGCGTACTAAGCTCAAGGTAATATAAGTCTTATAGACGTCGTTTTTTATAATAGCTATTTTGATAAGAAAACATTCTTTTGAACGTTTGCGGAAGAATACGAAGCAATACAAAAAGCACCCTGGGCAATGCGGTGTAGGATTTTAAAATATAAACTCGTTGCATTCATTTGGCACAAGGCCTATTTCAGACCAAAACGCAGAAATAGAAGTATGTTCCTATTTCTATCGTAGTCAGATAGAGCTCTATATTCATGATTGATAATTTCAATACTTTTTTGTTCACCAGGGAAAAAACCTTAATGGTAGTAAATGGTAGTTTGTGAAAAATGTTGTAATGAGTTCAAAAAAATGTCTCCGAAATCAAATCGTTTTCCAACTCCTTCGAGGAATGCAGAAAATTTCAAAAGTTAATTTTTAACGAAGTACGATGAGTCATGAATGCATTCAGAATTTTAAAACAAAGGAGTGCGTTCAGCTTATTTTTGTTTAATCCTTAGTATGTCTGATTTGAAAGATATAAAAATAAACTTTCAAAAATTAAAAATAGTACAAATAGTACTGAAAATTGAGAAGTGGTACTTGCGTACTCGGGAAAGTCAAATTGTACTGAATTCAGTACAATAGTAAGCCTTTTTGCAACTATGTTACTTGGTGTAGCCGCCCAGGTTTGCTCATGCCAATGAATTGCATTGCATAGATATACATATTTCTTATTGTCTATCGGGACAATGCACATGAATATGCGTACCTTATTTGGCCGACCCAAATTCACGGGAATTCTCCGTGCAATATCGAAGATTTCCTGTAAATTTGAACTCAATCGGCTGAATGGTTTTAAAGTCCATATATAGGAACATAAAAAAATGTCTGGATAAGACACCAAAGATCTTTTCAGAAATATAGCAAACAAAAATGTTCACGTCTTTAATTAATACCAGGCAATGACCCTAATTAGAGGGTCATAAAATCATTTCAATATGCAATGTCATTAATGGTGATGGGTGACGGGATGTGGTAAACACCCAGCGAGCGATGAGAATTTATTACTAGTTTTTTTTTGTTTAAATAGCCAACGCAAGTTTTAAACAAAATTGCAGCTCTGTACTTTAGTCTCTGAACTTCTTTCCACAACGCAGATAATGATAATGCTGTCCATTTTGTAATACAGAATATTAATATATAGATTGAAAGCACACACCCATGTTATGCTTAATATTTTGTATTATTGTTATTTCTTAAATCGTTTTTCAATTAGTATTTCACAAATTAATCAATTCACAATTTTAAGGTGAAGGGTTTTTCGGTGTAATTCACCCATATTTTCGCAACTAAACTAAAAATCTAGGTACCTGTCTCGCCTGAAACGACTTTCATGGGAAGGCATAATACCCGTGTGTCTATTTACATTTCATGCACCAGACAATTCCTTCACAAAAATCTCCAAAAAAATATTCCACGACAAGAAAAGTGAAAATACATAACTGTTATTTATTTATAAATTTTTTATTAAAAATAACAGGTATAAGCAAAAAGGAGTAGACTTGCATTCTGCTCTAAATTCGGGTATATTAACATAAACCAAACAGAGCTTTCAATCTCTCATACCTTAGTCTCTCAACGTGCCAAAGCTCTGAAGCGGCATTTAGTTTTGGAAAACTGCGGCTTGCGCGCGTTGACATAAAGTATCGTAAGGTCTCTGAAACGCCTGTCAACGCACGCAAGTGGCAAAGCGCCGCCGGCGCCGTTGTGAATTGACCATTATAAGTGTGTTGACGTTTCTCAGATGGCAGCGATTTTAAAAATCTACAAATTGTAGTAAATTACATTATTTACAACATTTAATGCCAGTTTCAAGACTATAGCTGATGTGATGATGTTTCTGATACCGTCTAATGTTCTTTCGACATAGGTAGGTGGATAGGGGTACTTATTTTAATAAACTGTCAAAAACATTTTTACCACCATCGCTTGAGACAGATTTTATTTTATTCTGGGCTATATCTTCATATTGCTGATGATATAAATTGTACAGGCCTGTCGTCTCGTTATTATAGCCCCTTAAATATGTAATATGCCAAATTGACATTTTCAAAAAAAAAACTTTCTTCACTCTCCATCTCCATCAACATTTCAGATCCCATACTAAATTAAAGAAAAAAAGTGCCAAAAACTTACTGTACACTTTGAATGGACCCCACTGTGGCTGTTGCTGCTGTGCATTCACCTGCTGCAGCAATTGCTGATGAAACATTTGCTGTTGCTGTTGATTTGTCTGCTGAATCAGTGGTGAACTGTTTGCACACAATGTTGACATTTGTTCACAATTCGCCATCGATGCGGCTGTTGTCGTCAACGAATTGTTCGAAATGCACGACGATTGTGTGGGTGCAACTGTGGAGGATATGGCTGCAGCGGCAGCAGCAGCAGCCGCCGCTGCTGCAACTGCAGCATTGGTTGTCGGTGAAGTTGACTTTAAATTAAGTCCGCCGAACTGATGCTGCTGCTGCTGTTGTTGTTGTTGTTGTTGTTGTTGATGTTGCTGTTTTTGCTGCTGTTGCTGCTGTAAAAACGCACTCAGACTGTGATGTGGTGTTGTCCCAGAGCCACCACCCCCAACACCGTTCACCATACCATTAGACACCACTCCATTCGATAATAAACTTTGCTGATGCAGGATTAGCTGTTGCTGTGGCAATAGATTTGCCATAGCTGCCATAGCAGCGGCGGCAGCATGCTGTTGCTGCTGTTGTTGCTGCTGCTGTTGCTGTTGGTGTTGTTGCTGTTGCTGCTGTTGGGCGGCTGCGGCTACGACAGCCGCATTTAGACTGCCATTATTTACCGAATCGGTCAGCATTCTAGCTTGTGGTGCCATTAAACGTTTGCGTTTCTTTGGTCGAGCGCCAGCTGCACGGAATAGGGTGGATGCATAGTAGCTGAAAAGGATAACCAAAACAAATTAGATAGGGAATAGGTTCAATGATGGGGCTACAATCCGCCTTACCTGTCGTAGTAGTAGTCCCTGCAAAGAGAAAAAAAAGGACAAATTAGAACAAGTTTCGAAAATTGTTTCTCTCCCACCCAAAGGGGATTTATGGGAAATTATTCTCACCCCCAGGAGATACACAACACAGTCAAAGGACGAAACAAAAGTTCTTGTCAATATTTGATTTGGAATGATTTTTTACCCTTCTTACCCTCGATTAACTTTTGGGACGGAACGCACACAGATTGATATAAATTACAGAGGTCACCCACAAACTGGTAGTTAGTGGTTAAACCGTTCACCACTCCTTCAGGAATCACTTCAATGTGGCGCTGGCAGTGGTGGTGCTGCTGGTGGTGGTTGTCTGGTTAGGGGTTTTTGGGGGTGTGAAGTCAGGTTTTTACCGTAAAAAAATAAATAAATAAAACTTCAGACAGAGGCAGCAGATGGACAGTGATAGAAGTTCCGGAGGTCTGGTTCAGATGACAACTGGACAAATTCAGTGCGGTAAAAAGTGTCGGTCACACACAAACTTTCACAACTCCTGTGAGTTGTGTGGCACAGTGTTGGGCTGCGGGTGTTTACCAAAAAAAAAACTGTCCACTTGGAAGAGTTTTTTTTTTCTCTCTCATCCGAATGAAGGACCGGAACGGAAGGAAGAAAAGTTACAATTTATTTCCGGTCGCTTGCGCTCATTTTGTTCAGCAAAAATTTGTACTCTGCTGTTGACTTTTACAAAACAGCAAACGACTGTAGTACTACACAGTTGGCGCATCTACCGCGTCGCTTTGGAAATATTTACTGGACGACAACGGAGCATAAGAAAAATGCCCAAGAGTTTGGGTTCAATCATCAACACTATAGTTACAAGAGTGCCGGTCGAGAAGTAGTTGATGGAGCCGCACGTAGCAGGCGAGGATTGGACCAGCCGGCAGGACATTCAAGTGATGAATTGATGTTATTTGTGAAGGGAATATAAAATAAATGTTAAATGGAATGTAAATAAAACAAATGAGCGTCGGCTCGACGGAAGTTGATGAACGAGTGTGTGACACTGGTATGAGGGTTGAGTCCAAGGGGAGAGAACATTTTTTGGTGAAGTGCAACGTTCAGCGGTTTTGGGAAAGTCAGATGCAAGCTGAATATATAGAAACAACAAAATGAGTTGGAAAATAATGCGCATGCATGGTGGTTAACCCTTGAACTAAACAAATTGAGGAATTTAAATAAAACAGCGAAATCAAGCTAACTGGAGGCGAATCTTGAAAACATAACAGTGTGGGACGACTTTCTATGCAACATTTAACTAACTAGACTAGGGTATGGAACACCAGTCCTGTGGGTGCGATCACTTCAGAACGTCAAGGGAGGCCCAAGTAAGCTATTAGGTTAGGTACATGTATGATTATATCCGTACTGTAATGGTGTATGTTATGTATCTCAGAAGAATTTTATCAGTTTAAGGACCGGCTTGAGCAAAACTAGAGCTGAGGGAACTGCCTGCTAACTCTGTGGACATAGAAAAATGTAGGAACATCAACGTTGATACCCTCGAATACTAGATTAAGCTTCGGGCATTAATTGGTTTGGGCAGCTGATAGATCTGGCTCGTATATCAGCAGAAGCGAATCATAGTTTGCTGAGAAATAGGAAACTCACATGAGTTCGTCACACTGTCATCGTCAATGGAACTCACGTCAACGGCAAACTGAAAAAGTTTAAAAGACCTGCACCCACCGGAGCCAACACTGCTGAAATCTACGGGGCGTTTAACGACAAATGACATTCAATGACAGAAAAATGCCACTTGTAATGGTAAATTCAAATTAACGTGTTTTACAGAAACGAAATTTAACTCGGGACAAGGGTGATTAACTCAAATTTAAATCGACAATCCTACGGAACATACATACCTACCAGCGTGCTACCGACATAGTGACATAGTAGGTACCTATAGTGACACGCTTAGTGACCACAATTCTTCTTCTATACGTTCTTCTTCGCTTCGGCGTCATCGTCAGTGAGGCGAAAATAAAAGCCAGAAGTGCGGGGGAATTTGGTACAGATACTACGCCCGTAATATACATCAATGTCCAGGCGTCAGTAACAGGAACAGGAACTCACCGACCTTCAATATCTTGGCTTACCATCAGTGAAAACGAAGAACTCAGAGCGGTGTGTCACCGTACGCAAAGAACTTATCGGCTCCTACAAAATGTTTTAAACAAGCTAACTATGTAGTTAGGGGGGTCGGTGGTTTTTGGGTGTGAACCTCCACAAAACTGATCTGGAATTTCTCCGTAGGAGATGTAAAATTCCGATAGTCGACCCTCCCTCTTTCATCTGCATCAGTCTAACTTTCTCTGACAAAGCAAAATATTTGCGTCTTACCCTGGATAGGAAGCTTAGTGGGAAACTAAACATCCACAGAAGAGTCAAGAAGGCTAGATAGAACTTTGCTGTTGCCAAAAAGCTATATTGAAAATAAATGAGGTCTACAACCTCGAATAACTCACTGACTATATAATATCGGTTACTACAAGACTGCTACTCACTTATGGGATAATTGTCTACTGGACCTGGACGAATTTGGAAGAAGCTTTTAATTGCGATTAACTAAGCAATTGTCAGCGCACAGCTTGCATGTACATAAGCGGAGCATATAATGTTCAAAATTCACCTTCTTTGGGTGCCGGGGCACACAGACATTCCAGGGAATTGGAAGACCGATGAACAAAAAAAAACTCCACCCATCCTGCCAGATAAAGGCAGCTTGGATATACCAATCGCTACTTCCAAACAAGAATTCAAGCTCGATGCTATCGAGAGTACATACAAATCTAGGACAAGTGACAATGCATGTAAAGCGTCAAAACTAATTTGGCCTAGGCTGGATTTAAAACTCAACAAGAATTTGGTTGCTCTTAACAGTTTGCATATCGGCACTACAATAGGTATTTCGTTACTAGGCACTGCCTAATATGAAAGTACGCCGTAAGGATATGCCTTTTTGCTAACGACTTTTGCTGAAGCTATATACGGATGAAAAAAAGGAGAAGGAAACTATTTCTCACCACTTTTATTGCTGATTATAGCTCTCTACCGTAGAAGGACGCTTCACTTAGGTAGGAGACTTCCATTATAACAACTTAGGTGACTTGACAAACATAGACATCCAAAGCTCAAAATGATTCAACGAGTAAGGAGAGACTAACTTTCTCCAATGATCCGTTCACAATAGGAATGGACTTATACTTGCCTAAGTGTGTTGGCGTTTACTAGCTGGCAGTCTTCCTGGCTTCCTTTCGACCTTCATATGCAATCGCCAACACTCTCAGTTTTTTTACGAGTCTTTTTAAGAAAGTAAATACATCCATAGTTATGGCGTTAACATAGATCACATGTGCACGTGAGGAATTATTTCAAAGCATGTAAGGATGTACGTAACACTTTACGGCGATTCAGAGTTGATAAATTATCTGCCTATTCGGGAAGGAAGGTGGTTTTAGCTGTTAAGAACCAAGCACTTTGATTTAACGTTGATTCATTGGTGCCTCATAGCCTCTATATTCAATCGACTTTTACCTGAGTTATCTATCATTATAAACATTTAAGTGGCCTTAACTCCAAATTCGTTTCGCTCCGGTGTGATGGGTGCGACGAACCATCACATCTGCCTAGACGCACTATAATGGTGGTTCGTCTATTGATGAGCCCACCCACCACATCTGGGCGAAACGCATTTGGAGTTGAGGCCACTTAAATGTTTATAATAATATTTAATGCTTCCACCACTAAACTTTATTCATTTCTTGATTTTTTTATTCTTGACTTGAAAACTTTTTGGTGAGTTATCTATCACTATAATGTCGTTGTTTCTGCGGGAATCCTTGAATCACTAGACTGAGGTTGGCATTACTCAATATGACCAATAGTCGCTATTTACAAAAAAACAAAAAAAAAATACCATGCTTGTTTTATACAGAACTAGAAGCAAGGACACAGCTAAATCGCCTTTGAAACTCTTAATTTTTTTTATGTATATGTCAAATTGAAGCTCACCCTGAATAACATCATACATTATAGATAAATGCAAAATCTTTAAAGTGAACCTACAAGGCCGTCACTGACAATGATTACAAATCTAATATTCCATACAAAGCCCATGAAAAATGTTATTATTATCCATTTAACATAATTAATTATGCCACACCCATCTAACAAGGTAGCAACACCATTTTTCGACATGCAACACATTTTGTAGCGACAAAATGAAACGAAACATGCAAAGCTGTCGCACTCGAATGCATCGCATGTCTCGGCCATCATCAGCAGTCTGATTGTCCTTTTTGTTGTTTCTTCATATCTTGAATACCACTCCCAAAATTAGGGAAAACACAAAAGTCATACTACCTTGATAAGTAACACGAAGAGTTGTCATTTTAGAAACCAAAAAGGGAGATCCACTATCAGCATTTTGGCTACGAAAATGGACAGCATTATTTTTCGTCCTGATAGTTCTGCTGACTCCTGATAAATGTCATGGTCAACGATGGCGATATAGAATTTCTATTTGAGGATACCCACAAATTTAACATTCACCGCCATCAATCATTTGTCGTAATTTCAACTGGAACTGGAATTTTTTTCATATACAAACTGACATGACTTTCACGTTTGTAGTGGCTTTTTGGCTGGGTCAATAAAAAAAAAATTTATCTTTTCCCGAAATCTGTAAAGGAAATGGCTTACTAAGTGCGAACTTACCAGTCATTTCCGGTTTTGGTTACATTTTGTCGCTTGCGTCCGACTTGGTGTGGTTTCGGTTCAGCCACCATGTTGACATCTGTCAAATAAAAGAAATGAAATGCAAATTAAATCAAACGTCATGAGAAAATAGGAAATACAATTGAATTGATTTATAGGTGGAAATAGTCAAAAATGAAGGAATTTGGAAATAATGGACACATTCAAAAGTTTGGTCGTCATAGAGCGACAGTAGGTGTAGTAGTTCAGTGATAAGAGGACAGGCCATGGACTCCCGGTTCGGCCCCTCAAAAAAAAAAAAATTAAAGCAGTACCTAAAGTAAAATTTTCAATTGTTGACAACAACATGGAATGTGAAGTGAATATTTGTCAGTTTAGCCATTCGAATGCGGTCGATTTGTCAGCAAATTGACTGGTCTATGATAATGTCTTTTTATTATTTTATGATTACCGAGATTCGAAAATTTTGGGAGACTGAAAGCTACACGAAAATAACACGATTTTTGACAATAGTAATAGCTACAGCTTCACATAATATTGAGGACATCATTGAATTGACTGAACTAACCGAGCTATCACTGGAGCCTAACTATCTCTCCATTCCACCTGCATTCCACACTCTATTTCAATCCCATGCGTCTACATACACTACGCTCTAGTAACCTTCTCAGGAAACACTCGGGGGACTGCATGTAAGACCCTTATAACTTTGTTTTATCTTTAAGATGCTGATTATTCATCAGGCACAAAAGCCAATATCACCAGGACACTGTATATTTAACTCAGAAAATCGTATTCACGTTTAGGTAACACAAAATTCGTATCCAACATTTTTGACATGTTGACGTCAATATGGCTTCAGATTTTGGCTAAAGACAACTTTAGGGGATTTATGTCTTCTCCTGGAACTATTTCAGACAGAAGTCGGAAGAAAGTATTCAACTATCAACAGCTATTCAAACAGAAGATCAACTAGAAAAAGCAGTCCAAATATTAACATTGAATACCTATACAAAAAGCTGCGTGGGCTGCAACTCCCACAACAACAAAAAAGATCAAACAAAACTCTTATCCTCGCGAAATATGTGAAATCATTACGGAAAAGAGGAATGCTAGAAAACGCTGGCAACAGACAAGGGCGCCACGCGACAAGAGTACACTGAACAACTTAAATAACGCAAGCTTAGAAAGTATATTAGAGAATTCAAAAACGAATCTTTAAAAACTTACCTTACCAGCCTTACAAATGATGCTAGTACTGACTACTCGCTCTGGAAGGCAACAAATAGGATGAACAGGCCAATAGCTCATATTCCCCCAGTAAAAACTAGAGAAGGTAACTGGGCGAAAAGCAACCAAGAAAAGGCAAACACTTTTGCAGAGTATCGTATTTAAACCTTATGAAGATAAAGGTTATCAAGGACTCGAAATAAGGTGCGAAGAAGATAGACCTATACGGTCGGTAACAGCTAAAGAACTTGCCGAAGAAATTAAAGAAGGCATGAATATAAAAAAAGCTCCAGGGTATGATTTTATTACAGGAGAAATTTTGAAACAATTTCCACGAAAATGTCTGAAAAAACTAGCGCAGATTATAAATGCTGCATTTAAGTTGAGATATGTCCCAAGCATGTGGAAAGTCGCTGAGGTAATAATGATACATTGATACCAAAACCAGGCAAGCCACCTAACGAGGTAACCTCATATAGCCCAATATCTATACTACCAATGTTGTCAAAGTTATTCGAAAAAATGCTGGTTAAACGCCTGCAAAAAATAATTGACGAAAAATCTCTAGTCCCAAATCGCCAATTTGGATTTAGAAATAAGCACTCTACAATCGATCAGGTGCATAGAATCACAGATAAAATCGAAAAAGCATTCGATGAGAAAAAAGTGTGCTCTACAATATTTCTTGATATAGCACAAGCTTTCGATAAAGTCTGGCACAAAGGTTTGATCTACAAACTACAAAGGCAACTGCCAAAACAATATTCGACAATTCTGGAGTCATATATATCAGATCGATTCTTCAGAATTAAACAAGAGACAGAGTACTCAACAATAAGAGAAATTAAAGCTGGTGTACCACAAGGCAGCGTGCTAGGTCCAGTTTTATACCTACTATTCACTAGCGATTTGCCTGAAAGTGGGGAAACCACTATAGCTACTTTTGCAGATGACACAGCTGTCCTTGCTGTGGGATCAACTGTCGAAGTAGCAACAAAAAAGCTTCAAAGGGCAATAGACAATATCTCTGATTGGACAAAAAAATGCCAGATTAGATTAAATGACCTTAAGTCAGTCCATATTAATTTTACGTATAAAAACGTACCATATATTCCAGTATACATAAACAACAATGTAGTGGAATACTCAAATACAGCCAAATATCTAGGCATGACTCTAGATGCTAAACTGCGTTGGAAAGCGCATGTAAAGAAAAAAAAGAGACGAGTTGAACATGCGATACAGTAAAATGTATTGGCTTATTGGGAGATATTCATCTCTGTCAAATTATAATAAGTTATTGCTATACAAGCAAGTCCAAAAACCAGTATGGACCTACGGGATCCAGTTGTGGGCATGTACATGCCAAACAAATTTGCTAAAAATTCAGGTTTTCCAAAATAAAGTACTAAGGAACATAGTCAGTACATACGCAACGCTGATCTACATAGAGATCTTAACATTGAAATGGTTGAGAAAGAAGTTAAAAAAGTTGCCCGAAGGCATAAAAGTAGACTTCTTAACCATGTTAACATAGAAATAAAAGAACTTTTAAATACCGACAATGTGATCAGGAGATTAAGGCGGGTAAAACCTCTTGATCTTAGCTAAGACCAAGAAAGTAGGTAATACTTTCAACTAAAAAAGTATAGAAATTCGGCAAACGTCGGATTTATCCTCTAAATTTTTTTAAAATGAATTAAAAATAAATTGCCGATTAGTCGAACGACTAGGTGCAATCAATTCGGGATGACGAAAGTCAGTCCCCTTGGGAGTTTTTTTTAGATCGGGTTAAAGTCCCTCACGCAGAAGCATCCCTTGCGTAATAGCTCTGCAATGTCTTTCGATGATTTTTCCTTCCAGCGAATTCCCATTAAAAAAAAAAAAAATGTCTTCTCCGCGAACATTTGACAAACGTTAGACAGTATGACGGTCCTGAAAAAGCTCCTCAATTTAGCCCGTTCCATTCATCTTAAAAAAATAATACCTTTATGAAGCAATGCCTAACCTATAGACCGGTTGTTTTATCTATTCGTTTTCTTATTTGGCCACCTTTCCTGCGGTTAGTTGTAGGACAAATTCAAATAGACCTCTTCACCACCCCCCATACCAACTGCAGTATGAATGGCTCTGACCGAAAAAGTTTGGAAAACGCTTTTAATTTCGAATCCTTTTCGCTCGACGATGAAAAAATTAAAACCCCGGCCAATCTAGAAAAACTATCCCGGGCGTTCCCCACATAGGCGAAAAAGAGTACATGTCCGGGAAAACCCGGACGGATGGCAACGCTACCTATGCCGCAGTTTTAGGCGTCCTCAACTGAATAACCTTCTACAACGTGATATTTTATTCCCTTCACGATCCTATAACACGGGACAATATATGCGATTAAATATACCGAATAAAATTTTGTTTTTTTATTATAATGGCGGTTGTAATGGTGGTTCTTGTTAAGCTCGTTGTTTCTGCCAAATAGACGTGTTAGATGAACAATTTCTTTCTAAAAAAAATATCTTTATTTAAACATAAGGTCGTGTTTTGAATCGTTTTCTGGCGTTTTTTTTTAAAGTTTTTTAAGGCATTTCCTTTGTACCGATGTGTTTTGGGATATTTTTTGAGGTGTTATTTTTGCCGTTTTTGGGTCGTTTTTAAATCTGTTGTTTGGGTAGTTTTTCGGCCGTTTTTTGGAGCGTTTTTCGGTATGTTGTTGGAGATCTTTTTTAGTTTTATTTTGTCGTTTTTTGTGGCTTTCTTTAAAGAGATTTTTGGCCTGTTTATTGAGACGAAAGAAAGCTTTGTATCTATCCATCATCTATCCGCTCTTGCGGTTTTACATATGAGTGTAATTGGTTTATTAGGTATTTTACCAGACCAAACCAAAACACTTTAAAAAGTTCAAGGCTACGGCTCTTGATTCACTATGTTGTTCTATTTCCAGGGTCCATAAGTGGGTTAAATTTACATACATAATTCAATATGGGTTTCAGTGAAACACAGGCTTTAAAATCCATATTGCCTGCAGTTTATTAATTGATGAACTTCGAGATGTAGAAAGAAAGCATTTATGGATGAGGATGGTAGTTGTGGCAATAATTTCCTTCATTTGTTGGGAATCGGTTGATTGCGAGCTGTTTTTCAGTATAAGAAGGAAATGTCTTCACATCGTAAACACCTACACAGCTTACAAACATAGGTGAACATTTTGGTCTACAGTTTTTTTTAAGTACTGCAAATCCGTCGGTTCCCTATGCCTTTATATAATCTAGCTCTAGAATCCCCCAAAATTGTTCATTTTCGAAATTGTATACATCCGTCGTCGATAATTTCACAATCGGTATTTATAGATGATGGCCGTGCTAATATTAGGAAGCGCGGGATTTTTTATTGCAGCTACTGGTGTATACGCAGTTAACATCGTCGGATCCTAGTCTGGAATGCTGCAGAAGTTAGGCCAGTTAGGCTCGGTTTTTTTTTTTTTTAATTCGTCTGTAGATGAGACAATTTTTTAGCGACAGCAATAAAGATTGAAGAAGTAGATAGATATTTGCTGATTTGCTCGTTGTCGTCAGCGTCGTCTTGTAAGTTTTCGAAACGATTCGATTGTCTATATTGTTTCGAAGAATTCATGTGGAGTCAAGTAAAGCTATCTACCCCCAATCTTTTGATGTAATTTATAAAATCACAGTCAGATTCCCTAATGCTATGCGATGAAGGCCGGAAATACTTTTATTATTTAAAACAGTTCTACAAGTCCCTTCAAATTGTATTTGTGTGTGACAAATCTCTAAAAGAGCACAGAGACAATATCAAAAGATTGTTCATCTTCTTAAGTTCCTATAGTGGCAGTTGTAAGTTGCAACCCCATATCCTCTTTTTTCCACAGCAAAAAATACCATGATAAGCTCACATTTCCCACCCAAAACAATAACACTCGCTTCCATGGAAGTTGAATCTGAAAGTCCGTTATTAAAATAGAAGTGCGCGCCAAAAACCTTCAATTTGTATATCACCCCACTACGACTGTTATATTCATTACCTTGTAGAGGTAGAGAGTGCTTTGTGAGTACAAAGGGTCGAAATCGCTGTCGCTTCGCTGCTTTGTCGTTAGCCGCTTCTCGACTTACACTACACACTGCAGAGGCGGAGGTGCTCTACCGTGCTGCAGGTATAAGAGAAGGCTGGTGAAAACAACGAGGGGGCGATGCCTGCGTTACTTCGATTCGATGTCGCAGAGTCTGGGAAAAGAAAAATCAAGTACGCTGACACTTGTTTTAGTGTTGCTAAAAAGTCGTTCTTGTTGGTGAGACAGAGGCTGAGGCGCTCGACCGTGCTGTCCACTTCGCAAGTTCAACTCGTTTTATTAAAAATTTTCATTGCCTTATATACTAGTGGTGACAGAGCTTTTATTCTTTGTTGTGATCGGCTGTGGTTAAGCTTTCAGAGCTTTTTTTATTTAATTCATATACAGCATTGCCAGATCTTACAATATAATAATATTTTAAAGCATTGCCAGAAGGGCTTAGTTTTAATTTAACAATAATTTAATGCACAAAAAAAATAAATATACAATAAAATAAATAGGTGGTTGCTACAACCTTACATATTTCTAGATGCATTGGTGGGTCTGAAATTGAAGTCTATCCTCAGAAATTAATTCTGATTGGCTCAGCTACAGACTTATTGTGTCGTCTTATTCTTTAGAGTTTCTCTGCCGGGTACATGTCTTTTACTGAAGTTAAAGTATATTCCTCCATCGAGGTTTATGTAAATATTTGAGATGGGGTTTTGTTTTTTCATTTTACGCGTGTTTCAGGAGACCCCTGTAATGCGGTGCGTACATTGCAAGGCTTTCTGCTCATTTTTTTTCTGCTATAGGTAACGGTAACTGCCTATAGTTAGTTCCATTCAAATACAAGCTAGAAAGTGAAAGGAAGATAGAGTAGAGGTTGTGTGCTGTAGACTTTTATTCTCCATGTCGAGTGATTTTCTGTATCCTTGATATCCTTTCGGGAAGATTGTGCCTTAAAACTTATTGATATTTAGACCTGTTAGTGTTCCTGGGAATTGTGAAAAATCCCCCGTCTTTTTAGATCTGAATTCGTGGATTTTAAATGAAGCAGCTCTGTGATCTGACATCCATTACTTTCCAATTCAATTCAATCTATATATATATAAATAAGTTGTATTGTGTTTGTCGCCAATGTTTTCTGTAATGCGTGAACCGATTTTGAATCTGGAAATTTGCCATGAAAGGTGACGTTAATACCATGGTTTGTAAGTATATACGGTCTTTGTAGGTGTACTGGTTCATGAGTTATAGGGGCGTGGCACCTCCCATACAAAAAATGCATTCAAAGTATTATATTTCGAAAACCACCGAATCGACTGAGTTCAAATTTACACACAATCTTAGGTATTGGCCCAGGAGTATTCCTGTGAAGATTGGTCAAAATTGGACAAAGGGGCGTGACACCGCCCATACAAAAAGTACATTTAAAATCGTATATCTCCAAAACTACCCAATCGATTCAATTTAAACTTATAGATAATCTTAACTATTGGCCCTGGAGTGCTCCTCCGAAGATTGGTCAAAATTTGACAAAGAGGCGTAGCACTGCCATACCTAATACAAAAAAACATTCAAAATCGTATATGTATTTCGAAAACCACCGAAACGATTGACAGATAATCTTAGGTATATAAAGGGGTGTGGCGCTATAAAACAATAAAAACTGTTTATCACTGATTTAAATGAATTTGAAACTGATTTTTTTATTTATCTATTTTGCACTACGAAGTGTGCAGGGGTTCGCTAGTTCAATATAGATAAGATAGACGTTCTCCTTTTTAACATTGTCATGTCAATTACTTTCTCTTAGCATAGGGTCTACAAGGATTAGTCATAACTCATAAAGTCATAACCATAGACCAGGGAATACGAAAAAAATCCTCGACAAAGGCAACCAATTACCAGTTTTTGATTGAATACAATAACCTCCAACTTGCTATAGAGGATGGTGGCTCTGGGGAATCATACGGGAGGTATATGCCGAGGCCAATCCGTATAGAGTAGAGATCTGGAAGTTTATCTACTTAAAATCCGTTTTTATCCAGAACGCTTCACTCTATCTTTCTCTTTAAAGGTTTAAAGGTTCCTGCAGCAGAGCTATATCATTTTATTTCTCATAAAAACACCTTGAGCGCATAGTGTGTCAGTGGTTAGTGTAGGTACTAAACTTAGCGCGAGGGTATATCAGGTTCAGCTTCCAGAAAAACTGAAATTATGTCTTAACTATCCTCTTTCTTTTGAACATCTCACAAACGTTCGTCAGTATGACTGTTCTGGGTAAGGTTTCAAGCTACCTCTTTCTCGTAAAAGGTTTAAAGGTTCCAGCAGCAGAGCTATCTATATAAATTGAATCTTCATAAAAACATATAGATATCATTGCTGGCTATATGATAAAGATTCAATCGCAACACCCTTAAAGTACGGTACGACTTGGGATTGGTGTCAAGGTCTGGTTTTTCGACACATTTCAGCTTCGAAAGCAATAGGAGCTCGCTCATCATCTGAACTGCTGTGCTCTTGAGGTGTATGGGGTTCCAAAAACCTTCAGTTCATTCGGCCATAAACTCTGATTTTTGTAATGTCCACTGTTACTGTTGTATAATCATAATCACTTTTGACAATTTTTCAGCGTTCCCTGTTTCTACCGCCTGAAAGTGTCTCTTAGTCCAAACAAAAATCCCATCCCACTTTAAAAGTTCATCTTATTTTCATGAGTTTAAGTTTAAATAACTATATTCGAAAACAAAAGGGGGACTTCTCAAAATGTTGCTAATTTCCATCAAAGAACTGAAATATACTGAAAAGGGGTAGCCCTTTCATTATGTCGAAACAGTAATAACCCAAAGAGCCAAAGAATGACAATGAACTGAACGTTCAACACCAACAGATACACTACTGCTTGTTGAGTGTTATTCATCGTATTCATCAAGCCATTATCCACTTTTCGTTTTGGCTTAAAAGTTCCCTCCAATCCCTTTGGTCCTTGAGCAGTTATACAGTATTTTTTTTTGTCTGCTATCCATACTTATACAGTGGTATTTACCTACCTAGTCTTGGACAATTTCCAACCCTTGCATTCATTCGTCCATCTTCATAAGCGATTGCGAAAGAGAAAAAAAAATGTTTAAGTCCTTCACTTATATTTTACAAAACAATACCAGAACAGAATCACTGGCAAAGCCGCCACCACCGCACTACCAACATCAACAGCAACAACAAGGAAATAAGTCACTTAAGCGAAAGGCGAGTAAAACGAGAAAAACTTTTCATAATTAAGATGAAGCCAACTCTCTTTGTTGTCTGAACTGAATGTGCGGGGAGAATTCTGCCGCAAAACTTCAACCAACAAGCACTTCACTCCTTCGCATCTACTCATCTCGTTTTTAAACGGCTGTGGGGGTGTTAATAATTCACAACCCTCCGCGAGTTTGATGTTGTTAAACAAATGAGTTAATGTGCTGTTTATGCCAGCTTAATCATCATTCAACAGTTGGCAGATGGATGCTTATGATGGTGCGGCGCTGTCAAAACTTTGCTTCACCAAATCTCTCCCTCTCCCTGTGGTTGGGTGGGGGGATGGAATTGTCCATATCCTGTTCCTGTGTTCTGTGACTGTGACACTCGATATTTATTTTTAATTAAATGCACATTTTTGCTATGCATGTATGTAGTAGTAAAGTTCACACAGTGCATTGTCAAGCCACCCATCAACGAGGAACTACATCCCCTGCAACAGCGCATACACAATATTATAATGGACTGCAGGATATGAGTATCTCTGTAATGCCAAAAGGAAATTTCATTAGAGACTCTAAGTGCATTAAGATGTTTTTCGAAAAGCGGAAAATGTTCCCAATTTGAAAATTTGAATAAATTTCGCATGCCACAATGGTACAGAGGGGATGACGGGCGAAAGGGGATGGCACACATATCGCAAAAACTTCGTGTGCGATATGTGTACTTTCATTCTCTGTATGCAGTGCAGTGCAGTTGGTTGTGTTGACAGACAAATCGTTTGTGGCGCATGTTAGGATAGGATAGGAACTATGGGATGGGATGAGGTGGGGTATAGGTATCTACAATCTCTTGGAATGAAATTAATTTCTTCCCTAAAATTAGATACTTGGATTCGCGCACACAGCTCTGTATGCATGGGGAGGGGGGAACTGTGCCTGGTGCTTTGATTTGGACGGAGTTTAATCATTTAATTTGCTCATTTTGCCAATGCTGCAAACCTGACCGACCAACGCAACGGACCAAATGACTGACTGACTGTATGGCTGGTTGGGTGACTGAGTGCGTTCTAGCCGCGTCACGCTTTCGGCATGCATGTGGAAATAGCTTTTGAATATTTTACGATTTATTATGCCGTCGATGACAGTCAATTAGCATATGCAGACCGTTTTAGTTGATTGTGATTGTGATGATGGCGATGATGATTTGTCTTCTGATGAAGTATTTGTACGCCGAGTCGAGAGTGTGAATAGAATGTGTGTTTTGGGATTTTTTTTCTTGGCCACAATACTTAACAGAACTGTGTAATTGCAATAAATTTTAAAATTTAAATGAATTCTTTAAATATTTTGGCGTGCATCTGGGACATTGAGCCAGGTGGCTATTAGTTCGTTTAAGGATAGGTAGCTTCATTTGTGCCAAGTATAAGACACGTCTGCGAATGCGGATGGTCAATGTGACCATCAAGGAAGCATTAAGATTCAGCGGAGTGCGGGACTGTAAATCACTGGCTAAGAATCGACTGCAGCGCCATCTAAAGTAAGTGATCGAATGTGTGGAAACCGAAAGATCCGTTTTTCCACAGTCACGGCTAATGATGTGTAAGAATGAGACCACAAGCCAGGAGTTGACTTGTTTGTGGAGGTTTGTGGTCTCACTTTTATACATCATTAGCCGTGACTATAGAAAACGGATCTTCCTCTATGAAGTCATGCAAAATTCCGTAGCGTGGTAATGTAAATAATGACAGTCGTATATACTATGCGAATTTGAAGCATATGTGGCTTTTGTCTGTGACAATGTCCAATCCATTTTCTATCTATTACAAGGGGTCGCGACTAAAGGATGCAGAAGACCCTCTCTATCTTTCGCCACCGGCTCTAATTCATTCGCAACAATCTCCATACGGTTAGAGGTGAGATGTCGGACTTGATCTCTCTATCACATCGGTAGGTAGGCTACCTAGAGGAAACTATACTTACTTAATGGCACAGATTCCATAGCACGACTTAGTATCTGACTCTTGGGGCATGATTTAGACCCCCCAAAACTACTTATAAATGGACCGCTTCAATTGCAAAACTTTTTAACGAGTACCTACCTCACATATCACTGCGTTCCTTATACTATCTTTGCAGGACGCTCTCAAGTCCCAGCTACACAACGAAGGAAACTCATTTTGGCAGCTTGGCAACCTCTCGAAGGTGGAATAGCAATAGTAGGTAGGAGGTATCTACGCAATATTGAAGCAAATTTGGTCGAAAATAGACGAAAAAATAAAGAACAGGAAGTTCCATTGTGGGAGAACAATTGGGACACTGTTTGATAGATAGACACGCCCGTAAAATGGAAGTACCCTACAACGATTTGTGTGGAAACTGTGGGGGCTGGGAGGAAGAAGAAACCACGGTTCAGCTCTTGTTAATTTGCGCAAGGGTATCTTAGGAGATTATGTCTTCCTTTGAAGACCTAACCGACGTTTTTTGCTTCAGCAAATGCGTTACAAATTCCATCTGTCTTTATTAAACATCTCGCAAATTGCAACAGAATTCCAAAGGTAATGCCCGGCACAAAGAAACTGCTTATGCCACTTCCTCCCCCCTCCCCCTCTCGTGGTATCACAATGGACCAAAATTCTGGTCTAAGTGTGTCCCCTTCGGGACAGCCACCTTACCTAACCTAACCTAACCTAACCTAACCTTATTAAACATCAATACGCAGGGTCCTTATGAACAACTTCTAAATAAATGTTCGGTGTAGGTTTTGGAGTAGATTACTTCGATCATCCGTCTGCACTCCACACCAATCTACTTTTTCACGCACCCACAGAATGTTCCGGTCACCCCTCAGGAGACAAACCTTTAACGACAACCGTCGGTCTCTGCAAGTCTCTCTGCATCAGAGGCTATACGCGGGAGGTACTTTTCGGTCACTCTTTGACTAACTGTTAGGAGACACGAACTGCATCAGCCAACTCCTCATTGTTACCAACTTGCAGCGTTCCAACGGTCGACAACTTCTCACACCGCATCAACATTCAGTGTTAAACAGTATAGGGTATAGATTGGCTTCAAGCGGGTGACTTCTGTTCCGCAATAGTCTTCTTTCATGCAGACGGATCAGAGGCTATAGCCAGACTATTTTCGTCAGCCTTCGCCTCCCCGAAGATAAGTGCGAACAGCAACCGCTCAGTCACTAATTGATTCTCTTAACGAGGCTTTATCCCCATCGTCCACAACTGATCGGCTTAGATCAGTTCGCCCGGCCCACATTTCCCTCAATTTTGTGTTATCACAATGGATCCACATTTATGGTTTAAGTTCGTCGTCCTGACCAATACAGTCGAACCTAAACCAACCTGACCTAAAAGGGAAATTCAAAAGGCGTTACATTATTCTGTAACGTTTAACCGGTGGGGACCGGCAACGTCGACTAAAACTGTAGAGCGGTGATTTTGTCTAAGAAACTTAACCGCTACTACATGTCTTTTACCAGCTGTTCCCAAAAGATCTAACAAAAGGGGATGGTTACCGAATAAAAAGCCTTAACAATCGCCAACTGGAATGAGGGTGGCTGAATTCAAAAATCCGTCAGATGCGGTTGAATTGCTAAGTCATCAGTTTCTAAATTCAAACAGGAAAATGTTGACAAAGTCGCAAGTTTCTAAACGCATTTAAAAAGTCATCGCATAAAATTATATATACGTCGGTGTCAAATAAACTTTTTACATTTGCTGTCATTGAAACGACATCTATCCATCTTTGGCATGTAATGTATAAAATGCGCTCCGAAACTTCAAAGTATTGCAAAGTAAAGTGTAGACAAAACCAAGGTATATGAATAGAAGGTAATATTGCGCATCCCGCAATGGCAAAAAGCATGCCTTTTTGACAGATGCGCAGAACGAAACGAAAATGAGTGCTCGGAATATATTACCTTCTATTCATATACCTTGGACAAAATATCATTGCTGCATCGCCGATGTGAATGACAAGTGCACTGTTACTGCATTTACACTTTTTTGTTGACTTTTTTGAACTCAGCCGATATTGAGACATTGAGAGGCTTCAGTAAAAATTCGCTGATTCACCAGCTGACATTTGGTCAGTCCTAAGTTAAGCTTCGGTTTGAAATATGTTTTCGTTCTTTGCACGCATTTAGTAGGAGGGCGCAACGTCTGTAGGAACCTGCCCTGTTTTTCGCACGTAGGTTTAGAGGCATTTAAAAAATATATTAACCGTATTGCAACAAAACCCATAATCATCGACGAGGTACCGTGTGGAAGGTTATAAAGGAGTTAACCATGACCCGCAACATACCTGATCGACAGTTCCTTTAGTCTTACCGAACTGGCCTACCATTGCACTGTGGATTTGGGTTACAAGTATTGTAGAAAACATTAGTGGCAGTGTCGCACTCGGACATCAACAATAATGGTGAGGCTCTCGACCATCAGCGGATTGGGCTTTCGTCAGCATCAGTGATATAAAGGTTCCGCCAAATAACTTTTTTTTTGAAAATGCTATAAAAAAAAACTACTGAATATTTTCTCAAATTTCTTTTTTTATTTGAAAGTACAATCCTTCCGGTTAATAATGGAAAATAATTTCATTCAAATGGCTGCCTTGGCTGGCCATGCAGTAGCCTACACGATCGGTCCAATTTTTAAGCACATTATCGATTGTGTGCAGCTGTATTTCACCAATGGCTTCACGAATATTGTCCTTTAAAGCGTCAATTGTCTCTGGTATGTCGGCGTAACACTTATCTTTTACGGCACCCCACAAATAATAGTCCAACGGTGTCAAATCGCAGCTCCGCGGTGGCCAAACGACATCAGCTCTGCGGCTGATAATGCGATCTTCAAAAACAGGGCGCAAAACATCGAGTGTAGCTTCGGCTGTGTGGCACGTAGCGCCGTCCTGTTGAAACCAAATGTTGCCAATATCCTCCTCTTCAATTTTTGTGAACAAAAATTCGTTCAACATGGCCTGATAACGACCGCCTTTGACTGTAACGGCCACTCCTTGCTCATTTTCGAAGAAAAATGGCCCAATTATGCCTCTGGACCAAAATCCGCACCAAATCGTGACTCGTTTTGGGTATATCGACTTTTCAATGTATGCGTGCGGGTTTTCAGTGCCCCAAATGCGACAATTTTGATTGTTTACATACCCGCCAAGATCAAAATGAGCTTCATCTGAGCTTCATTATTTTGCAAAATCGGCATCTTCTCTAAGTCGATCGCAGGCCCACATTACCATGATTTTCAAAGTAATGTCGCAATATGTCCCAGCGTTGTTCAAGCGTATACACAACCATATTCGTTCGGCGGAAGGATAAAACTAATTATCTGTCAAATCAGACATGAGCTAAGTGTTACCATTCGCGAAATAAGCACTCGTTGAAAAAAAAAACGTTAGATGGCGGACCCTTTAGTTAGGCTTAGCCTTAGGGGAGTCTCTATTAACTCACCTTCAGAATTCAGTTATTTCATGCTCATTGATGGCAGTGTCTGAGCTCCATTACAAATGGCGCACAACGTGGGGCAGCGGCCGCAAATATGCGTTTAGTGATAAATGAGGGGGGAAAAAAATACATGCTGTCAACAAAAAGGGACAAACAACATTGACAAATCGGACAGAACGTCACTATAGACAAATCTGTACATATAACTTTGAGGTGGTTATAGACTTTGTCTACCTCGGCTCCGCTCCTTCGGCTCTTGATATTGACTCCACAGCAGAAATCAAACTACTAAAGTAGGTAGGCCTTGTCAAGAAACCACAAACCACATAGAACCAAACCGTCGACTCCTCCCACATAACGGACTTTGCCCACAAGCTGCCTGCGGGCCCAGCATTTTTCATGTATTGGTGCTGTACAAAATCAAAGGAGCGCCATTAAAGCACGCATATTTGAAAAATCCTTCCCAAGCATGGGAAGTCATTGCCGCCATTGATTTTGACATTTCACACGTATTCACAGACAGGGGAATTAATTCCGGGGAGAATTAACCGCACGGAAGTCGGCGGTCTAGTTCTATGTGGTTTGTGCAAGAAACGCTAAGGATCATCATCCCAGTCCTGCCATACTGCGCTGAACCATCGACGTTAACAAAGGCGGATGAAGAATTTTTTGGTCGTTCCGAACTCAAAATTCTTTAAGTGATTTTTCGTCCCGTTTGCGTTGACGGGCCTTGGAGGAGGAGATTCAACAGCGAACTCTACGATTTATTACAGCGACATCGACCTGAACAAACAAAGTACTTAGGTATCGCTCGACTAAGATGGCTAGGACATATACCTAGACCGAATGGGCACTAACGCTTCGGCTCGAAGAGTCCTCGATTACAACCCGGAGAGACAATGTAGTAAGTGGCGCGCACAAATGGAAGTGGACCTCAACCAAACTTGGAGTGCAAAACTGGAGGCGGTTAGCCAAAAATCGGGCTAACTGGAAAGCCGTGCTAGTGGTTGCCTAGGTCCACTCCTGATTGTAGCGTCATCTAAGTATAAGTAAGCACCGTGGGGCTGAATAGGGTTTTGTTTGTTGCCCACGGTTGTGTCGGTCCAGAAATAGTTTGGTAACAAGTCAATAGAACGCGGGTATTGTATTGTCAGTAACTTTCTTGATATTGAATTCTTGCGTCAAAAGGATGTTACAATTATAGACGGAATTCTGTCTTAACCCAATGCAAAGTAGCGGAAAATTAACATGAAAGCATGACCTCTACTTAATAGCGTCGACCGACTTACCTTTCTGTCAGATTCCTCAGATTATCCGAAATGTCTTATATGTTATGTACGATTCTGGTCACCCCGATGATACACATTTTGAAAGCCGCCCTTGACATTACCAGTTCCAAGTAAACACGTTCCTTATTTCAGCCACTTATTTTAATCTCTTCTTTTTTTTGAGCTCCCTCGAGAGACATTCAACCCGCAAAGTCAAAAAGCAAGAAGCCCACACCCACGGGAGACAAAAACCAAATGGCAATAATTTATCGTCTCGAAATTAGTCGATATAAATACAGACTACTTCGACAGGCAATAAATTCACCAAAGTGCAATGCACTAAAACGGAATACTGTACCTCACTCATATGGAAGAACTCTGACGTCGGTCGCCGCAAAGGACGAACAAAAAAAAAGAAACAGAAATACAAGTACATTCCCACACCAAATGGCCGCTTCGCCATTAATACCCCAGTACAACCCTATAATCGGTTTCTACTCCAAGTCTCTCGCCTCATCCGGTATGGGAGCTTATAGGTATAGTCGTGCTGCTCTACTTTGCCTCGGCCAATACTCCGGAAATGAAACACTGCAAAATTATCGTCCCTCGTCGAGTAGACGAAGTGAATAGCAGCGCTATGAATGTGGCAAAAATTCAACAAGGCAGCATGTGTCTGTCTAAGGATAACGTTGCCCGAACACGAAACCGAACAATAAACCGAAGAAATTTCCAAGTACCCATACATACACCTACCCACTTAAGGCTGCAAAGCGAAATAATAATACGAGAATTTAAACTTACCTAAAGTTTGGCTAAGTACGGTCCGTCCGTCCTCGCCGTGGCAGGCATTCCGAGCATCGAACGGATTTGTAAATTGTACGAATGCATATCCTTTATGCATCGAGATTCCTGAAATTGCACAAGAGCCACTCATAATCAAATAGGTCAGCAGACAAATTAAATGGAATATTATTTTAATCGCATTAAACGAGCCAAAAGAACAACACAACAACAACAACGGTGAAGCAACAAAATAAAAGGACGAATTGGATTTTGGATTATAGTATATGACATACCTGCCAATCGGCCATATATCTGAAACATACGCTCCACATCCGTTTTGGAGCACTGAAACGTATTCAAGTTGCCAACGAATACACGTGAGTTAACCGCCTGCGGATCCTGTGAGTTGGTCTGGTTCGATAGCTTTGACATCTTCATATTGGCAGGATGCGAATTGTGAACGCCGCCTGTAAGCACCGGAGGGACGACGAGTGAATGCACTCGTTTATCCGTTCCTTATTGAAATTCCACTAGCACAATCGATTTGCTGCCTGCCGATGATATCCTTGTGCGGTTACTGGTTAAGGATTAAATGCTTTTTCGCTCTTGACAACTTGACAACGACAACGAGAACGAGAGTATGATGGTAACGATGACAGTTTGCTTCTTGCTGCGTCGAATATTATTACGACAACGATGAAAAGATCCTAGCTTCGGACACAGGACACAGCGGATTATCCTGCAAAATAATAAAAGCGCTTGATGAAAAGTGAGTAAAGGACAATGCAACAACAAAAACGCAAAAGTATTTAGTGAACTTGTATAGTCGAGTTTTTTCTTCTCTCTCCCTTTTATCCATCCAAAAAAAAAAAGATGGACGAGAGCAAATCTCTGTGGAGTGAGATTCATCATTATTCGGAATGAAATCGGCGGGTTTTTCTGCTTTAAGTCGGATTAAGACTGCAAAACAAGCAAACGCATACACACACCTATACAGCCATACAGCCAGACAATAGAAACAGCACTCGCCTAGACACACACAGGGACTCACCGCCGCCGCCGCCGCAGCCACAAATAATACCCACAATGGATAGGCTTTCGTTGGGCGCCATTCTCGTTCGCATTACAGTCAACTGTCCGCAACTAAATCGAGGGCCCAGTCGGATGGAATATGCGAAGCCAGTGCAATTGAAATAAAACGCCACAACTCTATGGAAATTTATTGTTATTATTATTATTTTTCTTTTATTTTTATTTATTTTTTTTTTTTGCCGTAGCGATAAGTGCGCGCGGGAAAGGATGAATACGGATTGTGTTTTGGGCTGGCTGTATTGTTCTGTTGGGGAGAATGAATATGGGTGAGCGCGCCAGTCCGTGTATGATGAATTTCACTCAGTCGGTATTACTTCATTTACACAAAATTGTTTTCCTTGTATACGCTGGTTTTTTTTTTATTTTTATTTTTCCAGCTTTAAGTCCATTATTCGAATTTTTAATCGCTTTTCAAGAATTATAATGAAAATCATCATCATAAGCGATGGGGAATTATATTAAAAACACAATTTTCCACTACAGTAAATGGATTTAAAATGGATATTTATTTCGAGGCAGCGCAGAGTCAATTGGTTTCGGATATTTGCCAGAATCCTTGGTGAGTTAACCGAAGCTCCTTGGATTATGGTTGGAGGGATCTTAGAGGTTTATATCATACCCATCGCAAGTGACAAACATTTATGAGTTGGCAAAACTATTCAACGAATGAATTATTTATTGCGACTTTGGATATCCCACATAATCCGATACTTATGCCCGGTTTTGGAACACAAACTTGTAAAGATCTTGTTTTATGTGTTTCACTGGAAGCTTTATACATATAGGTACCAATACTCAAATTCAGCCTGCGTATGCAGGCTCGCAAACACTCGCAAAACCTTCGATCTCAATATTTAAGGTAGGTAAGTTTTTGATTAGCTAAAAGATGTTTCTGTGAAATTTAGTTAAAATTTGGCAAAGGGGCGTGGCACATCCCATACAAAAAGAGAGGCCTTTTCTCGACACTTTCAAAAGTAGTCGATCGGTTTAACCTGCAACTTACACAAAATATCTGTTAGGTAATTGCAGTAAAAAATTTCCCGATAGATGGCGCTAAACACCCAAATCCCAAAATTACACCATATCTTCACATTGATGGCAGCTTTAGCCTTAAAATTTGGAAAATAGATGTTTATTGAAAGCATTTAATAAAATATGGGTGAGATCGGGAAAAGGGGTGTGACACTTCCCAATTAAAGAAAATAACTGCAAAAACTATTTCCTGACACTCGTGGGAGCTAACGAACGAAAGAACATAATTTAACCAATTTAGCATTTTTACAAGCAAGACGATCGTACGGTATTGTGATTCATAGGATCAAGAAAATACGGTTATAGTAGATATATAGAAACGTATTCGCCATTGTGATACCACGAACAGAGTATGGGTTATTCCCGCAACTCTTGGAACCATTTCGAATTCTGAAGGAATTTTCGTTTTCCGTTTCCGTTTCGGCAATATCCACAAGTTCTCCTAGAGTTTGATTTCTAATCGAAGATAGCACCAACATTTACGTATTAAGTGCAGATGTGCTTCCTCTTCCTCATCATCCATGCAACTGCGATGAAAGTGTTGTTAGCGATGACGCCAAGCCTTTCAGTATGTCTTCCTAGTACACCTGTTAGTACACCGACAAGAGTTCCGATAATATTTAATAGGCTCTTTGAAGCCTTGGATTTACCCATAGGCCAAATAGGCCCAGGCCTAGGGCATCACGACAGATGGGGCACCACAAACACTGCAAAGCAAACGCAACAATTGAAATTGAATTTACATGACAATCCTTCCAATTCTTCCTATTCTTTATCACTTAAACCTTCTGTGAACTATGAGGTCTAGCCATCCCTTTCTGACTTTTTATGGGAGTTTTTTTTTTAAACATAAAACACATATTTTCTGTGACGTATTTTTTTTAATGTACTCGTTTGATAGACAGAAGCGTTTTTCAGATTATGATTATACCCCTTCCGTCAACTATAAGGTCTGGCCATACCTTTCCGACTTTTGAACCGAGTTTTCTATAAGAAACAATGGCCAATGGCTTTTTGAAATTCCATGATAGAGTCAACACGAATGTTCTGTGGTTTGGTAATCCGTAGATATACCGTAAACCCCTTAGATAGAGAGTATAGACTTATAGAGTTTATCAATTCATGCACCTTCCGCACAAATCATTCAAATTATGCATGTTTTATGATTTTATTTGATGCATGCATTTTTTTTCTCATTCTTTTGTGTCAGTCATGTCGTTGGTAACACTGCAGATAGGAGAGCGAATGAAGAATCCGTGGGTTATAAAAATCGAGGGTTTTAAAATGGGAATACGTTTTTTTTTATATTTTCTGTTTTGTCACTTTTATTTTTATGCAAAATGTGTGCCTGTGCGAGTCTGGCCAGACCTTGTGGTTGGCGGGAAGGTATAAAAAGCTATGATTGACAGAAGGGTTAAAACAAAACTTCACCAAATTCTTCTAATTATTTAAAAACAGATTAATGTCTTAGGCATTCATAATAATACCTATACATTTTTACATAGTTTGCAGTTTTCGTTTGGTTTGGGTTTTTTTATAAATAGACATAAACTATGCGTCTAAGTGTGTAACTTTTGCCGCAATATGCTGGATCTACCACAATTTCTGAA
Organism: Cheilosia soror; assembly: GCA_949372485.1. Taxonomy (NCBI): domain Eukaryota; kingdom Metazoa; phylum Arthropoda; class Insecta; order Diptera; family Syrphidae; genus Cheilosia; species Cheilosia soror. Next base: position 33,025,069 of record OX443561.1, on the reverse strand, counting down.
TATATTTTTTAAAGTCTATTACTGTACCCCAAAAATGCTACAGTTCGCATTTCGTTCAAATATCTTCAAATATTGAGACTTAACTTCGAAACTCACTGTATATTCAAAGTGGGCAATGCAGACAAACTTATAATTTACCAACAAATTTGTAAATCAATTACTGACCTACACATTTTTTAAATTCTAAAAAAAAACTCGTCAAGCGTTACATTTGACGTATCCCAGGCCCCAGCCACTGATTTTTGGTTTAAAGTCGACGGCCAGATTTAGTGGAACATATCGATAAAATAATTTTTAGTGACCAGGCATTCACAATGGTGAATATTTTCATTTAAAATTATCTATTGTGGCCGTCAAAATATTTAAGTTGATTATTGGTAAGGTCCATTGTCAATAGACATAGTATAAGGGCACCATTTGTTGTAAAGGCCTGGGGCCCAAAAAATGTAAATCCGGCGTTGGCTCTTTGTAATGCGTCGGCTCATCCGTGGGCATGTCTGTTTTGCGCGTTTACAGCTGTCAAGATCACGCCATCTATCGTCAGTCTGTTGCAGCGCTTGTGTGGAAATGGTGGCTCCCCTTTATCATTAGCTAGTTCGTCTGCTTTACAGTTACCTGGGTGTGACTCTATAACAAATGACCCAGTACAGCGTTAACGTTCACCTACCCGGTATATCACGTAAAGATTTAGGACAGTGCAGTAGCATGACCAATTCGGGTCGTCGTAATGCCTAGTAGTGATTCGAATGGTTTAATGACAAACCACATAGAACAGACCGTCGACTCCTCCCACATAACGAACTTTGCCTACAAGATGCCTGCGGGCCGAGGATTTTTCATGTATTGGCGCTGTACAAAATCAAAGAAGCGCCATTAACGCACGTATACTTGAAAAATTCTAGGCCCATGGTATAGCATGGAAAATCATTGCGGCCATCGATTTTGACATTTCACACGTATTCACAGACAGGGGAATTGATTCCGGAGAGAATCGGCTAGGTGCACTGAAGTCGGCGGTCTAGTTCTATGTGGTTTGTGGCTTTAATGCTCACAACTTCAACGGGCACTTCATGGCCCCGTAATTTAACAATAGACGAAAGCTATGACAGCTGTAACAAGAGCACCCGCATCTACCAACCTAAACTTCAGTTTTCTTTGTCGAAGCTCTTAACCTATTCTATTGACTAGAATTGCGATCCCCTGAGTGATATCACAGGAGATCATTTTTTATAACAATGAGAAAGAGAGTCGGAGACAGAACAGAGCCTTGGGGAACACCAGCATTTATATGGTGAGTTTCAGACTTGAAACCGTCCAAAACAACTTGAATTGAACGGCCAAAAAGGTAGTTTCTAATCCATTGAATGAAAGACGCATCCCATGAGCACGCATTTTCGACAAAAGAGCTTGGTGCCAAACTCTGTCAAATGCCTTTGAAATATCTACTGCAACAATCTTCGATTCACCGTAGTAATGAAGAGATTGGGTCCACTTCTCGGTGAGATGTGCCATCAAATCACCAGTGGATCTGTTGCCACGAAAACCATACTGCCGGTCATTGGGGAGTTCGCGTGATTCAAGATATTTCATAAGCTGACGATTTATCAGCGTTTCCATGACCTTAGAAAGATTGGATTACGTCCAATCTATGGGTCGGTAATTGGTGGGTGAAGAAGAATAGCCTTTTTTAGGAACGGGCTGGACAAATGCAATTTTCCACCTACTCGGAGTCCTACTCGGAGTCCAGAAGAGTAGGACAAGTGGGAAAGCTTAAGCAGTGGTTTTGCCAGTGTTGAAAAACACCTCTTCAGAATTATGGGGGATATACCATCTTGACCAGGGGATTTCTGAAAGTTAAGTTTTTTTAATACTCTTGCTTGTGCGAGTGCGAAAATGTATTTGTCCCATGAAGTTTTTTTTTGCAGCATCCGGAATCCGTGTAGGCCCGTTTACAAGTTCAGTTAAGCTGTTAATCTCAGCTGTTCGGTGTCCCAATAAAGCGGAACCCATTCGTACATCCTTCTTAGAGATGCAATCTGCATTTGCTTTCAATTATGAGCGCATTCATTGGCTCGGCTTTATGCAATTCAATATTTCTAATGACAATCAATTCCATAAACGAAACAAAGCAGAACTGACTTTGAATCAACAGCTCTGACAGTTGATGTACACAATATTATAGTATATACACAAGTACCTATAGGTATCTCATTTGCATTCATTAAAATGACATATAGCTGTTCCCTAACTCATTGCCATTAATAGGCATTGTATTGCGCCTCTATGCTCGACAACAACAACAACAACAGTATTGTCCTTGTAAATGATACGTGCTCTCATTGTTTTTCCCATTCAATGCACAGTCCTCTAGTCGAGTGCTCTCCGCAACCCTATCTCAAGGCCCCTTCTTTTGATAATCTCGAAAAGGGGTGTTTCCGAGTACAAACAAATGAAAAACAAAAGCATTTCGAAAACACATTTTTCAAGTCATTATGCAAAAACAAAAGACAATGTAAAATCAACGGGCTTGCTGGCGAAGGGGAGGCGAATAACTTTTCAACGCAATAAGTTGCCGTTAATTCTTTTGTTGTTGAAAATGCACGTTTACGGTAATGAGTCCCGCAAATCTCCACCCCCTTCACACACACTTAACTTATTACATTTCCATATTTTTTTGGAAATTATGTAATATTACTGTGACGTCGCCGCCGCGCCGCCTGGAGTAGGTAGGAACGAAAACGCACAGTCAAAAGTACTGCGACAAAGGATCTCGAAATTATACATAGTTGAATTAGAGGACCGCACATGGTGCGGTGTCCTTTGATGCGAAAGCGTATATTATAAGGCGTATAGTTCCTGTGAGTTGGTATTAATTAATGCACATTATCATCCCCGCAGGCCTGGCAACTCATGCGGCGTTCAACTGTACGATAGATACATTTTTGCGGTTTCCTTCGGCAAGAATCTCGTTTTCTTTCGAGGACACTCGTTCATGCGTTTAATGTGCGACTTGGATCGAAGCGAATTAAAATGCCACTTAATTTATACACTCACCTAGACTACAATTTTCGCTGTTGTGTAAAAATACTGCCAACTAGCCACTTGACATGAGAGAAGCCATATGGGGGCCGGAGCCGGAGATATAAAAGAATTAATTAGATTATCGCAGATACACAATGCGGGAATGTTTTCCGTATCGGATACCAAACGACGACGCGACGTCGAATAATTAATGGACTACGAATGTCACTGAGCGCAGGCAACAATGTCTGCCATCGATTGGCTTTTTGGCGTGCACTTGACATGGTGCTTAGTTTGGTTTCTGTTACAGGACCGCACAATTTGTCTGCTTGAGGGTTGGCGAATGGGGATTATTGGTTATTTTCGGGAGGTATACCTAAGTGTGTGTGGGTTTTGTATTTTGACAGCAAGGGGATGGTGTCTGTAACTGTTAATGAAAATTAACTTAAAATAGAGTCAAGTCCGAATCGCACAGTTGACAGACGATGTTTCGCACAATTGGCTCCCATTTTCCAACCTCCATCAGGGGAGCTGCAGCATTGTAATCTAAGTCTATCCAGCCAAACCTAAAGAGTCACCCTAAAAAGAAGGTCTAGAAGAAAACAAAATCCTGTTCAAGGAGTGAATAACTGTCAACTGGAATAGTGAAATGAGGCAGACCTACCTACCTTGTATTCTTGATCCATTCTATCTATATCTTAAACCAGAATCTCTCCTCATCCCATTCATACATGAAATACGTCTACAAGTTACGCATTTCTATGGTCAATTGAAAAAGAGAAAATTTTATATTCATATTCAGAAGGAAAACAAAATATAAGAACCTACTATTCATCAGGTAAACGACTTTGAAAGGATTCCCAAATGAAAAGCTTCCTCCCACATATGCATGTATCTATGTAAGGACATTTCCCTTGAAAGTTCGCAAACATCGCGTAAAAAAGTAAACAGCTTCGCCACGATATACAACCACAGACAAACAGCCGAATATAAAGGTAGGTAATGTTCATATCCTGTCGATAAGAAATTCTTTAATTTACCATGCACTGTAGAATAGCGTTGGCGTTGCCATGCTGTCCAAGTATCCTTTACATGTGCCACACATATTTATATAGTCAATAGGTCGAGCTGACATATCAAAGGATATACGAACAACAATTTTCCTGCTCTCGTCCGGAAGTCCTTTTCAACGATGAATGACGCAAGGAGGTTGCTACAGGCCTAGAATGCCCTGAATATAGATATATATCCTAATGGCAAATAAGTCGGGTATAAACAAGATGACAACGACACCGATGACGATGATGATGATGATGTCTGGTGAAGAGTCAGTATATATAGTATAAAACATTCAACCCATCCTTAGATCCTCATAAAGAGAATGAATGAAGCGAAAAGAAAACTGAAACACATTTGGTTCATCATTTTATTCGAAATGGAAAACTGAATATTTACTTATGGTGTCTTTTCTCTGGTGGGGGGGTTGCGTTTTTTTTTTCTATTTCCTCCTTGTATGCAGTAAGTAACTCATATTCATCCATATTTTAGCGAACTATACAACGATTCTAGGCAAATACGAAATGTGCCAACAAACTGTTGGGTTGATTGACGCCGCAAACAGAAGTCAAACATTTTATACAGTTTGTTGCGAAAGAAATGATACATACACATACCTACCTATTCATGTAACCAATTTTGTATATGTATATATTTTAAAAGTACAGTTCACTCTTTTAGTTATCCAATCCCAACAAAGGTGGGCGCCGTGCTAAATGGTTTTTGTATTGGACTATTGAGCGAAAGACCTAAAATTCCATTTCGATCCCTTCCATTGATCCCAAAAATATAAAGACAAGCGAATGGTAGTGCGAGAAGCTAGACCTATGATGGACCATTAGGACCTATTGAGTCAGCCATTTTATTTATTTTTAATGTCGAACAAGGGCTTAAAAGGGGGTAACCTTAAATATTTTGTAGATCACAAAAGATGGTTGATTTCGTATATTGAAAATGTGGCTTTTTTGAGTTCGTAAAAACGGTTATTAGTACCGCGCAATAGCTAAATCATAAAATACAGACTTTATAGCCTATTACGCTAGGTGGAACTGCTCCAAAAATCTAAAATAATCTTACATACGTAGCTTATTGAATTTTAATTAAATAAAGAAAATGTTTTTTAAATGTTTTTTTTCTAACATGATTAATATTGCTATTGTGAATTATCATAACTCTCCAATAATTTGAATGAGGCGCTCAAAGCCATCTTTATTATATTAAGAAGAAAAAACCAAAGCATAATGTACGATCAACATTCTGTCCCTATCGACTCTGCTTCTTTCAATTGCTCTTTTCAGCAGTTGTCGAGCTTTCGAGCAAAGAAAGCAATCATCTCGTCGGTCGCCGTTGTCTCGCCACTCTCCACTTCGCATCACCACGCCTTTCGCCTATTTTTATACATAGGTATAGACTACAAGTGGTCGCATAACGTTTTCATCATCTCCTTGGTGCGGTGCAGTCAATCAGTCATTATCATTACCGCTTCTGCTCTAGTTAACCCAATCGCGATCGCAGCGTTGCGTTGGTTAGCGTAGGGAAAACTAAAACAACATCCGCTGCAACTAACCATTGTTTCGTGCAAGTGACTTCGTTAGTCAACGACCGGCTGCACAAAATAGTGCAGTCGTTCAACGCTGCTGTTGGGAAACGAAAATTTTCATACAAAAGTGACAAAACGAAATCATGAACGAAAAATTTGATTCTCCTTTTCGTTTCGCTCTCCGCCGGCGGAGATATGTCGTTTGAAATGCGACATAGCTCCCATATCCCACCACCATCCCCCAGTCTGTGGAATTTGCAAATTTCCGGGTTGGGAATCAAACCATCAGGTCTAAGGAGTCTCTAATGTACCTACGAGTAATGATCGACGACGGGCTAAACTTTAAAACGCACATCCAGTACGCGCGCCGACAGGAAGGCCTCACAGATGCAAGCCGCTCTTTCCCGAATGCTGCCAAACATCGGTGGACCGGGATCCACCGAGGATTCTACTATCCCGAGTGGTTAGCTCAATACTTCTATACGCTGCACCGGTATGGGCGGGGGCTCTAAAAACAAACGAAACAAGGAGAAAGCTCTCGTCAGCATACAGGATCTGCGCAATTCGAACAATAAGTGGATTTCGAACAATCTCGGATGAAGCAGCCTGCGTTATATCCGGAATGATCCCCATCGACATTCTTGCCAGAGAGATGCAAAGGATTTACCTTAGGCGAACAGCCAACCGGCCAGAGGTCCCTAATAGAAGGGTCACAGTAGAAGAGAGGGAAACCGATGGCGCTATGGCAAGTCAGGTGGGATAACATGGCAAAAGGCAGATGGACCCACAAACTAATCCCCACCATCGAGCTCTGGACAAAAAAAAAAAAAAAAAAAAAAAAACGGGGACTGCAACTACCACGCAGTTCTTATCGGGTCACGGGGCGGCTATCGGATATACCTTCACAGATTTGGTCACGATAGCTCACCTTTCTGTCCCCAACGTCCAGACGAAGAAGAAGATACGGTGCACGCAATGTTCCATTGTAGGCGCTTTGCAGGGAGAAGGGCGAACATACCAAACCCCCAAAGTCTAATCAGCCATTATGTTAAGGTCAGAAGATTAGATTAGAAGAGGTATGCTCCTTTATAACGAGTGTTCACAAAGCATTAAGGAGACTTAAAAGACTTAAAAGAGCCGAAATGGCGGACACAGAGGATTTAGCAAGAGTTGCTAACCAGCCCCGCGAAGTAATACCTCACAGTAGTCCTGCGGGGAAATAGGGTGTGGATTAGTTTAGTACGTCGGGCGCACTCCTGGCATCGATTATTCGAGTTTGTGGATCGTGCATGTTTGGAGCACGGGCTGCTGCATATTTACCACATCCATTGGCGCAACCAAAAAAAGAATCCCACCGCACCATTAGCACCAGTGCCATCAAAAGTGCAGCGAAGAATCAAAAGAAAGTTGGATTTTACATCAGAAGAAGTAATTAATGCTGATGATGTTATTGCTGTTGTAATGATAAGGTTTTAACTACAAACTTTGGCTGTTGTTAAATTCCACAAGTCACTTGTGTAGCAGCTGATGGAACTCTCCAGAAATAATTTTCCGCTGTTTTTTCACAGACGTTGCGCTGTGCAATTTTAAACCACCGGACAAATTCGTTTCCCAACAGCAATGTTCTAGGCCTTTCAGTTTTTAACTATAAACTTTTTGCCCAACACTGCTAAAAATAGGACAGGTTATAATTTATGTCCATTTAAAAAATTTCAAGGCTAAAGGCTCTTCCAAACCGACACGATTTATTCGTATCAACAACGAAACTTTCGTCAAATTTCCTATAGATGGCAGGAGGTATATCAGAGTTCAGAGTTTAAGGGACGTCGAATAAAGCAGGCAATTCACGTTGAGATGGTCGTTCGGATGTGATTGTACGGGCGCGGCAGGGTTATTCATATTAAGACGTCCGCAGAGACTCAAAATCATCTCGCAAGGCCAATGCACCTTACGACCATCTCAACGTGAATGGCCTGCTTAAAGTGCTGATTTTTTTTCAATCCCAGCTGTCAGCGTTTTTGTCCTTGTCGCGGACTAGTACCTAAGAAGCTGAGTCTATCTGTGATTCTTATTTCTATTCTACGATCTAAAATCTGAATTTTATACGATTTGTCCCATGAGGAAGGTCTACAAAACTATCAGAAAAAATGATAAAGGGTGACGTCAAATTGGAGCAGAAGTTAAAGAAAAAAACTTTACACACCTCGAGGCTCGAGCCTTAACGTCTTTTAAGGTAACTGTATTCTTATTAGTTTTTCCTAAAACGACGCTTAGGTGTGGGTATTTCTTTGTCGCACTCAAAATTCGAAATTGTCGTCGTCGCTGTCAGTACGAATGTGCGTCGCCTTAAAGCTGTCACAAATGTCAAAACCTGTCAAGACACCTTTCTTTTGTAAATTGGAGTATACATACACACTGAATTTTAGGGTTGGTATAAGTAAGGATAATATAGATTGGGTTAGACGCAGGTATTTAAACTTAAGGTATCATATGAAAACCAGTTAAAAAATTCATTAAAAAAACCGGCCAAGTACGAGTACACTCGCGTACCGATGGTTCCGCACTTGGCCAGAGTTGATGTCTTGAAAAGTCGGTTGTTCTTTGACTTGATAGACCTATGTACAAAATTAAACAGTTTTTTTTGTATGAAGGAAAATAACTAATTAAATTATGTACTCCAAAACCTGTCAATTTATCGCTATCAGTGGAACTTACCGTTTAACTAGAGGTTATACTTTATACCTGATGTTTTGTGAACATTTCAGCCTTCTACGTGAATTAGTTCTTGGCATAGGCCCAGGCACAAAATTGGCTTTTTTTTTTTTTTTTTTTTTTTTCTTTGTCGGAGGTTGTTACTATCCGATGGAGCACTCAGACACAACTACTGGTCCATTGTACTGCCAAACAGACACCTTACATTGCTGTACTTAGTTTTCCCGTCTTTCGAAGAAAGATGAGAAGGAGCTTCAGTGATGAAGAGCTTAGATGTTCGGCACTCACCACGTCAGCCCCAAAGATCCGCCACCTGATGCGAGCAAAGGCAGGACAACTACAGAGGAAGTGCTCCGCTGTATCGTCATCCTCTCCACAAGCAGGACAGATGGTGGTGTTGCTCAAGCCCAACACATTTAAGTGTTTGGCAAAAGCTTGGTGGCCCGAAAGAACGCCCACAAGAAGTCTGCAGTCGATTCTCCTGAGAGACAGAAGGAAAGACGAGGACCTCTTGCAGATGTCCGGACGCAGTCGTTTGGTCTGTCTACACCCAGCACAGTCACGCCAACGACGCTCGTGTTCACGAGAAACCCAAGTATCAATGGATGACCTAACCACAGATGCAGGCAAACCCAACGCAGGTTCAGGTCCTAAGAAATCTTCTTCTGAACCCAACCTGGCCAGCTCGTCAGCGATCTCGTTTCCCTGGATACCAGTGTGACCTGGAACCCAAACAAGTTTGACCGTGTTTAGCCTACCGACCAAGTTCAGAGAAAGCTTGAGTTCGAGCACTAACTTGGACGAGGTAAGAGGGTTGAGCAGCGCTTTTAATGCAGCTTGGCTATCACTGCAAACGCATATGCTTCTAGCCCTCCACCTGTTTGTCACAATATAGCGCATAGCCATAAGGATAGCGAAAATCTCCGCCTGGAAGACAGTCGCATGGTTACCCAAGGGGTAGTGTAGTCTAATGTTCTCGGTTTCCACGAAGACTCCAGAACCAGACCCCTGTCCGGTTTTAGAGCCATCCGTGAATACACGATGGCATTCCTTCCCTGGCTCCGAGTCTGGCCGAAGCCATTCTGTTGCCTGAGGAAAGTTGACGTGGTAGTTTTGTCGCAGTAGGATTTCTGGTGTCATTGCGTCAGACGGCATATCCATAAGACAGGGGTCAAAGGATAATTCTCGCACAAGTTCTTCAAAATTCCAATGCGCGTGGTACCAAAAGCCACCTCTCTTTAACCGAGAGATGGTTTTCAGCGTACACCCCATGATAAAAATATCAAGGGGGGGGAGGTTCATCAAAGCATCTAGAGCGGAGCCCGGAGTGCTGGGGAAGGCCCCTGTGCACCCAAGGCAAACCGTTCTTTGGAGTTTGGCGAAAGAGGCCACAACACGTTTCCGCGAAAGCCTGTTCCACCACACAACCGATGCATATGAGAGAAGTGGTCTTACCATTGCCGTATAGATCCATAGGACCCTTTTAGGAGATAAGCCCCATGTCTTCCCAAAAGCGCCTTTGCACTGCCAGAAAGTCGACAGCGCTTTATCGGTTTTTGATTCAACATGCTTGGACCAAAGAAGTTTTCTATCGAGGATTACTCCAAGATATTTGACTTCATCAGAAATCGGAATAGTGACACCTTTTAGCACAAGTTGAGACAGACCAGTGATATTCCTCCTTCTCGTAAAGAGAACAACCGTAGTTTTAAGAGGGTTCACTGAAAGCCCATTCATTGTGCACCAATCATCGATCAAACCCAAGGATCTCTGCGCCAGAGAGCAGACAGTCCCAAGGTCTGAACCGACAGACAGAACGGCGACATCGTCCGCGTATGCTTGTGTATAGGTTCCAGGAAGATTGAGAGTCGTCAGCAGAGAGTCTACTACCATGCACCATAAGAGGGGAGACAAAACACCACCTTGAGGGCAGCCCCTGTTTACCCCTGTCATGACGCATTTGCCACAATTCGCTTCGGCAATCAACGTTCTGTGCATTAGCATTGCTTTAATCCACAACACCAACGTTTCATCTATACCGTGATGTCTGGCTGCATTACACATGCTATCAAAGGTCGCATTATCAAAAGCACCCTCAATATCGACGAAAATACCCAACGCGTACTCCTTCCGATCAAGAGCACTTTCGATCCTACCAACGAGGTTCTGAAGCGCAGTCTCACAGGATTTTCCGCGCTGATAAGCATGTTGCGTCTCAGAAAGAGGATGCAATCGAAGAGCAACATTGCGCATGTGCAACTCAACCAGTCTCTCCAAGCTTTTCAGCAAGAAGGAAGACAGACTTATGGGTCTGAAACTTTTGGCGAGAGTATAGTCAGTCTTACCGATTTTTGGTATGAACACGACTTTAACCATACGCCAAAGGGAAGGTATGTAGGCCAAGGCCAAGCTAGCGGTGAAAATTCTTTTCAACGTCGGCATCAGCTGACTAAAACCTTGTTTCAGCATAGCCGGGTAAATTCCATCCGGACCAGGTGACTTGAAACTGTCAAACGATGCAATTGCATATTTGATAGCGTCATCCGTCACCACTCTGGATGCAATATACCAGCTACGCCGCGTGGAGTTTGTCAGTTCCGTAGTGGCCACCGTTACCGGTACCACTGAAGAACGCATAGTGACCTGATTTCCCGGGAAGTGAGTCTCCAGCAGAAGACTAAAAGTCTCCGCCTTTGTCTCAGTGTAGGTGCCATCAGATTTTTTGAGCGATTCCAGTTTACTTGGTCCGTCCCTTTTGAGGACTTTAACAAGCCTACTGGTTGCACTTAGTGATTCGACCTCCTCACAAAATTTCCTATAAGAGTCATTTTTCGATTTTCGAATTAGTCTCTTAAATTCTTTTTGTTTCGATCGATAGAGATTCCAGTCTTCCAAAATTGGCTTAGTTGATTCGGACAGACATTGTAGCGAAAGCAATAAGGTTCCTCCCTATGGAAACGGAACCTTAAAAAGCTCGTAAAAATATGCGAAAAATGCAAGTTTCACACGCGATAAAACTTATTTAAACCATTTAATGACGAATTCAAAAAACCAATTTCCGAATTAAAAAATGTTTAGCTCCTTATTAGCGCAGTGACCCTTTCCTTGCGGATGCTTAATTTCCATTGCTAAGTCGTACGTTCCTGCAACCAAATTTTGGAAATGGATGGTGAATGCTATCGCCAATGATATTACAATTCTGCTGCGTTCAACCTCATAAAAGTCACATTGATGGCATACCAGTCAGGTTACTGAAAGCAGGCCATTTGGGAAAACCTAAGGAAGAATGGTGTTATTTTTATGAACAGCAACAAAAGGCTCCTACGTAACATTCAAAGAGTTCAAGAGGTTTATGAGGACACACCTCACTTCCTCTGTCACTGCCCGAGCCTCTGTCACTAGAGGACCAGAACACTTGGAAGTCATTACTTCCATGACCTACAAGAACTTTCTGATGTCTCACTTTCTGATCTTTACAGGTTTTTGAGGATATCAGGCTGGCTGGACAGCGTCGAGTAATCGCTAGAAGAAGGGACACGAGGCTAACCATCCCAACATCACTGGTTAACGCCCATCAAAAAAGGGCATCACAATGGGTCCACTGTACACAAGAACCTAAGTGTGGCACAGTAGGATATACCTGCTCTGTCAACCCGTTAACCTAACCTTACCTAACATTGAAACGGATATTATTCTACGTGACATCAAAACTAGATGTTAATTCTGCAAGAATTGAGAAAAGTGAAAATGCCAATACTACCTTTTCTTGTTGCCCATACTGTCAAAAAACCACCTTGAGTTGTATTGCTTCTTTTCGAATATTATTACCAATTGGAAAGATGGCTCAATGTGAACACCGAAATGGGAAATATCATAGAATATGTGGGCCATATTCTATTTGCCAATACCGAATGTTGTGCTTGTGTACATTTTTCATCTTTAAAGCAGGCTTTGGGTTAAAGCCACTTGTCGGACGGTACACCCGTCTCAGCTGGCAAAGCAAATGAAAAAGTTTTAAATCTCCCCCGCTTCAGTCGCATCCAAAAGGCATATGCGATTCATTCCGAAAGCATTTCTATGTACATGGCTCGGTACAAGGACTAGAAAGTGAAATTCAAAGCACACGCTACGATTTGTGTCCTTTTGCAGTTGAAAAGAAAAAGACAGAAAAAAAAAACCGGGACATATGAAATGCAAACTTTTAGGTTAAGACAATATTTACCATATGTGCGGCCATATTTATGGCATCCTTAATCGAAGAAAAGGGAGTCATCTGTGAATATAGGGATTCCGTACACAACACATCCGAAAGCATACTTGCGTGCTTATGCTTCCTTTTTATTACCGTCGACGCTACCATTCATGTGTTAAGAATGATAAACCCAAACACCGCAAAACACTCACTCTGGCTGATCCATTTTATTTTCATCCTGTTAACCTAAATTGGAATTAAATGTGTTCGCAGACTATTAATCCTTGTGGCACGGACTTGCTTCCTTTCCATAGAATTTCAATGTACATAAGGTACATCCCGTATGCATTCAATGGAAAAGTCGTTTTGTAATGCTAAAGATGTTGCCACTTTGGCACTTATGTACAAAGGTGTGGCGTACGGTTTTCGAATGCATGCATGGCATAGAAATTTCATAAATGGGAGCGTTATGGCAGTAATTACCCTGAAGATGTTATGATTATGAACGAAGGAGGAAATTATTTAATTTATCTAATTAAATTGAAGAAATATTGTGGGCACACATGGCAGCGAGCTCATAAAGTGGGAGTACCTACTTGCTCCGTTCTTGAAAATATGGTTGCAGTTTTGAGGTCATAGAAAGTTGATAAAGAGAGTCAACACTGTCAATCCCAATGTGGGACATGACCTCTTGATTAAACTTAAGCGAACGAAGTGATGTGTATCTATACGTAGATTTGGCAAGAAAATATTATGTTCTTCATTAAATGTGTTCTTGTCTAACATCAGAAGGACGTCACTTACTTTTTGTATAATAGTTTCCTTTCATACAATATCGATAAATGTTATAGAACTTTTACTTTAAGTCACAATGGCAAACATTTCCAAACAAAATTATTTATTGTGATCATAAAAATGGTGGTTGGGTGTGTAAGAATCGGGCAGGCATAGATTGGCATTAACTTGGCAATGTCCAGTGTTTTAACTTTCTCATACACATCAATTGTGCTTATTTTACCTTCCGTGGTAACCACCGGGTACTAGTCTCGCCCACCCGGGTTTGACTTTCTAAGCGCGAGTGTTGAACACGAAGAAAATATCAACACAATAATGCTCTGTCGGAATTGACTGTCTGCTCGAGTCTCAGAAGACTAACATTAGCACCTCAGAAGGAGGACGTACGGCGGATGAATTTAAATGATTAAATCAACGGTGGCGTCGACAGTCAACTTGGCAGATACCTTAATAGGCTACTTTGACTTATTTGGAGCTAAGGTCATTATGTCTTTTTAGCATTAGTCAGGGTGTTGAAATAGAGATGGTGGCGGATGAACCCTTTATGGGTCAACGGCAGCGCTCATAGCCCCGAAGCGAGTTATATACCTGCTCTATACTCCGGAAAATCCGGCGCCGTTTGTCTAAGGGGTTCAGCAAAGGACCTGGCCTTCCAGGTTGGGGGTTTTGCGTCGGTATAACTTCCCTACCACGGAAAAACCAGGCAGTTGTGATACAACTACAAGCCTCGGATATGGATGATCCAAATGTTGACACCCCCAGCAAACGAAATAAGGACAACGAACTTCGGATCTGCATGTGGAATGTCCGGACCTTAAACAGACAGCGTGCAGGCGAACAACTTGTGGAGACCATGGATAGGTACAAAGCCGACATTACGGCCATCCAGGAAGTGCGATGGGATGGAGAAGGCACAAGAAGAATAAAAAACGCTGACATCTACTACGGCGAGTGCCGCAGAAAGCAGAGTCAGCGTTTATTTGGATGTGGATTTGTAATTAGGGGGAGACTTAGACAAGAAGTTTTGGGATTTCGCAATGTTAGAGATCGCCTAGTTACAATCCGCATCAGGGCCAAATTTAAAAATATCACGCTGATCTGTGCTCATGCCTCGACAGAGGAGAAAGACGAGACAGCCGAAGAAGCATTCTACGATCTTCTGGAGAAGACGTATGATAAGTGCCCGAAGTACGACGTCAAGATAGTTATTGGCGATTTTAACGCCGAAATCGGAAAGGAGTGCATCTTTGGCTCCGCAGTCGAAAAGCACAGCCTGCACAACAACACCTCCGGAAACGGACTCAGGCTAATCGACTTTGAGGCGGGGCGAAATTTCATCATTGCCAGCACATGATTTCCACACCTCAACATACAAACCGTCAACCAAATCGATCATGTGGCGATCGACGCCAGACATGTCTCCAGTATCTTGGATGTCCGAACGTTCCGAGCGGCCAACATAGACTCGGACCATTACTTGGTAGTAGCCAAAGTACGGATGCGGATATCCAATACTTCGCAACACCGAGAGGATACTGTAAAAGAAGATTTGACGTTGCGAGGCAACTATCGCAAGAGACCTCCAAAACCTTTGCCGACCGCGTCTAGCTAAACCTCTCATCAAGCCAATTGACAGCTTCACCAGCATCAAGTACAAAGCACCAGTGGCAACACTGCCAGCGTGCCATCAGGAGTGCCTCTACCGAAGTGCTGGGTTTCACTAGGCGACCACAACGAAACCCCTGGTTCGATGAGGAATGCCGCCAGGCACATGCCCTATCAATTATTAATGCATGACAAAAACCAGAGCGACTGAGAGAGCTGCTCGTATGCTCGTATGCTACAGGCAAAAAATAAGGGAGGAACACCGACTTCTCAGAAGAAAGAAGAAAGAACACGAGAAGCGAGCGGTCGCGTCAATTGAGAGACGCTACTGCAGATGCAATGTTCGAAAGTTCTACCAGAGGGTAAAACGTTCCACCCATAAGGATACAAGGCCCGAACAGAAGCCTGCAGAGATGAGCATGGGAATACAGTAGTAGATTCACAGTCGGTGCTGAGGATTTGGAAAGAACACGTTCTGCAGACTGTTAAACGGCTGAGACAGCCAAAAACCCGCTTTCATGCAGAATGATCTTTTCAGCTTGTACGATGATAGCCAACATTTTCGTCCACCCGACTTACACGAAGTGAGGATAGCGATATACAAACTTAAGTGCAACAAAGCTGCTGGAGCGGATGGCCTCAGGGCGAAGCTTTTCAAAGCAGCGGGAGATGGCTTGGTAATGAGCATGCACCAACTCATCTGTAAAATTTGATCGGATGAAAGCATGCCCGACGAATGGAACCTCAGCGTCGTGTACCCCATCCACGAGAAAGGAGATTCTCTGAACTACGCCAACTACGGAGGAATAAGTCTCCTGAATGTCGCGTATAAGATCTTGTCGGCTGTATTGTGTGAACGCCTAAAAGCTTTCGCCAACAACCTGATCGGCCTATATCAGTGTGGTTTAAGACCCGGAAAGTCACCATCAACCAAATGTTCACACTCCGAGAGATCTTGGAAAAAACCCAGGAATTTCAAATCGATATACACACCATCTATTTATCGACCTTAAAATCGGCTATGATAGTGTATATAGGGACGAATTATACAAAGCCGTGTCAAATTTTGTCATCCTCGCCAAACTCGTCCGTCTGTGCAGGATGACGATGGAGAAATTCCGCTGCTCCGTCGGCAACGGAACCACCGATCCATTTGATGTCGAAAAAAGTTTGAGACAGGGCAATACGCTATCATGCACCTTTTTTAACCTCGTTCTTGAAGCAATTGTACGATACTTACAAGCCAACACCAGTGGTACCTACAATTTTTCAAAAGACTGTTCAACTACTTGTCTATGCTGATGATATTGACATTATTGGCAGAACGCGGTGAGCTGTCAGTCGCGCATTTGCAAGCATCGAAACGGAGGCGGCGAAGATGGGTCTGGCTGGTAATAAGGACAAAACGAGCTGGCTGGAGAGGCTTGTTGGTTGAGGTCCACCCCGAACTGTAAGCGCTACCAAAAGTAAAAAAAAAAGTAAGTTACAGCCGAATTTACAAGATTTTTCTAAAATGCCTCTGAGAGCCTTTTTAGATAAACATCGACTAAGAATTTACGCAACCTCTACGCCACTTTGCTGTAGCGTAGGAACAAGAAACGTTGCTTAGACTCGAAAATTGTTTATAAGTAACGTTTTCCTGCGTAAGGACATTTTAAGGGGTGCGTAAAGCTAAGCATGCTCTACGGCACTTTTGTAAATACGGCTGTAATTCTCTAAGTACCTACATAATATTAATTTTATAAATTAATAACCAAACGTAGGACTATTTCCCAAAAGGATATAATTATTGCAAAGGAAAAAACATACGACAGCGAAATGATTTAGGGGTAAGTTCCAAATGTAATATTTATTACTGCTACTCACAAGCAGTAGGAGTCACGATCTGTTACAAGGGATTTATGGTGGGAAAATGCAACTGGCCGCTATTTAAGTGGATTTGTCACATAACCGATACGCGATAATAGGACAGGTATAATGTAATTTCATCAATCGAATCACTCATAATAAATTCAGAGCATTTTTACTATATAAACGGGACTCTACTCCCCGAAGCAGTAGTTTTCACTTCTATTCCGTTCGGGTGAACATAAACACAATGACTTCAAAGAACCTACTAACGGTTAGTACGACAGAACCTACTCCTACATCGGAATACTTATTCAAGGCCAAAACTAGTGACGGCACTAAATATCTGCTCATTTTGAGTCGTTTAGCGGGCATCTTAGCGCCGAACAAATTTAAAATACTTTATGCCATCTACTCGCTCGTATTGAATTTCACGTTAGTTATTCTCTTACCACTGATGTTCGTTCTAAGTTATGTGCTGCGGTCGGAAGAATTGTCAATTCAAGAACTTCTGTCATCGGTGCAACTCTTCTTTGCAGTATTCGCGTGTGAAGTTAAGTTTGTTGCTATATTTTTCCTCCGACACTATTTGTTTAAAATTGAGGCAATTCTTGATAAGCTCGATGCTCGAATCCAAGACCCGAAGGAGATAGTTGAAGTTGAAAGGCTCGTTCGATTTAGCAAGCAAACAATTGTCGCTTTCACAATCTGTTACTATGTATTCTCGACGAGCATGGGCATTGGAGTGATTTATACACGAAGGACGCCATATTCGTTGTATATCCCGTATCTGAATTGGCGTGATTCTACATTCAACTTGGCGATTTCCGGTGCAATAGAATACCTTCTCATTAACACTATTATCATTCATCAGTTGCTCAATGACACGTATGCCGTCATATGTTCCGGAATTTTGCAGTCGCATTTGAAGATACTTATTATGAGGATGTCTCGCATCGGAGCTGATCCAACATGTACACAGGAGGACAATCTAATGGAATTTGTTCGGTGTCTGCATGACCATAAGAACGTTATTGAGTAAATTTTCCACAGCAACACTGAAATTGGTTAACTCTTGCATCATCTTTTTTGCAGGCTTAAAAACACCATAGAACCACTAATATCGACAACATACTTTATTCAATTTCTGATGACAACGTCGTGCCTGGGAGCTACGCTAATCAATATAACTATTTCGAACGAAAAGTCTATACTTGTCGGATCGGTTTTATATATTTTATGCCTATTTATCCAAATCTTTCCAATATGTTACATAGCAAATTGTCTTGCAGCTGAGGGTGATCGTTTAGCTGAAACGATTTTTCATATAAATTGGATGGATCAGAGTCTGAAATTTCAGCGACTGTGCTTGTTCTTCATGCACCGGTCACAGGAGACAATAGTCTTCTATGCCGGAAAGATGTTTCCAATTTCATTGAGCACCTTCGTGTCGGTGAGTTATAGTGAAGTAAATAATTTTCAGACAATCAATGGTCTGATGGTGTATCTTTTACTTTCAGATAATTAAGTTCACCTTTTCGCTGTATACTCTTTTGAAGAACATGAACTTTGCTGAGAGATTCAATTGATAGGGTAGAGGAGGCACCCTCCGACACCTTTCCGATTTTGTTTTCTATTTTCAATTTACCTATATGTACTGTTTTTAAGAGCTGTTTTATAAATTTCTATTTGCTTTTTCAATATATCGACTGACTTTTTTATTTGTATTAGTTATAGATTAACCAGTAGCACAGTGGTTAGTGTGCTGGACTACTGTGCGAGGGATCTCCGGAAAAACACATTTTACATCTTAAGGTTTTTTCTACTGCGCCACCTCTCGCAAACGTCTGACAAACATCCGAGAGTATTACTGTCCTGAAAAAGTTTCTCAATTCAGCCGTTCGGATTCGGACTCGGCATAAAATTGTAAGTCCCTCCCATTCGTCCAAAAATAAAAAACTCACACAAACGAATGGTTGAGAGAAGATAGGCCTATGGTGTCTAGTGCCTGTTGCGCCACCTATTTATTTTTAGTTAAAGATTTTTTTTTTAAAAAAGGATGCTTGCTGCATGACTGCTGAACGTTCGTTTTTTCAGAACTTATAATAAAATATGACGAAAATTCCAACTGTAAAAAAGAACCGTTTTGAACCTATAGACGTATAGACTAGACAGCTATCTTCTCGCTAAAATTGGGATGTGTGGATATTTATCCTGTCTATATTTTCACCATTCATATACCTAGATCTCAGTCGAATTTGATTTTGAGGTTCAGCGAAAAATGTGTCCAACTAATGTTAGATAGTTTTTTCGTCAGTACAAATTGTGCTATAAAAAAAATTCTAAATTAGTTCAAAAATTTGATGTAGATTCAATTCGGTATCCGTTGTTCCCGTTTCATTAGTATCCTCTAAATGTGCATGTTCTTTAAGCAGCTGCTTAAGTTTGTCTCTTGTATAGAAACTTTGTCATCAAAACTCCCATGCTTAAGGTCTTTATAACCTTAACCCACTGGTGGTAAGATGGGTGGACAATATGTTAAATACAAGGGCGATAAATATCCAGACGGGAACCTCAAAACTCCGCGAAAGGGTCAGCAGAGGTTGTCCACAGGGAGGTGTTCTTTCACCTACACAGTGGAACATCACTGTGGACTCTCTTCTCGACAGACTTGAGGCAACTGGCATTCACACAGTGGGATATGCCGCCAACATGTCAGTAATGGCAAGAGGCAAATTCAAAGACGTCACAGCGGATATCAGGAGGAGTGCACTCAAAGTGGTTGAGCGCTGGTGTCTGGAACAAGGACTCTCCATTAATGCGGGGAAAACAGATCTAATAATCTTCACTAGAAAGAGGAAAAATCTGGAATTTCAGCCCTTAACACTTTTCGGATCGGAACTAACAACGACCAAGAAGGTTAAGTATCTGGGAGTATACCTAGATGCTGGACTTACTTGGAATTATCATGTTGAGGAGAAGGTACGGAAGGCAAAAAGGGTACTACATCAGTGCAAACGTGTATGTGGGCAGAGGTGGGAACTCTCTCCTAGGTCAGCATACTGGATGTATACGATGATTACTAGACCCATTATCACCTACGCTTCGGTTGGTGGGCGAAAGCCTCCCAGAAGACTACTAAGAAGCACCTGGATAGGGTCCAGCGTTTAGCATGTATAGGAATTACAGGTGCAATACGCACACCACCAACATGCGCATTGGAAGTAATCTTAGGGATGTTACCGCTAGACTTATTTATTAAGAAAACAGCCGGCCATAACAGCACTTCGTCTCCATCGAGATGCGAAATGGCACAATAGGGGTACCATCTATGGACACAGAAGGATATGCCTATGGATGGTATAACAAAGGTGCGTGTTATAGAAAGGAATCACAAAACTCGTATTGAGAACGGATTACTTCCAAAAAAGAGGAATGGTGAAATTGTGATTTTCACAGACGGATCCATGATGGATGGCGGAGCGGGGGCCGGAATCTTTTCAGAAGATCTGGAACTAGCCCATCACATTAGCCTCGGGAAACACACTTCAGTATACCAGGCTGAGATGATTGCTTTGCTGCATGCGTTGGATTACTTGCTTGAGAGTCAGGTAGAAGGAAGAAATATCCTAATAGCACTGGACAACCAGGCGGTGATTAGATGCATGGAGCGGACAACCATCACAACATCACTGGCACTATAATGTGTATTCAAGCTCAATAAGCGTTCATCTAAAAATCAGGTAACACTGACTTGGGTACGAGAACACATAGGGATCGACGGCAACGAAAAGGCGGACTCCCTTGCAAAACAGGGGTCAACTGAAAAGTTGCTGGGACCAGAACCATTCTTTCCAATTGGTAGAGGAATGGTAGAACAGCTGATTTACAAATGGATCACGGCAGAACACCTGAGAAGGTGGTCAACCGTGGAACAATGTAAACAAGCTAAAATGGCAATACAATGGCCGACCTGCTCCACTCAGAGAAAGGTTCTAAGCATGAGTCGAGGAACATTGAAATGGGTGGTGGCGGTAACTACAGGCCATGGTAATTTCGGGTATGATTTTAGGAAGATGGGTAGGGTTGCCAGATTAAAAACTACGAAAAGGGTGCCATCGTGAGTTTTCTAGGGGGAACAAGTGTTCAAAAGGGGGCCAACATTTTTTTTTATTTTTGAATACCAGAAAAAGCATCAATATTATTTATGTACATACTTTATTTAAGAGAAACAAAAGAAAATAAAAAGTAATAAATAAGCATTCAACTAAAAAAAAATTAAATGAAACAAAAACAACAAAAATAAAGAACAATTTACTAAAAACGAATGAGAATCATTTTATTAAAGTTATTTTCTTTTATTGAATTTTGACTTAATAAGGGGGACGCTGGTTTGTATTAGGGGGGCCAAACAGCATCTCACATAAACAGATGCTAGCGTTAACACTAGGAATCGAACTCAGGGAAAAACTCTGGAGAAGTCCAGATCCAGAGAGTCTCTCTGGGTAGGGTTTATAGTGATAGGGAGACGAAAAGAGACCCAACAATGGTGGTCTGATTCGAATATCTCTCGAAAGTTATATAAATAAGGTCTTTATAAGGTGGGTCATGAAAAGATGGTAACTGCTATTATCGGGTGTTCTATTCAATTGCAAATAAAAACTTCTTCGCTTATATCTCATTAGAAAAATTGATTTTAAATGTGTAAATTATATTGTAGAATAAAACCATATACATATTATTGTTCAAGCACTTTTAGCATGAAAGCCCGGACCATGGATGTTGTGTGGACGTGTTTTCATTTCTGATTTTTTTAGAGGTTGAACAAGTCGCAGAATTTCCTTCTCCAATGGATGTCCAATCTTATTCCAGAATCTCCAATTGCTGAGATTGTGACTGCTCGATCTGTTTGGAGGATCCATCACTTAACTCCGATTTTTGATAAAACGTTTAAGCATACAAAATAAAATTCCATCCAGTATTGCATGATTGTAAAAGAGATTGCCCTGGTAAGTCCAAGAGTTCTCCCAGATTGTGGGAAATTTCCCTTTTTGAGGGAATTATTGTACTCGAAATGAGCTAAAAGGGAAAAAGAGAAGCTTTCTGTTTTCCAGAACAAACAAAAGGAAATTTTTGTTCTTTAAAACATTACTTTAATTTTATTGTTCAACTTCAAGAAGACAATTTATTTTATACACATGACTGCTGAACAAGGCTTGTATTGACACAAAAAAAAGAAGACCTGGGACCAAATAACGTAAAATGAAAACGACCTGATTAAGATCGTTTAGGCTAGGAGGTTCTCCACTTTTTTTTGTAAAGTCTATGATACTGCTGCAGAGGATATTTAAAATCTTTGGGGTCCAGTTGGTCACTGGAGAAGGTCTTCTCCCAAATTCGCATATAATAGCCGTTTTTTATTATCAGCGTGATCTGATCCGGATCAGATCATGAAAATAAAACAAACTAGATCATTGAAAGATTTTATATTTAAGTTGTGGCAACAGTAGTTTTTTACATATCAAATCCAGTACCAATTATGACAAATTTTGTATTGACACCGCCATATTGCAGCCACACGGTACAATGTGACGTCGCAACGCGATGATTTCTCTATTGCACTTGCTCATATTTGAGTTTGACATTTCGCTTGTTGTGTGGGGGTTGTTACCATATGAAATTCAATATTTTTTTTGTGGGAAACTATGTTCAAATGTTATGTTCAAATATGCATCATAATTAACCGTATTGTACTGCTAATATTTCCATTTATATTTCTGTGTTATATAACGAAACAAAACATCTCGAAAGTCGGAATAGTAACTTATTCGAATTTGAAAAAAATGCTAATTGATTTTATGTGTTGTTAATTTTGTTTCATACTTTGGTCTGGCAACATTACTGTGTGGCTATAATTTACAGGGGCACCAACATTTAGTGAATGAAATAAAGAACGCCAAGAAACAACAACGGGAAATAGTTGAATTAATTTTTAGATCATATTTCGTGATCTCGATGAAAATAGCTGATAATAAAAAACGGCTAATGTTGTTTCGTCTTCTTCCATACAAGCCTGCTCTCCGCTGAGTTGGGTGGATTTATTTAGCTTAGGTATAGCATTGTAACACATGATCTCCTATAAGGAATCCAATACAAGGTTTTTGATATCATGCCTGCTATGGGCCTTGTTAAACGTGGGATATTCTCCCAATATGAGATACATTTTGTATGTTCCCAGCTTTTTATGGCAAAGTTTTTAGCCAATTTGGGGTGTATCAGAAAGATTCCGGTCCTGTGAAAGGGGTCTCGGAACCTATTTCGGTCAATTCGTCTGCTTTTCGTTTCCTTCGAAGACTTCATGGGCAGCAACCCACCAAATTTGGTTCTGTTTCCGAGGCTAAAGCTAGTTTCAAGACTAGCTGATAAAGTCTAGAATAGCCTATCAGGAACTTATCTGCCAGATGAACATCAGCTTTTGGTTTCAAAGGTCTCGGATAGTGATATCTAACAGATAAAATCTATTGGATAGCCTATCAGGCGGTTCAGGTTCGACTGTTAAAGCCCTAAAGCAAATATTTATTATAAAGTAGCTAAAAAATATAGTTTCAGAGCATTTATTCGTTGACGAGCGTAGATTGCAGCCACAACATGGATTTATTTGAATTTTTTGAAAACAAATTTCTACATCAGTCTCTATGTGAAAAGTAGTTGGAACAATTTTATCATGAACACCAATAAAATAATATTCATAACACTTTGACAAACAAGTTTTATATAAATAATTGACAGACAAGAATCTTAGAAACTAGTATCACAGGGATTTTATTGCCACACTCCTTTATCTGTTTATCCTTATAGGGTTATGTGTCGGATAATATTATCCGAAACTTTTTCCAGAACCTTTGAAGCTGGCCCTAAGCCTTTGAAGTTGCTTGAGTGTCCGGGAATATATGGATGTGAACGGCTTTTTGATGTGCCTGATGGCTCATTATTGAGTGTATCGTGGAGCTTTGCCTATAATACACTAAGGTTGTTCCCCATAGTTATTGAGACAGTTTTTTTGTTTCGTTAATTTTTTGTTTTCCCTTCGTAAAATATGTGTGAGAAAATCTGAAGTACTTTTTCGATCCAGGCGAGGGAAAAAAGAGACTTTTTTGGCACTTGCGTGGGAATTCTTATGACAAAACACTGTGTCCAACTGCTTTTGTTTTTCCTCCAAAGCATACTTTGGCAGACTATGTAGCTCACTATGGCTTTCTCAATCAATTTGTTTTTATTATCAGAGCAGATATAGATATCTTTACGGGCAATTGGAGACTGTGAGCCGCGCATGTCAAGTTTAAATTCTCTTGGACCTGTCTCGTAGATTCGACAGCTTTGACCACATTACCAGCGTTGTCAGTGACTATCGCCATGATCTAATCATTCAAAAGCTCTGCCGATGTTACCTCTTATAACACTTTCTATGTTTTGTCTGAATGAATGCAGTCATTTTTTTGATTGCCTCATCTTTTATAGGTCTGTCCTAGCTGTAGCTAGCCATGATATTGAAGAAAACTTTTCCTCGAACAGGAAGAAATGAGCTTGGTTCAACGCTATCATTATTTTGTTATTAATCACTTCTAATTTATCTGGCAAACACTGTCTAGCATGGCATTGGTTTTTCTTTTAAGTGTTCTGAGATTCTTAAAAACTTCAAGTTGGTTGAGATCCCATTCCCCTTGGGCGTACCACATAAGGCGAGGTATTCCTCTACTACTTTTGCTTTGTCACTTCGGGTTAAAATCGAAGACTCTTCTCCTTGGGTAAATCATATAGGATCTTATAGGCGATGTTAAGAAGTCTGATGTCTCTAGATATAGTTGCCACAGTTAAGAGGGTCTCCTTTCTTATAGATCGGGAAAACAATGCTGAATGCTACACCAACGGGTTGGTGTATGCTCTCTTCCAAGTCATCCCCCGCTGCCTTAAAAAGTTCGGCAGTTAAACCGTCCGGTCCAGTAGTTTTTTTTGGACTTCCGCTTGGATATAGCTATCATCACATCATTTTGTTCAGGTGGACGGAAGTCTTGGCTTTCATCGCTGAATGGTTCATTCTGCCTGAGAACGGAATTTGTGTCGTCTTCGCTGTTTAACAGTCTGTAGAAATAGTTTTTTCATGTACTCAGCACCGACTGTGACTCCACTACAAGGTTTCCTTGTTCGTCTCTACAGCTACAGGCCTCTGTTCGGGTCTTGTTCCCGTGACGCGTTCTTTTTACCTTTTGGTAAAACTTCCGAACATTGTTCCTGAAGTAGCACCTCTCTGTTTCCTCGATCGCGCGCTTCTCATGCTCTTTCTTTTTCCTCCGGAGAAGGCGGTGTTCTTCCCTCCTTTTTTGCTTGTAGAGCTCACGAGCTGCTCTCATACTTCTCTGCAGCGCGCGCCGCTTTGTATAGGCCAGTTGCTTTCCTGCATGTGCGTGCCGGCACTCGTCATAAAACCAAGGGTTTCGTGGTGGTGGTCGGGTGAAACCTAGCACATCAGTTGTGGCTTTTCTGCTGACTTCTTGGCATCGGTGCCACTGGTCTTCAGCACTTAGTGCTGGCTGTATAGGTCTTCCCGAGAGGTTGAGGAAGACACCCTCGGTAAATGTTCTGGCGGTTTGGCGCAATTGTAGCAGTTCAACGTTAAATCTTCTCACAGTATTTCCTCGTTTTTTATAGGAGTCTGGGATATCCGCATACGTACCTTGGCTACAACAAGGTAGTGATCCGAGTCTATGTTGGCCGCTCTGAAAGTTCGGACATCTAGAATAGTGCCTTGCGTCGATCGCAACATGGTCAATTTGATTGACGGTTTGTTGATCTGGTGACCGCCATGTCCCTTTGACCCTTTGTGAATGTTGAGGTGAGGAAACCGTGTGCTAGCTAAAGTAACATAACGTCCCGCAGCAAAGTCAATTAGCCTAAGTTCGTTTCCAGGCGTGGTGTTAGGTGTTAAAATCACCTAAGACGATTTTAACGTCGTTAGCACATTGCTCATATATTTTGTCGAGGAGCTCATAGAAACATTCTTTGGTAGCATCGTCTTTATCTTCGGTGGGGGCGTGAGCGTATCAGGCTGATGTTGACGAATGCCTTGATGCCCTTGATGCCGATAGTTGTAAGGCGTTCGTTCACTAACGTGCCTAAAGCTAAACACTTCTTACCTAAGTCTGCCGCTTACAACAAATCCGCATCCAAATAGGCGCTGCTTCTGTTCTCTGTTACAATTACCGTAGTAATCACAGTTTTTCATCCTCCTTTTGCTCGGCCTATATCACCCCACTTCTTGTGGGCTATTTCACACTTAAAAATTTGTATTTACAAGTATTTTTCCACAAAATCTGTAGAAAACTTACAAATTTGCTTAAAAACAGAACTGGATGCGGATGATATCTGCTTGATATTATAGCAGCTAAGGGCCTCCGCTAATTCTTCGGCTGCACGCAGTCTACTCAGGGTTCCAACATTCCACGTGCAGATCCGAACGTCATTGACCTCATTTCGTGTTGCAGGGTCTTCAACAGTGAATCCGTCCCTATCCGATGCCCTTGGTTGATTTGAAACCATATCGTTTTCCATGGTTGGGCGGTCAAGCGGACGTTTGCATAGATTCCCACAAGGATATAATTACTGCAGAGGAAAAAAATATGCGACCTCGAAATGATTTCGAAAAATGTAATTAATGCAACTAACAAGCAGTATAGGAGGGACGATCTATCAGTGGTGGGAAAATGCAACTGGCTTCAACATTCTGTTAGTTAAATCCGTTTGTCAGATAGCTGATGTGCGATGACAGGTGTTTATAATGTCATTTCATTAAAATTTCAAAACGTTTGCTGTGAACATCAATCGATATTATTTTGCTATATAAACGGGACTCTACTTCCCGAAGCAGTAGTTTTCACTTCTATTCCGTTCGGGTGAACATCAACACGATGACTTCAAAGAACCTACTAAGGGTTACTACGACACAACCCACTCCTACATCGGAATATTTCTTCAAAGCCAAAACTAGTGACGGCACTAAATACCTGCTCATTTTGTGTCGTTTAGCGGGCATCTTAGCGCCGAAAAAATTTAAAATACTTTATGCCATCTACTCGCTCGTATTGAATTTCACGTTAGTTATTCTCTTACCACTGATGTTCGTTCTAACCTATATGCTGCGGTCGGAAGAATTGTCAATTCAAGAACTTCTGTCATCGGTGCAACTCTTCTTTGCAGTATTCGCGTGTGAAGTTAAGTTTGTTGCTATATTTTTCCTCCGACACTATTTGTTTAAAATTGAGGCAATTCTTGATAAGCTCGATGCTCGAATCCAAGACCCGAAGGAGATAGTTGAAGTTGAAAGGCTCGTTCGATTTAGCAAGCAAACAATTGTCGCTTTCACAATCTGTTACTATGTATTCTCGACGAGCATGGGCATTGGAGTGATTTATACACGAAGGACGCCATATTCGTTGTATATCCCGTATCTGAATTGGCGTGATTCTACATTCAACTTGGCGATTTCCGGTGCAATAGAATACCTTCTCATTAACACTATTATCATTCATCAGTTGCTCAATGACACGTATGCCGTCATATGTGCCGGAATTTTGCAGTCGCATTTGAAGATACTTAGTATGAGGATGTCTCGCATCGGAGCTGATCCAACATGTACACAGGAGGACAATCTAAAGGAATTTGTTCGATGTCTGCATGACCATAAGAACGTTATTGAGTAAATTTTCCACAGCAACACTGAAATTGGTTAACTCTTGCATCATCTTTTTTGCAGGCTTAAAAACACCATAGAACCACTAATATCGACAACATACTTTATTCAATTTCTGATGACAACGTCGTGCCTGGGAGCTACGCTAATCAATATAACTATTTCGAACGAAAAGTCTATACTTGTCGGATCGGTTTTATATATTTTATGCCTATTTATCCAAATCTTTCCAATATGTTACATAGCAAATTGTCTTGCAGATGAGGGTGATCGTTTACCAGAAGCGATTTTTCATATAAATTGGATGTATCAGAGTCTGAAATTTCAGCGACTGTGCTTGTTCTTCATGCACCGGTCACAGGAGACAATAGTCTTCTATGCCGGAAAGATGTTTCCAATTTCATTAAACACTTTCGTGTCGGTGAGTAAATAAATATTATTCACAAAATCAATGCAATGGTCTGATGATGTATCCTTTACTTTCAGATAATTAAGTTCACCTTTTCGGTGTATACTCTTTTGAAGAACATGAACTTTGCTGAGAGATTCAATTAATTACTCTAAGTTGACAATACGGCAACACCAACAACAGTCATATTTAAATTTAATCATATTTAAAAATAACCACACTTTTGTTGAATTATTTAGATTATTTATTTCAATGCAAAAATAAAGTTTGTACACCGTAAACTTTCTCGTTAACAATTCTAGGTTGTTAATAGTATATGTGGTTTACAAATTTCATTAAGAAAAAGGTCGTCAAAGGTAGCATTTTTGGCGACAAGCTCAGTACTCATTTGTGTTGGATAACCTCAAATAATTTTGAACAAATCGGTGGAGCCGTTTCGGAGAACTTTTCCATCTTCGTTAGAATTGAACAACCCGTGTAGACAAACACAATTTGCGAGTATTCAACTTGTCAATCAACTGTTCACTTATACAATAGCAAAATGTCCATCCCAATACCAATTCAGTTACGAATAAAAGGCGAAGGGATTCAGTAAAGATTGTTCTAACATCGACAAGATTGATGTTCTTCAGTCACTTTCCAAATGGAAGATTATAGGCAACATAACAAGTTTACGAGTTAGTAAAGGGCGTTCCATAATTCACCCAAAATTTGAATTTTGCGCCATTTAAAGTGGAACTGTGTCAATTGTCTAAGAGCAGTTGGAGTTGTTATTGTGGTTCTCGCATAACAATAATTGCTTGAACAAATTTCAAAATACATTAAAAAAAATTGTCAAGGAAAATCATCATTTTCACTTTCTATTCCAGTTGTTGGCAAAAACTTAATGACTCACCTTGAAGTTTGCAGCAAGCCAGCATACTTCCCCAAACTGTTCGCATTTTGTTCTTCCGCATGGGTTTGGCGAATAACTGGCAATTTTTTAATATGTATTCGAAGAGACTTTAATTAGCACGAAAGATACATGAAATGTGTATTGCCTGATGTATCTCTGATGGCAGATCCTGGAAAAGGTACATGCATTTAAAATCAACACCCACCAACTTTTAGTCGATTTTGAGGTTATCTTCGATAGAATCTCTTCTTCTTCTTTTATATATATATAAAGCTGTAAAGAGTCATACTCATGTCTAGTTTTGGTATTAACGGAAAACTCCTAAGTCCGATAAGATCACAACCGAACCGAAAGACTTTGTCTGCCTAGGCTCTGCGGTGAGCTTCAGTTAGTGGCATCACTGCATCAGTGCTAAAATCAAGCCAAGATCCAAGAAATAATTTTGCAAATCGCTGTTTCTATAGGCTAACGTTATTATAAGACCCTTGTCAACCCGGAAGACCGCATCTCAACAATAATGGCGTGCGTAACTGCTGGCAGCTGCTAATAGATCCAAGTCCGGCCCGGCCAGTAGCACCATCAAAAGTAAAGTAAGTAAGTCCAAAATGTAAACGTTCTTATTAAAAAATTAAAAATCTCTATCCATTGATCTGTTATCCTGAGTGTAGTACCTACACTCCATACAACGATTTTTTTTTCTCTCCGCATTTAATTGTCCCTCTCATAATGGTCTGTTGTTGTTCTGCAACACATTTTACCACTTTGGTGTATTCAATTGTTAATTGGACTCCCTTAAAACCGCCATGATACACCACAACCCTATGCTGATATTATTGTTACCGACAATATACACCATATAGACACCACCAGCCATATAAACACTCTGCTCCAGTTCTACAATGAATGCCAATGATGAGGATGCTGTTGCTAGTCTGATGATGATGATGAGTGCCACTGAATGGAATGCATATCCCACAGTCTCGCTTGCATTCCAACCGGAGACCAGCAGCTGAGCGCTGAGGTGATAAACCGTGGTGTTGCCCCAAAGAGGCATCCAATGCAAATTGTGTTGATAAATGGATCGATTGAGGTTAAACGTTTACGTTTGCCATACGCACAGCAGACAAAACAACCAAATAAACAAAAGCACGAACAATAAAACAATTGCATTTTCCGGGGCGCTGCTTAAAAAGTTACACTTGGCACCTCAATCCAGACTCCAGAGTCGACACCGACAGAGGGGTGGGTTCGTTAGCAGTGTTAACTGACGAACTGCGATTTAACCCCCAAACACTATGTCCGATTGCCGATGGAAGCTCGACGCATGGTTGCACATGTGAAAATCCTTTTGACAATGATTTGTTGCTCGGCTACATTGAAATTGTGCAAATAATTAATTCCACAGCGTTTATTGTTATGATTATAAGTGTTTATATTGTTTATTTTTTTTTGTGCGAATTGTTTACTTCAACTGGGAGGCAATTGAGCAATAAATTTCAAAAAGTCAAACATTGCGTTGGTTGGTATGGAGGGTGGAGTTTGGCAATTTGCGTGAGGCGATTTTGACAATTGCGACTTTAAAGCGAAGTTCAAACAACTGTCTGACAGTTGGACATGTTTTTTGTTTGTTTGTTTGCAATGATGTGGTTAGTACGGTGATTGATTATAGCCTTATATACCTTCTGCCGAGTCCGAACGGCTAAATTGAGAAGCTTTTTCATGACAGTTATACTCTCGGATATTTGTCAGACGTTCGCGAGAGGTGGCGCTGGCGCAGTAGAAACAACTTTAAGATGTAATTTGAGTTTTTCCGGGGATCGAACTTAAACATTTTTGTATTCCCTACCTACTTGATGACCTACACCATCAGGACTTAAAACTATAAACTTCATAAAGATAAGAGTAGATTGCTATTCAGTAAAAACTGCCACACAATCCCCCCCAAGAATCTTCTGGCAAGGACTCAATATAGACGGTAACACGTTTTGTTGTCGCAGATGCATTTATCAAAGGGCACGGAAGTGCCACAGCTAAATTCTCTAGTAAAGGCACTTACCCTTTTTACAGGACCAAGGCTCAATCTGTTTTCGACCACATTCCGGTAGCTGGCTACCGGTTAACCGGGGACGATTCGATTTGCAGATGCGTGAGCGCGCCCATAAGAATGAAATGTGTGAAATGGGTCATACCTATACTGCAAAATTATCTGTCCACACGGTTTTAAGATTTTGTCCCAAAGTCTGACAACTTTATTGTCAGCTGGAGGTCTGGCAATGACTTTTGTGAATACGTTGTCAGGTTAAAAATTGTGGGTTCCGTTGCGTGCGTCGTGTCGCCCTGTCAAAAGTAAATACACAGAAAACGTAGCCTTTTCACACACAAGGTGCGTCAAAATTAACCGCGTAGGTACCGCTCTGGCGTGTGAGCTCCTTTACAGAAACACAAATCTGGTCGCCTTTTTTTTCTTGTTTTCGAAGAAAGACAAGAAATGAAATAGATTTTTTTCGTCAGCTTCAAAACTCCCACCACTACCTCATTTATGTCGTCAGTGCACGGTAGTACGTAGTTAATAATAATTTTTAGGGTCGAGGTTAAATTTTACAAACTGAAAAATCATATATATATTTACCCTTACTGATTCTGTAACGCTCCTTACTTTTCTTATTTTTCTTATTTTAAATAAAAGTAGGCGGTGTGTATTTGAATAAATTTTCAATGTTTGTGTTTTCTCATTATTCAAATACGCACCGCCTATTTTTCATATAAGTATTTTAATTTTCTTCAAGGTTCAAACTCTACTATAGTAATGCTCGGCAAGTGTTTTCAAAAGGAAATTGCCAAATAAAACCAACCCTTCTTAGGGGGTCAAAGTTTGTACGAGAACATTTTTATTTTTCATCCGATCGACTTCAAACTCGGTTTGTGTACTCTATATAAGAAATATGTAGGTATTTTGCTTTGGGCTCGAGTTATTGGCAATGATTTTAATGATAACTTTTTCATAACTCACGAAGGAGTTTGTCGTATCAATATGAAACTTTGTACATTGATAATAAAGAAGTAAAAAGAAGTAAAATATTATTTCTAAATCAATATAGATACAAAAAAAATAGAAACCGTTTTTAGGCAATATGTACTTTGCTACGAATTTTAAGATCACTGATTTACTAACTGCTCCTCAGGTATTTTACCTGATGAGTCTTCTCATTATTGCAAAATTGCCGCGGGTAGCAGAAATGTATGAAGACGACGTTGTTGAAATTCCCACGGAAATTATATTAACAGGAGACTTAATTAAGACAATTTTTGGCGATCTGCTGCAAAAGTCAATGCAGGAACTTTAAGAACGAGTCATTGCCGCGCTGACAAATGTGCAGACATTGGAAATGAATAGGAGCGATTCTGTTATCAGTGAAGACTGAAGATCCAAATGATGCACCAAATTTCCCTGTTGAATTCCTCAATCAGCAAACTCCATCCAGCAAGCCACCTCATGTGCTGTACTTAAGCAAGGTGTCATCATCATGTTGCTGAAAAACTTGAACCCTAAAATGGACTGCAATGGAACTCGATTGATTGTGGAAGAGCCTGGACGAAATTTGATAAGAGCATGAATTATCACAATGATTCCATTTCCGATAAATTCTAGCATACGCTATAATAATAAACAAGGCTCAAGACCAGTCATTTGATCACGTTGGCATGCATTTGAAGACCGGAGTATTTTCACACGGCCAACTGTATGTGGCTTTATCACAATCAAGAGTTGGAAGACAAAAGAAGGTGTATATTGAATCTAATCCACAGCAAGGAAGATTATTAATTAACCAGAGACAATTTACACGCAATGTAGTTTTCAAAGAAGTTCTTTAAATAAAATCAATTTGTTTATCAAATATTACTTTGCATACCCAGCGAAGCGGGTACAACCAACTAGTTCTGAAATAATTTAGGTATAGGTCAAATGTGGATTCTTTGTAAAGATACTAAAAACGTTTTGACATGCTGACGTAAACATAGCGTAAGATACTGTCTTATTCACACAATTTTACTAAAAATTCTGACGTCATCTAATATAGTAATGTCAGGTTATTACCTACACGAATTTTTTATTTAGCTTTAGAATTAATTATATACCATAAATCCAGAACTATGTACTTAATTACCTTATTTTTCTCCCAAAAAATGTAGTAGGTAGGTAGATATTCTAAGCAAATTGTTTCTTAGACTAGAACAAATGCAAATAATGTTGTTAAAATATTAATAACAAACTAAA
Source organism: Cheilosia soror (assembly GCA_949372485.1). NCBI lineage: Eukaryota > Metazoa > Arthropoda > Insecta > Diptera > Syrphidae > Cheilosia > Cheilosia soror. Next base: position 32,991,976 of record OX443561.1, on the reverse strand, counting down.
TAATTTGATGATTTTTTTTTTTTTTTTTTTTAACTTTCTTGTAAGTATACGTAGTAAGAGAAAGATATTGTTTTTGTACAAAACTTCGAACTCGAGGGGAACTCAAAAAATGGGTCACGCAATTCTGTCCGTCCGTACGTCTGTCTGTCCCACCCCTGGGGAATCTAAACGCTTGGACGGATTTAATTCAAACTTCGATGTAGAGTTTGTGGGCTTCCCGCTAGGAGGCATTTTATTTTTATGCTAGCCCTAATATTAACGGTACTTCCCATATACAAATTTTACGAAATATTAAACAATTTAGTTTTTTTCGAAAACGGCTCTAACAATTTAAACCAAAATTGATAGTCGATAGTTAATGTAGGCATGCTTAACATGACTGCATAGTGCATACCCAGCTTTTCGCTTGAAAGTCCAGCAGGCAGCAACGGCAGTTTTGAAAATTGGCTTTTTCTCGAAAACGATGAAAATTATTTTAACAAAAACTTATTTTTAAGATAGATACTATTAGGTCTGTTTTTTTCCTCATCGCTCTCAGTGAAGTAAAGTAAAGTAGGATTTTCAGCACGCAATTACAACAACTGCACTCAATTTGACACCACTGAGATTCACACAAGCTATTCATTTCCAGCAGGACCAACTTTGGAGCATTCTTCAATTCTGAACACCAGGGGAGCACATTTTTGTGTAATTTGGATCTGTTCACAGAGTGTCTCCTTTTATGATACCTACTATTTTGTCGGCTGTGGTGGGTGTAAATGTACATATAAGGAATTGCATATTTTAAACAACTTTAAAAATGACAACTGAATATTACGGAAAGTAATAAAATACTAAATATTTTACGTTTTTATTTAAGTTGCCTTTTGTTTACAAAATATAATTATATATACACATAGACTTGTAATAATTGAAAACTATCTTTGATATGTTATGGGATACATTTTTTGTAGATAATAAATAGGAAATCCTCCCATTTTGTATTCCCTGTTGATTTTTTAACTGAAGTATGTAATAAAGGTTAAGTATTATTTACATAGCTACTCTTTTTTTTTAAGTGAAAGTCATTCGATTTCAGCCAACTGACATTCCAACTTTTGATTTCGATGGGGATTTTTTTTGTTCATTTCTTCGCACATTCTCATTTTCGATTGCATTACCTAAGTTAAATGTTATGAGTTTTTTCGACTGAAAAATGTGGTCTAAGTCTTTATTTAAACAATGTTTATAGTGAAATTTACATAAAACATACAAAATTGGAAGCAACATTTGTTCGTCTTATGGGGAAAAAATTTCAAATGTAAATAATCGTATGTCACAATCAAAATGAACAAACCAAAACGATTTGAAGTGCTCATTTATTTAATTTTTATTGCATTTTTTCTGTTCAATTTGATCTATTCTTCCTCCAAGAATGTGTAAATAAACCCATCCTTTCTCAAATTACAGTCAAAACCAACGCAATCGACAGTGAAATATTTATACAGCTGATTTCGAAAATAAAGTTCATACAATTAAATCATTTGGTAATGACCTTCTTTCCTTCAAAACTTAGATTGTGAGAAGTTCATTCGATTGAAAGTTTTAAATTCGATGAATACTCGATTCGATCGAATCTCAGAATTAGCACGTTCTTCAATTTAGGGCTCACCTAATAAACACACCCACGCATGTTTTTGTTTTTTTTTCTTTGGCAATTAATTTGTGATATTATTTTGACCATACAAGACGCCAGGAAGAGAAAAAAAGTAAACAGAAAAAGTAAATATTCTGTACAAATTGATAATCATTATTTTTTTTGCGCTAAAAGGTTAATTATTCATTTTTCTAGAAGGATTTTGATTTTGAAATTGAATTTTTCATTGATGGCCATTTTGACAGCAATGCCAGCTGTTAACCTTTCAGGGGTAAAACCGACTGTTCAGAAAAGTGGTTGGGGACTGTTTTTTTGCACATTTTCTTACTTTACTTTACTTCACTGAGATGGGTGAGGAAAAAAACAGACCTATCGTCATTCTTAACTTGATAGCAAACTCAATTTTTCAAGACTGCGTCCCTTTGAGCTAAACGGTTGCAAAATAGTGTTTTTTGAACCATGAATGCGTCCTTCGATTTCCACCCGAATCGCTAAAAATGGTACTTTAAAAACTGCTCATATCTTGAAAACCCCATTTTTTGATTTGGATGAAAACGTTTTCAGCTAAACAATCAAAAATGGGAATTCGGAATTCATCGCCTACTTGCCTCCTTCAAGTGTCAGTTCGGGGTGAAATTTTAAAGTAAGAAATAAAGTGTTGTAGTTAATCCGCGGTATTAATAATCATTTTTAGTGTCCAGGCTAACTTTTACGAAGTAACAATAGCGAAAATTTCTATATAAAATTGTTTATTGTGACCGTCAAAATATTTAAGTTGAAGGTTAAAAATGATTATTGATATTAGGTACTTTTTATTTAAACAAGGGTTCAGCTACTATAACTGCGTACATCTTATCTTAAGTGGGTATGATTTTAAACGTAAAATTTGCTGAAATGACTTTGAGATTCTGCGAGATTCGCAATAAACGAGAAAGTTTTGTGCGACCGAGTCGTGCACATTTTTTTTTAGCTTGGGGCCCAAATATCTTCATTATGTTGTGTCAAAATATACTCAGATTTTTCGGAAAAGGGCGTCCATTATGTACGCCAGATTTTATTCCAAACAATTAAAATGTTATGAACCATTATGAAAAATGATGAAGTTTTCTATATAAAATTGAATTCCTATAACCTACATACAACATGTCTAAAATTAAAGTTAATGGTTAAATGGTAGGTAATGATAATTATTAAGGCCTAATCACATTTTTGCGTGTAGCTTGAGCACTTTGATCGCCTCAAATGGCCCGCCCTCGCAGTAAGATACGCAATAGCGAAACCTACTAATACTAATACTAATTGTACCGAAAGTTTTCTAAATCAGTGCAAATAATCCCTTTAATCGGGTTTGGATATGCCCCATCGTAAAAAGCCAGTGAATATATACACAGAATATGTTCATAACAAAGTAATATATAAAAAAATTTTAAATAAAATAAGCACGCAATAGGTAGATATAAAACCTACGCATAACTACACAAATGTATAAAATAAATCACCTGTACCTACGTAGATTACACATTTTCTTTAAATAAACGCCGAAATTGTTTTCTTTTATTAATATTTTACTTTAAACGCCACTTGCGAAGGCCATTCAAAATCAATCCCCTAGCGGTCGATGGTGAAATATAAATAAACCTAACGAAACATTCAAAAATGCCTTCTGGCAACGCCTGCCAACTGCTCGATAAAAGTGTATCTGTATGTATCCCAATCAAGAGCAACTACACCTACACGCTACACCAACACCAAAGCAGGCTGTTGACGAGATCAAAGAAAATCCAATTAAAATAGAATGAGAGAGCCAAATCAGTTTTTATTTACTCCAATCAGCATTGCACAGACAGAGACGACCCTATGGCGAATTGCTTGCGTCGAATTCTCAGAATGGGAAAGGTATCTACGGTTAGTTCATTCTCATCCACAACCACAGCCATTCGTGAGTGACTCATTTTATTAGTACCACTGCCAGATACCAATACCAACCACACGCACACCAACAGCGATCGTTGACATTTTACTCACTATCAATTAACCCCAAGCGAAATTCCTCGCGATAGAGTGGGATGACTGGCATTCCACTACACTTGTAGGAGTAGTAGCGATCGATTAGCCAACTAGCGATCGATTCTTCTCTCTTCTATCTGTTGCGCTAGTATTCGAATTATTTGCGATCAGTTTGGGTGTGTTTTCCCATGGAGTAATAATTTTTTTTTTTTTGTTTTTTTGCTGGAAAAAAAATATTTTAATTACAAATTTGATTTCGTTTTCCAAAACTATTTATCTATTTCGTTGCTGTGTTGTCCCGAAAGATATCTGATTGCGATATCTCGTTGCCGTATTGTGTAATCTTATCTTGATTGTGTGCTGGTGCTGCATCTATTTTTAATCAGGAATAACACTGGACTCAACTCATACAGCAACAACAACAACGAGCACACGTTCGAAAAAGTGAATTTGCCTTTACTTGCCAAAAGTGTAATAATCTGTTTAGTTGTGAGTTTGTGACATTGAAATTGCTGGAATCCGAACAGAAGAAATATGCAAGCCATCAAGTGTGTTGTTGTGGGCGATGGTGCCGTTGGTAAGACCTGCCTATTGATCAGCTACACAACGAATGCCTTCCCCGGGGAATACATCCCAACCGTGTTCGATAATTACTCGGCGAATGTTATGGTCGATGCGAAGCCCATCAATCTGGGACTTTGGGATACAGCTGGACAAGAGGATTACGATCGTTTGCGACCGTTGTCCTATCCACAAACAGATGTCTTTCTGATTTGCTTCTCGCTGGTGAATCCAGCATCATTTGAGAATGTGCGAGCGAAGTGGTATCCCGAGGTGCGTCATCATTGTCCAAGTGTTCCAATTATATTGGTCGGCACTAAGTTGGATTTGCGCGACGATAAGGCAACCATTGAGAAGCTAAAGGATAAGAAATTATCACCCATCACATATCCACAGGGATTGGCAATGGCCAAGGAGATTGGTGCTGTTAAGTATTTGGAGTGTTCGGCGTTGACGCAGAAGGGCTTGAAGACGGTCTTCGATGAGGCTATACGATCGGTTTTGTGTCCAGTGATGCGTCCCAAGTCGAAACGCAAGTGTGAACTTCTTTAAGGACTACAATACTGCCTGCAGGAGAGTCTTAAGTGGGGGGTAATAGTGGGTGGGGTATATAATATTGAAGTGCATTTTCTTTTTGTTATTAATAATGTAATTTGGTTTTCTTGTGATTTGAGAGTGGGGGGCTAATTTATTTTTAAGGTTAAATTTCGGGAAAGTTTATGCGAGATATAGATAGTGGTATCGATATAGGGGCAAGGGTGTGACTAATATTTATCGACTATACCTAGTAAAATGGATTATTAGATGGGTGGTGGTTAGGAGCGCAAATATAAAAGAAAGAAAGTTCCAGTACTATACATATTTGTATCTATCAATGGAAATGGCTTTTTTTAACTGATGGAATGAGGTGTGGCAAAATTCGGAATTTACTCTTAATACGTATCTACAAAGAAACATATCACTAGCATTATATTTTATGCAGAGGATATTAAGTACGTTCCCGTATTATTTTATTACGTCAGTTTATTTACTTAATTTGACAGATGCCAAACTAAAACTCTCTGACAGAAACTGGTCGCTTCCATTGACCCATAGATGATTGCCGACACTTTAAACTCACGTTAAAATTTATGTATAAAAAAATTCTATTGCTTTTCGCGCGTCGCTTGGGACACAGTTACCTACGTGATAAAATGTCAAAAGTTAATTGCGTCAACTTGGGGCGTGTGGCTCTCTGCAAAGATTTTTAAACTCCAGTACCTTACCTATATCATTTTCGGACATTAGGTATTATGTACGTTAAGGACCCATTTTATTCCATATAATGCTATTTTTAATGAAAATATCATTTGACTATTTAGCCGTGTCCGGACCGAACCAATCCCAAGTCAGTTAAACGTCAGTACAAATGCAACGTACGAATGGCCATTTCGATAACAAAAAAACGACATATTTCACAAATGGTTAGTGCTTATGATTAGATGACAATAATTTTTGTATAGCGTTTAGCATTAGTTTGTATGTCCGCTTGTCATCTATGAACAACTTTTCAAGCAGGTAGTAGCAGTTAGGCATTGGCAATTCCAGTTTGAAATGCTTTCCTTAGATCTCTAGAGGTAAGAAAAAGTATACATAGTACGTCGCTATTGATTTAAATAGTAGATAATCCAGAAAAAATAGTTTAACAAAGATGGTAGAATTATTCGAAAGCATTCAATCCCACCACCATTGCTAGACCTATGCCAAAACCTGTTTAGGTATCAGCAATTTCGTCAAAATTGTTGTATAACTAGGTACTAGCTTTTTAAAGAGCACTAGTCTCAGTTAAGACCATAACTTCTGTATAACATTTTGTTGTTATTGCAAATTTTACCATTCAAATCTATGAATGTACTTTTCAGAAAAAGGCGAATATCCAAAGTGACGCAAATTTTAGTACAAAATTGCGCCATGAGCATGTTTGATCGGCCTGCCGAATCGTATGTGCACAATTATGCCAAAATCAGCGCATTGAGCACGGGAAACCTGTCATTATTAGCATTTTTTATGTCCGACTATACATTATTTAGAGTATTATTAGTGTAGGATGTTGTCACCTGGCATTCTCAGCAGAAGTTCAACACGTTTGCAAAAAAAAAAAAAAAACTGTAGATATACCAACATAACTACTTTTAACAACTTATTGTTTTCGGTCTCGTTTTAGGCATAAATTCTGCTCACTCGAGCAATAGAGTGATGTCTCTATGGCCAAAAAGATTGCTGAAACACTCCGATAAATTATTAAAAGCTGAGTTCATCTTAGTATTGATTTTGCGATTTTAAAGTCGACAGTTTACGGATCTTAATTTAACAGGCTAATGCAGTTTTTAAAGTCAAAAATGGACCTTGTCAAACAAACCTTCTTGTTTTGTCAATTTCAATTTAGTTGTGTTGACAATAAATGACTACTTTTTGCGTATTTTGTGGAAATTGACTGTGGAAATGTAGTGAACTGTAAAATTGGTTACATTAACATGGCCCTAGCCCTAGGCATGTCACTCTTAAGACTGCTATCTATATGCCTCCACTTCCACATGCTTTCTGTTTTATATCCAAGTGGCTAATGGAACTTCGCAAAAGCAATGATTCAATGTTTTTGTACCAATTGAACGTAGGTTCGAATTTTGCGCCTGCCATCTTGAGAGTCATGTTTTTGGTACATACAAACAAAAATGGAAAAAATATTGCTCTTATAAAGATTGACTTGAGGCAGCAGATTGTTTTAAATAAATTCTTTAATCGGCTAACTTAGCTCTACGATTGTATTTTCAAGCATAGATTGTAAATTTTGCAAAATATTTGAAAATTCCCCATAAGATCTTGGAACATCATCATTTTTTTAGAGACTAGTTAGAAAAATCCGCCCGCCCCTGCCCCTACATTATATCCAATAAATTGAAAACTCTCAAAAATACCCTCTTATAACTACTATCGATATAACTATCGTTATTTCCATAAACTTTCAATGAAAACCAATAAGAGTAAACCCCATAGATGGCGCTTCCTTGCTTTAAATAATAATAAAAAAATTAACTGAATTCTAGCTGATATTGATTACTGTTATATTCCTAAAAATAAAATTTGCCTCTGTTATTTATAATTTTTTGTTTTAAATAATCCTAAAACTTTGATCATAATGCACGATTTTTTTAATTAAAACTTAAAACTATATAAAACTACTTGTAGTATAACATTATTTTATTGTTTCGCATGTTCGTTAAGAAACAATTTATGTCTTCCAACAGTGTTGTATTAAAAACAAATAAATAAAGAAATTTTTAAAGAAATTATTCGTTACACTATGTGTGTAAACACTGTGATGACATTATCTATGAAGTATACTTTTTTTTATCGCTACTAAGCTGAAATTATATTAAAATACATTTCGTTGTAATAAATAAAATCTGATGTTTATTTACTAATTTGTTTGTATTTTGTTTTGATTTTTTTTTAGCGGAATTTAATGTAGAAAAAATGTAGGTAAGTGATTTCAAAACAACAAAACTGGATCCCTATTAGGTTTCTATAATATTTACCAGCTCCAACCGAACCGCCGGCCGACTTATACAATAATAACAATAATTGTAGATATTTAAGCTACAACTACAAGCAGTCTTTATTGAACATTAACATCTCGCAATCATAAAATGTTAAGTTCTTAGAACGAATTATAAAGGTTTGTCATTAAAATTTGATATCAGATGCTCAGATAGACTATGTATCTAGACACAGACGGCGCAGAAACTTTTTGGTGTTTTTGACATTTAAATTATCAAGCCATTGAAAGAAGACGGTATTAATAAAAAAAAAACCGGTATGGATTTAAGATAATTACTTAATAGCTACTTTGCAACAAGAGAGAAAATTATTATTTTCAGAAATGACAACTAACTCACCTCGTTCTTAACTCATTTGTAGTCAAAGATCAGACTGAAAGTGAAAGTAAAAAAGTTTATTTATTAAAAAAAAAAATATAATCAATTTAAATATTTTAAAGTAAAATAGCTCTAAGTAGTTATATGTAAATGTACATAACGTAGGTACGACTCTCAAAGGACGAATGCTACATTTTCCACATTTATAAATTTTTATGGAAAGATTATATGGACTGGACAGGGACACCTACCTCAATCTTTTGAGCTAGTGGATGATTTGTTTAATAACAAGTTATTTAAAATAAAATTATACTAAAGTATTTATGATGTCAAAATAAAAATATTATTTTAAACAAACACCTAAATGTGTTTCTTTGCTTTTAGTTTTTATTTGATGGATTTCAAATCATTCTCCACTGCGGCACTGCATCGTTTTATGGAAGGACATTTAATAATCTCAAAGCTGTAAATGTAATCGACCAAAATGACGTGATTGATATTGCAGTTATACCATCAGATGCAGATTAAAACACAGACCAATACAAAAAAGATTTAGAATGTTTGTACAACAGTTCCCCAATGACGTCCCATGGTAACATTCAACTGCTTATCAGGGATGAGGAGTATGATAGCGAGGACGAAGTTCCTTTATCAATGATCAGAGTCTCAATTCTCGACAATCTCAATCTCAAACATGTTGGTCTAAAATAGTTAACCATGATTATGACCATGAAAGCTTCAGTTATTAGTAGTGAAGTGAGCCATATGAAAAAAAAACCTAGCTTAGGAAACAAATCTCTGTCGAAATATTTGAAGCTCTATTCGATATAAATTTGATTTTGGATCTAGCAGCCAAATCTCATTGCGGAATATATAATATCTGAGGATATACGAGGTGTTGACCTGCACGACCTATCTGTCTGTCAACGCGTATAAAATAAAAGTTCAAGGAAAAAAGTGGTGGTGGGCGCTTTTTACCGCAATGCTTAGTTCTACATTAGTAAACGATTGGAAGCTTTACAAAGTTGCAGCTGATTCTCAAGAAGATTTACTTGCATTGTGTTACTCGACACTATCTACCTAAGAAGACACATAATTCCACTCCGAAGCGTTCTTTTTAAGCAAGCGTTCCTATAGGTGAAGGACCTTATTTTCCAAAAAAGAATCTACAGTGGCCGGCATAAGTATTTTGACAAAACTAAAGTTAATTCTGCTCATAATTTAAAAATTACTTCATGTAAATTTTGGCATCAATAGAAAGGTCATTTAAATTCCGTTTGAATGATACAAAACTTTCCTTAACCCATTAAGTACCCATTTAAAAATTTCAGAATTTAGAATTTTTGTCAAGGTCTACTTTTTCGACTTTTTTTCCTCGGTATCAAAAAAAAAATGTTTTGATGCAAAAAGTTTCTCCAAACAATTCTAATAGTGACTGCAAATTTTCAAAAATCTCTTCGCTAATATTTTTTATGATTTTTTGAAAATTGCTAAAAATGACTATTTTAGTCACTTTTTCCTCCTTTTCATACAAAATTTTTCTGAGATCATCCCATTCAAAAAATCATAAAAAATATTAGCGAAGAGATTTTTGAAAATTTTTTTTGCAGTCACTATGAGAATTGTTCGAAGAAACTTTTTGCATCAAAATATTTTTTTTTTGGAACCGAGGAAAAAAGTAAAAAAAGTAGACTTTTACAAAAGTTCCAAATTTTCAAAGGGTAATTAATCGGTTAAGGAAAGTTTTGTATCATTCAAACGGAATTTAAATGACCTTTCCATTGATGCCAAAATTTACATGAAGTAAGTTCAAATTATGAGCAGAATTAACTTTAGTTTTGTCAAAATACTTATGCCGGCCACTGTATAAGTTAGAAGAAATTTTAGTTTTAAGTTTTAAATGACCTCGGTAGTAAATGGGTTAAAAAAACGGGAATAATAAAACCTTGAGTTGTACAGTACTCATTTCAGAATGAATAAGAACCAATTTGGAGAAAGCATATGACCGAGTCTCTCGAGGTAAACTCTGGAGTGTATTACAGGAGTATGGAGTTGACGGTTCTCTCTTGAGAGCCATTCAATCTCTTTACACAAACTGTAAAAGCTGTGTTCGGGTAAACGGCGTTAAATCAATACCTTTCACCGTGGGCGTTGGACTTCGTCAGGGGTGCGTCTTGTCTCCTCTCCTTTTCATTACTTATATGGACTGGATGTTACAGCGCAGTCTTGGCGAGGAACGTTTCGAATTGGGAGATCTGAGGATAAGTCATTTGCTCTTCGGTGATGACTTGGTCATCCTTGGATCCTCTCAGACTGAACTTCAGCGCGCACTCGATCGGTTTGTGGCCGTTTGTGTTGAAGCTGAGATGAAGGTAAACGTGAACAAATCTGAAGTGATGGTCGTCTCCAGAACGCCTGTTCAATGCACTCTGCATGTTAGGGAAGTCCCATTGAAACAGGTAGAGAATTTTAAGTATCTCGGGGTCTTATTCACGAGTGATGGAGGGAGCAATGCCGAGTTTTCCTGTAGGATTGGTCAGGCTGGTTCAATTTTGAGACAGCTTGGTCATTCTGTTATTAGGAGGACTGAACTTGGTGTCAAAGCTAAGTTGTCAGTCGTTAATTCGTCATGATAATTCGGAGGATCGAGAGCTATGGAGGGTCCACTTGAGCAACATACACCCGCGACCCACCTAATGGACAAGCGGACCATTGAAAATGATGATGATGATGATGATAAGAACCAATTCGAATATCTTCTCAAAAAAATGTATATACATAAAGGGTGATTCATTGAAGACCTGTTTTTGTTTACGTTGACTCCCTTAAAGTCGAATTTTCACGGGAGATCAAAATTGGTTAAAACATTTCCGTCTGAAAATAAATTAATTTCTTCTTCTAATTTGTTCATATTCATCTGCTAGTTTTTGCCAGCTTTTTTTGAATATTCGTCTGAAAAACTTGAAATTTCGGCGGAAAATCAGAATAAATCGTCAGCATTATTAAAAAAAATATATAATCTTGAATATTCCCTTTTACTCAAACTTATGATAATGTCAATAGGTATATATATTTTAAAATTTTCAGACAATTTTTATATTTTTCAGACGATTATCTACTATTTGTCTTCAGACGTTTTAAAATTTTTTTCAGACGTTTCCAATATATGATTTTCTGATGATTTCTATTTATTTTCACACGATTTGTATTAAATTTCAGACGTTTTTTTCGATTTTTGCCGACCGTTTGCCAGACGAAAAAATTGTAGCCGATCAAAATTAGTTCTAGCTTGAGGGATTTTGGAAAAATTCGGGCATTTCGATTGTTTTTTCGAATTTATTGTTTTTTAAATGTAAAATTACCAACCTACAACTTAGGTTGTCTCCTGTTATAATTTTCAGTCACCTTAACGTAATTTAAAAACAATACAGTGATCTGAGAAAAAATATTAAATAAAGTTAACAAATCGGCGCACTATTAAATTTTAAATAAAACACAATTCGAATTAGAGGAATTTTAATAGGTTAAGAATCAAGAAAATATGTTCGAGTTAGAGCGAGTTTTGACTTAAGAGGGATTTCGACTTAGAGGATTATTTTTCTATTGAAAACTAAATGGAATGCAAAGAAAGGGTGGAAAAATATACAAGTTAGTGGGAAATTCGACTTAGAGCGATTTGACTGAATTTGGATGGTGGAAACTCCAGGCCATAGCCTAAAAGAACAGTATCTGACATTTATTTTTGAAACGTTGGCCACTATGTAGGTACTACTCGGTACATTGTCCATTCTGAGGTCAATTTTTAAATCACTGCTTCCAGCGTTGCAATCAGTATTTGTCCAACTACGCGAGTAAAATTTGATTTCTAAATCCTGGATCGTAGGTGGTTTATCGGCGAACACTTTTGACTTCACATAACCCCAATGAAAAAATTAAAAAAAAAAAAAACAAAATTTTCGGTGGACTGTTGACAAGTTCGAAACGCAAAATTAGCTGTGCACCAAAGTTATTTCTCAATATTTCTCAATAAAGGCATTTTTTCGGGCGCTGATATCTGTAATACCTACAGCTTGAATAATTTTAAGACATTGTTGAGGGGCGAGTCTTTCCATTATGGTTTGTCAAACAATATTTAATAACAATAAAATCACGACATCATGGGGTAAGTTACCAATGATCTGTCAAAAAAATCGTATTGACAATGACTAAATGAATCACCAATCGAGAAGCTTTGGGCCCTAAAATAAAACCAGGGTTGTCAGGTTTTAAAAACCAGAATCGCCAAACGTAAAATATAAAACGCCAAAAAATCGCCAAATTTCAAAATTTTCCACTCTCCAAATTCAAAAACCATAAAAATCAAATGGATTCATGCAACTCGTAATTTTTACGTAAAAAAAAAACTTAATGCAAATTCCCCAAGCTCCTGAAACTCTGGCTGTCCTATTGTCATTTTGTACGCCTTGTTCCAAATCTTCAAAACGGCTACACTTTCTAGATAGATAAAATTCATTTGACCAATTGACAAAAATTATTTTTTCCCACTGAGCTTCAGTAAGTTATAAGCTTTTGGGTGGAATCAAGCTTACAAACAGACTTTTAAAACAGGGTCGCAGTTGGCTTAGGCAAACGCCTGGCAAAAAATATCCCAAAGAAACAAACGCTGTGTTGCAGTCAGACAATCTTTTTCGCATTTCTCTTAGTAAAACAAGAATCAAATCGTTTACTTGCTCCTTAACTTCATTCACATGCCCTGTGCTACCGCTGTTTTCGCGATTCCTTCAAAATCCGACCCTAAATCAATATCTTTCCAAGTTTTAAAGTTGTCTTCATTCTTTCATTATAATTTTAATATTTCGTCACAGTCATCACAGATGTAAGGTTTGAGTGAAAATCATAAAAAAAGAAAAAATATGAGGATTTTGGTTAAAAAAATTGAAATCGCCAAAGGCTAAAAATATCGCCTTTTTTGAGGTGCGTCGCCAAACCGATTTTCGTGTCGCCAAATGAAATTTCAAATCGCCTGTTTGGCGATAAATCGCCACATCTGACAACCCTGAATAAAACTACAAATCGCACCCCCAATAAAACAACGACGTAAGTGCAAAAATGTTAATTCTGAGAAAAACGCATTTGAAATTTTTTAAATCGTTTTTATTAAAAAAATAAGGGTACACAATTCTTAAAATTATTAAAGTTGTAACATAAAGAAAAGTTCACACACTTTCTATCTGTAGTAATTAAATTTTAAGAAAAAAAAATATTTAAGAAAATATAACCAAAATAAAAAAAAAGTTCCATGTACCTATTAAAAAAATAAGCACTTATGTCGTTGTTCCACTGAAAACGAAATGAAAAAAAACCTAAAAATATATTTTATCACTGTCATAATTGTACACTTAGATACGTCTTTGTTACACCAAAAATCGAAATTCACCTACGAGATTCAGAACACAACTGACTGATATGTCATTGTTGTTCCAATTTTTTTTTTTTCAATGACGGTGTATTATAACGGAACGGAACAAAGACGCATCAGCCCCCTAGTGGCAGAATTAGTATTAATCACGTAGATCTTTGTTTTATTGGAAAGAACTATAATTTTTTAAGCTTTGCAAATATACTTAACTCAGAAAATCAAATTTTTATACTTACGTCGTTGTTTTACTGGAGGTGCGTAATGACGTGGTAAAGGGAAATTTAAATCGCTGATCATTAAAGACCCACATAATACTTTGATTTGCTGCGCCATCTAAGATTGACTGTCATTAATTCTAAAGCTTAGTCCGCTGATCGAGCGAAACCTAATTTTATCTGCTCGCCAAATTTGTTCTCCAAACATTAGATAAATCTTAACCAAATTTTGACATACAATGCGTTGTGGATATGAGTGTTACAAATAACATCCTTCAAAAATTCATAGACTCGAAAAATGGTTATATATTCGTTGAGCTTTCTTTTTTCTTTGTCTGCTAATCTTTGATATCCGATACAATAGATCTTTTAGGTCGCAGTGTCAGCCAAATGGGCAGGGAATTTATATAAAAAAAAATCTTTGATATCAAATTTTCTCAGCAAGACATTCATTGAAAAACTTCATCTTTATTTACTTTTTCGCAACACAAAAACACAATAGAACAAAAAATCTACATTATCTGTCAAAATTTAGCTTGAAAAAATGTGCGCTACATTGTGACAGATAGGTACCTGCGGTACAGTTTAACCCTTGTGTGACTGGCAACAAAAAAATACACTTAAGAGTGCTGTGGTACCCAGGTACTTCAGTATATTTTGTATGACAATTGTGTGCTTATTTGTGAATTATGATATAAAAGACTATTTTGCAAAGCTAATGTTTATAGAAGTTTATTAACTTTAAATAAAATTTATTTTGACACAAATAAGAAATAATAATATGTATAGAATAGAAATTGTTACAACATCTATGGATAGATAGACTGCGACGCAAGCGAGGCACTTTGCAAAATTTTGGCAATGCTGATCGCATACTGGCTTAGTGCACTGTTCACCACATGCACTCCTTGCGTGTTTTGCGTTTACGACCTGAAATGCAAAGGTGAACACAAGGCGGCCATCTGCTCCGCGTTCTTGTGTAGGTATAGCAGCCATTGGTGGATTTATCGGCTTACCTAGTGCTAATTGGATGCAATGCGACGTGGCGAAGTTAGCCATAACTCTCGGGATTTTTGACCGCTCTTCTATACCTGGCAGCATGAGTTGTTTAGCCATGTTGGTGAGAAACGTCCTTCGCTTATTAGTCGCAGTAATATCCAGACTATTGAAAGAATATACGACATATGCTGCTACACCACAGACATCGAGCAAATTATAAAACATTGCAAGCGGCCACCGTTTGGTTCTGCGTTTTGTCGTGTAAAATGCTGTCATTTTGTCCATCATGTCTACTACTCTTGGTCTTATTATAATACAGTACCATTTCTGGTTTGTATTTACTTTGCTCATCGGCAATAGATTTATCGTGATGCATAGAAGATAATACAATAACAGCCTTCTTTGCTGCCGGTACATATGACACCATACTGTACTTCGATTCATGGAACCCAAACACACTCGACAACTCTCCACGGTTCGTGTTTTTCTTCATTTGGGGAGGAATGAACGTTTTATTATGGCGAACGGTGCCCACCAAAGTCAAATTTTTAGCGAGAAGGTATTTCGCGAGCTCCAATGTAGTGAAAAAGTTGTCGGTAGTTACATTTCGGCCCGATCCTTCATACCTTCGCATCAATCGCTTAACGACATTCTCTCCAACGTTTGTCTGGCGTGCTGCACCTGCCTCCTTTCCAGTGTAGATTTCGCCACGCAGTGGATAATAGTTTGACGCATCGCAAGCCCACCAAACCTTTATTCCATATTTGACTGGTGTGGAAGGTATGTACTGCGTAAACTTAGTACGGCCTCTGTATGGAAAAGGAAATAGCTGTTCATCCACAGTGATGTCTGTCGATGGCTTGTAGTTCTTATATAGCTGTTCGTTCATTAAGTTCCAAATATCACGAATTGGGCGGCCTTGTCAGTACACATTCGATCAACTCTAGTACGTATGTTATCAAAACGTATAACGCGCGTAATTGCAGAATTTCGGCAAAGAGACATTGCAGCACGAAAATGGATAACAGAGTCCGAACTCCAGAGGACAAAAACAAATTGTGTGAACTTGTTCATACACGCATTTTAGAACGGAAAATATCGGAGTACCCAGGTACTTTGATGTCGTATTGGAGAACATGTCAACAAAAAAAATTTCTAGAAGAAACATATGGCTCGATATTGGAGATTAGTAGCATATTTAACGCAGAAAGGTTTTTTAGGAAGGTACTAAAAATACAATGATAGTGGTTCCGGTGAAACCTTTGTTTTTTTTTTAATTACGCTCAGAAAGTACCCAGGTACCTTGGCACCTACACAAGGGTTAAAATGAAAATTTGATTATTTAGGTGAAGCAGCGTACCGTTCGGCTAAATACATTCGATTAAACTTAGATCAGCTAAATTTTGGAGAGAATTTTCTATGGGAGCTAAAATTTAGCTCGAGCAGCGTACTAAGCTTTATTCTCAAAAAGTGGGTTTTTAAAATATGACCGTATTCGGAAGTTGCGTACGTATGCTAGGAAACAAAGCTATTCTCAAGTATAGATGGTGCTTTTCTTTGTAAGAGAACTTAAGGCGACTCAAATAACTCGACTGCCCTACTCTTCCGTACGCCACACCATATATTCCCGTGTAAACTCTCTAATGACTGTTATGGGCAGATACAAAGACACGAAAGGCCTGGAAAAAAATATAATCTTAGCTTTATACCTAGGTATATTTCAAAAACATTTTTTTAATCAGCCGTTATGGATTTCACCCGAAATAGTTGAAATTCTCAACATGTTCTCCAAATTTGTAAAAACTGTTGCGACTTGCGACCATACAAATTCCCACAGCATTTTGGTACATAACATTTTCAGCAATTCACTGTTCACATTCACAGATCTTGGAACAGTTTTTTAGTAAATTAAATGCATTAGCACAATGTAATTGAATTTTTCCTCAATTATTATGGACGTCCTAAAAAAAAAAAAAACAAAATAACACTGACTGCAAAATTAAAATAAAAAGGTAGGTAGGTATGTACCAACATAATGTACAGTTAATTCGAAATCACATAAAGCATTTTCAGGTCTGTTGTCGCCGTCATTATATTTAAATATATTACCCCCAGGGGATCTCAAGCGCTTTGATGGTCTGGCACTACCAACCACCCCACCCAAAGCCCTCCCTAATATTAAACTAACCGGTAATACACAGCAGATAAAACGAAATGAAAAAAAAATGAATTTTTTCGGCACAATCCGAATTGTGGACATTAAAAGAACCACACGAACCACTAAGTATGTGGAAAATAATAATGCCCATGCTCTTGACACTGCAATTGAAATAATTAACTCTTTAGGAACATTTAAAATTAAAACCGACAAACCAACCGACATGAGGTACTATTGCAATAAACGTATTTTAATTGAATTGCTTTGTGACAGTTTGACAAGTGAAATTACCCATGAGATTCATTGCTCTTTTTGGACAAAGGCGGATGTGCTGCTGCATTCAAATTTTAAGTCACAAAATTGAGATTTTTTGCTTTGGGGTAGGCCCGTAGGCCCGTACAAAGTAAAAACTATTGCATAGTTTTAGGTAGACAGTACCTAGAGCGCTCCGTGAAAAAATCAACAAACGGATTGTATTTTTTTAAGAACTAGATACTCATTGAAGGGAATTACTTTGTGTATCTACATGATGTTTACATTACCAAGCAGTTCGCATATTACACACTCTAATGCGTTCGAGTGAATTTATTGCAGTGATCGATTTTCGACAGATATCCCACTTAACCTTATCAATCTATTCGCTCATATCTTACACCATGTCTGTCAATGCGATGTAATCCATTAAGCACTTCTTTTCATTATAATGTTTACGCATTGCCGAGCCGACGAGTATCATATCCTGCTAATGATTTGGACTTTTCAAATGTAAACACTTCCTCGGCCGACATCTGTTCAATATCAATGACCGAATTGCCAATAAAATTCCCTTGAAAAGAAAAAAAAACGCACCCGAAAACTCATGTATCTAAAATTAGGCAATTACTCTTTGTGGTATTAGCCAAGCCGGACCCGGTCATCGAGAACGAAAAATGTCGATGTATCTGTCAGTGGCACCTTCAATCGCACTGTGCTCAGTGCTGCTGTGTGCTTTGATGAACGACCCCATTTTCGACATCCATCAGCGTTGAGTCCACGTGCATGACAGCTCCCTAGGTGTGACACACCGAGAGATGACAAATTAGAGGAAATATATTTTTTTAACCACCCCTTGGAGGGTTGTTTGCGCTATTGACAACAATTCGACACATTGTTAGTCGGCGGCGGGTATACACTTATAGCCGCAATTATTTGCTCATCATTAAGCAAAAGATGATTGTTGCCGCCATTTCGACAGAGTACTGAGTATATTATTCTTGTGCAATAGCAGTTGAAGTGAAACGCAACCGTGTCTATTTTTAAGGACCGCAGTTTTTCTACCCACCGTTCGCCACAAAAACACAATCAGTGTCAATCAATATAGGTGTACTAGAGGTGCTGGCCATTGGATGAAGACGCGACATGAGGTGGAATTTATTTTTGTTCAAGCTAAATACAGCAACTTCGTCACCTGTACAATACCTACACCCACGGTATACACGAGGATGTGATGTACCTGTTCTTGAGCGTATTATGGCATTTTAATTGACAAATTAAAAAAGAATTTTGCATCTGGTATGAGCTTAGTAAATTGGGTTCACGCAAAGACTTCGAGGCAAGAAGATAGACGCACCCGAAGACGGCAATCTCTGATTGCGTGTGTATGGGCTATTTACTTGGCACCATTATGGATTTAATTATTTTTCTTTGAAATGTGTTAGGCGAGAGCTTTTTATTTAGACGCAAAATGTCACAAGATAAAAGAGTCGCGATTATACATAGTACATAGTTTTGAGACAGTAGACGATCTTCGGACCTGAACCTTGGGCAAGTTTGATGAACTGTTTATAGAGGGTAGATTAGATTGAGATTCGAGACAAATTAAATGAATGAACTCGGATAAATAGTTTAAGAGCAAGATAAGTACTGTCATGCACAGCTATAAGGCAAAAACAATCGATCAGCAATAGCACGTTGAGCATTCTTTATTTTAACAACAATATATAAAGTTAAGAATTTAATTTCGTCAATCACTATTTCTAAGGGTTGATTGGACAGTAATTGTTATAGGAAGATATAAGAAGTCGTTTCGAAGATATATTCACAGAGTGTCACTGCTGTCACATCTAAGCTATCAGAGCCGATTTATTATAGCCTCATGGTATAGATTCACCTAGATATAGCTGACGTAGCCCATATCTAAGACGACAATACAAACTAAGTTGTGGTCCGCACACATACCTTTCCATGAAAGTCGCGTGTCGCGCAAGACGGGTAGATTAGTAGGTTACTTAAGAAAATAAGGGAAGATTACAACGAAAATCCCTTCAGTTAAAAACGACCTGTCTCGCTCGACAAGACTTTCATGGAAAGGCATGTATTGTGTGGCGAGTCAAGACGGTCTAATTAGAAAAAATGAGAGAGTATTCGATTTGCCTACCTTTATTTTTTACGTAATTTTCTGTCCACTGATTGGCCTCAACCAACAAGCGTCTTCAGTTTCGACGCTAAGTTACGCGGTCTTCCTTTACTGCGCCGTTTCTCGGGTGTGGATTCGAAGATCTTCCGAACCGGAGCATTCATGTCCATTAGCTATGACCCAGCCACCGCAGTCGTTGCACCTTTACTTCTGGCTAGGTCGATGTCGCGGTACAGCCCGTATAGTTCTTCGTTGTATTTCCTCCTCCATTCAACGTCTATGCAGACGGGACCGAAAAATACTCGAAGAATTTTCATCTCGAAGCAACCAAGAGTCACTTCGTCCGCTTTTGGTCTTATAAATGGCCACTTTAGTTGTTCGAGGGAGAGGTCTTTCCTATACTCAGCTGCTTTCTTACCCCAAAGAAACAGCGATTGACATGAGTTTTTCTTCCTTTAATCTCAGCGCTAGTGTCATTGCCTGAGTTCATGGCGGAGCCTAGGTAGACAAAGTCCTAAACCACCTCAAGGATATACCATAGTGACATTCTGTCCAAGACGTCACTACGCCGCCTCCGTCTCAATGCTCACGAACGCGTTAGTCTCTGTGAGTTCTTTACCGACCTTGATGGAGCAGCGTGCATTCTCCATTCTCATCCTGCACAAACGGACTAGTTTGGCAGGAATGCTTAGGTAGACATTGCTCTGTATAGCTCGTCTGTATAAATGCTGTCGTATAGTCGGCCTTAAAATCGGTGAAAAGGTGGTATCGATCGTATCGATTTGGATTTCCTGGGTTTTTTTCAAGATCTGCCTCAGTGTGAATATTTGGTCGAAGCCTAATGGCCTGAAGCCACACTGATAGGGACCAATCAGGTTGTTGATGAGAGGCTTCAGCCGTTCACACAATACAGCAGATAAGATCTTGTAGGCGGTGTTAGGAAGACTAATACCTCTGTAGTTGGCGCAGTTCAGAGGGTCTCCTTTCTTGAGGGCAAACAATGCTGAGGTTTCATTCATCGGGCATACTTTCCTCCGAGCATATTTTACAGATGAGTTGGTGCATGCTCCTAGCGAAGTCATCGCCTGCCGCTTTGAATAGCACGGTTACGCCATCTGCTTCAGCGGCTTTGTTGGACTTAAACTTAGTTATGGCTATCTTCAATTCGTCCAGGTCGGGTGGACGGAAT
This sequence comes from Cheilosia soror, assembly GCA_949372485.1. Lineage (NCBI taxonomy): Eukaryota > Metazoa > Arthropoda > Insecta > Diptera > Syrphidae > Cheilosia > Cheilosia soror. Next base: position 32,971,483 of record OX443561.1, on the reverse strand, counting down.
TTTTGGTCTTCATCGTCCAAGTTGAATGGTTCATTCTGTATGACAGCGGGATTTAGTTCGTCATCGCCGTTAAACGATTCTACTATGATGTTTCCTTGTTCATCCTTGCAGGCTTCGGTTCGGGCTCTGAAGCCTTGGCAGGAAATCGATTTTCATAGCTTCGTAGATAGAGTAGGTATTCAAACCGAGTTTGAAGTCGATCGGATGAAATATAAGAATTCTCTCATCCCAACTTTGACCCAATTTTTCTTCCGCTTGGAATTTTTCGAAATCGATTCTTAATGCAATACAAATATTGTAAATTTGTTTCAACATTCCAGCTCTTACCCATTTGCATTGGGCATTTATCATCAGTCACCGAAAAGTCAGAACTGACATTTCTATATTTTTATAAAAATGTATTTTGTATCCCTGTAATAAACTGATGAATTTTTCTTAAATTTTCGAAGCTTTGCACAAAAGACCTTGGGTTCTAGTTTCTCGGTGCGGTTATTGTGTCGGACTACTATTTGACCCATGAAAAAAACAACCAAATACACTCCTTGAGGCTTTTCACTGGCCCCACCTTGAACATCTGAAAACAATATGTAAAAATTTATAAATTCGCAGTCTTTTCGATATAAGGCATACACTATACCAGGAGTTCACTAACTGCGCGTGGGGCTATCCTAGGAGCGTCGCAAGACGATACGCACAGGTCGCCTGCACACGACGTTCCATCAGCTTGAGCTCGATTTGAAAAAAAAAAAAATGTCGGGTCGGGTTCGTTCGATTTTGGCCATTTTGTTTTGCCGTGCACAAGAAGTATAAGAATATTGCAGACTTCAACTTGGCGAATTTTACGTCGAGACTTGGGCCTATACCCGTTCAAGATCCAACTGACCCAGGAGCTCAAAGTTAATGATAATGTAATAATGACCATAGAAAAATCATCTTTAGCGACGGGCCGCATTTTTGGAGTAATGGCCAAATTGCCATATATGGGATGACGCCAACCAACACGAGGTGGCAATGCATCCATAAAAAGCTGTTTGATGCGCATTTTAGACTGGCGGTGGCGTCATTGCTTCGTACTTTTTCATGACGTTGGTAAGGCCAATACCATCAACGGCGAGTAGGTACTACAGAACGATGCTGCTAACATGTGGTTCCAGCAAGAGGTGGCTATGTGTCACTCAGCTGCATAGTTATCTGATCTCTATCAGAGGTGGCGTGAATTGGCCACCAAGATCGTGCGATTTAACCTCGCTAAATTTTTCTTGTGGCGTTGCCTGAAGTCGCAGCTCAATGCAAATAAACCGCAATCGACCGATGTCCTTAAACCCAACATAACCAATGCCATCGCTCAAATTAAGCCGGATCTATGCGGCAGATTGGACCACTCGGATCCGTGACAACGTGTGAGAAGCTGCGGCAGGCATTTGCGCCTCGCCTAGTGTTATATTCCATACAATAATGGCATACATTTTTTTTATACCGAAAAATTCATTGAACATCTTCGTCATGTTTTCCGACTGCCTAGATCGATTGTCCGAAGTCCCTATAGTTATAGCTCTTATCAGACACTTCACTGCAGCACTGTTGCTCATATGGTAACCGCACTTAGGTTCTTCTCCTGTTGATTGATTCATTTAAAAATGAAAAAATATTTATTTCCATCTACTTAAACTTTGGTCAACATTTTTATACGCTACCCTTATCTCCCCACAGACATCGGGGATCGACGTTCCCGTGCAATCGATTGAAAACCTTCTTCGAATATTTTCCAAACATAACCAGCCGCAATAAAGAATTTAACAAGCCACCATGCACCGTGGATGGTTTGTATTTTTTTTTATGACTCATCCTGGATACGTAACTAACCCACGACCCCGTCCCCACCTGACTTCATAAAACACGTTGCGGTCGTCACATCAAGCCAAGCACAAGCGCATGTACATCCACCCAGAAACTAGTGCAAAATATGACTTTCTGTGAAACTTATCCCGCTGCTACCTACACTGAACGTCTGCTTGCAATTTCATTGAAAGGGGTTGGGAATGGGAATACCTCCTACAGAGCACCCTCATATTTATCGTTCGCATAAACAATCCTTGATAATCCTGATATAAGTGGCTTCAGCCACCCAACTGCAGACACAAAGTAAAACAGAAAAAAAAAGCAATTTCTCACCCCTCAGGTTATTTGGGAGATTAAAGTTCCTACCCTCAATTAATATCTACACAAGCACAAGATGCAAAATTTGTGTCAAAAATGCAACAATGAATTTATGGATTTTTCTACCTCTATGTGGTGTTGTCATTCAAAGACGCTGGTGCGGTTGATTAAAATTATTGTGAGTTTTTTTAATTTGATGAATGAGCTTCAAGTGTTGAGTCATTTACACATCGTTGGCAGCAGTTCAACTCTGAATGAAACGAAGGAGAACATTTTTTGAAAATAAAAATTATGAAGCGACATTGTTATTGATAGTGCAACAAGTTGGATGGGAATTAATTATTTCTTGTTGGTGCACAGAGTTGGCTATTAATCTGTTCAAAACATACGTTTTGTTGATTGAATATAGCTGCAGGACAATTCGTCGGATAGTCGTTAAAAATTACAACTTGGCGAATAAATTGTTGGAAGCAAATTGTCCGAGACAGAGTGTTGAATGAAAACGTGTACTGTTGGCCTCATCAATCGGCAACAAATTTGAATGGTACATGCGTTGGCATACATTGTTATTGCAAACTATGTTGACATTTGCCGAAATATCTTGTAAGCGTACATAACAAAGGATGTCCATGTCCAATCAGCCTGTCATCAATAAAACGCTCAACAAGTTTTATACGAAAGTTTCCCAGAAAAAGGATGAAAAGTAATAATAAAACTTGTCTGCTTTGTCAATGTGTGTATGGTTGGAGCGTCATCATCATGGCATCCTCTTTAGGACTAAATACTGCAAATCAGAGTTTCATAACTGTGTGCAGGGAGAAAAGTTCATTAGTTTCTGTCTGCGATAGCATGGCAGATGAAGTCGGCACGTTTCAGAACCATTTTATCAATAACACGATGAGCCGGAGACAGGCTTCCTCCACCCACTCCTATGACCGTGTCGTAACTGAGCACACATACTTTGAGCTTCATCTGTTTTCCAACGAAGTGGAGTTTCACTGCGTGATGATGGCAGGATGCAGTCAGTGAAATGTGAAGTTTGTATGTTCAATTTCCTTTGGTTTTCATTTAGTGTTTCGTTTTTTATGATCCGCAGTTTATACACTGTTTAGTTGTGTGATCTATGCATGCGGAAATGAAATTGCAATTAATGACCAAGTGTCATTTCAAGGAATTTGCAATAATCTTAAACCAAGTGATAGTACTATGTAATGCGATGCACGGGGGTAGATAAGTTACTTAAATTTGGGCTGAGAAAGCAATCGAATTTTTTTTATAATATGTACATATAACATAGTGCTCAAGGGGTTTTCATTCCCTTAGAGAGGAATGAAGGGTTAATAGAAAGGACAGAGAAGATGTTAAGGGTTGAGGTTTCACTTTAATGATTATAAGACAGGATTGTGGTGGTACAACATTTTTATAATACTACCAAGGTCGGAATTTGACGTGTTTAGTATACGTCGAAAAGCAGGGACGTGGATCAATATGAAAAATTAAACCTGGATTGTCAGCGAAAGAGTGTACTGGATTTGAATTTGTAAACAGGAAAAGGAGATCATTAATAAATATATGAAAGCCTATCGGATACAACATATAGGGGGGTATGCAAAATGCTTTCGAGACTAGAAATTTGTTGTCTCATTAGGTCAAATGGGTGCGTATTTAGACGTTTTCGGTTCCACTGCACACAATCGGGACTTGTAAATTATTTTTAGCTTTAATCCGGTACAAATAATTTGAATAACTGATCACTTTTTGTCAAACATAGACGAATTCTGTGGAGGGGAAATAAGTAAGTAAGTCTTTTTGCGAGCGGGGATTATTCTGTATTCCATACTTCCGTATTACCAAAATTCTGTAAATCTCTCAAAACTTCTGCGGATATGATTAAAATAGTTTTTTTTATTCTGTTTTTGAAAATTCTGAAAATGCAAAATTCTGTCAATTAATGCAAAATGTTGTAGGTTAAATACCTATTCATTCTAACTGCTGTAATTATAATTCACTTGATTTGTTTGTTTCTGATGATTGTTTTTCGGTTATTCCCTAATTTTTAGCTTGTGCTTTCAAAAATAGAAGCACTTTCCATAAATCATATATGTACATTAATTTGTATATAGATCAAAATTCGGGTGAATATTTTGGCTGTGTTTTTTGACTATGAACTTAAGCAGTATTTTCAAACCAAGCTCCAATTTTTTTAATGTCGATATCATTATCAAAATAACTACCTACGCAGACATTTGCAACAATAGCCTTCCACATTAAAAAAGAAAGCAAGAGAGTAATGATTTTAAATTTGTTCATTACGTAAAATAGAGAACCGGTTTTATAGGGTGTCCCAATTTTCAATTATTTTCCTTTTAAACTCTAAGTACTAAATGACCCCAACCCGTTTTTTTAATGATTTGCTGGGATTCCGACATGACATTTTTTCAAAGTGGCATAGCGGAAGATTTTAGAATAAGTTAATCCAGAAGTTAATGCAGAATAGTTAGTGAAGTTGTGGAAAAAAATGTTGGCGAAGTGAAGACTGGATAGAATACCCTGTGAATCTTTCTATTTCCCGTTGTATTTACATCACATTTGTCTTTAAGCCTAGATCTGCTTTCATACATTTATATGTTTGTAAATATGTTTTTAATTTCCGATACTTTGCTTTTTGAGAAGCTGTTGTCTTCAATAAACTGTACAAGAAAATAGTTATTTTCATCAATTGACCTTTTAATTGTTGTTTCCCCTTTGATACACTCACTCTGTAAAGTCAACTTGGCATTTGTTAAGCAGGGACGGAGACAACGAACTGAGACAAAGGTTTTGCATACCAATTCGAGCTTTTGCTCATTGCAAACGCTCAGTCTTAATACTTTTCGTTCTGTCTCACATCTCAATCTCATGAGATTGAGCTATTGCTTTTTGCATACCACCCATAGAGTCTTGGGGAACACCAGAGCATTTGTGGTGGTATCGTCCAACATAATTTAAATTACAAGCCACAAACCGTAGTTACGACAGCTAACTACTCAGTAGAGGGCTTCGAAAGGCTGTTTGCGAGTTGCACTCGTCCCAAATAATTAGATTGCAATTTTTAAAAACTATGGCGTATAGCCAGAAATTTTGCTAATATTGCAGACTGAGATACTGGGAGAATCGGAGGCTAAGACATAAAATGCCAGTTTTAGGTCCAAGTTCGCTGATCTCTCGACTTCTAAAAGTGTATTGGCTTTGATTTTCGGCATTTCGCAACTTTAGCTGCCACAAGATACAGCTTTAAAATATTTTTGTTGTAAAGAGGTTCTACAATCAACTGACCACTTTCACACACATAATTAAATATATTATTCTAAAAATAATATAAAAGCTTTATCATGTCATAAGTGCTACAATAAAGAGGTTTTAGTTTGTTGTCCCAAAATAAAAGCGTTTCCTTTTTTAATCGATGTTTCTATTGCAGGCGCCACAAACCACATAGAACTAGACCGTCGACTCCTCCCACATAACGGACTTTGCCCACAAGCTGCCTGCGGGCCCAGGATTTTTCATGGATTGGTGCTGTACAAAATCAAAGGAGCGCCATTAACGCACGCATACTTGAAAAATCCTAGGCCCATGGTATAGCATTGAAAATCATTGCCGCCATTGATTTTGACATTTCACGCACGTATTCACAGACAGGGGAATTTATTCAGGGAAAAATCGGGTAGGTGTACGGAAGTCGGCGGTCTAGTTCTATTTGGTTTGTAGGCGTCACGTCTCTGCATTTATCCAATCAGTCCATTCATGATCATGGTAGGCACAAGGAGACGTTGAAGTCATCACCCTATCAGAAGATGATATCATTTTTGAAAATTGCGAGAAATGTCTATTCTACTTTAATTTTTTTGAAGTAAAAAAAATAAATAAATAAATAGGTGGCGCAGCAGGCGGGTGACACCCAAGGCCTAGCTTCTCGCAACCATTCGTTTTGTGTGAGTTTCTATTTTTGGGACGAATGGAAGGGACCTACAATTTTAGTCCGAGTCGGAACGGCTCAATTGAGAAGCTTTTTCATGACAGGCATACTCTCGGATGTTTGTCAGACGTTCGCGAGAGGTGGCGCAGTAGAAAAAACTTTAAGATGTAATTTGGGTTTTTCCGGGGATCGAACCTGGGACCCCTCGCACAGTAGTCCAACACACTAACCACTGCGCTACTGCGCCGACATTTTTGAAGTAAACAGATACAAAATAAACGTCAACAAGACATGAATCGCTTCACTTTTTGGCGCAATGTAGATTTCGGCAAACTCTTCGAGTAGGTAAATACTTCAACATTTAGCCGCTTGCTTAGAAAAGTATGGCACAACACGAAATGATGCCAGGTCTGACTGGCCCCTGAACATCAGTTCTCCTCAAAATATCGCAGCTGATGTGACTGAAGATGTCGCAGTGGAACCCGGAGTATCGAGTAGATGACGTGCCACGTAATTGGGCATAAATCTTTAGAGATCATTTTTTTTGAAAGACTGTCAAATTTTCCCTTAAAATCAGCTAATAGCTATAGAAGCTAGGTATAACCGAAATTCTAAGGACTTCATTTCCGGGTCGCTCATAATCGCTCCGCTCGTTTTGGCGAATTGCACTGACCGGCAAGATCGCTTGATTTAACCTTTCTAGACTTCTTTTTGTGGGGTTTTTTTTAAGTAACGAGTGATATTAAAAGTCTCAAACTCCTGAAGCGCTCAAGTAAGTAAGTTCTGGCAAGGCTAATAAAAATGTGCCATAAATTGGGCCCGAATGGTCATCAATTCTCCGGGCGGGGCGGCCACTTAGACGATATAATTTTATTATCATTTTAATAGAAAAAAAAACTTAAGGCACCAAATAAATATAATCTAAATGCAGAACCAAAGTTTTTCATTTCATTTTACAGCCAAAGAACATCGGGTGAAAACTTATGTTCCCACAAGATCTGAAATAAATTTTGGAAAATTTATTTTTAAAAATATTGCATACTGGGTATCTAATATAGTAGAAGAAGAAGACATCCTTAGTAGGCTTAAAGGGCTTAAACGAATACCTATGCATTTTTAAACATCTTGAATTTGGGAAATGACAAACAAAAGGAAAATTACAATTCCAAAACTTCTTGTATTTAGGATTGCAAAGGTCTTCAGAAAAGGTTTTCAATTCTTTACAGTGAAGTCGAGTACCTAAAACCTAAACAAGAGTCCTTAACCAGCCAGGCGTACAAAAACGCGTTCTTATGCTGAACTTTATTTTGTGTCATGTTGCTTTTGGTCGTAAAAGATTTTTATTGGCGTATACGGCTATGACAAATTTACAGAGATCATTTACGACGTTAATCAAAAGTACGGCTGAAAATTGCATTCACCTAAATCTTTGTTAAGAGAAGGATTTATGATGGAAGAGAGGAACTGTATGTCTGACCAGTATGGCGTCCTCATTCATATGCGTGCGTGAAATGATATTCTCGAGGGAAGTTTGCCGAAATGTCCTTAACATCTTTTCAAAATGCCAATAGAAATAGCGGTCGATTTTGGGATTCTTGTTCGAAGGACAGGAAGAAATAAAAGATGAAAGCCTTTGCTTAGGTAGGTATAAAAGTTTATTCCGCTGCCGTAACATAAAGTGGGCTTCCACAAGTGTCGGTTCATTAGGCATGTTTTTTTGAAACCTTGCCAGCCAGCTGTTCATTTGGACAATTGCCAGCAAGATGAAGCCAGCCAGCCGAGTTTTAGTATAAAATTATACGTTTGGTAGATATATTTGCTACATTCTGACATTTTTCTCTGAACGCCATTGTGATTTAAGCAAATTGTACGGAAATTCTAAGCCACTTGTTGCTTTCAGCGCCACCTGTTTGTTCATTGTGAATTGAATTTAGCCAGCTACCAGCCAGCAGCTCTCTGGCTGGGAAGAAAATCAAGAGCTGTTGCCAGCAGGTTGTTGTTTTAATTAGCATGTGAAATGTGCCTCAACTGCCAACTACTGGCAACTAACTGCCTGGCGAGGTTTCATAAAAACACAACTATTGGCAATAAGTTTTACCGTTCTCGTTTATGTCATTGAAAAACACCACGGTCAATTCATTTTCACTTAGGCCAATTATTGGCTAAAATTCATTCGTCAGTTCATTGACAATGCAATTGTAACTAGTGTGTTTGGCAATGTTGCCTTTTTGTGTTTTGTTAGTCGAATCTGAGTTGAAGCTACAGGCAGAGGACGCAGAAAGTCAAAAATTTGCATAGCAAAATGCTAAATGCATAGGTATGAAAAGAATAGAAGTATAGAACTGACTTTGAATTTATTTTACAAAAGGTTAAACCATCATTTATAAAAAAAAGACACATTCATGCAGGACCTGTAAAAAGATTGGCCCAACTTGTATATCAAAATGTGCCTAACTATTCATTGACAAACATGATGCCAATTAATTTTGACTGTCAATTAAAGACAAAGTGACATTTTGTTTGATAATTCAGCTATTTCCACTTGTCCTGTGAATTCTTTTTCAGTTATTGAGAAGCGCTGTTAGTCAATTCAATGGCAAGCAATTTTTAGCTATAACTAATTCACTTGTCAATTTTCTACAATACGTCACAAAAATGCGTCAATAATTGTCAATTTCAAAACGACAAGTGAAAACCTTGCATTACAAACTAAACTTAAAAATAAGAAACTTTCTCTCTCTCTCACTCTACACAAACTTTTGAATTCAGCAATTATATGGCCGTAGGTACACAACAATGCATATTTTGCCGTGAGAGGTCATTTTAAACCAAAAAAAAAAAAAACAAAACTCGGCCAAGGGCGAGTATCACTCGCTAACTGAAGGTTTCGTACTTGGCCAGAGTTGGTGCCTTGAAAACGTTAGTGTGTCGGTTGTTCTTTGATTTGATAGACATAGGTACAAAATTAACCAGTTTTTTGTACAAAGGAAAATATTTTTTTTTTTCAGGTTTCAGCAAATTACCTACTAATTACTTCAAACCCAGTCAATGTATCGTATCATTGGTTTTTGACGTTTAACTAGAGGTTATACGTATACCAGATGTTGTGTGCAAATTTTAGCCTTCTACGTCAATTAGTTCTTGAAAGAGGCCTAGTAAAAAAAAGTAGATTCGGATTGACGGCCAGACATCGTAGCGACAACAATAAGGTTCCTTTTGGTCCCTATTGGAACGGAACCTAAAAAAGGGCTTTCCCCCCAAAATGCCTTGTAGAATGAAAAAAATATTGTTATTTTAAAGAGTGTCAAAGAGATCCTCGAACATTTAATTTTTACCAAAAGGTTCTTAAAAAGCTCATCTTAAAAAAAAATCCTCCAGAAGTAGCCGTCGATTTTGAAATTCTTTGATACCCTTGAAGTTAAAAAAAATGCATTCATCTCAAAGCTTTCTTTAAAACAAAAAAGGTACAATTACTATTTTTAAGAATGTCTTATTAAAATCTTCTTAGAAACTTTACTTTTTTACCAAAAGGTCCATGAAATCCAGAATTCGCGTCTGTTGGGCCCTATATGAACTAAGCCCCAACTGGAACTAACTCCCACTAACCAAATGAACTAAGTCCCACCAAATATACAGTGGGACTTAGTTCATATGTTTGGGAAATAGTTCGTAGTTCATTATGAACAAATTCCCAATGAATTAAGTCCCAATTTGAGAAAAGTGGGAGTTAGTTCATTTAACTTATTTTGACGAAAAAATAAATCTTACATACACCCAAACCTCGCACTTAATCCCCCCCTGTTTGGGGTCACTGTTGGATTTGGAGGTTGGGAGTAAGTTCGTTTGGGACTTGGTTCATAAAAATGAAAGTCCCACTATTGGGTTTTAATTCATTCTTGTATTCGGACTTTGTTCATTCTTAGTTTTTATTCCTAAAAAGCACGGGAGTTAGTTCATATGAACTAAGTCCCAAATTTTCTGAGGCTTAGTTTGTTTTGGTTAGTGGGAGTTAGTTCCAGTTGGGATTTAGTTCGTAGGGCCATCTGTTGGCCTTTCACTTCTATCGCCTAGCTTTCTATAGGCTTACCAAACTTTTTTTTTGTTGGCTTTACAACCAGCATTAAATGATCTTCCTACAAGAGATTTGTCAAAGTTGTCAATAAAGATTAAGGGTCCGTTTCAAAGGTTCCGGATATTAGAAGATTAAACAGACGCAAAATATTTTATGCTTTAGCAGCCACCAGAGACTATATCTGTCAGATATCACTATCCGAAACCCTTAAAAGATGAAGTTTATCTGGCAGATAGAGTCCCGATATGATATCAGAGACTTGACTTGAAATTGGCCCTAACAATTTTATTTTTACCATAATGCAAAAAGAAAAACTTAAAAAAAATATATAATTTTTTCCGCCCAATTTTTTTTCAGATAAACTCATCATAAAACTTTGCAGATATCAAACTAAACATTATAAATGCCGAAAAAAAAAAACAAATAAATATCTGAATCTAAATCGACGGTATGTATACTTTTGGTCATTATTATTATTTCCGTACCGATTTTGATAGTTCGATGACGTCTGATATTCGCAAGAGCTAAATATTCTTTTATAAATTATGAACTTTTTGGGTTTGGTGTGTACATACTTTAAAACGCTCATTCAAAAATAGAGAACATTTACAATAAATTCGGATTTTTATTAACATCGGCCTTGATTGGACGATAAAAAAGTTAATCGTCCATTTTGAACTAGCTACAGCTACGTGCTAATGACTCTAAATCCCATGTGATTGTGAATTCTTTTGCAACTTTATAGCTTTTCTCTATGAGATTGAGAACTCATGGATAATATTTTTTAAGTTTGTCGTTTCCCATTAATTTATTTCCCAAGAAAACATGAAAAGTATAAGAAGTCACTCTTTGTCACCATCATCACAAACTACAATAACATCGAATAAAAGTGCCATAAAAAATCAATGAAAGCAATAAAAATCAATCAGTTCGCACTCAGCCAAGAGACTTAAGACTATTGCATTTGCATTGATTTGTGAAACCAGACAAGTCTTTGGTTACGCACAAATTCGTTCAAAAATAAAACTACCCCGTTAAGGGGTTAATAAACTAATTCTCACAGGCTTTGTTGATTGTACATAAATTAATAACACTGGTAACTAACCCCGTGAGCTTATAATTGCGTGCATCGCGATGGATTTGTTTTGTCAATTTATCAAGGAGTCAGAGGGGCACTGGCATATGGCACAGCACACCCACTGAACAACGTCAAGTGAGTGACGGTTTCTTCGCTAACATTCCAAATGTAAATCTCTTTCGAAACACATAATTGATTGAACTTTAAGGAACTTTGTTCAAAAGCAAAGACCTTAGACAAAATATAACTTAATCCTTTGATGTACTTTGTTCTCTGTTGAAATGTGTTTGTGTAATCTCCGGAGGATATTTCATTCTTCTTCTTCTGAGGCCATGGATAAATTTAGAAGAGCTCTAGAATTAGCTGCAATATTCTTCAAAATTCAATTAGAGAAAGTTTTATTTGCTTCATCACTTATCGATGGAATTTCAATTCATTCAAGGACTTTACCATAGGATTCCCCAATGCGATTTGCGTGGATTTTTTTTTTTTTTTTGAAAATTCAATCAGACATCATTCATAATTTATTCTTTCTTCAAAAGTCACATACCAAAGGCTTATGCACTTGTGCAGGCTTATGCCCGCATGCATAGATATTAAAGTGAATCCTATCGTATCCTAC